>CM008283.1:22655217-22768481 GCA_002319775.1 Fagopyrum tataricum | reverse complement strand
CACAGACTCGCAAAGAGGATACAAAATTCAAATTTATGTCTGCAGCATTTCTAACCATGTTAAAATACGAGTAATATGAGGAGCTGCATCACCTGAAAGACACCTGTATTATGGATGATCACCTATAAGTTACTACTTTTTGGGGCCTAGGTATGCTTGATAGTTTTGTTTGGAATCTGAAGTGCAAATCATTTTCTCCAAAAGAAAAATGGTAATTCCGAAGGTCCAAAGGAGGAAGAGATATGGGCTACGTTTATAAATTCAATCAAATATACGAGAAAAATTCTGAAGGATCAGTAGGTCCAAAAGAAAAATGGCTGTTCTCCTTAAACTATAAATATGAATCCTTCAGGTTCACATACAAACTCCAAAAGAGAGGAATACTCCTGCCTAGGAGTTACACTGTGACTTGCCTAGCAATTACTGTAGCTGGTTCCCAATCTATATTAATTCTGAAGGATTAGTAGGAGTTAGTTTCCTCTAACACTGGGAAATAAAATTAACCCATTATCATTTTGGGAATATCGATCAACTGATAAAACTTGTATTCATTTTATGCCAGTTGGCAGGAGATACCTGATCCACCGTAGCATTTGTCAATCCCAAAATAAATGGTTCAAAGAATTCTGAACGTTTCCGTATCTCCCCAGAAGTTACAAATCTAAAGAACATCACAACTGTACAAGAAACTATATTAATATACACACAAGGTGATGACAGCATACAAATATTTAAGAGCATATCACACTAACCATAGTCTGATACAGATGGATCTCTACTTCTTTGGACAAGCTCCTCAAGACTGAAATAAATAGTCAGAGAAGGAAGTTGTAAAAAATGAAGAATCTTGAGATAAATAAAGGTCAGCATGATATATCTATAAGGATAGTAAGGGATCAAAGAAGATTAGTACCTTACAGAAGCATCCCGTCCTTGAATTACACTATACAGTTGCTCCAAGAATAACTGAATTTAGAGAAGCTCTAGTATTGTATTAGAGTGTCACACAAAAGAAAATGAATAAAGACTGTTTATAAATTCAATTAAATATATTGTTTAAGGAGAACAACCGGAACCGGTGAACCAGCAATTAATCGACCATAATATCATTAAATTTTCATCACAACTAGTATGATCTTTATCTCCCCATCCAATTTTCAAGATGTTCTAAATCCAATCAAAGTTATATCTTTTAATCCCCAACCAACCATTGATGCACATATCAATAAGTAATGTGATGCACGCGTCAAGGAGTAGTTTGTGAGATTCGTAGACAAAAAGTGCACATATGGTTCTACCTCAACCTTACAGGTATTTGGTTAAGAATAGTAGTTTGTCTCTAAGTTTACACAATAAACTTCATGACACATGATTGGGGAAAAACTCCCACAAATTTGATCCAATTACTATGGACAATATTCGAAGTGCGAGTTGGAAAGATTAAAGGTAACCAGTCAGGTAAGCAGAGACAAAAATGTCATTCCAATTTGATTCTATGAGTCTATTAGGTAACATTGGGATATAAGAAAAACATGCTTACAGCAAAGAAGTCTTCAAAGGTGAATTCCGCATGGCCCAAATCCAGAAGAGTTTTCCTGCACTTCTCTATATTAGCAGTGACACGGTCGACCTCAGATTTGTCTTGTGTCTCCAAAAGATGTTCCTGTTTCAGGAATTTTGGTATCACTTATATCATAGAAAAATCAAAATACCTGACATCCATTTAAAGATGGAAGGACATAAAGCATTCATAAGGTTACAACAATAAACAACAATCATATAAACAGATGAAAAATACCAAATACGAGAACATGAAACTTCGAAAGAAACAGTTTCCATCTCCCCGTGTCCGCCTAATACTGGAGTACTCCTTGTTGAGAACCTGCAAAAGTCTAGGAAAGATATGGCAAAAACATACACCAAGAATAGAGTGGAACCCTCAATGAAATAAGGCTGAAACCAAACCTGAATCTTCTGGAGCAATATAGGGCTGCCTGATTCATATTCAGCAGCTAAAGTAGAGAGAGGTTCCTGCATAAACCAGATAAATAAATTCAGTCAAGCGTAATTTAGAACCAATAACTCAGTATACTCATTTTAGATGCAGTTCCAATATTATGCCGCAGAGACAAGCAGATAAAAGGATGGATTTCAGGCGATGACATGTACGACTATAAAAGAAACTGTCACAAATGAGAAGCCATTTGTGCACAAATATGGAAACACCCTTCCCGAAATACCAATTTTCCTGATTTTTCATGGCTTTGATTCACCACAACCAACCTCAGTTTTAGCTAGTATGTGTGAGGGGGTGTGCCTATTGGCCTAACTGTTGCATGTATATAGGATGTCAAATCCAGTCATGGATGCAAGTTTTTAGATTCTGATGTACGAATGCATGAAAATTTTCTAAATGTAGCTTCCCAATTCACAACTAGAGGAACATTGCATCCTCAAATTTGTGAAATTTGATCGAGTAGGCCGGTTACAGGACATATCCGATCAAACTAAAAATAATCCTGGACCTACCTCAACATTACAGCTTTTATTTAAGCTAATAAATGAATAATACAGCTCCATTACCCATTTACCCTGACAAAATAGTGTTCTGAAATTTACAACTCAAATATTAGCCTTCGCAGATGGCCAATCCCAAGGGTGTCTACATGCAAATCAGAAAACCACAATTTGCCACTGGATTCCAGTGTTAAATCACAAGCTATGATTTACAACTTTCCAACACAAGAAGAAAGCCGAGAAATCAAGGACCAAAACAAGAAGAGAGAAGAAGATGAAGTCTGTGCAGAAGCCACGTCCTGAACCGACTCTGAGACAAACTATACAATTTGTTCACTGCCATAAAATCAAATAAGGAGGGATATATGGGCTATGTTTGAAACCAGATACAACAATGAGGAACAAGGAGCAGATAAGTTTATTATATGAAGGAAATTTTGAATTTTCTATGAAAACTGAAATACCCATGATGGATCAAGTTAAAAAATCTATAGAGCATAACTAACAGACTTCAAAATTTGAAAATAGATATTTCTCAACCATTACAAGTAGGAGTCATAATTGCAAAACTACCTTTCTCTTGGAATAACTATACGAGAAACTTTTGCATACCACTAAGGCACTATCCTCTTAACAAATTCAGAAACATTGAAGGATACATGAAAAAAACAGGAAGCCATACAATAAAACAAAGAAGTTCCTAAAATTGTTGCAATGGTTCTAACTTACAGATTGACATGGTCACCGAATTGAACAAGACTACCAGGAAAACGATCACCGAGGACCGGTGGTATGATTCCAAGAAGGATGTTGGTGTCCTAATGGACAACAATAATGTGCCTAAGGATATGAGAATGGGAGACATTCACATTCAGTTCAGTTATGGAAAAAGAATAAAGTCATCAAATGTTATTCATGTTCCTGAGATTAGAAAAAATCTCATTTCTGCAATTCATCTATTACTTTTACTGAGGACAAGTCTGGATACTCTCGTGTGTATTTATTGAAGAAAAAGGAAGAGGCATTTGAGAAATGTAAAACTTACAAGTCCGTAGTAGAAAATCAAAAGAGAGAAGAAAATCAAGATTCTAAGAAGTTACAGGGGTGGTGAATACTTGTCGGCTGAATTCAATGAATTATGTGAAATTAATGGGATTGTTCACCAAATAGTTGTTTCCTACACCCGTGCCAAAATATGGTTAATGCAATGATGTTCAATACAAAAGTACCTTCAAATTTGTGGGGAGAAGCTTTACTCATAGGATGTATTTACACAACAGAATACCCCTCAAGGAGAACCGAGGTGCAACATATGAATCATGGAATAGTAGACAACAAAACTTAAGTTATTTAAAAGTGTGGGGATGCATAGCCTACTACATGATTTCAAATCCTAACAACACTAAATTGCATTTTAGAGCATTGAAAAGTATTTTTCTGGTTTATACAAAAAACTATAAAGATTATAGGTTTCTGGATGTAAAATCAAACTTGATAGTTGAATCTAAGATGTTGAATTTTATGAGATAATTCAGCAGGATACACCTTGTGACAATGCTGTATATGCCACAAGATTGAATCCATGTACTTTTTTTTTGGAAAGAGCGAGTAGGGAAATGAGGAGTCAAAGGGTTAGAATACAACAACAATTTGATTCTGATTTTTTTTTTAATTATTAATTTTCTTTCAAGTATTTGAAGTAGACTGAGTAGATGGAGATCCTAAGAAGTTATGTCATCACAAGATGTAGCATTTTGGAAAGTTGTGAATGGTGATATGGATTCAAATATATCCAATAATACATGAATTCTTCTAGACTTGCTTTAGGGATCAAAACAATATCTATGAAATGAGTATTAGGAGAAAGTGCAATACAAATGGCATTATACAAACCTTTAAGACCATATTAGTTGCCAAGGGATATAGGCAAAAGAAGGTATAGATTATTTTGATAAAATGGTTTTCATAAACAGGCAATTTGACGAAGAGTTGTACATGGAACAAACAAAAGAACTTATAATTACTGGAGATAAAAGAAAGTGCATAAACTAGTAAATCTTTGTATGGATTAAAACAAGCTCCAAACAGTGGCATGAGAAATTTGATTCACCTATTTTGTCTTATGGTTTTAAACACAATGGAGCAAATATATGTGTTAATGCCAAGTTTGAACATTACAACATAATAACGTATTTACGTTGATGACATGTTAATATTGAGCATAACATGAATAAAGTAAATGAGACTAAAGATTGTTTCAAGTCACAGTACAAGATGAAAAAATTGGAGAAAGTAGACACTATTATAGGGATTAAAAACCACATAAATAGTGGGGAGTTTATCCTAAGTTAGTCTCATTATATTCACAAGATGTTACAAAAGTTTAGGCATCTTATTAATAAAGAAGTTAATGCTCCATACAATCCCTAGTGTAAGTTATTTAAAAACAAAGTTAATCAAATTGTCAAACTGATTATGCAAGTCGAATTGAGAGCCTAATGTATGCAATCCATTGTACAAGACCCAGCATTGCATTTGCGGTTTGCAAGTTGTTAGGTATATTAGCAACCCTAGAATTTTACATTAGAAGAGAATTATTCGAGTTGTTATTTAAAGAGGAAAATAGATCTGAAATTGTCCTACAATGACTTTCTTGTAGTTTTGGGAGGTATTACTGATGCTAGTGGGATATTTAGTGCAAATGATAATAAGTCATTAGTGGATGGGTTTTATTTCATGGGCTTAAAAGAAGCAAACATGTCCAACTAATTCCACAATGTAAGCTGAGTTTGCAGAGTAGCAAGAAAACAAGATGAATGGCCGAGGAATCTTCTATTGGATATAAACTTGTGGCCACAACCAATTTCGGCTATTTCTGTATTTTGTGATTTGTGATAGTTTTGCTATAATATCTAGAGTATATTATAAAAATTACTATGAAAATCTAGCCATATAAGTGCTTATGTTAGATAATTGATCAAAGAAGGTCTCTCACCATTACTTATGTCGTGTGAGAATACCTCCACAGTTATGATCTTTCTTAGGGGATTATAAATGAGATCTGAATTAGAAGTCAGCACACAGATTCAAAAAATTCTCTAAGGAGATTGTTTAGTCACAAACAAAAAAAAAAAGAAGAAAGAAATAGATTTGATGTTTGATTTCTTTAGGACTTTGTTGTATTGGAGGAGGAGGAGGTGAATTTGTAGGAAACAACTTGTAGACCCTAATTTCCAACATAAGTTAGGTTTCCTAGTAGGCTCAGGAATCAGCGAAGTTTCTTGTATCAGATCCGTGTCAAGTATCCTTGCCCAAAAGCTAAGTACTGGCAAAGGTACATATTACAAAGGCCGGCATGTAGATGAACTAGTATAACTTTAACGAAGTTAATTTGGATAAAATCTCGGATTCAACGAATGGAGTTTGCACTACAATGACTAGATCTATCACAATCAGTATGAAAGAGAAATTTGTATTGGGATCTGGTTGATGATAGTAAAAATTAGAAAGAGGAAGAACGAAACAGAAATGAAACCTTGTCGCCAATGAAAGGAATCTTATCGGCCTCATGAGCGAGGATAGCAGATTGCTGTTGTAGGATATCATCATCCTTGAATTTCTCCCAACCAGCCTCCTCGCAAAGTGAAGCTACATGAGAAAGGATAGCAGCAGATTCATCTCCCTCCTGATTCTCCATCGTTGCTTGTTCCTTTCTGTGTGAATTGAAGATTGCTCTTTTTTGCTTTGTCAATTAGGGCTTCTTTCTGAGGGATTCTTGATCTTCCAACCTTCAACGGTTTTCCCTCGGCGGTGAGGTGATGCAATTCAGTACTGATTTTCGTTGTGTTTTGTCGGGTTAAGTGGAGGCAGCTGATTTTCCACGGCCGAAAGCCATATGCATTATACACACCAAAGATTGATGTGTATTAGGATCGCAGGACTGTGCAATTTTGGGTTCAGTCCGGGTTTTAGATTGCATCGGACCGAAACAAACGGGTCCGGTCTTCGGTCCACAACTGGTTCAGTCCAGTCCAAAACCGGTTAAATTTGTTTTTTCTTAAAAAAGTTTGTGTGAAAAAAAATTAAATTAATAAATATTTTAGTGCGAAAAAATTAACATTAGGTCCGGCCCAAAATAGGTTTAGTGTGAAAAAAAATAATAATTTTTTTTTTAATAGTGTAATATAGATTTTCCGATCCATCCAGTTTTGGACCGGACATGGACTGAAAAATCCGGTCCGCTCTGTTCAGGTCCGATCCGGTCCAGGTCCGGACCTCTGATCATTCATAGGAGGGGCATTAAATAAATTTATTTAATTAATTCATGTGCCTTTAAAACGTGCAAAGACTGTTTTTTATGAGAAGAATGGGCCTGTAGGGCCTTTTCTGTAATCCGGATACCAACTAGGTCCTTAAGATTTTGTTAAAAAAAATAAAGTTTTCATGGGAAGGTATAAGGGTAGTTATTTTAATTTAAAAGGGGCAAGGCTGGTATTTTACGGGATAAACTCACAAAAGATTCGTGATATCTTCAATAGGCAACAAAAGTCCCTTGACTTTCCATCTTCCCATTTCATTAAGACAAAAAGCTCTCCAAACTTCGTCTGCTTTCCCTACCGATTTATGTTTTGTCCGTCTCCAAACTCTCCAAAAGCAACCGGCCTCATTTTCATCTCCTCTCTCGACACTTTGAAGAATTGCTATCCCTAATTGTTCGTCTGCAGAGGTTTCACTTGCTTCTGTAATCTTCTTCCACATTATTCATCATCTTCAAAACTCGTAATCAAAGGTACTTTGTAACCCCTACTCAGTGATTTACTCTTTCTTCGACATTGTACTTCATATTTTTGAAGTTTGTTTTGTTGTTTTTGGACATAATGTTCAATATTTAGACAGATTAGGGTCAAGCTTGTTTATGTAATTTGATGGCCAATTTGTTGTTTTATAAATCTGCATGTTAGGTTTGGTTTTTGTTTAGTTTTTGTATTGTTCTATTTTTGGTCAGATCTTCTTGAAAATCTCCCTGTCCATTTATAGACCTATTAGGTTATGTACATTCTATCCATATGAACTTCTATGAGATGTTGCTACTTTTTTAACAGTCTACATCTGATTTTGTATTATGTAGTATTATTCAACAATGGCCCGCACTAAATCGATGGGAGTAAAGCCATCAATGAGAAGTCTTGTAGTGAAGAAGATGCCTCCAAATGTACATGAGGTATATTTATGTATTGGTGTTCATAGTTTGTTTAGTAACATGTATTTATATTTATTGTGTATGATTATTATGTTGAAATTATATGGACTTATTTGTGGTTTACCATATTATTGTTAAGATACTGATTGTGTTTAATTATTTAGTATGTGTGTAACTATGTGAGTGCACTTGATGTAGTCTTATGTACGTAATGTGTATGATATATATACTCTATTTAAACTGGGTTATGCAATGATTGTGCTTGACTATTTTGTAACTATTATTTATTATTTCAATTCTTTTCTTTTCAATGTTTATGTAGATGTGTATTGTTGGTATTGCTTGATGAACTTATTTGTGTTACATTACTTTTTTTTTTAAAGATTGTTTATGATGTTTTATGTAATGATCATATTGTGTTGTGTATTCAATTTGTGTATTGAATTTGTATTGAATTTGAGTATTTTGTCAAATATAATAAATTCCGTCTATGTGTAGCTGGCTTCTAACGGTCATATTTGGGTTTTATTTTGTAGTTCACGTACTGATGGCCAGAGACATAAATGTTTCTGCTAGAATTAACAGTTATAGTCGGATGTATCTGTAACACCCGAAATTTATTCCGGACTTGGAGCACTTTGTAGTTATCCCGTAATCCCGAGATGCCGAGAGCCGAGATTTATTCCTAAGAAAATCCCGAGCCGACTCGTCGTTTTTCCTCTTTTTCCGCGTTCCGACCCTTCGTTCCGGGTTAAAAATGACAAAGGGGTCATTTCCGACCCCTCGGTCCGTGTGAGGGACAAGAGGTCAGCTGACCTCTTGATCCCCACACCTCCTTCAGCCTTGTCTCCCTCTCTCTCCTCCCTTAGCTCACTTCTCAAGTTACTCTCTCTTTTACTCTTCCACACTCATCTCTTCTCCTCTCTTTTCCTCTCTTCTCCCTTGGGGCTGAAGATCCAAGCTATGGACTGCAGAAGAAAATCCCAGGCTGTTGGTAAGCTCTTTCCTCTCCCTTTCCTCTCCCTTCCCTCTCTTCCTTGTTGTTCTTTCCCTTCTTCTTCCTCCCTCCTTCATCCATGGCTATGGAGGAAGATCTTGAGGAGTTTTGCTCAACTCATTGCATGCATAGGATCTTAGCTCGTTTAGGTCAAAGAGAGGCGCCTTAGACCTGTGGTGGGTGTTTGGAGAAGATCCAACAAGAGAAGGACTTTGGAGCCAAGGATCCACGATCAAAGACGAAGAAGACGACATTCTGCACAAAATCCGCGGGGCGGCTCGACACAGCCGCGGGAGCGTCCAGCCGCAGGGGCGGCACAACTCAGCCGCGGGTGCGGTCCGGCACGGCCGCGGGTGCGGCTAGGCACGGCCGCGGGTGCGGCTAGGCACGGCCGTAGGGGCGGCTTCTGGCACTCGACGCGGTCCACCGCGGGTGCGGCTCCTGGTTCCGCGGGGGCGGCTCCTGTGTCCGCAGGGGGCGCTAGCTTGACTCCGCGGCTGCGGTTTCTGCAACAGTAGGCTTCTCCTTTCCTTCACTCTTCGTTCCTTCCTTAGATTTGTTGTTGAATCATATAGTAGCATGCTTAGGATGGCCTAGAGTAGCTTGAGAATGCCACTTAGTGGTTGTGAACCTAGGAGCCCTTAAGGCTCGATGTAATTGTTGGATATGAGCATGTGAGCATGATGGATCTTCTAGGCTAGCTTGTGCCTCTTTGGTTGAGGATTAATATCTTGTGGAATTATGAACTGTTGTGGGCTGTTTCATGTGTGGAGAGTGTGTGGTGAGTACTTGAGACCTAGGATGCATTCCTAGTTTGATTGTTAGGTGATCTTGCATAGATCACTAAGAGTGAAGTCTGAGACTTCTTGAGAGTGAGTATGTATTGATATGCATATCTCTTGTGAGCAGGTTGTGGGCTTCCTCCTTAAGGAAGCAAGAGTGTGGTGACTTGGGTTTGGTGACGAGGTAAGTCTCCGGACTTACTTAGCTCTTATTCTATGTATTAACATTGATGTGTGTTTGGTGGTGCGTGTTTATGTTATTGTTGTAACAATTAAACCGTTAATTAGGACCACCGACCTTATGTATATTTTGGCCCAAGTGTATGATAACGGGCAGTGACATTCTGTCTAGCCCTGCGTGGGACTAGGAGGATCTCGGTGACTAGCCCAGCGGGTCAGATGGTCGGGTGCATCCGTACCATTCTTTGCCGGTAAGTAGGGACCGAGGCGAGACCACGGTGGTCTCGTGTCACAAACCCAAGTTGAATTAGAACGGGATACGACTTAATAATATAAAGACAATAAACCGGACTTGTGTGTTTTATGTTATGTGCTATGTATGTGTTTGTGCCTTCACCGCTTTTCTAATGCTTAGAATATTAGCTAACGGTTTTAAACCGTTTGTGTAGATGCAACTTGCAGGTTAGGGATGCCGCCGAGTGAGGCGGAGGAGTGGACAGCCGCGGTCTCCGTACATTATAGGACGGGGGCGTTTTTGGGTTATGTTTCATATCGTTGTTCATGGATGTTGTCGTACGTTTAGACTTTCGTATCGGGTTGTATTGTTTTGAGGACTCGGCTGAGTTTCCACCTTGTATTTGTCACTTTTCGTTTTCGCATGCATTAAAAACGTTTTGAGATTTCGCCTTTATTTGTGCCTTTTTGGAAGGTCCGGTGAAATTGTTGTCAAGCTAAGGGTCGGGACCCATTGTGAGGTCTCGCCCGTAGCACCCCGAGTCCCGCGGATTTGGGGTGTTACAGTATCTCATCCCCCACATCTTGGAGCAGTTGTTTGAAGTTGATAAAGAGAGATTTGAATGAGGTGTTTTCCGTCCAATTATAGCTATGGGTACCAACTTGAAGATGTCAAATCAGATTATACACTTCATGCTCATGAGAGAGGTCATAACTATGAGAAACCACTCAATGTGGTTTGACATCAACAATGTACTTTTTCGGTTTGGCTTGACGGAGTTTCTTGAGATCATAGGGCTCAGATGAAGGGATGAGGGACTAAGGGGGCTTAAAGCATTGTTGATGTAGAGATGCGTACTGTTGTGGGTACGACAAATGTACTGATGGTCACCTGAAAAAGCTATTTGAAAAGGAGCCTCAAGATTCTAAATTTAGGTATAAAATGACTCTAATAATATTTGTTGAAGGAGTTCTATCCTTAAAATATGAGAAGATGATGGTTAGCCAACAAACCATCAATGTTGTTAATGATTTGTCTGTTTTTGAGTCTTACCCATGGGGTCGCCACTCATTCCTACAAACTAAGAGGTTCTTGCAGTCCTGCGAGGCCGGTAATGAAAGGTCTAGTGGTGGCTATAATGTTGAAGGATTTCCTATTGCACTTCAGGTAAAATGTGTATTCACATGAAGATTCTCTAAGTTTAAGTTAAATTATGTTGATCAATGTCTTAACTCATTTTATTGTTTCAGATCCTTGTATTTCACTATATGGCGAAGCTTGCACTGGAATATGCAAATATTTCATATACTCCTACCAATCAGCCGTGTAACAAGTTGGTGTCCAAGTCCCAGAAGGTCAAACCGTTCCCTAGATATTCTGACATCAAAGTCTTTGTGGATAACCTTACAAAAGACGACATCAAGACTGTCTAGGGAGATGCTGAAAATGATGATTCTGATTGGTGGGAGGAAGAGTATGATGATAATAGACTAGACTGTGCATTTGAACACGGATTTGAATTATGTAATATTCAGATACATCGTCCTGATTATGAGGACAAGAAGAAGAAAGTAGCTACAAGGTAGGATGTTTCCTTATGTATTGTTTTTATATTGGGCTTTATATACTGATTTTCTGTTGTCCTTGCGTATCTCTCATCCATGATAATTGTGTGTACATTAGACTGCTTATGTTTATTCATATCATACTTATGTTAACACATATGGTTTCTTTAACATTGGGCTTATGTATATATTTTCCATTGTCCTTATATATTGCTTATGCATGCTAAATGTCTATGCATAGAAATATAGAATACTTATGCATATTCATATCGTAATGTTATATCATATGCATTTCTTATGTATTGTTTTGACATTGTGTTTATGTATTGATTATACATTAATTATATTTATGTTAACACATATACATGCTTTGTCATTTGGCTTATGTACTGATTTTCCATTGTCCTTATGTATATTCATATTATAATTATGTTACCACATATGCATTTTGTATTTACTGTTTTTACATTGTGCTTATGTACTGAGTATACATTATATTTATGTATGTCTTACAATCATTATTGTTTCCCTTGTATTAAAACATTGTTCTTTCACTGTATATGCTATTATTTAGTCCCAAGGGTAAAAAAAGGTTACTTCCAAAAAGGTTAATGAAGAAGAGTCCGACAGTGGATGACTTTGTCAATCCTATAAGGACAAGTGGCAAGCCAATTAATATTCAAGAACTTGTTGAAAAGGAAGTATCCAAGCTTGGGAAGAGAAAGGTTGTTGAAACAGTTCATGTTGCACCATCTCCAATGTATGTAAACTCAATTAATAGATTACACATTTTCAATTCAGTTTAACTAATGATGTTTGGTATTTTTGTAGTGCTACAAAGAAGAAGGCGAAGGGGAAGGAACCAATGAGCCATCTTGGTCATGCTGAAGGAGAAGATAGGTCAGCTGAAAAGATTGGTGCTGAATTTATGTAGTGAGTTTATGTATCTGTTTTCATATGCTTTGCCCTTATATTATGTGTACTATTAATATTGACTTATGTATTAAATTGCTAATGTATGCTTATGTTTTGAATGATGGTGTGTTGACTTATGTTTTCAATAGAATATATATTGTTTATTTATGTACTGAATTGTTAATGTATGCTTATGTTTTGAATGATTTTGTGTTATTAACCTTCATATTGAAGTTTTAAAATTATTATTGTGTAGGGGCTAGAACACCAAATCCGTGTGGGTATCTGCAATCATTGAAATGCTTGTTCAAATTCAGAAGGATCAAACTGAGCTGACGCTTAAAGTTGAGCAGCAACAATCACTTATTGATGAGTGAGTGTCCTACTCCAAAAATTTGGGGACTGTATATGAAAATTGGTTCAACAATTCTTCAAGAAACAAAGCGAACTGAAAACAATATTAAGAAGTTGATCAAAGATCTTGTTTTCTCTGGAACTACTACAACTGATAAAGTCACACCTTCTCAGAAAGGCAAAGATGTTGAAGAAATTTGTGGCGATAAAAGTGAGGACTCGAGTGAGGTATAATCATTAATTTTATGATGAGCCTAGTTACTGTATTTAAATATGGATTGATATTATTATATGAACTTGATGAGTGCTTAGTGTATGATACATTAACACGTTTGTTCAGGAGGAAACTACAAAAGACGATGATATTGAGGAGGCCGAGCCTTTACATCGTATGGGGATAAGGGTCAGTAAAGAGAGTAGATTGGAAGAGGACCTCGTACCGAAAGGACGTGAAGGTTCCAAGAGCCCATATCGGTAGTACTATCAACTCCAATGACCGTCAAAAATTCTACAATTAGGTTAAGGACAAAGATAGCAAATGGTCGATCAAAGGGTACACAAGAAATTTCAGCAGGTTATCTATCCGTGATATTATGCAAAAAGGAGGATGAATGAAGAATGAGGTAAATTTCTCCTTTATCTTCTGGTTAATTCATGTTTATCTTAATGTACATCTTATGAACTTGTTTATTCATACTTGTATTGCTGTCTTGGATCACCCTCCATTTTTCTTGTACATTGATGACATGCCTATGACACTCTTTTGCACATATTATGTACAGGTTATGTATCATCTGTATATAGGCTTGTGCACTAGCATTCAAGATATTGTCAATATACTTGTTTATGTTCATGTTTTTGCAGGAAGTTGATGAACTCATAATGCTTATGAGGAAAGTCAATTATTGAGTTCAAAGACCTCTTTATACGTACTTCCGTTATGGGTTGTAGCTTTGGTCGAGCATACAACAGGACAACCCTTGCAAAGTTTGCTGATTCCGGTGCAAATCCTTTTGAGTTCGACGATAGTTTTTTTGTTGTACTCAAAGGAGATGTACCACATCTTTTCAGGAAAGATTTATATAAGGTTGATTTCATATTTGCCCTAGTAAACCTCATTGAATTACATTAGGTGGTAGTTGAAATCAATTTCATTGACTGATGCATATATGTATATGATCCTCAATTGATGTATGTCAAGGAAGACAAGGTGCAATTCTACTATGAACCTCTTGCTACTCTGTTTCCCCACCTGTTGACAATCCACATCTGCCACACAAGGCTAGGAGGAGATAAACTACATATGTCATTCAAGGTTGTAAGGAAGATTTGACTTAACACCAATTTAGACGGGTATGTGTAGCTCTTTATATCTTAATAATTATGTATTACATTTAAGCACTTAATACATGTTTATCACTAATATTATTCATACTATACATAATGCAGGGAAAGCTGTGGTATTTATACCGTCAAATATATTCAATATTTGACATCTGGACGCACCGACTTATCGGATATTAGTGATGCTTCTCTCCCATTATACAAAGAATAACTTGCATATGTTGTACATGACAAGGACTGACCATCATGGTTTGAAGATGATTAGTCTTATGTTGTTTTAAGATGATGTAGATGCTACTCAAATAGTTCCACTTATGGTTTTGTGTACTAGTATGTTGAAACAGTTTGGTGTTATTGTAAGGTTCAATGACTTTGATAGGGTTATAACCAAATAACAATTTATGGTTGTTGATGATTTGTTACCCAAGCTTGATTGTGTCTTATTCCAGTATTATGTGTACTTCCAAAGTCAATAATTTGTCAATATACTCTTTATATTTCACTTGTTTTATACCTACTGTGATATAACTTGTGTATTGGTCGACTTAGTGTGCTGATCATTTCGTCTTGTGTAATAACATTATAACTTGTCATAAAACTCTTCTTAGTTCACTTGTTTTACTTTGGCTATATTGTCCCTTGTGTAATGGTTTAGTTAACTTGTGTATTTGTACATATACACTTATCTTTGTGTACACACAATATTTGTACATAACCATGCCCTGTTTACAACAAACAATTGTAATGACTTTGTGTACCTATATTATGTAACCAACAAATATCTACTTGTCCTACTTTGTATGTAGCTGAAGGTAGATGTGACAATATTCCCTAGTTTGTTATTATTACTACAATAATATGCAATAATTCACTATAGAGTCAAAGCATATCAATTGTCCTATTTCGGTTGATTGTCTTGTTGTTGTGCCCACCCAATTCCACAAGAGCTGCATTTCCGTTTACTCTTTGGTTCCCATGAAGCAAGTTTTCTAGTTTTAGGCAAACGACCAGACCTCTTACGCTTCTTTGTAGGCTCACATGATATTTGTGATATTGACGGAGGAACATTCCACTTGGACCTATTAGGAATTGGATAAATTGTCTCCACATAACCAACCCTCAAACTCTCACATGTATAATACCTATTGATTATATTAGATGCGGTCATACCATGTTTGTTGCTGCAACCACAACATGTACACACGGTATTTCTTCAATATGAAACTCCTTGCATGCACAAGTCCTCATTAGCAAACAAACAATAACTCGTTCATCTCACTTCTTCACTTCAAACTCTAGCCTTTCTACATCTAGTACATAAACAATGTAGTTACCACATTCTACATACATTTTCTGGATTATTGCTTCTATTTTCGGTGAAAAATTCTCTACACGAGTTGTAGACTTGGTACGACGCTCCACAAACCACCTAGTCATGAATTGTTTTATTTCATCAAGCATTGCTAGAACCGGATACTCTCTACCTTCTTACATTATTCCGTTTACACAATTTGTGTTGTTGCTAGTAAGGATGTTGTACCTTTTAGTTGGACAAAACGAACGCGTCCATGTTGGAATTTCAATTTCCTTAAGCATCTCCCCTACATTTGGCTTCTCCTGTTTGTCAAAATACACACACATTATGAATAATTGTTGTAAAAAAAACACAACTTAAGTATCTCCTGTTTCAACATACATAACCTTGAGATTTGGTCTAGAATTCTTATGCAATTTGTCCTCTTATATCTCCGGGCACCATCCATGAACAAATTAAGTATCTGTTGGATCTCATTTTCTTCTTCAGATTTCCTTTAAGATGTCAATTGCAATATCTATGGAATGACATCTCAAAGTTTGAGGATATCTCTTTTTAATGGAGCTATACCGATCTGATATGAACAAAAGTTTATTGTTGTCTGGTGCAAACCGTTTGATGTTCTTGAAGAACCAATCCCATGATGCATCATTTTCACTATCAAAGAATACAAATGTTATTGGGTAACTTTGTTAATTTGCATCTTGTGCAATTGCTACAAACAAGACTCCCCCGTATTTTCCTTTCAAATGAGTTCCATCTACTGTGATTACCTAAAGATACATAATGATTGAAACACACACATATCAGGTACATAAAACATGATCAAAGGAATCAATACTCAAGTTATATCGGATACACAAGGTCATGTACACAAGTGTTATTAACTACAAGAATTATAAGCAACAATAAATAAGAGCGACAAGAGACTTAGATTTATTACCTTTCTCATTACTTTAAATCCTCTGATTGATTGCCCATAGCAACAAACACATACTTGAAACGGTTAGCATCGTCAAGCTTAAGAGTAACAAGGGTGTCTTCATTGACCTGTTCCAACATATACAAATATGAAGGTATCAACATAAAATTATCCTCCGGTGTACCTCTTATCATGTCCTTTACTTCTTCTTGCACCTTCTAGTAACTAGCATCAATGTTATGTAAACTCTTCATAATTGTGATGATTTGGTCGACTGTAAGTAACTTCCTTGAGTTACAATACCTACACAATTAGAACACACATTTCTATAATTTATTTTATGTTATGTAATGGAATAATTTAACATCCCTCTAGTAAACAAACACTCACATTGCTTTAACCTTCTCAACTATTTACGTGGTAATAAGCTTCCCTTTTGACCGATCTCCTCAATTAAAAAAGAACATGGGTGGGTGGAGTTATACTTTGTTGTTGTAAAGTATTGTGATTGTCCAAGCATAGAGAAGTGCACCCTCCATTTACATCCTTTGTCAACACATATTGATGTTATTGCCTTCATTTTTGACTTGACAATTTTGTATTTGGACCATTCTCATTGTAGATACAATGCGTTCTTTATTCAGTTTTCGTACAATAGGTTTTCCCACTTCCAAGATACAAATCTGTCTCTGTGGGTACACATTTGAGGAACAATGGTCATAGTGTATCTGGATGTATCTTTAAATTACTCTATCTATACAGTAGTTGATGAACTCTCTCCATGATCAATATGTATCTTCTTCCCATCATTGTGTACTGCATTTGTCCCTTCATCTTATTTTTTGGTGATCAATACTTGTCTATCTTCCCTCTGAACATCTACCATCTCCTCTCTATCATCCTTATGTAACTGATTTTTAATTACAAATAAGAGAATACTCCAACGGTACTTGTCCATTTTATTTATCTAAATATATGTGTCAAAATCCTCTCTTGTGTTAACATCAAATGACATCCGTATTGGATTGAAAATATTCTGGTATGATAACTCTATTGTAAATTCCGAAACACAAATTCCAAATGTTGAAGCAATCAATCCTTTCAACTCACCAAACGTGCATGCTACATCAACCAACAAATTACTCGAGACATTTCCATTATATTTCCATAGACCTTCTTCCACTATTCGGTACCCCCCACTATATGTTGTTACACACAACAATGTCATCACAACTACATAAGCAATGGTCCATCTACATAATTCAACTATCATTGTATATGTCATTTACTATCAAAAGAAGATACCCAATTAATCTGTATGTAAATAAAAGTGGTTGACAAAATAACTTGTTCATACACCACATAACAATAGTTACATGGATATTTAAAAAAAATTAGTACATACACAAAACATCAATAAGCCACACATGATACACTACCAAATCAGCTACATCAACTAGTTTTAATCAGTTAAACAGATATATACAACTAAATTGATATTTCAATTGTAAAAAGAAGCTACATAAGTGTTTTATCGGTCAACAAATTAGCCTGGCAAAATAACTTGTAATGTATTATACAAAATCATCAACAGATAGACAGATTTGCAAATTAAATTGCATTGTATTAACAATATGGATATTCTTTTGTGTAATCGCCCATATAGAGTCACATGAATTCATGATTTTGTAATTGCAAATTTTAGAGCATTACATGATGAACAGACAGACCGATTGAGAAAAATCGATGAATTGACAGCTTCTATGAATAATTTATGTATGAAATTAACAGAACAAAGTGAATCGATTATTACTAGTAGGGATTCCAGATATTGCCGATTTGCAACTCTTCGATCCAAGGTGAATATGAGCAAGACAAATTTGAATTGAATCACTCTTCGATTCAGATGAGAATTGTTCGATCAGTTGTCAAAATTAATCGATTGATCGATTACTTCCATAACAATATGGAACAAAAGATGAATTGGCGATGAATCGAGACAAATTTGCCCCATTTACCGTATTTTCCGTATCACGCAAGGATTTATGTTACACTATTTTGAGGGATATAATTGGAACTGCCCTAATTTACTTCTTATTTTATCTTTTCCTGTAATTTGAAGGGGCATACTTAATCCCTACCTAATACAATGAGCTCACTTAATGCTCATCACTACATATAGGCCCACTTACCCATTTCAACTTTTTTTTTATTTGTTCTGCTGATGGTGAGGTGTAGTAGGTTTAAAAAACAGTCGTGAATAGACTTTAGTTCTCATACTTCCCATCTCTTTAAAATCGCGATGATTAAGAGTTGTCGGACACCAGCGGCCACTTTGCCTTTGTTCCTTCCAGCCCTGGAGGTGCTCTTCAACGTCTCCAGTCCGGCGGTGTTCCTCAACGTCTCCAGTCCCGGCTTTAGACCATTGGAAGTGGTTTTCCCTTTATTTCCTCTAGTTTCTTATTTCCGTCTCTTCGCTCTAGGTTCTCAATTCGCTCCTTTAGAGTAAGTAGTCTCGTATTTGCTTCTTGCTTTTCAATTCTGTCTATTTTTCTTCTGCGTCGGTTAAGTCCTCAATTTTGTTGCATTTAACACCCGGTGAGGAATACGGTCAATGATAGATTGCTCCTTGAGTTTTAGGTGCAACTATAGTCACGATTTCCATGAATATGCATTATACCATAATGCTAGCAATATAATTTTCCCATTATGAGGTTGTATATTGATATTGTTACGTGTAAACTAAGGGCCTTCTTGGTATTCATATCTAGATATCAAGATATGCGTATTAAGATATAGGCATGAGACATCAAGGTATGGGTATGAGATTGATATTTGATACCCTTGTTTCGGAGATGAAGAATAGAAGAGGGAGGAGCAACATTAGATATGTGATACCTCCGGTTTTTGGAGTATATCAAAATAGGAGAAAATGTGTATTAGGAGTATATCAAGATATCAGTGTGATATCCATATACTTGTATACCAAACATAGGTATGAGTTTTTATTTATTTATGTCGATACTCATATATGATATCTAGATATGGATACCAAACAGGTCCTAAAGTTACATTATAGTAAGTTGCTTCCTTTGTGATTGTCTTTAATATCTCCACGTTGTATATAATTCATTAGTTCACAAGTTATCAGTTGATTGATGAATTCATTTGCACTGACTCAAGTACAAGTATGAAACAACATAATATTGGATGTTTCTAATGTAACTTCTCCATTGCAATACCGAATCGACAGTAATGAAAACTTTGGGTCTGATATGCTGTAACATCCCAAATTCCACGAGGATATCCGAGACACTACACATGGCTTGGGATCACTCTGCGGACCCCGCCAGGTTAGCCTGACAACAAGACCAACACTGGATCTTGCAACAAGAACATGACAAAACAAGAAAACATTCAACCCGTTTGTTCATCAAAACATTTAAAATCCATGTACTTGCAACAAAATTTCAAACCTAACTACCAAGGAAAACAAAACACAAAGGATACTCAAACCTACACAAGAGGCCGACCATTTACATTATAGACGGTATATGAACAAATACCGCTACGCATTTAAACCAAAAGGACAATTATGAAAACAAGTCAAACTCAACTGACTCAACAATGCACATCTCATTCCCGTCTTGCACCATCTTCTGCTAGGTCATCATAAGTTTTCCTATTAGGACATGCCTATACATCAACACGGTATAAACCGTTAGTTAACTTTCAAAACACGTTATATTAGTGTATCAAGAAAGTGTAGCTCAAAGGAAATAAATAAAATATGCTAATTAATCAAAGGTACTCTTTTCATTTAATAAATTTAGTATTATCAAGTAGCAAGTCCATATACAACTCAAGGCTCATAAAATAGTAACATACATCTCATAATAATATTTCAATAATAATAAAAAAATCATGCATGAATGCATTCAGAGTATAAACATGTTAATGCATAAGTTACCATACAACCTCAAGATTTTTATATAAACCTGACAATCAATCTTTTTTCCGAGGTATGATACCAATACTAGCAATCAACTCTGAAAATCTTCTCATAACCCAAGACATTGCTAATCCTATACCACTAGTATAATAATTATGCTGGTAATTTCCTTGGCGGGCGTCCCCCAACCAAGCATATCTTACTCAAGTTGTGTACAGACACTTCCGTGGATTAACTCACGAGGTCGCTCAGAGCCCTGGCCGTGGATGACGTATCAACCAACCGTCGCCTAAAGGATTAAACAACCCTGGACTTAATGTTCCGAAGGAGCGGTATGGCCATACCCAACTCCAACAAGACGCATAAATCCCCGAAAACAAATCGTTCAAAGACATAAAATCCGTTAGACGTCCGAAGACTTAAACAAAAATCCTGAATAGGCCATGCAGACCAAAAAGAAGATATCTTATAATTTCTAAGAAGGATTAGAGCGAAGAAGTCATCACGTGTTTTTCCTCAAGTCCCTTTATCATCTTTAATATCGAATCCCAACAACAACCGTCTTTACTACCCAATCCTCAATATCATTACACTCCACCAACTATACCTTACTATAACGAGGGTCAATGACCTAAGTATAAGGGACATCAAAAAAATTAGGGACATCAAATTAATATTTAATACTTAGTAATACGCTCGTGAATATATTTTTAATTTACTCGAATAACAAATAAGACTTATCATTTAAGTAAGCCCAAAGGACTTACCTGAATAAATTCTCGTGATTGAATATAATACAAGTAGGTTCACCGTATTCTACAAAACCTGCCAAGAATATAACATTCCTTAGTATAAGCTTCCGGCTTTCAATACCGATTAAATTCCTTCCATAGAATTTAATTTAAGTTTACGACACTTCTCATAAGCTTAGTTTAAATAATTAACATCTTAATTAATTAATTAAAATTTCCCAGCGTAAGGTTTTGCCCGAAGACATTTCCTAACCAACATGTCATCGGATTTCAACAAAAAATATAGCCAATAATCACCAAAATAATTATATACTCGTAATTAAATTCCAATTTCCATTTACGACCCTAAGGTTAATTTTAATAATCGTATAATATAGAAAACGAATAAATTCATAATTTATTCGTTACTAACCCGTTTGACGATCGGAAAATTTTTGTTAGGCTCGTGATAAGGAGTGGATCACCCATGCAGAAGCAACCAATAACAACTCTTGTGAGGTTTTCTTGGTTGTTTGAGAAGAATTCGTTTGAAGAAGAAAAATGATGCGTGTAGGTATGTAAATATGAGTTCAGAGCTTTTGTATATGAAACGAAGAAAAGATTGAGAGTGAAGATCAAAATGGAAAGGTATTTGCTCGGTCCTTCCTCTGCAAATTGATATGGCCCTTGTACATAAGTTACAGAGGATGAAAAAGTATAGCTGGCCACGTGCCTTTCTATAATTAAGTAATATATATATATAGGGATATGATCAAGTAAGAACCATTGTTACGGTAAGAAATAAGAACCTACATGAGTCGTCAGATTATATGATGGACGTCCAAGATTTAGTGAATTATATAAGGTAACCGTGCATTGTCTTGATTAGATAATTTATTTATTAGGTAATTAAGTATAAATGACATTTAAAATCATTACCAATTAGGAAACAAAATATTGTTATTGTGCTTTGTTCAAATTTGTTTTAGTAAATTCTATTATGAATATAAATTAAAAATATTAATGATTTCTTTATTCGTGTTTATATATTAAAGAAATATTCAGGTTATATTTTTTTATAAATTTATATTTACTATCAAGTATTATACAAAGAGCATGCACGAGTATGTTTTTTTTAAAGTATGGACGATTAAATATTATTGCACGTGTAGTTTAAATATTGCACATTTTATGTACCGTTTTATTTATAATTACACATATATTTTATGTTCTTTTTGAAAGCATGCACTAGTAAATGAAAGAGAGATAGAAATAGAATGTTTACTCGTGCAATATTAAATGAATGAGAGATAATATGCACGAGTAAGTTGCATTGAGTGCACCAGTAAGTATTGCACAAGTAAGTGCACTAGTAAGTATTACACGTTTTATGTTTTTTTAAAGCATGCATGAGTAAGTGCAAATGAACATCAATGTGCATGTGCATGTGCATGCATTGGTGGTGCACATGTACATTTCGTGCATATATTATAATATTACACAATGTACGATCAAATGATATGTATCATGCACGTTAAGTTCGATTTATGAGCAAGACGCCGGAATGGGTAAAATAAACAAAATCAAATAATAGTTCATCTTAATTGTGTCAAATTATATATAATGGTAGTAAATACCTTTTGAAGTTTAAAAGGTAACCATATATATCTATCCTAAAATATCAATCATCTAATTAATATGCAAAAATAATATTGAATCATGATCGTTGATTTTATTTAATCATGTGGTCTAGATTAGTTCTTATTTCTTACCGTAACTATGGTTCTTACTTGATCCTATCCGTATATATATATATAGGGTCAGGATCCGGTAGGAACAACCCTTAGAGTAGGGAATAGGAAATCCTAAGATCCGTTGGATTAAAATTTGTATGTTCATGATGAAAGGTGCATAATAAGCTTCCAAGGTGAGAATCACATGATTGTTCATTTTGCATTATTCATTCAATAAATAAGCTAGATACAAATTAGGAAAACAGATTTCTTATTTTTGGGTTATCCCAAAAATAAACGTTGAAGCAATTGATCGTTAATATATTTTATAAGAAATTTGATCGTTAATATATTTGGTCGTTAATATATTTTATAGAGAAATTTGATCGTTAATAAATTTTATAAGAAATTTGATTGTTAAATTTGTTAGGATTGGTCGTTAAAATTTATTTTGGTAGTTAAAATATGAAAAAAACATTTTAACCACCAATTTTTCTCTATAAAATTTTAACGACCCACAAAATTTTAACGATGACTATATTAATTATATAAAAAATATTTTAACGACCAAATTTTCTCTATAAAATATAATAACGACCCAATATGAAAATAATGTATTACCATAATTTGGTCGTTATTATATTTTAAAGAGAAATTTTGGTCGTTAAAATATCTTTATCATAATTCTATTAGAGGCAATATAATATTCTCATTAATTATTTTAATAAACAATGTTAAATCTTGGACGTTCATCTATATTAATCCAACGGCTATTATAAGTCTCTATTCCCTACTATAAGAGAGGTTCCTATATATATGTATGTAACGTCCGGGAATTTTAGAAATAAATATATCTTTTTATTTCTCTTTCCGTAAATTATTTTACGGAAATGTTCGGAAAATATTCCGACCCGTAACCCGTAAATTACTTTACGAAAATGTCGGAAAATATTCCGACCCGTAACATCCGTTACGGAATTATTTTAACGAGTTTTGATCCCGTTCCGTTATCTCTTTCTCTTCCCTCTCCTTTTTTTTCCCCCACCTCAGTCTGGCCCCCATGCCACGCTGGCGCCATGTCACCCGGGCCCCACGCCACGCTGGCGCCACTTTCCTTCTCCCAGGCCCGCCTCGCTCTTCCCTTCCTTTCTTCTCCACGCAAGCCGCCCAACTACCTCTGCAGGAGCACACTTTAGCCGCCCGCCTAGTGCCTACTTCCGACCCCTCGCTCCTGCAGCCTACCTCCCTCACTCACCACTCACTTCGTCTCCCGTCTCTCTCTCTGCATCTCCTTACTCCCGCTCACTTCTCTACTCCATCTCTCCCTCTATTATCTTCTCGATCGAGCTCGGGAGTAAGAACCACAAACCACAAGAGCCATCATCACCGGAGGAGCTTTCCACCATAAGGGCCGCCTCTCCCTAGGCTGTCTAGGAGCACCAGCGTCACCCCCGACCCCGTCTGAGTCGCCGGGAGACACAATAGACGCCACCGGCCTCCTCTCTGTTCACTCTTCTCTTTCTGCACACCTTTGTCGGCGGGAAATCTGTCGCTAGGGGAGCCCTCGTTGTCGTCGTGCCCTGCCTGCACGAGCCCAGCCGGAGCCGCCGACGCCCGGCCAACCCTCCTTTCGCCTCGCCCCTCTTCTTCCCTCGGCCGAGCTACTCTGTGCACCCCTCCGCTGCTAAGTCCTCGTCGGAGCTGGAGGCCGCCGTCACCCGTCTGCAGCCGCGCAAGAAGCCCACGGAGCCTTCCCCTCCCGCGCCTGCGTCCTGCCGCCGCCACCGCCGCGGGCTGGTGCAACAGCCTTTGTGGTTAATTAAAGTCGGCCCCCCCTCTTTTAGGTATAATTACATTTCGGCCCCCTCAGCTTTTGGTTAATTGCAAAATGTACCCAACATTTTGTTTATTACAGATTTGACCCATAATTCTGGATTGTTGCATTTATACCCTCTGATTGGGTTTTTGCCGGGAATTTGCCCCAAGGTTTTAATCGTGGTTTTAGGACCAATTTGCTAGTATCGAGCTTTTCCCCGGAAGGGTAATTACGGGATTTTAACGTTCGCTTTTGGAAAACGAGTTTTACCTTAGGACTTTATATATTTTATCGTATGATCAAATTAGCGTATGAGCTAAATTTGTTTAGTTTTGGTGCTAGGTTCCGAAGCCCGATAAAGGCCAACGAATCCATATCGACATCCATAGATCGTCTTCCATCCTTTGACGTCACGTGAGTACCCTCTCCCTCGAGCTAATAATCTTACCTCGATCTAGTTATGATGAGTAGTATCATGTTAGGTTGGACCTAGCATAACTTAGAGTGAATGCCATGTAGTGGCTTTTGGGACCTTAGGAGAATGTGTTGAGCGTGTTTAGACCTCGTTGGCTTTTACGTCATTATTGACGGTAATTATCTTAGACTCTAGGATGCAGTCATAGAATGGGAGTCAAATGATCCTGCGTAGATCATTTGTGTAGAAGTCCTAGACTTCTTGAGTTAAGCGGGTTTATATGGATACCTTGTTGTGAGCAGGTTGTATACTTCTTCCCAAGGGAAGCGAGAGCGTGTTGTGAGTTAGCGTTTGGGACGAGGTAAGTCTCCGGACTTACTTAGCTCGTATTTTACGTATTAGCATTGATGTGTGTTTGGTGGTGCGTGTTTATGTTTTTGTTATAACTATTAAATCGGTAAATAGGACCACCGACCTTATATATATATTTTGGCTCAAGTGTTTGATAACGGGCGGTGACAATACTGCCTAGCCCATAGTGAGGTCTAGGGGATTCTCGGTGACTAGCCCGGCGGGTTAGATGGGCGGATGCATCCGTACCATTCTTTGCCGGTAAGTAGGGACTGAGGCGCGACCACTGGGGTCTCGTGTCACAACCGAAGTTGAACTAGAACGGGATATGACTAAGTATTAAAAAGATAATAAACGGGACTTGCGTGTTTTATGATGTGCGTTATATATGTGTTTGTGCCTTCACCGCTTTTCTAATGCCTAGAATATTAGCTAACGGTTTCAACCGTTTGTGTAGATGACTTGCAGGTTAGGGATGCCGCCGAGTGAGGCGGAAGAGTGGACAGCCGGGGTCTCCGTACATTATAGGACGGGGATGTCTTTGGGTTACCTTTTCGTTTTGTGGTTTATGTTGTACGGTTTAAGTGTCGTATTGGAGTTGTGTGTTTTGAGGACTCGGCTGAGTTTCCAAGTTGTAGTTCCTTACTTTTCGGGATTCCGCATACATTAAAAACGTTTTGAGTTTTCGCCTTTATTTGTGCCATGTTGAAAGATCCGGTGAAATTGTTGTCAAGCTAAGTGTCGGGACCCATTGTGAGGTCTCGCCCAGTAGCACCCCGAGTCTTGCGGATTTGGGGTGTTACAAAAGTGGTATTAGAGCCCTAGGTTGACAACAATGGCACTCGCAATCTTTTAAAGGCCAAATGAGGTATAAAATAGAACCCACACGGGTTTTGACTTTTCGTTTTCAAAATCATATGCATGAGTCGGGTTTGGGTTAGAATGTATGGGACCACCACTCCTTCCGCAAACCTCGGCGACATAGATCTCTGGATTAGAAATAGGTATATATAGTTATATATAAATATATGACCTTAGGATGTTTGTGGATATTGTATGTATATAGCTATGTATGTGACCTTAAGATGTTTGGGCTTGCATGCGTTGGATGTGTATTATGATCATGTTACCTTTATGCTTTTAGAAGTTTATTATACCGGATTATAAGTAGTACCTACGCATGTATTCTTAAGTAAACGTCATACGAAATCAGATGGCATGTACGAGAGCTATCGCTTATGTGGGACCCGCTAGGGGTAGACCACCACTTCCCCCTA
Organism: Fagopyrum tataricum; assembly: GCA_002319775.1. Classification (NCBI taxonomy): domain Eukaryota; kingdom Viridiplantae; phylum Streptophyta; class Magnoliopsida; order Caryophyllales; family Polygonaceae; genus Fagopyrum; species Fagopyrum tataricum. Next base: position 22,741,880 of record CM008283.1, on the reverse strand, counting down.
CCGCCCCAAGAGGGTAGGGACGAGTAGGAAGACCTCCAGGTACGAGAGGTAGAGGTCGGGGACGCATCCCCGCTGCGGACCCACCAGTTGGGGATGCACCAGCAGCAGAGGCCCCAATAGAGGAGGTCGTAGAGAGCATCATTCCCGAGGCTAGGGATAAGACCGTGGTTAGGTCCAGGGCGCAGGATTCTCCATCTGACATGACCGAGGGAGCGTCCATTGGAGCTACTGTATTTGGAGACTATGTACGACGAGTTGAGGAGGCATTTAGGACTGGAGCACCACCCCCGGCACCACCGGTGCCTGCACCTGCACCAGGGAGATCAGCTGAGGTCACACAGAGGGTGACCCAGATTCGGGCTGCACCAGAGATAGTTGCACCGGTGGGGGTTGCACCCGAGCCAGTTGTGGAGGTTGCTCGGCCGAGAGATGAGTTGAGGTCTCCGAGACTTGATTCCTGGTTGAAGGCTTTCAACCAGCTGCATGTACCCTACTTCGACGGGAAGGTAGGGTTAGAGGTCGAGCACTGGATTGGGCATGTGGAGTCAGCTTTAGAGGCGATCCGTTGCCCAGAGGAGAGGCAGGTCGAGATAGTCCAGACCTTATTCCGAGAGCAGGCCCAATATTGGTGGAGGACAGTTAGGGGAGGTGTGACCAGGATGGATCAGTTGCTGAGCCTCGTTAGGGAGACCTTTTGCCCAACTTCACTGAGGAGTGACAAAGTCCAGGATTTCCTAGAGGCAGGATTCGAGGACGTCCCAGTCATTGAGGCGATTAGGCGATTTCGGGTAGAGTTAGCCTTGTTGGGACCCTTTGCACCCCCAGCGGACCAGCATGTCTATCTCTTCTCCAGGAGACTGAGGGAGTCCACCCGTGCTTACCTTGCGGGATTTCGTTGTGCATCACTGGCGGAGTACCAGGACCGGGCTTCGGCCTATGAGAGAGACCACCCTGGGTCTAGGAGGACAGCATAGTCCGGGGGACCGGACAAGAGATAGAGGACGACACCAGCTGGTTCAGGAGACGGGGTAGCTGGTCAGGGACGTAGCCAGACTCTAGGACGTTCTGGTCCTCAGCAGTCGAGACAGGCATCAGATGGAGGACTTCAGTGCTACGGTTGTGGAGGGTTGGACATACGAAGAAAACATGTAGAAAGCCGCCCGTGGCTTGTTTCACTTGTGGTCAGATGGGTCACCGAGCCGCTTTTTTCCGTCAGGGCAAGTCCCCGTCGCAGCAGGGATCTTCGCCTGCTGGCATAGCGGGGGGCAGTTAGAGGCCGCCTCAGTATCAGGCACAGGGATCTCAGCAGAGGGGCCAGGGTCAGGATCAGGCCCGTACTCATGGATCAGCTCAGGGGCAGGGCCGAGGTGGAGGTCGTTCTGGAGGTACCCAGGAGACCAGGGGCACACAGGCTAGGGTATTTGACTTTAGAAGCACCGTTGATCCTCAAACGCCGGCAGCCCCAGGTACCATTTAGATCCACGGCTTTTCTGTCCGAGTTTGTTTAATACGGGTGCCACACACTCTTTTATCCGATGATTGTGTAGCTAGGTTGCCCTTAGCTACGGTAGAGAAGAGACCCTCTATTATAGGGTTATCCGATGGAGGTAAGGTTAGGGGTACCCGAGAGGTACGCGGTTGTCCCATTCGTTTGGGAAACCGAGAGTGGTTGGCCGACTTCTTTGCCATGCACTTAGTGCATGAAGAAGTCATCCTTGGGATAGATTGGATAGACCGCCATAGAGACGATAATGTACCTTTTTTTGAGTTCTACGGGGTTACGAGGCGGGGATGTTGGAGAGTGCTGGGTTTAGCAAGTTTCGGCACGAAACTTGTTTTTAGGGGGGTTAGTTGTAACGTCCGGGAATTTTAGAAATAAATATATCTTTTTATTTCTCTTTCCGTAAATTATTTTACGAAAACGTTCGGAAAATATTCCGACCCGTAACCCGTATATTATCTTACGAGAATGTCAGAAAATATTCCGACCCGTAACATCCTTTACGGAATTATTTTAACGAGTTTTGATCCCGTTCCTTTATCTCTTTCTCTTCACTCTCCTTTTTTTTCCCCACCTCAGTCTCGGCCCCACGTCACGCTGGCGCCATGTCACCCGGGCCCCACGCCACGCTAGCGCCTCTTTCCTTCTCCCGGGCCCGCCTCGCTCTTCCCTTCCTTTCTTCTCCACGCAAGCCGCCCAGCTACCTCTGCAGGAGCACACTTTAGCCGCCCGCCTAGTGCCTACTTCCGACCCCTTGCCCCTGCAGCCTACCTCCCTCACTCACCACTCACTTCGTCTCCTGTCTCTCTCTCTCTGCGTCTCCTTACTCCCGCTCACTTCTCTACTCCATCTCTCCCTCTGTTCTCTTCTCGATCGAGCTCGGGAGTAAGAACCACAAACCACAAGAGCCATCATCACCGGAGGAGCTTTCCACCGTCAGGGCCGCCTCTCCCTAGGCTGTCTAGGAGCACCAGCGCCACCCCTGACCCCGTCTGAGTTCTCGGGAGACGCAACAGACGCCACCGGCCTCCTCTCTGTTCACTCTCCTCTTTCTGCACACCTTTGTCGGCCGGAGATCTGTCGCCAAAGGAGCCCTCGCCGTCGCCGTCGCCGTGCCCTGCCTGCACGAGCCCAGCCGGCGCGCCGACGCCCGGCCAACCCTCCTTTCGCCTCGCCCCTCTTCTTCCCTCGGCCGAGCTACTCTGTGCACCCCTCCGCTGCTCAGTCCTCGCCGGAGCTGGAGGCCGCCGCCACCCGTCTGCAGCCGCGCAAGAAGCCCACGAAGCCTTCCCCTCCCGCGCCTGCGTCCTGCCGCCGCCGCGAGCTGGTGCAACAGCCTTTGTGGTTAATTAAAATCGGGCCCCCTCTTTTAGGTATAATTACGTTTCGGCCCCCTCAGCTTTTGGTTAATTGCAGAATGTACCCATCATTTTGTTTATTACAGATTTGACCCATAATTCTGGATTGTTGCATTTATACCCTCTGATTGGGTTTTTGTCGGGAATTTGCCCCAAGGTTTTAATCGTGGTTTTAGGACCAAGTTGCTAGTATCGAGCTTTTGCCCTGGAAGGGTAATTACGGGATTTTAACGTTGGCTTTTGGAAAACGAGTTTTACCTTAGGACTTTATATATTTTATTGTATGATCAAATTTAGCGTATGAGCTAAATTTGTTTAGTTTTGGTGCTAGGTTCCGAAGCCCGATAAAGGCCAACGAATCCATATCGACATCCATAGATCGTCTTCCATCCTTTGACGTCACGTGAGTACCCTCTCCCTCGAGCTAATAATCTTACCTCGATCTAGTTATGATGAGTAGTATCATGTTAGGTTGGACCTAGCATAACTTAGAGTGAATGCCATGTAGTGGCTTTTGGGACCTTAGGAGAATGTGATGAGCGTGTTTAGACCTCGTTGGCTTTTACGTCATTATTGACGGTAATTATGGTAGACTCTAGGATGTAGTCATAGAATGGGAGTCAAATGATCCTACGTAGATCATTTGTGTAGAAGTCCTAGACTTCTTTAGTTGAGCGGGTTTTTATGGATACCTTGTTGTGAGCAAGTTGTATACTTCTTCCCAAGGGAAGCGAGAGCGTGTTGTGAGTTAGCGTTTGGGACGAGGTAAGTCTCCGGACTTACTTAGCTCGTATTTTACGTATTAGCATTGATGTGTGTTTGGTGGTGCGTGTTTATGTTTTTGTTATAACTATTAAATCGGTAAATAGGACCACCGACCTTATATATATATATTTTGGCTCAAGTGTATGATAACGGGCGGTGACAATACTGCCTAGCCAATAGTGAGGTCTAGGGGATTCTCGGCGACTAGCCCGGCGGGTTAGATGGGCGGATGCATCCGTACCATTCTTTGCCGGTAAGTAGGGACCGAGGCGAGACCACTGGGGTCTCGTGTCACAACCGAAGTTGAATTAGAACGGGATATGACTAAGTATTAAAAAGATAATAAACGGGACTTGCGTGTTTTATGATGTGCATTATATATGTGTTTGTGCCTTCACCGCTTTTCTAATGCCTAGAATATTAGCTAACGGTTTCAACCGTTTGTGTAGATGACTTGCAGGTTAGGGATGCCGCCGAGTGAGGCGGAGGAGTGGACAGCCGGGGTCTCCGTACATTATAGGACGGGGATGTCTTTGGGTTACCTTTTCGTTTTGTGGTTTATGTTGTACGGTTTAAGTGTCGTATTGGAGTTGTGTGTTTTGAGGACTCGGCTGAGTTTCCAAGTTGTAGTTCCTTACTTTTCGGGTTTCCGCATACATTAAAAACGTTTTGAGTTTTCGCCTTTATTTGTGCCATGTTGAAAGGTCCGGTGAAATTTTTGTCAAGCTAAGTGTCGGGACCCATTGTGAGGTCTCGCCTAGTAGCACCCCGAGTCCCGCGGATTTGGGATGTTACAATATATATATATAATTTATTTTTTATATTAAGGAGAAAGCTACGTCGCCGATCAAGAAAAAACCCTAATCTAGCCAAATGAACGCGCTTGAGAAACCGAGCCACGTGCCCTCTTTTCCATATCTACGATAAAAAACCTAGCGATATTCGGGCTTCGATTTGAGATTTTCTTCCTGTCTCTCCCCGATTTGATGAACTACTACCCCCCTAATCTATGAAGTGAACTTGATGGGATGCCGAATCTTTGGTGGATCTTTATGCTAGTGTGGTGTAGTTGTACTAGGTTTCGGTTTATACCGGGGCTTGCTAGTGATGGGTCTCCGTTGTCGCGACGGCGTCTTTGCTTCTTTCTTTGCGATGTGTCCCGGAACTGCGTCAATAACAGTTTCCCTATGGTGGATAGGTGGTTTGTGACTGTTAAGGATCTTATCCCTATCGTTTTTGTCTTATCAAAGGTTTCACCTTTGGTGAGAGGTTTCGGCGGAGGTCTAAATTATGCTCTATGCTCCAAGATTCAGAGGTATTTTCACTCGACTCGCTGCTTCCTTCTATCAGAGTTTTCTTACCTTTACGCAATTAAAAATCCCTTGAATGATACTATATTGTCCTTGAAATATATAATAAAACAGTGTCATTGTAAGAGCCTTAGTCTTTGGAGCTAAGTTAGTCTTAGCCGCCCATGCGGGTCGTGAGGGCCGCCCTTGCGGCTGTTTGTGTTTTCCGCCTTTGCGGCTCAGGATACCGCCCCTGCGATTTCCTGCGGCTGCAGCCAACTTTGTTGACCCTTGGACAATGCTTTACTCTTCTTTCCTTTAACCTTCTTCTTTGTTTCGGATCAAGGGTTCTTCATTCTCATTCCCAACTATCCTTACGTCCTTCTTGCTTCTCCCTTTCTCCTCCTTGATCTTGCTCTTGTTCTTCTTTGAGTTTGAAAGAGTTTGTGTGTGGTTTTTGGTGGTTGATGATGTGTGATGTGTTGCTGAGCTTGGGAGCCAGCCGAGAGTGTGGTTTTGTTTCTTCCTTGCTGTCTAGGACCACAGTTGTGGTAAGTCATCTTCTTCTCCTCTTCTTCCTTTCTTGAATTCCTCTTCCTTAGCTTAGGATTAGTTGTGTTTGGATGTGTATTGATAGTGGAATGTGTATGTATATGTGTGTGTGGTTATAGAATCCTGAAGATGTGAGTTCCTCACGTAAGGAGTCGAAGAGAAGTCGGGGAAGGCCGTTCTGCACTGTCGCCGCCCCCGTGCCCGTGAACCGCCGCCCCTGCAGAAGTGTGTCACCGCACCCGCGCCTGGAAGCCGCCGCCCCTGCGGCCACGGTCACCGCGCCTGCGCCAGTGTGTCATCGCGCCTGCTGTTTGCCTTGCTTCGCCTCTGCGTCCCTCTTGTCACGCAGGTGCGTCTTGTCCCGGATCTACCTAGAGTAGTGTAGATCATTTCCTTTCCTAGTATGAGCGGATTGGTAGCATGCTAGGTATGGTTATGAGGATGATCATGATATCGATAGGTTCCGGTTATGACCTTGAGGTTTATCAGTTGGATATGATCCTTATGGATCCCTTGGGTCTAGGTGTGACCCCTTTGAGTGATAGGAGATTTGATATCTCGTTATGCCTTGTTATTAGGAAGTGTTGTCCTCCAGAGTTGGAGTTGATCGTGTTGAAACTACTTCGAGGTTGAGGTAAGTCCATAGGACTTACTTAGCTACCATCCTTATATTGGATGTATGCATGAGTGGTGATTGTTATATGCTTTATAGCATGCGATGTTGATTATTACCGACCTATGGTTTAGTGATCGCCCATGGTAGGGCCGTGACAACTTGCCTTTCATCCCGTAGTGGAGTCTGGGAGGCTCTCTGTAGTCAGGCCAGATCTAGTATACGGGAAGGGCATCTACCACTCCTTATGGTATACGGGATGGTGCGCTTATACCACTCCAGCTGGGTATAGCACTCAAAGGCGAGGATTATATATATTCCTCGTGTCACCTATATTCATATGCAGACATGAGTATGAGTGTTGGACTATATAAAGATAATTAACCGGGTAAATGTGTGACAACATGAGTATGTGTTTATGATTTCCTAATTGTGTATGTGCTTATGCATTATCTTATATATGTATGGTTAGCTAACGGTTTTATACCGTGTTGTAGATTCTTTGCAGGTTAGGAGAACTGCAGAGTGATTCAAATGGGGTGATCCGCTGAGGGCTCCATACACTGGGTTTATGCAAGGGTTATGGGGATTTTGTATGTACAGATACACGTTTTGATTGTACTTAGCGGTACCTTGTATACCTTTTGATATGTATATATTTTAGTTTGATGTTTTGGTTTTAATCTATCTGTGCCTTGTTGTAAGATCCAGTGAACTTGTTGTTAGGCTAGGGTCAGGATCCATTGTGAGATCATAGCCCATTAGCGCCCCGAGTCCTACGGATTTGGGGTGTTACAAAGTTGGTATCAGAGGCTTAGGTTGACAACAATGGCACTTGCAATCTGCGATAAAGGTGGAATAGATAAATAAAAAAAACCCGAAAGGGGTCTGACTTTTCAAAAGGTTTTGGTTTTGAAATGAGTACAAATGTTTTGGGATAGTCTGTACGAGAAGCCATCACCCCTCTGAAGACCTCGACGGTATAGATTTATATAGATATTATGTTGTGATTGACTTTATATATATCTATTCATATGGTAAATATAGCCTTCTAAGTTAGGTTTATATCCTCTGCAGATGGTTCGGACTAGAGCCTTACCTGCAGTTGGACGAGGTAGGGGTATACCCCCTCTAGGTAGAGGACGGGGCAGGATTCCCGCTGTTGATCCAAGTGCAGCGGAGGAGATTCACGAAGATGTTGCTGAGAGTGTCGTTCTTGAGATTGGGAACGGGGCAGCTGGGAGACAGGGATCACAGAGAGTCCAGTCAGATGACTCGGATCGTGTCTCCATGGGGGATCAGAGTTCCGTGCATTTATCAGACGTGTGGAAGAGGCTGCTAGAGCAGGTAGACGTGCCCCAGATCTGCGGGCATAGGAGGGATCATCTGGGAGATCCCATGGAGTTACTCAGGTGCCAGTTGTACCGGCACGTGCTGCTGAGAATTCTCAGGTTCTAGAGGAGCATAGAGGGCCTCAATCAGATACTTGGTTAAAGGCATTCCATCAGATGGGAGTACCCCCTTTCTCTGGGAAGGTGGGCTTGGAGGTGGAGTTATGGATTGAACATGTAGACTCAGCTCTGGAGTCTGTTAGGTGTCCTACATATAGACAGATAGAGTTAGTGCAGACTCTATTCAGAGACTTGGCACAACACTGGTGGAGATAAATACCGGGTCAGGTTACCAATTATGATTAGATGAGGACCATGATTAGAGAGCGTTTCTACCCTGCCTCACTGAGGAGGGAGAAACTGCGAGATTTTGTTGAGGCTGGATTTGAGGATGTACCAGTCTCTGAGTCCATCAGGAGATTTCAGGAGGAGCTGGCTTTGCTGGGTCCAGCTGCACCTCCTGTAGATCAACATGTATATCTCTTTTCCCGACGACTGAGGGATGCTACCCGGACTTATATGGCAGGGTTTCTTTGTGAGTCCTTGATGGATTATCAAGACAGAGCTTCCGATTATGAGAGGGAGCGGGCTGGACAGAGGAGAGCTTCTCATACTGAAGGGTCTGAGAAGAGGCAGCGTACTGGGCAGACCAGTGGTATTGGTGGAGTTGTTGTTTCAGGGCGAGGCCAGAGACACCAGAGTTATTCCTCGTCTGCACCGGTTGCAGATAAGGGACGGTAGTGTTATAATTGCGGTGATCTTGGACATATACGACTAGAGTGTACGAGGCCGCCAGTGACTTGCTACATCTGTGGTAGACCGGGTCACAGAGTTGTCTTCTGTAGACAGGGCGGAGCTTCATCTCAGCAGGGTCCTTCCCCTTCCAGTGTAGCTGGGGGTGGACAGGGACCACCTCAACAGCATCAGATGCAGGGACAATAGAGAGTCCCAGATCGTCCTACTACTCAGGGATCTGCTCCTGGGCCGAGTAGAGGTAGATGTCATGGTGGGGGTACCACGGACACTAGAGGACCACAGGGTAGAGTTTTTGAGTTGAGGAGTGCAGAGGAGCCAGCTGCGCCGACTGCTACAGGTACCATTTTGATTCATGGTTTACCTGTTAGAGTTTTGTTTGATACGGGTGCTACGCATTCTTTTATATCTGATGCATGTGTTGAGCGTTTGAGTCTAGATACGACTGAGGGTATACCCTTTAGTATAGGGTTTCCCGATGGTAGTAGAGTCAAAGGTACCCGTAAGATACGTGATTGTCCCATTTCTGTAGGGACCCGTGTGTTACTTGTTGACTTCTTTGTCATGCCATTAGTGCATGAAGAAGTCATTTTAGGTATGGACTGGATGGATAGACATCAGACAATATTAGATGTAGGTAGGAGGACTATTACCCTCTCTACCGAGTTAGGTCAGATAGAGGTTTTCCGAGGTTGGGATCTTGGGAGGTCAGGCATGGTGATCAATGCGGTACATGCAGTGAGATTGAATGCACAGGGTTGTGAGGCCTTCTGGTGTTATGCCATGACGGAGGGAGAGAGTCCAGCGTTAGAGGATATCCCAGTGGTCAGTGAGTTTACAGATGTATTTGTTGACCCGTCCAGTTTGCCGCCTCAGAGGAGTGTGGACTTTGGCATTGATTTAGAGCCTGGTACGAGTCCAACTTCGAAGGCCCCATACCGGATGGCGCCTGTCGAGATGTTGGAGCTGAAGAAGCAACTCGAAGAGTTGGCTGAGAAGGGTTTTATCCGCCCTAGCATATCTCCATGGGGAGCACCTGTCCTCTTCACACGGAAGAAAGACGGATCTCTGAGATTGTGCATTGATTACAGAGAGCTGAACAAGGTGACCATCAAGAACAAATATCCATTGCCTCGTATAGATGACTTGTTAGATCAGCTTCAGGGAGCGACAATATTCTCCAGGATTGATATGCGTTCAGGGTATCACCAACTAAGGGTGAGAGAGCAGGATGTGCACAAGACAACATTCCGGACCAGATATGGACACTACGAGTTCGTAGTGATGCCATTTGGGCTTACGAATGCCCCAGCGGTCTTCATGGAGTTGATGAACAGCGTATTCATCGACTTCCTGGATCAGTTTGTGGTAGTCTTCATAGATGACATTTTGGTGTACTCTCGCAGTAGAGAGGAGCATGTAGGGCAGCTGAGGACTGTATTATAGGTTTTACGAGATAGAGAACTTTATGCTAAGTTCTCTAAGTGCGAGTACTGGATGCCAGAGGTAGCATTCTTGGGTCATATTGTTTCCGCCGAGGGGATCAAGGTTGATCCGGCGAAGATAGAGTCAGTAGCAGCATGGACGATACCGACGAACGTCAAGGATGTACGTAGCTTTCTTGGCCTAGCCGGTTATTACCGACGCTTTGTGGAGGGATTTTTAGTGATTGCCCGTTCACTGACGAGTCTGGTGAAGAAGACTACCGGATTTGTATGATCTGAGCAGTGTATGTAGAGTTTTGAGGAGCTGAAGAGACGTCTGACTTCCGCTCCTATTCTGGCACAGCTAGAGGGTACAACAGATTTTGTGGTTTATAGTTATGCATCCAAGCTAGACTTGGGATGTGTGTTGATGCAACGGGGTAGAGTGATTGCATATGCGGCTAGACAGCTGAAGACGTATGAGGAGAACTACCCGACTCATGATCTAGAGTTGGCAGTGGTAGTGCAAGCAGTGAAGATTTGGAGACATTACTTGTATGGTGCTACATGTCAAATCTTCACATACCATAAGAGTGTGAAGTATATTTTAACGCAACAGGAATTTAATAACCGCCGACGTAGATGGCTTGAGCTGATCAAGGATTTTGATATGGAGATTTTGTACCATCCTGGAAAGGCGAACGTTGTCGCCGACGCCCTGAGCAGGAAGACGCCTCGAGAGCAGGCGATTGCGAGGCTGACAGTTCAACATCAGTTACAAAGGGATCTGGTCTGGTTAGAGTTGGATGTTCAGTTTCTGCATGAGGACCGCCAGTTGAGTACTTTAGAGGTTCTTCCTGATCTGTTGAGTGAGATCCAACAGAAGCAGGAGACCTGCCTGACCTTGATGAGGATCCGAGAGAGGATGTCCAGGGATGAGGCACCACAATTCCTTATAGGAGCAGATGGAGTGATGAGACGCCGCGGTCGCGTCTGTGTACTAGCTGATGTGGAGATGAGACAGAGGATATTATAGGAGGCTCACTGTACGCATTATTCAGTGCACCTAGGTACGAGTAAGATATACTAGGATTTGAGACGTTCATATTGGTGGGGAGGGCTAAAGCCCGATGTGGCCAGATTTGTGGCACAATGTGCGACCTGTCAGTAGGTTAAGATCGAGCATTTCAGACCTAGAGGTGAGCTTTTCATCCACTACCTGTTGCAGTTTACTACTGCGTTCCATCCTCAGATAGATGGTCAGTCAGAGAGGACCATTCAGAGACTGGAGGATATGCTGCGAGCTTGTGTGTTGGACTGAGGACAAGTGTGGACGGATCATCTCCCACTAGTCGAGTTCTCGTACAACAACAGCTGACATGCATCTATTGGGATGGCCCCATATGAGGTACTATATGGACAGAGATGTCGTAGTCCGTTATGCTAGGATGAGCCGAGCAGTGTTAGTGTTTTGACACCTGATCAGATTCAGGATGATGTTGCTCGTGTAACACTGATTAGAGAGCGGATGCTGACTGCACAGAGCCGTCAGAAGTCTTATGTAGATAGGAGGCGTAGACCCCTAGAGTTCCGAGTGGGAGCCCATGTGTGGCTGATGGTGTATACGACACGAGGTGTTAGACGCTTTGGCATTAAGGGGAAGTTGAGCCCCCGATATGTCGGACCGTTCGAGATTCTAGATCGGGTTGGGAGCGCAACATACAGGTTAGCTTTGCCTCCGAGATTAGAGGGTGTTCACCAGGTGTTTCACGTGTCTCAACTGAGGGAGTATGTACCAGATCCGAGACATATTATGAGTTATGATAAATTTGGTGGTCGAGCCGGACCACACTTTTGTTAAGCATCCGATTGCAGTTCTAGAACGAGGTATGAGACGCCTGCGTTCGAAGGACATTCCTATGCTGAGGATACAGTGGTCGAGACGAGGACCTGATGAGGCTACATGGGAGACTGAGGATAGTATTCAGAGGAATTATCCAGAGTTCTATACCGAGATAGATGTACTAGTAGGATCGACGAGTAGATCTTAGTACTATCTTGGTGAGTGTTATGCTTATGTGCTTATATGCTATTATGTGTTTATTTTCGTACTAGCTACGATGTGATATATGATCTTATTAGATCCTGTTGTGCTAGTACGATTGCTGTTTATAGCTGGAGATGGCTCTTTCCTCCATGTTATTGTGATACGATTAGGGTTTAGCTGGAGATGGTTATTCCTCCATGCTATTTTGATGGACATAGTGTTGCTGGAGATGTTTTTCCTCCATGCCCTTCTGTTATGTGATGATACGGCTAGAGATGTTTTTCCTCTATGCCTTGTGATATGATTATAGTTTGGCTAGAGATGGTTTTCCTCTATGCCTTGGATAGTATATTGATCTTGTAGCTGGAGATGATGATTCCTCCATGCTGGTGTTTGAGGTTATAGAGTGATATTGGCTGATATTTTATGAGCGGAGATGTGATGCCTCCGATAGAGAGAGTTATACCTCGGCATATGGGTTCGAGAGGATTTGGATTATACAAGTTTCGGGACGAAACTTGTTTTTAGGGGGGTGAGATGTAAGCGCCTTAGTCTTTGGAGCTAAGTTAGTCTTAGCCGCCCCTGCGGGTCGTGAGGGCCGCCTTTGCGGCTGTTTGTGTTTTCCGCCCCTGCGGCTAAGGATACCGCCCATGCGGTTTCCTGCGGCCACAACCGATTTTGTTGACCCTTGGACCATGCTTTACTCTTCTTTCCTTTAACCTTCTTCTTTGTTTCGGATCAAGGGTTCTTCATTCTCATTCCCAGCTATCCTTACGTCCTTCTTGCTTCTCCCTTTCCTCTCCTTGATCTTGCTCTTGTTCTTTTTTGAGTTTGAAAGAGTTTGTGTGTGGTTTTTGTTGGTTGATGATGTGTGATGTGTTGCTGAGCTTGGGAGCTAGCTGAGAGTGTGGTTTTGTTTCTTCCTTGCTGCCTAGGACCATATCTGTGGTAAGTCATCTTCTTCTCCTCTTCTTCCTTTCTTGAATTCCTCTTCCTTAGCTTAGGATTAGTTGTGTTTGGATGTGTATTGATAGTGGAATGTGTATGTATATGTGTGTGTGTAGTTATGGAATCCTGAAGACGTGAGTTCCTCACGTAAGGAGTCGAAGAGAAGTCGGGGAAGGCCGTTCTGCACTGTCGCCGCCCCCGCGCCCGTGAACCACCACCCCTACAGAAGTGTGTCACCGCACCCGCGCCTGGAAGCCGCCGCCCCTGCGGCCACGGTCACCGCGCCTGCGCCAGTGTGTCGTCGCGCCTGCGGTTTGCCTTGCTTCGCCCCTGCGTCCCTCTTGTCACACAAGTGCGTCTTGTCCCGGATCTACCTAGAGTAGTATAAATCCTTTCCTTTCCTAGTATGAGCGGATTAGTAGCATGCTAGGTATGTGTATGAGGATAGAATGATGATGAGTATGATATATCTATATGCCGGTTATGACTTCGAGGTTTATCAGTTGGATATGATCCTTATGGATCCCTTGGGTCTAGGTGTGACCCCTTTGATTGATAGGAGATTTGATATCTCTTTATGCCTTGTTATTAGGTAGTGTTGTCCTCCAGAGTTGGAGTTGATCGTGGTTGAGGTTATCTTGACTTCCTGAGGTTAAGGTAAGTCCATAGGACTTACTTAACTACCATCCTTATATTGGATGTATGCATGAGTGGTGATTGTTATATGCTTTATAGCATGCGATGTTGATTATTACTGACCTATGGTTTTGTGATCGCCCATGGTAGGGCCGTGACAACTTGCCTTTCATCCCGTAGTGGAGTCTGGGAGGTTCTCTGTAGTCAGGCCAGATCTGGTACACGGAAAGGGCATCTACCACTCCTTATGGTATACGGGATGGTGCGCTTATAGCACTCCAGCTGGCTATAGCACTCAGAGGCGAGGATTATATATATTCCTCATGTCACATATATTCATATGCAGATATTTATACGATTTGAGTGTTGGACTATATAGAGATAATTAACCGGGTAAATGTGTGACAGCATGAGTATGTGTTTATGATTCCTGACTGTGTATGTGCTTATGCATTATCTTATATATGTATGGTTAGCTTATGGTTTTATACCGTGTTGTAGATCCTTTGCAGGTTAGGAGAACTATAGAGTGATTCAGATGGGGTGATCCGCTGAGGGCTCCGTACACTGGGTTTATGCGAGGGATTATGGGGATTTTGTATGTACAGATACACGTTTTGATTGTACTCAGCGGTACCTTGTATACCTTTTGATATGTATATATTTCAGTTTGATGTTTTGGTTTTAATCTATCTGTGTCTTGTTGTAAGATCCAGTGAACTTGTTGTCAGGCTAGGGTCAGGATCCATTGTGAGATCCTAGCCCAGTAGCACCCCGAGTCCTACGGATTTGGGGTGGTGTTACAGTCATCTGGTTTCTAAAATTGTTTTGTTTTGCCTATTTATACTCTCGTTACTTTTCTTTGTGCAAGCACTCTTGTATCTGAATACTTTCCTCTGGATTTTGTCTCATGATATTGAACAATCTTTGTTCCATACCCCAATCTAAAAGAGGATGTTGTTAAGTTTGGTGGCTCTTCTGTAGTGAATAATGGAGGTGCTAGGAATGGATCTTATCTTTTGTTCCTAGCTCCTCTGACAAGAAACAACCTTGATGTGCCAAGTTACTTGAACAAGCTTGCCAAGGTCAGAACTGATTTTCATAAATTGAAAAAATATTGCCTATATGAGTCATATCTTTTTGTGATCCCATTGATTTTCCGAAGATTAGGAATTAACTCCTATCTTAATGGAAAAATATCAAATGTGAAGTATCTATGATTCCCAAAGGAAATTAATGGTGTGAAATCAATTTCTCTAATCCAATTGACAGAAAGATGGTTTGGGATCTAAGGCCATTTCATGTCGTGGTCAGTTGGTGATTCTTATGTAAGAGCCTTAGACTTTCGGACCGAGATTTGACTTTAGCCGAGTTTGGCTTTGGCCGAGATTTGGCCTAGCCGCCTCCGTGGGCTTGTGTGCCGCCCTTGCGGGTTTACGCCCCTACGGCTTAGGGAACCCCCCTGCGGTTTCCGGCGGCTGCAGCCGGCTTTGTTGACCCTTTTGACCCGTGCTTTACTCTTTCCTTCTCTTATTCTTTCCTTAGCCGATCAAGGGCTTCTTCATCACTTCATTTCCAGCCTTCCTACGTCCTTCTTGCTTCCTCCTTCATCTCCTTGATTTGTTCTTGTTTTCCCTTGAGTTTGGAAGAGATTTTGTGTTGTGACTTGCTGAGGTTGATGATGTGCTTAGTTGCTGAGCTTGTGATGCCAGCTGAGATAGTGGTTGTGATCTTGCCTTGCCTAGATCAGTAGTAGTGGTGAGTTCCTTGCTTCTTCATCCTTCCTTCCCTTCTTTATTTCTTGTTCTTTCTCCTTAGCTTAGGATTAGATGCATGTATAGATGTATGTTGATGTTTGTTTGTGTTTGTATATGGTTGTATGTGGTTCTGGAATGGAAGAGACGTGAATTGATCACGTGAAGAGTGAAAGAAGAACCGCGGGATCATCTTCTGCACTATCACCGCCCCGCGGTCCAGCAAAGCGCACCTGCGGGTACCTTGTCACCGCACCCGCGCCCGGAAGCCGCCGCCCCCACGGCCATTGTCCCAGCCTAGCCAGCGCCTGCGCCGTGCCTGCGTTGCCGGCCGCTGTCACCGCGCCTGCGGCTGAGTCTTGCCGCGCCTGCGGATTGCTTGCTCCGCCCATGCGTCTCTTTGTCACGAAGGTGCGTCTTGTCCCGGATCTACCTAGAGTAGTATAGATCCTTTCCTTTCCTAGTATGAGGGAATTAGTACCATGCTAGGCATGTTTATGAGAATAGAATAATAAAGTTTATGATATCGGAATATGCCAGATATGACTTTGAGGTTTAGTTTTATCGATGTTTACAAGTTGGATATGATCTTTATGGATCCCTTGGGTCTAGGTGTGACCCCTTTGTGTGATAGTAGATTGATATGTATATATGTATGCCTTATATAGGCTGTGTTGTCCTCTGATTGGAGTGGACCAAGGTTGAGAGTTCATCATAGTTGAGATTACTTCTGAGATTGAGGTAAGTCCATAGGACTTACTTAGCTGCCATCTCTATATTGGATGTTGCATGAGTGGTGTATTTTTATGCGTGCTAGCATGTGATACTGTTATTACCGACCTATGTTATAGTGACCGCCCATTGTAGTGGCTGTGATAACTTGCCTTTCATCTCGCTGGGAGTCTGGGAAGTTCTCTGTAGTTAGGCCAGATCTGGTATACGGATGGACTCTTCACCACTCCATAGGGTTTACGGGTGGGTGCCGGGAACCACTCTTGCTGGCTATAGCGATTAGCGGCGAGGATTTTTATATATATATATTCCTCGTGTCACCTATTTTCATATGCTGACATATATACTATTCAAGTGTTGGACTTATAAAGATAATGAACCGGGTAAATGTGTGATATCATGCTGAAGTGTTTATTATTTCTGATATGTGATTGTGCTTATGTTCATTCTTTATATGTGTATGGTTAGCTAACGGTTTTATAACGTGTTTTAGATCCTTGCAGGTTAGGAGAACTGCAGAGTGATCTAGAGAGGGTGATCTGCTGATGGCTCCGTACACTAGGCGTCCTCGTGGGATTGGGATCTTTTGATCTTGTATATATTTGTTATGTTTTGAGTTTACTCAGCAGTACTGTGTATAACCTTTTGATAGTTATATATATCAGTTTCATGTTTTGTTTTAATCTATCTGTGCCTTGTTGTAAGATCAGTGAAATTGTTGTCAGGCTAGGGTCAGGATCCATTGTGAGATCCTAGCTCAGTAGCACTCCGAGTCCTACGGATTTGGGGTGTTACAAAGTTGGTATCAGAGCCCAGGTTAACAACAATGGCACTTGTAATCTACGATAAAGGTCGAATAGATAAATAAACAGAACCCGAAAGGGGTTTGACTTTTCAAAAGATTTTTGGTTTGAAATTAGTACAAATGTTTTGGGTTAATGTGTACGTGAAGCCATCACCCTTTGAAGATCTCGACAATATAGATATATATATAGATATTCTATTGTGATTGATTTGATATATATCTATACATATGGCATATATATAGCTTGATAGGTTAAGTGTACTTGTTCTACAGATGGCTTAGACTAGAGTTCTATCTGCAGATGGACGAGGTAGGGAGAGATCCCCTCTTCCTCCAGTAGATGTAGGACATAATCAGATTCCGGCTGATGATCCATCTACAACGGAGGAGGTTCATGAGGTTGTTGTTGAGAGTGTCGTTCCTGAGAGGGAACAGAATAACCATCTGTATACCACCCGAGTCCAGTCTGATGACTCGGGTTATGTCATTATGAGGGGACCAGATTTCCTCGCATACATCAGACAAGTGGAGGAGGCTGCCGAGCGGGTAGATGTACCCCGATCTGCCAGCACTTGGGAATCGTTTGAAGGACTTCATAGAATTACTCAGGTGCCAGTTATACCGGCAGGTGTTGCTGAGGTTACTCAAGTTTCAGAGGAGCATAGAAGGCCTGGGAAGAGACAACGAATTGGGCAGACTAGTGGTGCTGGTGGAGTTGTGGATTCTGAACTAAATCGGAGACGTCCAAGTTACCCCGCAGCGGCACTGGTTGCAGCTACGGGTCGACGGGTGTTTTAACTGTGATGATCCTGGACATCTACGACCAGCGTGTACGAAGCCGTTAGTAACTTGTTCTACTTGTGGCAGGCGAGGTCACATAGATATTTTCTGTAGATGGGGTGGAGCTTCATCTCAGCAGGATACTGGTGGAGTTACTGGTTTAGGGCGAGGTCAGAGCCGCCAGAGTCATCCTTTATCTGCCCAGTTACAGATAAGGGAGTACAATGTTACAATTGTGGTAAGTACGGACATATGCGGTCAGAGTGTCCGAGACAGATGTGATTTTGTTTCACCTGTGGAAAACCAGGGCACAGACATGTTTTTTGTAGACGGGGCAGAGCTTTATTACAACAAGATTCTTCTCCTGTTGGCGCAGTAGGAGGGGGGGCAGAGGCACCTCAGCAGCAACAGATGCAGGGACAACAGAGGGTCCCAGATCGCCTACGACTCAGGGATCTGCTCCTGGGCCGAGTAGAGGCAAGGTCGTGGTGGGAGCACACTGATACTAGAGGGCCACAAGGCCGAGTCTTTGAGCTTAGGAGTGCAAGGAGCCAGCTGCACCGACTGCTACAGGTACCATTCTGATTCATGGTTTACCTGTTAGAGTCTTATTTGATACTGGTGCTACGCATTCTTTTATTTCTGATGCCTGTGTAGAGCGTCTGAGTCTAGATACGGTTGAGGGGATACCTTTATTATAGGGTTACCCGATGGTGGTAGGGTCAGAGGTACCCGTGAGATTCATAGTTGTCCCATTTCTGTAGGGACTCGTGTATTACTAGTTGACTTCTTTGTCATGCCATTAGAGCATGAAGAAGTCATTCTAGGTATGGATGGGATGGATAGACACTCTGCAGTCTTAGATGTAGGTAGGAGGACTGTTACCCTCTCTACCGAGTTAGGCCAGATAGAGGTTTTCCGGGGTTGGGACCTTGGAAGACAGGCATGGTTATTAGTGCGATACGGGCAGCGAGACTGATTGCACAGGTTGTGATGCCTTCTGGTGTTATGCCATGAAGGAGGGGAGAGTCAGCTTAGAGGATATCCCAGTTGTTTTGTGAGTTCACAGATGTTTTTTGCTGAGCCGTCCAGTTTGCCGCCTCAGAGGAGTGTGGATTTTGGGATTGAGTTAGAGCCTGGTACGAGACCATCTCGAAGGCCCCATACCGGATGGCGCCTGTCGAGATGCTGGAGCTGAAGAAGCAACTCGAGAGTTGGCTGAGAAGGGCTTCATTCGCCCTAGCGTGTCCCCATGGGGAGCACCTGTCCTCTTCGTACGGAAGAAGGACGGATCGTTGAGGTTGTGTATAGATTACAGAGAGCTGAACAAGGTGACCATCAAGAACAAGTATCCACTGCCTCGTATTGATGATTGTTAGATCAGCTTCAGGGAGCGACTGTATTCCAGGATTGACCTGCGCTCAGGATATCACCAGCTGAGGGTGAGAGAGCAGGATGTGCACAGG
Source organism: Fagopyrum tataricum (assembly GCA_002319775.1). Classification (NCBI taxonomy): domain Eukaryota; kingdom Viridiplantae; phylum Streptophyta; class Magnoliopsida; order Caryophyllales; family Polygonaceae; genus Fagopyrum; species Fagopyrum tataricum. Next base: position 22,723,066 of record CM008283.1, on the reverse strand, counting down.
ACAACATTCCGGACCAGATATGGACACTACGAGTTTGTAGTGATGCCATTTGGGCTTACGAATGCCCCAACAGTCTTTATGGAGTTGATGAACAACATCTTCATCGACTTCCTGGATCAGTTTGTGGTGGTATTTATTGATGATATCCTGGTGTACTCTCGCAGTAGAGAGGAGCATGCAGGACATCTGAGGACTGTATTGCAGGTTTTACGGGATAGAGAACTTTATGCTAAGTTCTCTAAGTGTGAGTTCTGGATGCCAGAGGTAGCATTCCTGGGTCATATTGTTTCAGCTGAAGGGATCAAGGTTGATCCAACCAAGATTGAGGCAGTAGCAGCTTGGACTACACCGACGAACGTCAAGGAAGTACGTAGCTTTCTTGGCCTAGCCGGTTATTACAGACGCTTTGTGGAGGGATTTTCTGTGATTGCCCGTCCACTGACGAGTTTGAAGGAAGACTACCAGATTTGTGTGGTCTGATCAGTGTATGCAGAGTTTGAGGAGCTGAAGAGACGTCTGACTTCTGCTCCTATTTTGGCACAACCAGAGGGTACAAGGATTTTGTGGTATACAGTGATGCATCCAAGCTAGGCTTGGGATGTGTGTTGATGCAGCGGGGCAGAGTGATTGCTTATGCGTCTCGACAGCTGAAGACGTATGAGGAGAACTACCCGACTCATGATCTGGAGTTGGCAGCGGTAGTTCATGCACTGAAGATCTGGAGACATTACCTGTATGGTGCTACATGTCAGATCTTCACAGACCATAAGAGTCTGAAGTACATTTTCACGCAGCGGGAATTGAATAACCGCCAGCGTAGGTGGCTTGAGCTGATCAAGGACTTTGATTTAGAGATTCTGTACCATCCAGGGAAGGCGAACGTTGTCGCCGACGCCCTGAGCAGGAAGACGCCTCGAGAGCAGGCGATTGCGAGGCTGACAGTTCAGCATCAGTTGTAGAGAGACTTGATCTGGTTAGAGTTGGACATCCAGTTTCCTGATGAGGATGCCCAGCTGCGTACTTTAGAGGTTCTTCCTGATCTGTTGGGTGAAATCCAACAGAAGCAGGAGACCTGCCCGACATGATGAGGATACGAGATAGGATGTCTCGGATGAGGCACCACAGTTCCTGCTAGGAGCAGATGGAGTTTGAGACGCCGCGGTCGCGTCTGTGTACCTGCTGATACAGAGCTGAGACAGAGGATTTTACAGGAGGCTCACTGTACACCTTACTCTGTACATCCAGGTACGAGTAAGATGTATCAGGATTTGAGACGTTTATATTGGTGGGGAGGGCTGAAGCCCGATGTGCCAGATTTGTGGCACAGTGTGCGACCTGCCAGCAGGTCAAGATAGAGCATTGCAGACCTGGAGGTGAGCTCCATCCACTTCCTGTTCCACAGAGGAAGTGGGAGGACGTCACCATGGACTTTGTGACTGGACTGAGGCTGAGCCGGAGTTTTGATGCCATCTGGGTCATAGTGGACAGATTGACGAAGACGGCACGTTTCATTCCTATTAGGGAGACGTGGCCGTGAGCAGATTAGCTGAGGAGTACACTAGGCAGATAGTGAGACTCCATGGTGTACCGACGATCGTCTCAGACAGAGATGGACGATTTACCTCGAGATTTTGGCAGCAGATTCAGACTGCCTGGGGACGAGTTTGCACTTCACGACTGCGTTCCATCCTCAGACAGATGGTCAGTCAGAGAGGACCATTCAGACCTGGAGGATATGTTGCGAGCTTGTGTGTTGGATTGGGGACAAGTGTGGACGGATCATCTCCCACTTGTTGAGTTCTCATACAACAACAGCTGGCATGCATCTATTGGGATGGCCCATATGAGGCACTGTATGGACAGAGATGTCGTACCCGTTATGCTGGGATGAGCAGAGCAGTGTTAGTGGTTTAGCACCTGATCAGATTCAGGATGATGTGGCTCGAGTAGCACTGATTAGAGAGCGGATGCTGACTGCGCAGAGCCGTCAGAAGTCTTATGCTGATAGGAGGCGTAGACCTCTAGAGTTCAGAGTTGGAGCCCATGTGTGGCTGAGAGTGTCTCCGACACGAGGTGTTAGGCGTTTTGGCATTAAGGGGAAGTTGAGCCCCCGATATGTCGGACCGTTCGAGATTCTGGATCGGGTTGGAGCGCAACATACAGATTAGCTTTGCCTCCGAGATTAGAGGGTGTTCACCCTGTATTTCACGTGTCTCAGCTGAGGGAGTACATACCAGATCCGAGACACATTGTGAGTTATGATGATTTGGTGGTTGAGCCGGACCACACTTTGTTGAGCACCCTATTGCAGTCCTAGAACGAGGTATGAGACGCCTGCGTTCGAAGGACACCTCTGAGGATACAGTGGTCGAGACGAAGACCTGATGAGGCTACATGGGAGACTGAGGATAGTATCCAGAGGAACTATCTAGAGTTCTATGCTGAGTTAGATGCACCAGTAGGATCACCGAGTAGATCTTAGTACTATCTTGGTGAGTATTATGTGTTTATATGCTTATATGCTATGATGTGCTTATTTTCACACTATCTTTGATGCGATTATGATCTTATTAGATCTTGTTGTGCTAGTATGATTATTGTTTATAGCTGGAGATGGTTCTTTCCTCCACGCTATTGTGATATGATAGGTTTAGCTGGAGATGGTTCTTTCCCCCATGCTATTTTGATGGACGTAGTAGTGCTGGAGATGTTCTTCCTCCATGCCCTTCTGTTATGAGTATGATACGACTAGAGATGTGATTCCTCTATGCCTTGTGATGTGTTTATAGTTGGCTAGAGATGGTTTTCCTCTATGCCTTGGTTAGTATAGTGATTTTGTTGTTGGAGATGATGAGTTCCTCCATGCCTATGTTTGAGATTATAGAGAGTTATACCTCGGATTAGGAGTCCGAGTGGGTTCAAGACCTTGCAAGTTTCGGGACGAAACTTGTTTTTAGGGGGGTGAGATGTAAGAGCCTTAGTCTTTCGGACCGAGATTTGACTTTAGCTGAGTTTGGCTTTGGCCGAGATTTGGCCTAGCCGCCTCCGCGGGCTTGTGTGCCGCCCTTGCGGGTTTCCTCCCTTGCGGCTCAGGGAACCTCCCCTGCGGTTTACGGCGGCTGCAGCCGGCTTTGTTGACCCTTTTGACCCGTGCTTTACTCTTTCCTTCTCTTATTCCTTTCCTTAGCCGATCAAGGGCTTCTTCATCACTTCATTTCCAGCCTTCCTACGTCCTTCTTGCTTCCTCCTTCATCTCCTTAATCTTGTTCTTGTTTTCCCTTGAGTTTGGAAGAGATTTTGTGTTGTGACCTTGCTGAGGTTGATGATGTGCTTAGTTGCTGAGCTTGTGATGCCAGCTGAGATAGTGGTTGTGATCTTGCCTTGCCTAGATCAGCAGTAGTGGTGAGTTCCTTGCTTCTTCATCCTTCCTTCCCTTCTTTATTTCTTGTTCTTTCTCCTTAGCTTAGGATTAGATGCATGTATAGATGTATGTTGATGTTTGTTTGTGTTTGTATATGGTTGTATGTGGTTCTGGAATAGAAGAGACGTGAATTGATCACGTGAAGAGTGAAAGAAGAACCGCGGGATCATCTTCTGCACTATCACCGCCCCCGCGGTCCAACAAAGCGCACCTGCGGGTACCTTGTCACCGCACCCGCGCCCGGAAGCCGCCGCCCCCACGGACATTGTCCCAGCGCCTGCGCCTGCGCCTGCGCCGTGCCTGCGTTGCCTACGGCCGCTGTCACCGCGCCTGCGGATTGCTTGCTCCGCCCATGCGTCTCTTTGTCACGTAGGTGCGTCTTGTCCCGGATCTACCTAGAGCAGTATAGATCCTTTCCTTTCCTAGTATGAGGGAATTAGTACCATGCTAGGCATGTTTATGAGAATAGAATGATAAAGTTTATGATATCGGAATATGCCAGATATGGCTTTGAGGTTTAGTTTTATCGAGGTTTACGAGTTGGATATGATCTTTATGGATCCCTTGGGTCTAAGTGTGACCCCTTTGTGTGATAGTAGATTGATATGTATATATGTATGCCTTGTATAGGCCGTGTTGTCCTCCATATTGGAGTGGACCAGGTTGAGAGTTGATCATAGTTGAGATTACTTCCGAGATTGAGGTAAGTCCATAGGACTTACTTAGCTGCCATCTCTATATTGGATGTTGCATGAGTGGTGTATGTTTATGCTTGCTAGCATGTGATACTGTTATTACCGACCTATGTTATAGTGATCGCCCATTGTAGTGGCTGTGATAACTTGCCTTTCATCCCGCTGGGAGTCTGGGAAGTTCTCTGTAGTTAGGCCAGATCTAGTATACGGGATGGACTCTTCACCACTCCCATAGGGTATACGGGTTGGGTGCCGGAACCACTCTTGTTGGCTATAGCGATCAGAGGCGAGGATATTATATATATTCCTCGTGTTACCTATTTTCATATGCTGACATATATACTATTCGAGTGTTGGACCTTATAAAGATAATGAACCGGGTAAATGTGTGATATCATGCTGAAGTGTTTATTATTTCTGATATGTGATTGTGCTTATGTTCATTCTATATATGTATATGGTTAGCTAATGGTTTTATACCGTGTTGTAGATCCCTTGCATGTTAGGAGAACTGTAGAGTGATCCAGAGAGGGTAATCTGCTGAGGGCTCCGTACACTAGGTCGTCCTCGTGGGATTGGGATATTTTGATCTTGTATATATTTGTTATGTTTTGATTGTACTCAGCAGTACTTTGTATAACCTTTTGATATTTATATATATCAGTTTCATGTTTTGTTTTAATCTATCTGTGCCTTATTGTAAGATCAGTGAAATTGTTGTCAGGCTAGGGTCAGGATCCATTGTGAGATCCTAGCCCAGTAGCACTTCGAGTCCTACGGATTTGGGGTGTTACATCTTAAACCATGGAAACCTAACTTTAACACCTTGACAGAATCTGCACTGAACTTAACCTTTGGGTCCGAATCCCTCTGCTTCCTGCAGAGTTTGCTAACAAGGAGGCAATTAGAACAATTATTGAAGAGAATAATATAGGAAAGTTTATCAAATTAGATCCTTTTTCAATGAATTGAAAAGTTGGGAGCTATATTAAGATCTGCATTAATATTGATGTTGATGATAAGAAAATTATCAATGATTTTGTTCCTATCACTAATGAAATGTTACTATTCATGATTATCCTGTTTGGTTTGAAGACTTCTCCAAAGGTTGCTGCCATTGTGGAGATGAAAATTATGTTTTTGACTGTTGTGCCCTGCGTGTTGCTCATTCCAAAAAAGTCAATATTAACTTCAAAAGGAATAAGAAGGAAGGAAAAGGAAAAGAAAAAATGAATGACCAAGGCTACGAAAGTCCCTAGAAATCTAAAGGTAGAAAGGTTAAGAGTAGTGATGTTGCTCCTTTTGCCACTAGCGGGTTTAGATCCTACCTTTCAGGTAGAGGAGGCATCACTATAAATTTTAAATCTGATCACTCTCTTATTAGTTATGTCAACAACTCCAAGAATTCAAAAGATAGCTCGAGTGGCATGGTTAACACCAATGTTGCTACTGATAACATTTAAGTGGCCCCCAGTGAGGCTGCTCCTCCAGTGGTTAATGGTATCTTTGTGGATTCTCAGTTTGCGAGCAATAATCCTAATGATGAAGCCATTGTGGAAAATACTGAAAAATCTGAAACTAACCTATTGACTCTTGTACTTGAGAACGATGAGCTCAACAACACGACTTCTCCTCTCTTTGGTGAGGTGGACCTCCTTATTCCTAAGGATAAAGATACTCCTGAGTTCATCCATGATGATGTTTTTGCGGAATTCATGGTTAATGATGATTTGGAAGTGGAGGAAGATGAGGAAGACTATTTTTCTGAACACTCCTTCCAATCATTCAACACAGTGAACATGCTTCTGAATAATACGGAGGTCAAAAACCATGAAAAAAATGAACTCTGACTCAAAACAATTTGGTTGCCCCTGTTTTATATTTAAATTACTTGTTTGAAGAATGGAGAATGATTAACTTTTATCAATCCTTTAAAATGCATGTTTGGCTGGTGTCTAAGTTTAACAGATTTTGGTGGTGTGCTTTTGGCATGTACCTATAGTGCAATCTACTCTGTACTTTTGTTTGGTTGCTTAAGTACAATTGGATTACATGATTTTGTATCTATTTGGCTTGTATGAATGTGCAACTTTGGAACCAGGAAATTGGTAGTAGTATGTATAATAGTAGTTTGAAATTGGTTGTCACCTTTTGTTGCCTCGGTTTGAATGTTGTTGGAAGGCTTGCTGTTTTCCTTTGGAATTGTGTGTTTGTATATTTTGTATTATCAGAATGTGCTCGTATGAATCATAATCAATTTATTTCTTTGTTATTTGGTGACTCTTTGCGGGAAAATGATTTGTTTGAAAGGTCAAAATTACTGTCAATGTGCTCGTGCCGGCCCGATGGAAATTTGAATTGGATCCTGAGTTTCTTACTTTGGTTGTGTGTTCAATCACCTTCTCCTCTGAAGTTGGAGCGGATTGAGAGCTTTCCCCTCTTTGTATTAATAATAATTAAATACCTTTTGGTGGTGAAAAACTTTAGGAACAAAAATAGATTGTGTTGTGACAACATTTATCTATTTAATAACATTGAAAATTCCGGAATATAACCGTTTGGAGCCGAACAATATTATTTTAAAAGGATGTTTAAATGAAGATCGCGTATTGGAATTGTTGTGGTATGATGAAGAAAATTTTTTGGATTGACCTTAAAATTACTATATAAAATGAACATATAGATATAATTATGCTCTCGGAAATTAAAACTGACAAGGAACCTAATGAAAAGTTTTGGCGTAATGCAGGTTTCGATTCATGCTTTTTTATTCCTTCCATTGGCCGTGCAGGTGGTATGTGTCTTCTCTGAAAAAATTACAGACTAGCTAGTTAATGAAAAAGTTAGGATTACGTAGTCGGATGAGCGTTTTTCTTATTCTAGAACATTAGAACTTTGAAAACAATTTTACTTGTAACATTATTTTCATCTATGCTCTCCGATGGAAAAATACAAGGATGAGTTCTGGAGGAACTTGATTTACCTGATTAAGAATCTTAGTTTTCCGTCGCTGGTTATGGGTGATTTTAATATTTTATGCCCAATAGACAAATTGGGAGGGATTTGTCCGAAATAATAACAAATTCCTTAGAATTAACAATATCATCCAAGAATGTACTCTTTTAGATTTAGTATCGAGAGGGGATGAATTTACTTGGAAAAGAAGGAAAGAAGGGGATAATAATATCTTTGAAAAACTTGATAGAGTTTTGGCACATTTTGAAATTATAAATAAATATAATCATATTCAAGTGTAGAATCATGCATTTACCTCTTCGGACCATTGTATGATTTCCATCCATCTAAACCTCTCAAAGCAGAATTTTAGGAATAAACCGTTTAGATATGAGCTAATGTGAAATGACAGGAAATATTGTGAAAATATTATCAAACAAGCTTGGCGAGTCCATATCCCAGGAACTAATATGTATAAACTTGTTAAGAAATTAAGCTTAGTAAAAGTAAAAATTAAATTATGGAGCAAAGATGTAACACCCCAAATCCGTAGGACTCGGAGTGCTACTGGGCTAGGATCTCACAATGGATCCTGACCCTAGCCTGACCACAAATTCGCTGAATCTTACAACAAGGCACCAATAGATTAAAACAAAACATAAAACTGATATATATATATATATATATACATATAAAAAGGATGATACGGAGTACTGCTGAGTACAAAGTCAAACAGAAATCCGTACAATAATGATAAACCCAAAATCCCACGATAACGCCCAGTGTACGGAACCCTCCGCAGATCACCCCGCTGGATCACTCTGCAACTCTCCTAACCTGCAAAGGATCTACAACACGGTATAAAACCGTTAGCTAACCATACACATATATAAGAAGATGCTAGAGCACACTCACATATCAATAATATTAACACCTCACCATGATATCACACATTTACCCGGTTTATTATCTTTATAACGTTAATCATTCAATAGTATATAAACCAGTATATGAAAATACGTGACACGAGGAATGAATATAATCCTCGCCTCTGCGTGCAATAGCTAGCTGGAGTGGTATCAGCGCACTTTCCCGTATACCATATGGAGTGGTAGGTGCCCTTCCCGTATACCAGAACTAACTAGCTTATAGAGAACTTCCCAGACTCCACTACGGGATGAAAGGTAAGTTGTCAAAGCCACTACAATGGGCGGTCAATATAACATAGGTCGGTGACCAACATAAAGCATGCTATAAAGCATATAACAAACACCACTCATGCACACATCCAATATAAGGATGGCAGCTAAGTAAGTCCTATGGACTTACCTCAATCTCAGAAGTCGTATCACTACGATCAGCTCTCACTCAGGTCCACTCCAAATTGGAGGACAACACGGCCTATACAAGGCATACATATATATATATCAAACTCCTATCACACAAAGGGGTCACACCTAGACCCAAGGGATCCATAAGTATCATATCCAACTCGTAAACCTCAAACCCGTAACCGGCAAATCTATAACATACTCATCATAAACCGATACCTAGCATGATACTAGTTCCCTCATACTAGGAAAGGAAAGGAGCTACCCAACTATGGGTAGTCCCGGGACAAAACGCACCTGCGTGATCAAGGAACGCAGGAGCGGAACAGGTAACCCGCAGGCGCGCCAGGGATCAGCCGCAGGCGCGGTGACACGGGATGCATGCAGGGCGCTGGCGCTGGCGCTGCGGCACGTCTTCCGCATGGGCGGCGGCTTCTAGGCGCGGGGGCGGCGTCTGTGCAGAACTTGAACCCGCGGCTTCTCTTTGGCTATTCACGTGATCAATTCACGTCTTCTCTCATCCAATTCACACACAAACATATACATACACATTCCAACATTAATCTATGCTCAAACATCTAATCCTAAGCTAAAGAGATGGAAACAAAGAAGAAGAGAAGGAGAAGAAGCAAGAACTCACCACTACTGAAGATCCTAGGCTGCAGGGAGAGTCACACACATCAGTAGCTTGCTTCCAAGCTCAGCATACACATCACTAGCATCATCATCAACCACAAAGTACAACTTCCAAGCCAAAATCCAAGGAGAACAAGAACAAGATCAAAGGAAGGGATGAAGAAGCAAGAAGGACGTGAGCATTGAGGAAGAGAAGTGAAGATGAAAACCCTTGATCAGCCAAGGGAAAGGAAAGAAGTAAGCACAGGGTAAAGAACGGGTCAAAGGAGTCAACAAAACCGGCTGCAGCTGTCGGAAACCGCAGGGGCGGTTCCATGAGCCGCAGGGGCGGAAACCCGCAGGGGCAAAAGTCAGGCCCGCGGGTGCGGAAAGGCCAATCTCGGCCAAGCCAATCTCGGCTAAGGACCAAGACTCAGTCCAATAGAATAGGGCTCTCACAAAAGAAAAGTTTGAAAATATTAATAAACAAGTTAAAAGTGTTGATAATAATATTGAGAAACTACAAAATTAAAATTATTGAAACTACAGACAGAATGTCAACGATAAATTAATTAGATTAATAAAAAAAGAGAATGCTTGATAGATTTTCAACAGAAATATTGGATGCAAAGAGCGAAGGCCAACGCCTTGGTAAAAGGAGATAAAAATACAAAATACTTCCATAGGAAAGCGACGGGAAGAAGAAATAGGAAAATGATCAACACAATCAAAAATAGTGATGGGCATTGGCTGGATAAGGAAGAGGACATCTTTCAGGAATTTACTAACGAATATAAGAAAAGATTTAAAGCATCGGAGGGAAATCAAAACATTTGTGAGCAATATCTACAAGTTATTTCTAATGAAGTCTCTAAGGAAGATAATGAACTTTTAGTCAAACCTTTCACAAATAATGATATCAAAAAGGCAACTTTTGACATAGGAAGTGACAAGTCCCCGGGACCAGATTGTATGCCAGCGGGTTTTTTCCAGAAACATTGGGATATTGTTGATCCGGCTATTTGTAGAGCTGTTAAAAGCTTTTACTATTCTGAAAAACTATTAAAACAAGGTAATCATACCTTTATTACACTTATTCCAAAAAATGATAACCCTTTATCAACAAGCGATTTTAGACCTATAAGTCTCTGTTCGACGACTTACAAGATAATAGCAAAAATTCTAGCGTCTAGATTAAAAAATATCTTACCTAAATTAATTCACCCGTTGCAAAGCGCTTTTGTACAAAACATAGCTTTACATGATAATATATTGATTGCGCATGAAGTTTTTCATGGATTTAGAACGAAAAGAGGTAAAGAAGGTTATATCGCGATAAAGTTAGACATGAAAAAAGCATATGACAGATGGAATGGTTCTTCATCAGAGTTGTTCTTGAAAATTTTGGTTTTAATAACAAGTTTACTAATTGGATTATGGAATGTATTGAGTATGTCTCTTATTCAATACTCATTAAGGATAGACCTTTTGACTTGATTTTTCCTAAGAGGGGTCTTCGCCAAGGTGACCCCATTTCTCCTATGTTCTTTAATCTAGGAGCCGAGGTTCTAATGTGGAATATTCAAAAAGAGAGTGATCAAAATAAGAAAAATATTGGGTTTTCTATTACTAAAAGGGGGATCTATATTTCGTTCTTAGTTTTTGCTGATGATATCATCATATTTACAAAAGCTTAAGTGGGAGTTAGCAATAGGATTTTAGAAATTTTGAAGGGGTATTGTAGGATTTCCGGTCAAAAAGTAAATCTGCAAAAATCAGCCTTCCAAACATCGAATAATGTTGAGAACTCGACTAAGCGTCAGATTCAAGCATGCTTGGGAATAGTTGGAACTAATTGTCTGGAAAAAATACCTTGGATGTCCAATCATCAATGGTAAAGTAAATAAAAGTGTTTTTGAAGATGTGATCACTAAGTCTAAACTATAGCTTACTAAATGGAAGGCTTCGTCCTTGTCCCAAGAAGGAAGAACCATTTTAATTAAAGTCAACCTAAACGCAAAACCAAGTTTTATTATGCAAAGTTTTATGCTTCCGGCCAGTATCCACAAATAATTAGATCAAATTAATAGGAATTTTTTCTAGAACAAAGGCACAAATTATCACCCACTTATTAGCTGAGATAGAATTTGTAGACTTAGAAAGTATGGTGGGTGGGTATTAGAAAGGCTGAGGAAATAAACAAAGTACTTCAAATTAAATTATTATGGAAAATTCTGAATAAACCAAACAATATTTGAGTTAGAGTAGTATTGGAAAAATATCTTAAAGGATCAGTACTGTAGAATTATAATATTACACATAACTCTTCTTGGCAATGGAAGAAACTCATTAAATTGAGAACAAATTTCGAATTAGGTTTCAGATGGAGTATCGACGATGAAAATACTGTAAATTTGTAGGATGATTGTTGGATTGAAAGGGAACCTCTCATCAAATTGTGTAAAAATCTAGACGATATTAATAATAATGTAGTAGTTAAAATTTTCATTAATGAGAACAGATGGGATTGTGGTAAGATTGACCTGAAACTAGGTGATTTATTACCACAAGATATTATTAAATCTATTAAATCTTATCAACTCCCTAAAACTTTCATTCAAGATCGGCTTTATTGGGCTCCTTCAGAAAATGGAAATTTTTCGACCAAATCGGCATTTAAATATTTCTATGAAAGAAGTGGACTTCCTTTAAAAGAAAATGATTGCGTTTGGGAACTGGATATAATGCCTAAGATAAAGAACTTCTTATGGAAACTTTCTATTAATGCTCTAACGACTAAGGAAAATTTAGAGAAACAAAAAATTCCATTACCTATGAGTTGTTGTCTATGCAATCACCCGTTTGAATCTGCTGATCATTTATTCTTTAAATGTTAGTTTATTATGGACTCGATCTGAAATGCCAAGATTAAGGATGCTATTAGGCTGACTATTGACAGATTTTCAAAGATTTTTGACAAATTATCTTGGCTTAGGAAAAAGCTTTTGGATTCTGACATCATCTACTTAATTTTGGTCTAGTGAAATATCTGGTTCAATAGGAACCAAAAGATCTTTAACAAAAAAGAAACCCAAAATATATACCTAACTATGCGCTACCAAATTAACGATTGGAACCAAACTAATAAATGATCGAAACAGTGCAAAGAGAAGTCAAATCATAGTAACAGGAAAACGAAAAATATCCACTGGATTAAACCAAACAAAGATTTTATTAAGTTAAATTTTGATGGCTCTAAAAAAGAATTTGGAAATTCAGCTTATGGTTTTATCCTTCGCAATCATGATGCTATGACAGTTTCTTTGGGCTTTGAGCAATGTGGCAACATATCGGCCCTGCATGCTGAAGCATGTGCGCTGAGAGAAGGATTGGTTAGGGCTTATGATTTGGGTTTCTTTAATATTGAAATCGAAGGGGATTGCCTCACGCTCCTTAACTCGATTAAGCAGATTTGGAAACCTCCATGGGATCTTGATCTCATTCTGTCAGATATTACTAATATTTTAGTTGGTTTCTGTCAGGTTAGGATTCATCATATCTTTAGAGAGGTCAATGGAGTTGCTGACTTGCTTGCTCAGTTGAGCCACAATTGTGTGCGGGCTTCCAATTCGTCTGAGTCTTTGGTGGACGATCTCATCCGTAAGGATGCTCTAGGGCGGAGAGTCTCGAAGAGATGATTTTCCCTAATTGATTACCGTATATTATCAAAAAAATACCATGTCATTAGTCTATACAAGTTGTAGAGTACAAATGTTTTTTTTAAATTTAAACATATATATATATATAGGGATATGATCAAGTAAGAACCATAGTTACGGTAAGAAATAAGAACTAATCTAGACCATATGATTAAATAAAATCAACGATCGTGATTCAATATTATTTTTGCATATTAATTAGATGATTGATATTTTAGGATAGATATATATGGTTACCTTTTAAACTTCAAAAGATATTTACTACCATTATATATAATTTGACACAATTAAGATAAACTTTTATTTGATTTTGTTTATTTTACCCATTCCGGCGTCTTGCTCATAAATCAAACTTAACGTGCATGATACATATCATTTGATCGTACATTGTGTAATATTATAATATATGCACGAAATGTACATGTGCACAACCAATGCATGCACATGCACATTGATGTTCATTTGCACTTACTCGTGCATGCTTTAAAAAAACATAAAACGTATAATACTTACTAGTGCACTTACTTGTGCAATACTTACTGGTGTACTCAATGCAACTTACTCGTGCATATTATCTCTCATTCATTTAATATTGCACGAGTAAACATTCTATTTCTATCTCTCTTTCATTTACTAGTACATGCTTTCAAAAAAAACATAAAATATATGTGTAATTATAAATAAAACGGTACATAAAATGTGCAATATTTAAACTACACGTGCAATAATATTTAATCGTCCATACTTAAAAAAAACATACTCGTGCATGCTCTTTGTATAATACTTGATAGTAAATATAAATTTATAAAAAAATATAACCCGGATATTTCTTTAATATATAAACACGAATAAAGAAATCAATAATATTTTTAATTTATATTCATAATAGAATTTACTAAAACAAATTTGAACAAAGCACAATAACAATATTTTGTTTCCTAATTGGTAATGATTTTAAATGTCATTTATACTTAATTACCTAATAAATAAATTTCCTAATCAAGACAATGCACGGTTACCTTATATAATTTGGTGAAAATTATTATGTTGAAAAGAAATGGAACTTAATTTGGTGAAATTAATTAGAGAATGATATAAAATTAGATCAAGAAAAATCAAATCTTACTGGTTAAACTTGAGTTGCAAATGACTTGAAAAAACAACTTATCTAGTTTACCTGTACTATATATGTTATAAGCCATGAGATATATATGGAATATCTCATTTTTAAACCCCATGATATAAACAACTTCTTATATTTTTGGCTCCCGAAATACCAGAAGGCATATTCAACGTAAATTCTCAAAGTTTGTAAGACTAAAAGTGATAAAAAAAAGGAAAATATAATTGAAGATATATAAGAAATATATAAAACAACTTAACCTAATCTTCTAAAACAGTAAATAGCTTATTAGACGAGAGATTGGATAGAGGAAACCCAGCAGGTAGCTATCCTTAGCAATTTAGTCAACCAATAAAGTGAAAAAACAAACAATTAATGAGAAATTCATTTTCTAACAATTCACAAATCAAAACAAGTGAAAGAATGTATAACCGAGATATACATACATAACTCCCATAACCCTCTTGATAATTGACTAGAACTCAGCAGGAGATATTCTTATGTTTGAGAGAATAAAGTTCATCATATCCATGGAAATATGTAGCCTGGTGTTCTTGTGGTTTGAAATTTACCTAACATATTTTTTCAGTTCGGCTCATGCCCTTGTGTTTTTCATAGTTTTTAGATTTTGTCCAATTTCATTAAACACGTAAACGACCATCAAGTTTATAAGTCTTAACATATGTATCTTTTTTTCACAATCCGCACACCAAGTATCGTTAATAATCTATCTCGTTAATAATGTCTTATTTTCATGTACCAGTCTTCCAGTTTATAAGATCAATAAATGTGAAATCCAAATTGACAATATGTGGTAAACAAACTAGTTTAAAATTTACAAGCCTCGGTATGCATTGTTCTCTCCATACTGAGATAGATGAACCATTTCCTACCGACCATACGAGCCCTTTCTTCAACAACACTCGTCCTTCCATTCTTTCATTATACTTCTTCATGTAAAACTTGGACAATCTCCAACAACTTAGACATACATATTCACTTAATAAATTAATTGTCAATATACGGTCTTTTTCATAATTCTACCTTTATTTATTGGGTTTAGTTACGGTAAAGTGTAGAATTTTTTTTTACCTAAAATTAAAGGATTCATGACCGTTGAATTGTAATTCAATGGTTAAGTTAAGATTACCTTCTACTATGTTTGGTTTTTTCTATAGGATATTTTGAACTTTATCTGGAATAATTCTAGAGGAACAAAATACATATTTATTATATTATATTGTTGATCGATCTTTCGTCACAAACAAGATGAAATTCCAATAGGCGCCAATGGGACAACGGACACCAGTCTCCGAACCTTTTATTATTTATTGGGTTGAAAATTAAGTTTAAATACATATTAACTAGTAATAAATATGTTTTCAAACTTAGTTGTGGGTTCAAACCTCTTTTTGCAAATATTTCATTCAACTTGATTCAAATATTATTTGTGTACTTATCATCTACTTACCTTTTTTTTTCTTTTCATAAATTCATATGTTATCATAAATCTATAATAATCTTTAGCATATTATAGACGGTGAATTTAAGTGATAAAATATATTTTATTATAAGTGAATGGTTCAGATAAGGAGATCTTACGGCCGAGTAATTTAGACTAGTTTACATTTATCCATGTCATTTAATAGTTTATGAAAGGCGCGGTAAAAAATTTATAGTTTATATAAGGTACGGGACAATTTTGTACTTTTACTATTTTGTTAAAAAAAAAGGGACACGGGGACATTTTTTTAATTTTCATGAAAAAATATAACAATTATTATCTCACTTCATAATTTTAGTTCATTTCATTCAAAACTTATCTAGGTTCTAATATTTTGTATAGTTAGTTCATCTATTATTTTGTTAATTTATTAGTTATCTTTTTAACTAATGAAAAACATTATATGAACTAAAAATACATAATGTTCGAACTAATAATACCCAACTTTTGATAAATAAAAACAATGTTCGAACTAATGATAACCAAACTTTGAACTAATATTAAAAGTTTAAAATTTTATAGTTATAGTTATTAGAATACTTTTTAATATAATATTTGTTAGTTCAACATATTTAGGGCGTGATTGGTAAAATTCCGGTTGTGGTTGTTGTTTTAGAGAGGGTTGTTTTGAGATTTGTGTTTTTTTTTTAAAAAAAACTTTGTATATGTGTTTAGTGTAACGCCCGAAATTTTATTCCGGACTTAGAGCGCCTTGTAGATCTTCCCGTAGGCACGAGATGCCGAGCGCCGGGATTTATTCCTAAAATCCCGAGCCGACTCGCCGTTTTCCCCTTTTTTCCCCGCTTTCCGACCCTTCGTTCCGGGTTAAAGTGACAAGGGGTCATTTCCGACCCCTCGTTCCGTGGTGAGGGACAAGAGGTCAGCTGACCCCTTGATCCCCTCAACACTTTTCAGCTCATGTCTTCTCTCTCTCTCTCCTCTCTTCTCTTTCACGTCACTTTTCTCTTCCATTCCTCTCTTTGCTCTCTCTTTTCTTCTTGCTCCATGGATGCTCTTGGATAGGGACTATAGAAAAAGAAGTTCAGATCTGGTGTGGTAAGTTCCTCTCCTTCCTTCCTTCCTTCTTCTCCTTGGCTGCTCATCCCTTTCTTCTTCCCACCTTCATCCATGGCCATGGATGAAGCTTTTGAGAGGTTTTTACTCAAATCTTTGCATGCATGTGTTCTTAGCTCGATTAGGTCGTGGAGAGGAGTCTTAGATCAATGGTGGGTGTTTGGAGAAGACCCAACAAGAAGAGGAGGACATTGGAGCCAAGGATCCATGATCGAAGGGGCCTCATCACGGCCGCAGGGGCGGCTCCGGGCTCCAGGACGCCAGACCGCCGCTGGGGCGGCTGACCACGGCCGCAAGGGCGGGCTCCCGATTCCAGACCACCGCAGGTGCGGCTGACCAGCTCCGCAGGGGCGGCTCCAGGGCGACAACAAAGGCGCAGGGGCGACTTCCGTGTTCCGCAGGGGGCGCCAACTTGACTCCGTGGCTGCGGTACGTTTCTTCAACAATAGGCTTCTCCTCTACCTTCCTCTTCGTTCCTTCCTTAGCTTTGAGGTTATATCATGTTAGTAGCATGCCTAGGATGGACCTAGAGTAGCTTGAGAATGCCACTTAGTGGTTGTGAACCTAGGAGCCCTTAAGGCTCGATGTAGTGATGGTTATGAGAATGTTGAGCTTGATGGACCTTCTAGGCTTTTACGTTGTTCTTGGCTGTTGAGTATGATCATATGAGAGTTAGTAGGTTGTTGAGAGATCTTCTCATGAGTTGAGTGGGATGTGAGTATGATAGCTTCTAGGATGCGGTCCTAGAATGAGAGTCAAATGATCTTGCGTAGATCATTTGAGTAGAAGTCTTAGACTTCTTGAGTTGAGCGGGTTTTGATGGATATCTTGTTGTGAGCAGGTTGTACGCTTCTTCCCAATGGAAGTGAGAGCGTTGTGTGAGTTAGCGTTTGGGACGAGGTAAGTCTCCGGACTTACTTAGCTTGTATTTTTACGTATTAGCATTGATGCGTGTTGGTGGTGTGTGTTGTTGTGTTCTTTTTTATGTTATCATAACTAAACCGGTAAATAGGATCACCGACCTTATATTATTTTGGCCCAAGTGTATGATAACGGGCGGTGACATCATCTGCATAGCTCTTGCAAGAGTCTAGGAGGTTCTCGGCGACTAGCCCATGCGGGTAGACGGTTGGATGCATCAGTACCATTCTTGCCGGTAAGTAGGGACTGAGGAGAGACCACGGTGGTTCTCGTGTCACAAACCTAAGTTGAATTAGAACGGGATATGACTTAATAATAAAAAGATAATAAACCGGACTTGTATGTTTTGTGTTATGTTGATGTATGTGTGTGTGTGTGCCTTCACCTCTTTTCTAATGCCTCAAATATGAGCTAACGGTTTTAAAACCGTTGTGTAGATGCCTTGTAGGTTAGGGACGCCGCCGGAGTGAGGTGGAGGAGTGGACAACCGGGGTCTCCGTACATTATAGGACGGGGACGGTTTTGGGTTATGTTTTCGTATTGTTGGTTTGTGGTTTTCGTTGTACGGTTTAGATTGTAATATCGGAGTTTAGGTCGTTTTGAGGACTCGGCTGAGTTTCCACTTTGTATTCTGTACATTTCGGTTTTTCGCATACATTAAAAACGGTTTGAGTTTTGCCTTTATTTGTACCTTGTTGGAAAGGTCCGGTGAAATTGTAGTCAAGCTAAGGGTCGGGACCCATTGTGAGGTCTCACCCGTAGCATCCCGAGTCCCGCGGATTTGGGGTGTTACAAAAGTTTGTATCAGAGCCCTAGGTTGACAACAATGGCACTCGGCAATCTTTTTAAAGGCAGAATGAGGAATAAACAGAACCCACACAGGTTCTGACTTTTCGTTTTCAAAATCATGTGCATGAGTCGGGTTTGGGTTAGGACTTGTATTCCTTGGATGTATATTGTGATCATGCTTACCTTACGTTCTTATAAAGTTTTATCATACTGAGATCATAAGTATTACCTACCTATTTATACTTAAGTAAACGTCATACGCTATCAGATGGCACATACGAGAGCTACCGCTTACGTAGGACCCGTCAGGGGTAGACCCCCTCTTCCTCCTACCGTCCCCAGACGGGGACGAGGACGAGTAGGAAGACCGCCAGGCGCGAGAGGCAGGAGTCGGGGACGTATCCAATTGCGGACCCGCCAGTTGTGGGTGCACCAGCAGTTGAGGTCTTCGTAGAGGATGTCGCAGAGAGCATCGTTCCCGAGGCTAGGGATAGGACCGTTGTGAGGTCGCGGGGCGTAGGGTTCTCCATCTGTCTGGACCGGGGGAGCGTCCGTTGGAGCTACTGTGTTTGGGGACTACTTACGACGAGTTGAGGAGGCGTTTAGGACTGGAGCACCACCTCCCGCACCACCGGTGCCTGCACCTACACCTGCGAGATCAGCTGAGGTCTCGCAGAGGGTGACTCAGATTAGGGCTGCACTAGAGATAGTTGCACCGGCAGTAGTTGCACCCGAGCCGGTTGTGGAGGTTGTTAGGGCGAGAGACGAGCTGAGGTCTCCGAGCCTGATTCATGGTTGAAGGCTTTCAACCAGCACCATGTACCCTACTTCGACGGGAAAGTAGGGTTAGAGGTCGAGCACTGGATTGGGCATGTGAAGTCGGCTTTAGAGGCGATCCGTTGCCCAGAGGAGAGGCAGGTTGAGATAGTCCATACCTTATTTCGAGAGCAGGCCCAGTATTGGTGGAGGACAGTTAGAGGAGGTGTGACCAGGATGGATCAGCTGCTGAGCCTCGTTAGGGAGACCTTTTGTCCGGATTCACTGAGGAGAGACAAAGTCCAGGATTTCCTAGAGGCAAGATTCGAGGACGTCCCAGTCATTGAGGTGATTTTGAGGTGATTAGACGATTTCGGGCGGAGTTAGCCTTGCTGGGACCGCTGCACCTCCAGCGGACCAGCATGTCTATCTCTTTTCCAAGAGACTGAGGGAGTCCACCCGTGCTTACCTTGCGGGATTTCTTTTTTGACTCACTGGCGGAGTACCAGGACCGAGGTTCGGCCTATGAGAGAGACCGCCCTGGGTCTAGGAGGGCAACACAGTCCGTAGGACCGCACAAGAGACAGAGGACAGTACCAGCTAGTTAAGGGGCGGAGTAGCGGGTCTGGGACGTAGCCAGACTCTAGGACGTTCCGGTCCTCAGACGTCGAGACAGGCATCAGACGGGGGACGTCAGTGCTATAGTTGTGGAGAGTTTGGACACATGAGGAATGCATGTAGGAAGCTGCCGTGGCTTGTTTCACTTGTGGTCAGGTGGGCCACCGAGCCGCTTTTGCCGTCAGGGCAAGTCACAGTCGCAACAGGGATCTTTGCCTGCTGGCGCAGCAGGGGAAGTCAGAGGCCTCCACAATATCAATCACAGGGCTCTCAAGAGAGGGGCCAGGGGAGGGTCAGACTCGTCAGGGATCAACTCAGGGACAGGGCCGAGGTAGAGGCCGTGCTGGAGGTACCCAGGAGACCAGAGGCACACAGGCCAGGGTATTTGAGTTGAGGAGTGCCGTTGATCCTCTGGCGCCGGCAGCCCAGGTACCATTCAAATTCACGGCTTTTCGGTCCGAGTTTTATTTGATACGGGTGCTACGCACTCTTTTATATCCGATGATTGTGTAGCTAGGTTGTCCTTAGCTACGGTAGAGGGGAGACCCTTTATCATAGGGTTACCCGATGGAGGTAGGATTAGTGCTGCCGAGAGGTACGCGGTTGTCCCATTCGTTTGGGAAACCGAGATTGGTTACCGACTTCTTTGTCATGCACTTAGTGCATGAAGAGGTCATCCTTGGGATGGATTGGATGGACCGCCATCGAGCCGTTTTATATATCAGCCGGAGGACCGTGACGATTACCACGGAGGCAGGGCACGAGGTGATTTTCCGAGGTTGGGACCTCGGGAAGGCCGGTAAAGTCATTAGCGCGGTTCGAGTTGCTAGACTTATCGGGCAGGGATGCGAGGCCTTCTGGTGTTATGCCATGAAGGAGGAGTCGGGACCATCGTTGGAGGAGATTCATGTGGCATGCGAGTTCGAGGACGTTTTCAGGTAACCACCCGGGCTACCACCGCAGAGGAGCGTTGATTTTGCTATTGAGTTGGAGCCCGGCACGAGGCCGATCTCCAAGGCTCCATACCGCATGCGCGCGATCGAGATGTTGGAGCTGAAGAAGCAGCTCGAGGAGTTAGCCGAGAGGGGTTTCATACGCTCGAGCGTTTCCCCTTGGGATGCACCGGTCCTCTTCGTTAGGAGAAGGACGGATCTTTGAGGCTATGCATTGATTACCGGGAGTTCAACAAAGTCACCATCAAGAACAAGTACCCGTTGCCGCGCATTGATGACTTGTTGGACCAGTTGCAGGGGAGCCTCCGTGTTTTCACGTATCGATTTGAGATCGGGATATCACCAGCTGAGGGTGAGAGAGGAGGACGTGCGAAGACGGCATTCAGGACGAGATACGGCCATTATGAGTTTGTCGTGATGCCATTTGGGCTCATGAATGCACCCGCCGTCTTCATGGAGTTGATGAACGGCATCTTCATCGACTTCTTGGACCAATTCGTAGTAGTGTTTATGGACGACATCTTAGTCTACTCCCGGAGTAGGGAGGAGAATGAGGGACACCTGAGGACGGTGCTTCGAGTCCTCCAGGATAGAGAACTTTACGCTAAGCTCTTTAAGTGTGAGTTCTGGATGTCCGAGATGGCATTTTTGGGTCATATAGTTTCCGCCGAGGGTGTCATGGTCGACCCGGCGAAGATAGAGTCTGTTTCGTATGGCCGCCTCTAGGACGGTCAAGGAGGTGCGCAGTTTCTTGGGCTTAGCGGGATACTACCGCCGTTTTGATGAGGGTTTCTCCGTGATTGCACGACCTCTCACTTCCTTGCCCGGGAAGTCTACCAGGTTCGTCTAGTCCGAGTCTTGTCAGCGCAGCTTCGAGGAGCTGAAAAGGAGGTTGACCTCCGCTCCTGTGTTAGCCCAGCCTGAGGCGTAGAGGATTTTGTAGTATATAGTGACGCCTCCAAGCTAGGCTTGGGGTGCGTTTTTGATGCAGAGAGGTAGGGTTATTGCGTACGCGCTTCTCGGCAGCTGAAGCCGTACGAGGAGAATTACCCTACCCATGATCTTGAGCTAGCGGCAGTGATTCATGCCCTGAAGATCTGGCGGACACTACTTATGCCAGATCTTCACAGACCATAAGAGTCTGAAGTATATATTCACTTAGCGGGAGTTGAATAACCGCCAGAGGAGATGGTTGGAGATGATTAAGGACTTTGACTTGGAGATTTTGTACCATCCGGAGAAGGCGAACGTAGTCGCCGACACTTTGAGTAGGAGGACACCTCGAGAGGAGGCTATAGCTCGGCTTACCGTTCAGCCACAAATGCAGAGGGATTTGATAGGTTTGGAGTTGGATATCCGGTTCCCGGGTACGGACTTTGGTTTGTCCGAGTTAGGGCTATTAGCTGACCAGTCCGGAGAGATCCTGCAGAAGCAGGAGAGATGTCCCATTTTGATGAGGATCCGGGACAGGATGTCCCGAGGAGAGGCACCACAGTTTATCACGGGAGCAGACGGGCTATTGAGACGTCAGGGACGTATTTGTGTACCGTCGGACCAGGAGTTGAGAGAGCGGATTTTGCATGAGGCACACTCCACACCTTACTTGGTACACCCAAGCGCGAGTAAGATGTACCAAGATATTAGGAGATTTTATTGGTTGGGCGGGCTCAAGCCCGATGTAGCGAGATTTGTGGCCCGATGCGCGACCTGCCATCAGGTCAAGATCAACCACCAGAGACCCGGAGGAGAGCTTCACCCACTGCCCGTGCCGCAGTGGAAGTGGGAGGACATATCCATGGATTTCGTTACCGTTCTGAGACCGAGTAGGAGCTTTGACGCGATATGGGTGGTGGTAGTAGATCGGTTGACGAAGACCGCGCGTTTCATTCCTATACGGGAGACGTGGCTGGTGAGTCGTTTATCCGAGGAGTTTACCCGTCAGATTGTGAGATTACATGGAGTACCGAAGACCATCATCTCGGACAGGGACGGGCGTTTTACCTCGAGGTTCTGGCAGCAGGTACACGCCGCCCTAGGTTCGAGTCTTCATTTCACCACCGCATACCATCCCAGACCGACGGCCAGTCCGAGCGACTATTCAGACATTAGAGGATATGTTATGAGCATGTGTACTAGATTGGGGTCAGGTATGCCAGATCATCTCCCGTTGGTCGAGTTTTCGTATAATAACAGTTGGCACGCGTCGATTGGGATGGCACCATATGAGGCATTGTATGGACGGAGATGCCGTACTCCCTTATGTTGGGAGAGCTAGGGAGTTCTAGCGTTGTAGCTCCAGATCAGGTAGGGGACGACTTGGCTAGAGTTGCTTTGATCCGAGAGAGGATGTTGGCCGCGCAGAACTGTCAGAGGTCGTATGCGGATAGGAGGCGTAGACCCATTGAGTTCAGGGTAGGAGCTCAGGTGTGGTTGAGGGTATCACCGACGCGGGGGCGTCAGGCGATTCGGCATTAAGGGGAAGTTAAGCCCCCGATATGTCGGTCCATTCGAGATCTTGGGAGAGAGTCGGTGAGGTGGCATACCAGTTAGCACTGCCACACGGTTGGATGGTATACATCCGGTATTTCATGTCTCTCAATTGAGAGAGTACATACACGACCCGAGGCACATCATCAACCACGAGGACCTAGTGGTCGTGCCGGACCATACTTTTGTAGAGCACCTGATAGCGGTCTTAGAGCGGAGTACGAGGCGCCTTCGATCGAAGGAGATACCGATGCTGAGAGTACAGTGGTCGAGGCGAGGAGCCGACGAGGCTACATGGGAGACGGAGGATAGTATCCGGAGGAACTATCCCGAGTTTTATGCAGACTTAGCTACATCCATAGGACCGTCGGTTTAGTCCCGAGATCTTCCCTTGTTTGTTCTATGCGTTGTGTCATGATGTGTTATGTGAGTGCGTATGAGTTTATGTGTACCTTGCGAGGTCTTGATGTGATTCCTATACGTAGACTTGGATTAGAGCCGATAGTTGACGTTTTATGAGTTCCACGTGGTTACGAGACGTGTTGGTCCGAGAGTGTTGGGTTTAGCAAGTTTCGGGACGAAAACATGTTTTTAGGGGGGTTAGTTGTAACGCCCGAAATTTTATTCCGGACTTAGACCGCCTTGTAGATCTTCCCGTAAGCACGAGATGTCGAGCGCCGGGATTTATTATTAAAATCCCGAGCCGACTCGTCGTTTTCCCCTTTTTTTCCCGCTTTCCGACCCTTCGTTCCGGGTTTAAGTGACAAGGGGTCATTTTCGACCCCTCGTTCCGTGGTGAGGGACAAGAGGTCAGCTGACCCCTTGATCCCCTCAACACTTTTCAGCTCATGTCTTCTCTCTCTCTCTCCTCTCTTCTCTTTCACGTCACTTTTCTCTTCATTCCTCTCTTTGCTCTCTCTTCTCTTCTTGCTCCATGGATGCTCTTGGATAGGGACTGTAGAAGAAGAAGTTCAGATCTGGTGTGGTAAGTTCCTCTCCTTCCTTCCTTCCTTCTTCTCCATGGCTGCTCATCCCTTTCTTCTTCCCTCCTTCATCCATGGCCATGGATGAAGCTTTTGAGAGGTTTTTACTCAAATCTTTGCATGCATGTGTTCTTAGCTCGATTAGGTCGTGGAGAGGAGTCTAAGATCAGTGGTGGGTGTTTGGAGAAGACCCAGCAAGAAGAGGAGGACATTGGAGCCAAGGATCCACGATCGAAAACGAAGAAGACGAGGTTCTGCAACGAACCCGCGGGGCGGATCATCACGGCCGGCAGGAGCGGCTAGCCGCGGGTGCGCCTCATCACGGCCGCAGGGGTGGCTCCCGGGCTCCAGGACGCCAGACCGCCGCTGGTGCGGCTGACCACGGCCGCAGGGGCGGGCTCCCGATTCTAGACCACCGCAGGTGCGGCCGACCAGCTCCGTAGGGGCGGCTCCAGGGCGACAGCAGAGGCGCATGGGCGGCTTTTGTGTTCCGCAGGGGGCGCTAGCTTGACTCCGCGGCTGCGGTTTCTTCAAAAGTAGGTTTCTCCTCTCCCTTCCTCTTCGTTTCCTCCTTAGTATTGTAGTTGTATCATGTTAGTAGCATGCCTAGGATGGATCTAGAGTAGTTTGAGATGCCACTTAGTGGTTGTGAACCTAGGAGCCCTTAAGGCTCGATGTAGTGATGGTTATGAGAATGTTGAGCATCATGGACCTTCTAAGCTTTTACGTTGTTCTTGGCCGTTGAGTATGATCATATGAGAGTTAGTAGGCTGTTGAGAGATCTCCTCATGCGTTGAGTGAGATGGGAGTATGCTAGATTCTAGGATGCGGTCCTAGAATGAGAGTCAAATGATCTTGCGTAGATCATTTGAGTAGAAGTCTTAGACTTCTTGAGTTGAGCGGGTTTTGATGGATATCTTGTTGTGAGCAGGTTGTACGCTTCTTCCCAATGGAAGTGAGAGCGTTGTGTGAGTTAGCGTTTGGGACGAGGTAAGTCTCCGGACTTACTTAGCTTGTATTTTACGTATTTAGCATTGATGCGTGTTGGTGGTGTGTGTTGTTGTGTTCTTTTTTATGTTATCATAACTAAACCGGTAAATAGGATCACCGACCTTATATTATTTTGGCCCAAGTGTATGATAACGGGCGGTGACATCATCTGCATAGCTCTTGCAAGAGTCTAGGAGGTTCTCGGCGACTAGCCCATGCGGGTAGACGGTTGGATGCATCAGTACCATTCTTGCCGGTAAGTAGGGACTGAGGAGAGACCACGGTGGTTCTCGTGTCACAAACCTAAGTTGAATTAGAACGGGATATGACTTAATAATAAAAAGATAATAAACCGGACTTGTATGTTTTGTGTTATGTTGATGTATGTGTGTGTGTGTGCCTTCACCTCTTTTCTAATGCCTCAAATATGAGCTAACGGTTTTAAACCGTTGTGTAGATGCCTTGTAGGTTAGGGACGCCGCCGAGTGAGGTGGAGGAGTGGACAACCGGGGTCTCCGTACATTATAGGACGGGGACGGTTTTGGGTTATGTTTTCGTATTGTTGGTTTGTGGTTTTCGTTGTACGGTTTAGATTGTAATATCGGAGTTAGGTCGTTTTGAGGACTCGGCTGAGTTTCCACTTTGTATTCTGTACATTTCGGTTTTCGCATACATTAAAAACGGTTTGAGTTTTGCCTTTATTTGTACCTTGTTGGAAAGGTCCGGTGAAATTGTAGTCAAGCTAAGGGTCGGGACCCATTGTGAGGTCTCACCCGTAGCATCCCGAGTCCCACGGATTTGGGGTGTTACATTTAGTTAGATCGGAACTCGTTGATAGGAAAGGAAAGAAAAAGAATGCAATGCCAAGAGCTCCGCCAATCCGCTGTTCATCGTGGTTCAAAATTAGTTTTGATTTGTGTAAAGACCAAAATACCCCTCATGGGTAACTCATTGATTACTCTTGGTCGTAAAAAAGATTATGAGATGGGAAGAATAAAGATCTAGACAAGCTTATGACAATGGTGACTATACTCCTATAATTTCAATGCAAACTCAATTTGGGGATCAAAGAACCCCTAAAACAAAAAAAACTTCTTTCCCGGAAACACATTCGGAATTGAAAGTTGACATTGAACACCTCAATTCGGGGATCCCGATTTTCACTAAATTTTGGCTATACGGACATGAATTTCCTTCAAGCTTCGGTTCTCGGAGTTTGAAGTAGGCTTCGTACCTAACCCTCACTCCATGGAACTCAAAATCACAGACAATGGAGGCAAGTTCAAAGTCACAAAGGTTTACAATATGATCAAAGAGCATGGCGAGACAGTTTATTGGTACCATATAGTTTGGGACGCGGGCAACATGCCCAAGCACTGTTTTATACTCTGGATGGCGATTCTTGGACGCCTTTCCACCAAAGATAGACTACATTTTCTTGACATATATCCCACTTGCCATTGGTGCGGCCGAGTGAGTGTGTCCCATGATCACATGATCTTTGGTTGTACCTATGCGAGGGAGGTCTGGAGACAGGTTTGTCTGGGATTCCGGATGTCCGCAAATACTTCCACGAGAGCCGATGTCCTGACATATCTTCTCAGCACTGCTCCTGGAAGGGGTTGGACGAGTAGGGCGCGCATCTATGCCTTCTCTGCGACGGTATATTATTTATGGCATTCCAGGAATGCTCTGGTGTTTTACCGGAACAGGATTCTGATTGATGTCCTAGTCCGGATGGTTAGATCTTACGTCTACAACTTACTACAGAAGGCCTTCCCATCTAGGGTTGGTGATATATTTGAGATTTAGTTTACTTATGTTTTTGATACTTGAGTTGTATTATGCTCATGGTACTTTTTACCCTTGGTGGACTCCTTGTACCGGACTTGGGACCCATTTGCTGGTGGTTTTTCCGAATGTGAATGATACCTTGATCCGATGGTTAGGCGCACATATGGTTTGTGAGTGTCCCTCCTTGTTGATGGCTTTGCCGAAGGTGGAAGGGCCTTATGAACGACGCCACGAGATATATCTTGTTTTTATTCAGTTTGAGGTAGATGGTACGTTCAGGAGGTTTACATGCTTACATGGAGTACTTGAGCTCAGCCTTTTGGGCCTTTTGGTTTTGTTATCATGTACTCTCTTGTTATGCAAGTTTAAGAATGACTTTTTTGGTCCTAGTTAAACCTTATATTTTTCATCTATGAATTTACCATTTACCCTCAAAATCAAAGACAAAGAACAAAATTGGTGATCGCACATCAAATAGACCTTAGCTTCATCAACTTTGTAAAAAAACCACCACGCTCCGCTCGCTGCAGAATTCACAAAGAGGAAAGCGTCAATTTATGTTTGAATCTCCATTTTTGGTGCTTTGAGCTTTCATTTTCTATCAATTTTAAAGCCATGAGTGAAGCACATTGTAATAACAAGAGAGGAATCACAAGCGTCACATTGAGAAATCAGATCGAAGTTCGAATAGGGTTTTCCAGTTTATTCATGAACCTAGGAGAAGTAGATTGAATTGATTGTTCAATCTGGGAAAAGGAATTTGATGCTCAGTTTGTTCTTGTAGAAGATGAACTTCCACTATCGCTCTTGGTTGTTCGATTTCTCATACAAACCTCCATTGTCGCTCAATGCTTTCAAGGCATGTGTTGCTCAAAATCGATAGAAGAAGAAAATGGCATGAATTTAATAATCATGTGGATAATCCCCAAAAACTTTGCTCCACGAGATTCCAAATAAGAGTTTTTAAAATCACAACCACAATAGCCACAACAAAAACTAAAGCTCCAATTAAACACCACTATTTTTTTACAACCCCAACCATTAACCTAAGTGAACCTCCCTATACCTTTGACTAAACAGGGCCTTATACTATTAGTTGAAATCGAGTGTTTAATCATTTCAAACATTTTATATTAATAGTACATGCATTATTTTGAACTTGTGGAGAAAATTTGTAAAAATCTATAAACTATTAGTTCAATATATTTACTTTACTAAAGTAGTTGTCGTTATGCTGACGTAGTGGTCTCACGTTTTTTCTCGGAATAAATTTTTTTCTAAATCACAATTTATGCCAAAAAAAATATTTTTACGAAAGAAATATCTAAATTATAAATGGTATAATTTAAATTTCGTCCAATAACTCAAATCTGTTGAACAATTTTTTCCATCGTATCTCGATTTCCGATTTTCGATATTTTTATAATTTATAATTTCGTTCAGCAAAATTAATATATCTTCAACCAAATTTATATTAAAGATAAAATTAATAGTTAAACTTCGCATATACGTTTCTGGTAAAACTTATCGATATCTTCAACCTAGTAAACTTCTCACGTATACTTCAATTACTTTCTACTATATATGGAACCCCTAACATTCATCTATCTCGCACCTTGTCAGATTGATTATTTTTCGTCGTCTTTTTCTGGATTTAAATTCTCGTTCCAAATATAAGGTTTGAATGTAATGGTTCTGATGTTATTTCTAATATTCATATCTCTAGTGTAAGGCATCTTATGTTATTCCGTAAAGTGTCAAAGAGGGGCACTATATATTTTCTACACGCTTTTACTGTTTCTAGGTTTGGTTTTGTTGCATCTTTAGAGGTACAAGGATGATATAACTATCGTAAGCATTGCTTATTGGGAATCTACACCGCAATAAGTTCCCAAAGAGTATTCACATGACAAAAGGCACATTTAATACATTCAATCAAATTTTTGCGGTCCGGCTGGCATTGAGTCTCTAGGAGGTTAGAGATATTTCTTGATTATCATTGATAATTATTCCAGAATGACTTGGTTATTTGTCATTTAACACAACGGATAATCTTTCAAGAACTTCAAAGAGTGAAAAACATTAGTGGAGAATCAAACAAGGAAGAAGATCAAAAGGATGCGAACTAATAATGTTTGGAGTTTTGCTCGTCCGAGTTAGATCAGTTCTACAAGGATATTGTAATTTGATAACATGATTTATCGACCTGTTTTTAACATGCATTTAAGTAGATTTCCCCTTTCCGCATTCATATTTTAGCCTTTGATTGTGTCATTTATGCTTGTTTAGTGTTACTTTGCAAGTATGGATGTCTACACACACTATTTTGTGGCGTTGTAGGTGACTTGGCACATTATGGAGCTAAAACAACGTATTTGATGATCAATCCTCGAAGTCGATGCATTGGAGGGAGAATACGTGCACGGAAAAGGGTTAGAAATCAAGCTAAAGGCATGAAGAGAACGACCAAGGAGCATCTCGGCCGAGATCCACCTATCTCGGGCCGAGATGGAAGGCTTGGAAACTACTGCAGAGAAATCTCGGTCGGCATCTCGGGTAGTATCTCGGGTGACTTGACCAAGATCCACGACGTTGAAGATCGAAGAAGAAATCCCAGCCCTGACGTCGACCAACCTCGGACGAGATCTAGCCCGAGATTCTTCACAGAGCGTTATATTTTATTTGCGGGTTTTTTCCTATTAGGCGCGTTATATTTTATTTACGGCCTTTTTCCTTTTAGGCCCAATGTATTTTAGCTAGGTTTTTATTATAAAAGGAAGCCTTGGATTCATTCTAAGGTGTGCCTGCTGAGAGTCCAGAAGTTACCATAGAAGGGAGGAGCCGTCTCCTACCCAATGTTTTCTTTTTCTTAATTTGTTCTTCATATTTTAGTTAGTTTATATGTAAGAACCTTAATTTTAGGAGCTTATATTGGTCTTAGCCGCCCCCGCGGGTTTAGAGAGGCGCCCTTGCGGCTAGTGTAGTTTTCCGCCCCTGCGGCTCAGGATTCCTCCCCTACGGGTTCTTGCGGCTGCAGCCGGCTTTGTTGACCGGTTGGACCCGTGCTTTATCTTCTCCTTTCCCTTCCTCCTTAAGTCTTCTTGTAACACCCCAAATCCGTAGGACTCGGAGTGCTACTGGGCTAGGATCTCACAATGGATCCTGACCCTAGCCTGAAAACAACTTCACTGAATCTTACAACAAGGCACCAATATATTAAAACAAAACATAAAAACTAATATATATATATATATATATATATATATACATACATATAAAAAAGGTGATACAAGGTATTGTTGAGTACAAAAGTCAAAACATAAACCCGTACAACATAAATAACCTAACCACGATATCGTCCCCGTTTACGGAACCCTCAACAGATCACCCCTCCGGATCATTCTACAGCTCTCCTATCCTGCAATTGATCTACAACACGGTATGAAACCGTTGGCTAACTACACATATATAAGAAGATGCTAGAGCACAAACACACATCAGAAATAATAAACACTTCAGCATGATATCAACCATTTACCCGGTTTATTATCTTTAATAAGTCGAATCACTTAATCGTATAAATAGATATATATGAAGATAGGTGACACGAGGAATATAATCCTCGCCTCTGAGTGCAATAGCCAGCTGGAGTAGTATCAGCACACCTCCCGTGTACCCTATGGGAGTGGTGAGGGTCCTTCCCGTATACCAGATCTGGCATGACTACAGAGAACCTCCCAGACTCCACGATGGGATGAAAGGGAAAGGTTATCACGGTCACTACAATGGGCGGTCCATATAACATAGGTCGGTGACCATAATAACACATGCTATAAAGCATATAACACACACACCACTCAAGCATACATCCAATATAAGGATAGTAGCTAAGTAAGTCCTATGGACTTACCTCAATCTTAGGAGTAACTCAACCACGAACAACTCTCCAACAAGTCCACTCCAAACTGGAGGACAACACGGCCTATACAAGGCATACATACATATATCAATCTATTATCACACAAAGGGGTCACACCTAGACCCAAGGGATCCATAAGGGATCATATCCAATTCGTAAACCTCAAAGCCCTAACCGGCATATCTATATCATACTCATCAACATCCGAAACCTAGCATGGTACTAAGTTCCTCATACTAGAAAGGAAAGAACTACCTAACAATAGGTAGTCCCGGGACAAGACGCACCTGCGTGAACTAAGGACGCAGGGGCGAAAGAGATCACCCGCAGGCGCGGCAGGTAGAAGCCGCAGGGGCGGTGACAAGGCTGCAGGCTAACGCAGGCACGGCGCAGGCGCTGGCGCGGGCGGGATGGCACGGTCTCCGCAGGGGCGGCGGTTTCCAGGCGCGGGGCGGCGACAGTGCAGAACAAGATCTCGTGATTCTTCTTCGGCTCTTCACATGATCAAATCACGTCCTTACCATTCTAAATTCACACACCACATGCACATACACATACCAACCATCAATAACCCTAACATACATCTAATCCTAAGCTAAGGAAGAGGAAAAACAAGAAAGGAAGAAGAGAAAGAGAAGATCACTCACCACCACTGTGGTCCTAGGCTGCAGGGAAGATCAACACACACCAAGGCTAGCTTCCAAGCTCAGCAAACTCACAGTCATCAACCACAAAAGCCACCACACACATAAATCTCAAACCAAACTCTTCCAAACCAAGAACAAGATCAATGGAAACAAGGTGAAGCAAGGAACGAGATGGAAGCTGGAGATTAAAACAAAACATAAACACTGATATATATATATATATATATATATATATATATATATATATATATATATATATATATATATATATATATATACATATCAAAAAGGTGATACAAGGTACTGCTGAGTACAAAAGTCAAAACATAAACCCATACAACATAAATAACCCAACCACGATATCGTCCCCGTGTACGGAACCCTCAGCAGATCACCCCTCCGGATCACTCTGCAGCTCTCCTATCCTGCAAAGGATCTACAACACGGTATGAAACCGTTAGCTAACTATACACATATATAAGAAGATGCTAGAGCACAAACACACATCAGAAATAATAAACACTTCAGCATGATATCAACCATTTACCCGGTTTATTATCTTTAATAAGTCGAATCACTTAATCGTATAAATAGATATATATGAAGATAGGTGACATGAGGAATATAATCCTCGCCTCTGAGTGCAATAGCCAGCTGGAGTAGTATAAGCACACCTCCCGTGTACCCTATGGGAGTGGTGAGGGTCCTTCCCGTATACCAGATCTTACATGACTACAGAGAACCTCCCAGACTCCACGACGGGATGAAAGGGAAAGGTTATCACGGCCACTACAATGGGCGGTCAATATAACATAGGTCGGTGACGATAATAACACATGTTATAAAGCATATAACACACACACCACTCAAGCATACATCCAATATAAGGATAGTAGGTTAGTAAGTCCTATGGACTTACCTCAATCTTAGGAGTAACTCAACCACGAACAACTCTCCAACTGGTCCACTCCAAACTGGAGGACAACACGGCCTATACAAGGCATACATACATATATCAATCTACTATCACACAAAGGGGTCACACCTAGACCCAATGGATCCATAAGGGATCATATCCAACTCGTAAACCTCAAAGCCCTAACCGGCATATATATATCATACTCGTTAACAACCGAATCCTAGCATGGTACTAAGTTCCCCATACTAGAAAGGAAAGGAACTACCTAATTATAGGTGGTCCCGGGACAAGACGCACCTGCGTATGCGGAGGACGCAGGGGCAGAACGCAGGAAACCGCGGGCGCGTTGGCACTCAACCGCGGGGGCGGTGACAAGGGTCGCTGGCAACGCAGGCACGGCACTGGCACGGCGCGGGCGCTGCGGCACAAGGTCCGCAGGGGCGGTGACTTCTGGCCGCGGGGCGGCGACGGTGTAGAACAAGATCTCGTGATTCTTCTTCGGCTCTTCACGTGATCAAATCACGTCCTTACCATTCCAAAACCACACACTACATGCACATACACATACCAACCATCAATACCCTTAGCATACATCTAATCTTAAGCTAGAAATATTGAATCATAAAAGAAGAGAAGGAGAAGAAGCAAGAACTCACCACTATTGAAGATCCTAGGCTGCATGGAGGATCAACACACACCAAAGCTGGCTTCCAAGCTCAACAACACACACACTAGCATCATCATCAACCACAAAGCCACAACAAAACTCTTCCGAACCAAAGGAAACCAAGACAAGAACAAGATCAAAGAAGATGAAGGAGAGGCAAGAAGGACGTGAGGAAAGCTGAAGGAAGAAGTGTGAAACCCTTGCTCACGAAGCCAAGGGAGGAATAAGAGGAGGAAAGGTAAAGCACGGTCAAGAGAGTCAACAAAACCGGCTGCAGCCGCCGGAAACCGCAGTGGCGGTTCCATGAGCCGTAGGGGCGGGAACCCGCAGGGGCGGCGGTCATGCCCGCGGGTGCGGAAAGGCCAATCTCGGCCCAAAGCCAATCTCGGCTATGGTCCGATCTCGGTCCGAAAGAATAGGGGTCTCGCACTTCTTAGGCTCGTGATCAAGGGTTTCCAGCTTCTTCACGCCCTTCTTGCTTCTCCCTTTCTCCTCCTTGATCTTGCTTGAATTTTCCTTCAGTTTGAAAGAGTTGTGTGTGACTTTTGGTGGTTGATAATGTGTGATGTGTTGCTGAGCTTGGGAGCCAGCTGAGGTAGTGGTTGTGGATCATTTTCATGCCTAGACCAGCAGTAGGTAAGCTCCATTCTTCTTCTTCTCTTCTTTCTTTCTTTGATTTCATCTTCCTTAGATTAGGATTAGATGTATTGAGTGTATATTGATGTTAGAATGTGTATGTATATGTATGTGTTTGGTTATGGAATGGGGAAGACGTGATTTGATCACGTGAAGAGTAAAAGAGAAGTCGGGACTCTACGTTATGCAGAGTCGCCGCCCCCGCGCCTGTGAACCGCCTCCCTGCGGAAGTGTGTCACCGCAC
This sequence comes from Fagopyrum tataricum, assembly GCA_002319775.1. Classification (NCBI taxonomy): domain Eukaryota; kingdom Viridiplantae; phylum Streptophyta; class Magnoliopsida; order Caryophyllales; family Polygonaceae; genus Fagopyrum; species Fagopyrum tataricum. The sequence continues at coordinate 22,689,306 of CM008283.1, read as the reverse complement.
CCGCGCCTGGAAGCCGCCGCCCCCGCGGCCACGGTCACCGCGCCTGCGTCCTTGTGCCGCCGCGCCTGCGGTTGTCTTGCTTCGTCTCTGCGTCCCTCTTGTCACGCAGGTGCGTCTTGTCCCGGATCTACTAGAGTAGTGTAGATCCTTTCCTTTCCTAGTATGAGCGAGTTAGTAGCATGCTAGGTATGTTTATGAGGATAGAATGATGATGAGTATGATATCGTTATATGCCGGTTAGGGCTTTGAGTTTTATAAGTTGGATACGATCCTTATGGATCCCTTGGGTCTAGGTGTGACCCCTTTGATGGATAGGAGTTTGATATCTTGTTATGCCTTGTTATTAGGCAGTGTTGTTCTCCAGAGTTAGAGCTGATCGGGTTTGAGACTACTTTTGAGGTTGAGGTAAGTCCATAGGACTTACTTAGCTACCATCCCTATATTGGATGTATGCATGAGTGGTGTGTGATATATGCTTGATAACATGTGTAGTGATGATTACCGAACTATGGTTTAGTGACTGCCCATTGTAGGGTTGTGACAACTTGCCGTATCATCCCGCGTGGAGATAGGGAGGTTCTCTGCGGGCAGGCCAGATTGGTTCAGTGGACCGGGCTTTCTCCACTCCCATAGGGTATACAGGGGACGGTGATCGGATCACCACTCCGGCGAGGGTTATATTCCTCGTGTCACATATATTCATATTCCGATATATATATATACGATTTGAGTGTTGGACTTTAAAAATATAATTAACCGGGTAAATGTGTGACAACATGTTTATATGTTATGATTCCTAAAGTGTGTTTGTGCTCTTACATTTTCTATATATATGTGTATGGTTAGCTAACGGTTTTATACCTTGTTGTAGATCCTTTACAGGTTAGGAGAGCTGCAAAGTGATCCAGAGTGAGTGATCCGCTGAGGGCTCCGTACACTAGGTCGTTATCGTGGGATGTGGGATCTTTTGTTATATATAGTATATGTTTTGATTGTACTCAGCGGTACCTTGTATAACCCTTTTGATTTATATACCACAGTTTATGTTTTGGTTTTAATCTATATGTGCCTTGTTGTAAGATCTAGTGAACTTGTTGTCAGGCTAGGGTCAGGATCCATTGTGAGATCCTAGCCCAGTAGCACCTCGAGTCCTACGGATTCGGGGTGTTACAAAGTTGGTATCAGAGCCTTAGGTTGACAACAATGGCACTTGCAATCTACGATAAAGGTCGAATAGATAAATAAACAAAACCCGAAAGGGGTCTGACTTTTCAAAATGTTTTGGTTTTTAAATGAGTACAAATGTTTTGGGATAGCGTGTACGAGAAGCCATCACCCCTCTCAAGATGTCGACAGTATAGATATATAGATATTATGTTGTGATTGACTTGATATATATCTATACATATGGCATATATATAGTTTTCTAAGTTAGGTTTATATCCCTGCAGATGGTTCAGACTAGTTGGACGAGGTAGGGGTAGAACCCCTCTAGGTAGAGGACGGGGTAGGATTCCCGCTGTTGATCCACTTGCAGCGGAGGAGATTCACAAGGACGTTGCTGAGAGTGCCGTTCCTGAGATTGGGAACGGTGCAGCTGAGAGACAAGGATCACAAAGAGTTCAGTCAGATGACTCTGATTGTGTCTCCATGGAGGGACCAGCATTCCGCGAGTATATCAGACGTGTTGAAGAGGCTGCCAGATCAGGTAGACGTGCCCCTGATCTGCTAGCACAAGAGGGATCATCTAGGAGATCCCATGGAGTGACTCAAGTGCCAACTGCATAGGCACATGCTGCTGAGACTGCTCGGGTTCAGGAAGAGTATCGAGGGCCTCGACCAGACACTTGGTTGAAGGCATTTCACCAGATGGGTGTACCCCCTTTCTCTTGGAAGGTGGGGTTAGAGGTGGAGATATGGATAGGACATGTAAACTCAACTCTGGAGTCTATTAGATGTCCAACAGATAGGCAGATAGAGTTGGTGCAGACTCGTTTCAAAGACTTGACACAACACTGGTGGAGATCTGTACGGGGTCAGGTTAGCAGTTATGACCAGATGAGGACCATGATTAGAGAGCGTTTCTGCCCTGCCTCTTTGAGGAGGGATAAACTTTGGGACTTTGTGGAGGCTGGCTTTGAGGATGTACCAGTCTCAGAGGCTATTAGGAGATTCTAGGAGGAGCTGACATTGTTGGGTCCAATTGCACCTCCTGCAGATCAGCATGTATATCTCTTTTCCCGACGACTGAGGGATGCTACCCGGACTTATATGGCAGGATTTCACTGTGAGTCTTTGATGGATTATCAGGACAGAGCTTCCGATTATGAGAGGGAGCGGGCTGGACAGAGGAGAGCTTCTCAGGCCGGAGGGTCGAGAAGAGACGGCGTACTGAGCAAACTAGTGGTACTGGTGGAGCTGTTAGGGATAGGCGAGGCCAGAGACGCCAAAGCTATACCTCATCTGCACCGGTTACAGATAAGGGACCACAGTGTTACAACTGTGGTGGTTATGGACATATGCGGCCAGAGTGCACGAGGCAGACAGTGACTTGTTACATCTGTGGCAGACTAGGTCACTGACATATTTTTTGTAGACGGGGTGGAGCTTCATCTCAGCAAGGTTCTTCTCCTTCCAGTGTAGCGGGAGGTGGGTAGAGGCCACCTCAGCAGCAACAAACTCAGGGACAGCAGAGAGTCCCAGACCGTCCTACGACTCAGGGATCTGCTCCTGGGCCGAGTAGAGGCAGAGGTCGTGGTGGGAGTACCACGGACACCAGAGGACCACATGATCGAGTTTTTGAGCTGAGGAGTGCAGAGGAGCCAGCTGCACCGACTGCTACAGGTACCATTCTGATCCATGGTTTACCTCTTAGAGTCTTATTTGATACTGGAGCTACGCATTCTTTTATATCTGATGCATGTGTTAAGCGTATGTGTCTAGATACAACTAAGGGGATACCCTTTAGTATAGGGTTACCCGATGGTAGTAGGGTCAGAGGTACCCGTGAGATTCGTGACTGTCCCATTTCTGTGGGGACCCGTGTATTACTTGTTGACTTCTTTGTCATGCCATTAGAGCATGAAGAAGTTATTCGAGGTATGGATTGGATGGATAGACACCAGGCAGTATTAGATGTGGGTAGGAGGATTGTGACTCTCTCTACCGAGTTAGGACAGATAGAGGTTTTCCGAGGTTGGGACCTAGGAAAATCAGGCATGGTTATCAGTGCGATACGGGCATCGAGATTGATTGCACAGGGTTGTGGGGACTTCTGGTGTTATGCCATGAAGGAGGGGGAGAGTCCAGCATTAGAGGATATCCCAGTGGTCTGTGAGTTTACTGATGTATTTGCTAAGCCTCCTAGTTTGCCGCATCAGAGGAGTGTGGACTTTAGCATTGATTTAGAACCTGGTACGAGACCGATCTCGAAGGCCCCATATCGTATGGCGCTTGTCGAGATGTTGGAACTGAAGAAGCAACTCGAGGAGTTGGCCGAGAAGGGTTTCATCCGCCTAGCATATCCCCATGGGGAGCACCTGTCCTCTTCATGCGGAAGAAGGACGGATCGTTGAGATTGTATAGATTACAGAGAGCTGAACAGGTTGACCATCAAGAACAAGTATCCATTGCCTCGTATTGATGACTTGTTAGATCAGCTACAGGGAGCGACAATATTCTCCAAGATTGACCTGCGTTTAGGGTATCACCAGCTGAGGGTAAGAGAGCAGGATGTGAATAAGACAGCGTTCCGGACCAGATATGGACACTACGAGTTTGTAGTGATGCCATTTTGGCTTACGAATGCCCCAACAGTTTTTATGGAGTTGATGAACAACATCTTGATCGACTTCCTGGATCATTTTTTGGTGGTCTTCATAGATGATATTCTGGTATACTCTCGTAGTAGAGAGGAGCATGTAGGGCAGCTGAGGAATGTATTACAGGTTTTACGAGATAGAGAACTTTATGCTAAGTTCTCTTAGTGTGATTTCTGGATGCCAGAGGTAGCATTCCTGGCTAATGTTGTTTTAGCCGAGGGGATCAAGGTGGATCCGGCGAGAATAGAGTCAGTAGCAGCCTGGACAACACCGACGAACGTTAAGGAAGTACTTAGCTTTCTTGGCCTAGCTGGTTATTACCGACGATTTGTGGAGGGATTTTCTGTGATTGCCCGTCCACTGACGAGTCTGCTGAGGAAGACTACCAAATTTGTATGGTCTGATCAGTGTATGCAGAGTTTTGAGGAGCTGAAGAGACGTCTGACTTCTGCTCCTATTTTGGCACAGCCAGAGGGTACATAGGATTTTGTGATTTACAGTGATGCATCCAAGCTAGGCTTGGGAAGTGTTGATGCAGCGGGGCCGAGTGATTGCATATGCATCTAGACAGCTGAAGACATATGAGGAGAACTACCCGACTCATGATCTGGAGTTGGCAGCAGTAGTTCATGCATTGAAGATATGGAGACATTACTTGTATGGTGCTACATGTCAGATCTTCACAAACCATAAGAGTCTGAAGTATATTTTCACGCAGCGGGAATTGAATAACCGCCAGCGTAGATGGCTTGAGCTGATCAAGGATTTTGATCTGGAGATTCTGTACCATCCGGGGAAGGCGAACGTTGTCGCTGACGCCTTGAGCAGGAAGACGCCTCGAGAGCAGGAGATTGTGAGGTTGACAGTTCAACATCAGTTATAGAGAGACCTGATTTGGCTGGAGTTGGACATCCAGAGTCCTGATGAGGACGCCCAACTGAGTACTTTAGAGGTTCTTCCTGATCTGTTGGGTGAGATCCAACCGAAGCAAGGAACCTGCCCGATATTGATGAGGATCCGAGAGAGGATGTCTCGGGATGAGGCACCACCGTTTCTTTTAGGAGTAGATGGAGTGTTGAGATGCCGCGGTCGCGTCTGTGTACCCACTGATGCGGATCTACGCTAGAGAATTTTACAAGAGGCTCACTATACGCCTTATTCAGTGCACCCAGGTACGAGTAAGATGTACCAGGACTTGAGACGTTCATATTGGTGGGGAGGGCTGAAGCCCGATGTGGCCAGATTTGTGGCACAGTGTGCGACCTGTCAGCAGGTCAAGATCGAGCATTACAGACCTGGAGGTGAACTCTATCCACTACCTGTTCCACAGAGGAAGTGGGAGGCATCACCATGGACTTTGTGACTGGGCTGAGACCGAGCAGGAGCATTGATGCCATCTGGGTTATAGTGGACAGACTGACGAAGACGGCACGTTTTATCCCTATTCGGGAAACGTGGCCCGTGAGCAGATTAACAGAGGAGTACACTAGACAGATAGTGAGACTCCATGGTGTACCGAGGACGATCGTCTCAGATAGAGATGGGCGATTTACCTCGAGGTTTTGACAGCAGATTCAGACTGCCCTGGGGACGAGTTTGCACTTCACTACTGCGTTCCATCCTCAAACAGATGGTCAATCAGAGAGGACCATTCAAACACTGGTGGATATGTTGCGAGCTTGTGTGTTGGATTGGGGACAAGTGTGGACGGATCATCTCCCACTAGTTGAGTTCTCGTACAACAACAGCTGGCATGCATCTATTGGGATGGCCCCATATGAGGCACTGTATAGACAGAGATGTCGTACACCGTTATGCTGGGATGAGCAGAGCAGTGTTAGTGGTTTGACACCTGATCAGATTCAGGATGATGTGGCTCATGTAGCACTGATTAGGGAGAGGATGCTGACTGCACATAGCTGTCAGAAGTCGTATGCAGATAGGAGGCGTAGACCCCTAGAGTTTAGAGTAGGAGCCCATGTGTGGCTGAGAGTGTCTCCAACACGAGGTGTTAGACGCTTTGGCATTAAGGGGAAGTTGAGCCACCGATATGTCGGACCGTTCGAGATTCTGGATCGGGTTGGGAGCGCAACATACATGTTAGCTTTTCCTCCGAGATTAGAGGGTGTTCACCCTGTGTTTCACGTGTCTCAGCTGAGGGAGTATATACCAGATCCGAGACATATTGTGAGTTATGATAATTTGGTGGTTAAGCCGGACCACACCTTTGTTAAGCATCCGATTGTAGTCCTAGAACGAGGTATGAAACGCCTGCATTCGAAGGACATTCCTATGTTGAGGATACAATGGTCGAGATGAGGACCTGATGAGGCTACATGGGAGACTGAGGATAGTATTCAGAGGAACTATCTAGAGTTCTATGCCGAGATAGATGTACCAGTAGGATCGACGAGTAGATCTTAGTACTATCTTGGTGAATGTTGTGATTATGTGTTTATATGCTATGATGTGTTTATTTTCGTACTAGCTATGATATGATGTGTGATCTTATTAGATCTTGTGTGCTAGTACGATTACTGATGTTATAGCTGGAGATGGTTCTTTCCTCCATGTTATTGTGATACGATTAGGATTTAGCTGGAGATGGTTATTCCTCCATGCTATTTTGGTGGACATAGTGTTGCTAGAGATGTTTTTCCTCCATGCCTTGCTTTTACGAGTATGATACGGCTAGAGATGGGTTTTTCCTCTATGACTTGTGATGTGATGATGGTTTGGATAGAGATGGATTTCCTCTATGCCTTGGATAGTATAGTTTTTGTTGCTGGAGATGACGATTTCCTCCATGCTCGTGTTTGAGGATATAGGGAGTGTTATACTTCGGCTTTTGAGTCCGAGTGGTTTGAGGATTTCACAAGTTTCGGGACGAAACTTGTTTTTAGGGGGGTGAGGTGTAAGAGCCTTAGTTTTTTGAGCTTATTTTGGTCTTAGCCACCCCGCGGGTTTAGGGAGCTGCCCCTGCTGCCCGTGTAGTTTTCCGCCCCTGCGGCTCAAGATTCCGCCCCTGCGGTTTCTTGCGGCTTCAGCCGGCTTTGTTGACCGGTTGGACCCGTGCTCTACCTTCTCCTTTCCCTTACTCCTTAAGTCTTCTTAGGCTCGTGATCAAGGGTTTCCAGCTTCTTCACCCCCTTCTTGCTTCTCCCTTTCTCCTCCTTGATCTTGCTTGAGTTTTCCTTGAGTTTAAAGAGTTGTGTGTGGCTTTTGGTGGTTGATGATGTGTGATGTGTTGTTGAGTTTGGGAGCCAGCTGAGGTAGTGGTTGCAAATCATTTCCTTGCCTACACCACCAGTAGGTAAGCTCCATTCTTCTTCTTCTCTTCTTTCTTTCTTTGATTCCATCTTCCTTAGCTTAGGATTAGATGTATTGAATGTATATTGATGTTAGAATGTGTATGTATATGTATGTGTTTGGTTATCGAATGGAGAAGACGTGATTTGATCACGTGAAGAGTGGAAGAGAAGTCGGGACTCTACGTTCTGCAGAGTCGCCGCCCCCGCGCCTGTGAACCGCCGCCCTGCGGAAGTGTGTCACCGCACCCGCGCATGGAAGCTGCCGCCCCCGCGGCCACAGTCACCGCACCTGCGTCCTTGTTGAGTTGATATTTGTTTGGAAGACATCGTTGAGTTGAAATTTGGAAGATTGCAGGTTTTTATTTATTGAAGTTGAGTTTTTATTTCCTTTTATGTTTTCTTTGTTTGATATGATTGTTATTGGCTAGATCCATGAGGTTCCAGGGATAACGAGAATATTTGTTTATACAAAGATCAATGAGGGGTTGTTCCCTATAATTTGAATCGCTTTAAATCATATGGAAAGATTTGGTTTTTGCAGGTTTAGACTCAATCTAAACCACTTTAACATAAGCAGGAATTGAGTCGTAACTGAGATATTCCTATTTATATACATAAGAAAACCTGTTCCTAGGTAATAAGGGTTAACCTTTATTGGATTGAATGTGTCATTATTCCTTCCTTTGAGGCAATAATTCTTGAGACGTAACTGTTAAGGGTTATTGTGTTTCCTTGATTGAAAGAATAAGGTTTGTTTATGATATCTCCCTGTATTATCTTGAAAACTATAGATTTTTAGGCTGCTAACCTTTGTGTTCTTTACGTATATGTGAAAGAGCATAGCCAAGAAACATTCAACCCTGTATGCTTTTCAAATCATATATGCTTTGTGAGATTGTCCTGAGTTCTTGTGTATAAACAATATTATTGAAATCCTTGGAATCCATTTTTCTTTCCTTTAATTGGATTATCTTTGTTTTCCTTTTTATTTGATTTTCAATCAATAGTGAGAGTTGATTGCGAATCCATCACACTTTCCATAACCCTTATCTTTTCCAATCCCCTTTGTTATTCTAGATCTCCACTATTCTTGATCAATTAGATAGTCATTAACTTAGTACCGTAGAGATCGACTCCGAATACTTAATCTTTGCTTCATCCGATCCATACACTGTTGGTTCGCTGCATTTAGTAAATATTCGGATTATAAATTTAGAGCAGGCTCGTCGTTTTTCTATCCTGTGGATTTCTATCTCTTTTGATAGTTATTTATAGGTGTGTAAAACCAGCGAACAAGTTTTTGACGCCGTTGCCGGGGACTATTTAGTTGATTTTGTTGTTGATTATTTATAGTGTAGATCTTTCTTGTTGCTTTCGATCTTGGTTTCCCGTTTGTCTTTGTGTTTTCCAGGTTCAACACTATGACATCAAAAATTGTTGATGAGTTAAAGGAAACCTTGAAGCGAATTTGTTATCTAGAGCAGGACCTAGAGTATGAGATCTATTTAGTCAACCTATTGGGAGAAAGTGAGGAAAACTTGGAGGACATCCGTTATCTAGAGGACAAACTGAAGTACCAGAGATATATAAAAAAAATTACAAGAGGAATCATGGTACAAAGATATGAATAAGAGGATTAATGAATCTATAAGAAGCTTCACTCCCATGGAAGAGGTTCGATCAAAGGAAGAGCGCAACCAGGAAATCGAAGAGCTGAAGAAGGAGGATGAAGACGCGGAAGTTCTCGTCCCCATCTCGGCCGAGATCGTGGTCATCTCGGCCGAGATTTCACAACAGAGAGTCGAATCTTGTCCCGAGACCCTACCTATCTTGGCCGAGATTTCGCAACAGAAAGCTGAATCTCGGCCCGAGATCACATCCATCTCGGCCGAGATTCCAGAGTGGAAGAAAAATCTCGGCCTCATTTGTACTCATCTCGGCCGAGATTTCATCCAGAGTTGCTCGAGATCTGTTGAAAGTCGTCCCAAAGCCTTCCTTCCTACTCGAGGTGCGCCTGAAAGATGGAAGGAAGTTCCAAGGGAACCTCCGAAGGTTAGATTGAAACTTCTCCCTCATCCCAAGCTGCTATCATTCAAGTATGGGGTAACCCACAAGGTTACTATTCCATACCATCCTCAAGGGCTGGGAAGAGTGGAGATCTTTCAACAGGAAATGAAGAGAGTTCTCAAGAAGAAAATATATGGGTCCTGTGAAGAGTGGTTGCACGAACTGGATGAGCAGTCCAAGTTTTTTGATGTGAGCTGACACAACCACGGAATTGGGTCTGGCTAGAAACCTTAAACCAAGTGCTTCTCAGGAGGCAGCCCCAGGTAAGAGTCTTTGTGCTCTTGTTGTTTTTGTTTTTGTTTTTGCTTTTTGCTTTTGCGTTTCTGCGCGTTTGGTGTCTTTTGTCTTTTCAGGTTTTAGGTAATAAATGAAGAAGTGATGTTTGAAAGAGTTTGCACAACCGCTTGTTTCCACCACCACCTCCGCATGAATGTGTCATATCACTGATTTTTTACATTGTGAGTATTCTTTTTCACCTCTATTTATTCTTCACATTGGGGACAATGTGAGTTTTAAGTGTTGGGTGGGATAGTTGTAGTCTTTTAGCATGCATTGCATATAGATAGTTTGAATTTCCTTGTCACACGTTTGTTTTGAAAAAAAATTATTTTTATTTTTTTTTATAATTTGTGCTTCTAGAAATGACATGACCCCTATGACGATATTGTGTAAGTGAATTAGCTTTTGATTATTACTTTTGAGCTCAATTTGATTTATGGAATATTTGGGATTTGAATACTTTGCTTGAATTTTATGTGATTTATGAAAGTTACCTTGTCTAGTTGGATTGAGCTTGAATAGTTGAAGCTTCATGATAAGTTCTTATACATTGCATAGGGATGATTTAGGCAATTCGATTTCATTCTTCTTCTATCTTTGTCATGCTTAGCTCCTCAAATAGGGAATCTCTTGTCTCCTATCCGGGAATTAGAAATGTTTAGTTTGAAGATGTGTGCTTTATTGATGTTGTGAATTGTATGAAGAAGTATGAATGATGTGAAATGTGATGTGATGTGAAAAAGAAAAAGCTTATGAAGGGATTGTTGGCTATAAAGATGAGTAACTCGGCACCATTCACATATCCGGGTGTTTGTGTCTTGCCAAAGTCTTATTGGTTTTAAAAACTTTCCCTATGAGTTGATTTGGTATGTGCATTTTGGTGTGAGGTACGTGCAGGAAATTGAGCACCAAGGTTTTGGTTATTGTGCACCATTGCCTTTCACTCAAGAAAAGAAAGAAAAGAAAGAAAGAAAAGAAAAGGAAAAGAAAAGAAGAAAAAGAAAATTTATACAAGGGTGGCGGATGTTGAGTTGAAAAGATAAAGTGTGTTGTTTCTTCTTCCCGGATTAACACTACATTACCTAAAGTACATCCTACCCTTATCACGTTTCTTAGCCTTTATTTGCTAAGTCCTTTTGATCTATGTATACCTGTATTTGACTTGACAGGCTTAGACTTGAATTTCTCATGAATATTAGATATTAGTATTATTGATGATGAACGTGAAATTCTTGTAAAATATTATTATCCTTTTTAAGCCTATTTAATTTGATCTTAATTGAAATATATCTTTCTATGAAACTGCACTATTAAGGGTGATCATATTTAGAAGCACTGCACATTTTTGTTTTTGCATAGATAATTCATGTTATCTTGTCTTAGATTTACTTTTTGCTTGGGGACAAGCAAATATAAGTATGGCTATTTTGATAACATGATTTATTGACCTGTTTTTAGCATGCGTTTAAGTAGATTTCCCCTTTCCGCATTCATGTTTTGGCCTTAGTTTGTGTCATTTGTGCTTGTTTAGTGTTACTTTCCAAGTATGGATGTCTACACACGCTATTTGTGGCTTTGTAGGTCATTTGGCACATTATGGAGCTAAAACGACGTATTTGAGGATCAAGCATCGAAGTGGTTGCATTGGAGCGAGCATACGTGCACGGGAAAGGGCTAGGAATCAAGCTAAAGGCATGAAGAGAACGACCAATTAAGGAGCATCTCGGTCGAGATCCACCTATCTTGGGCCGAGATGGAAGGCTTGGAAGCTATTGCAGAGAAATCTCGGTCGGCATCTCGAGTGACTTGACCGAGATCCATGACACGCTGAAGATCAAAGACGAAATCTCGGCCCCGACATCGACCAATCTCGGCCGAGATGTAGCTCGAGATTCTTCCTTGAGCGTTTGATTTTATTTGTAGGCTTTTTCCTTTTTGGCGCGTTATATTTTATTTATGGGTTTTTTCCTTTTAGGCCCAATGTCTTTTAGCTAGGTTTTTATTATAAAAGGAAGTCTTGAATTCATTCCAAGGTGTGCTTGCTGGGAGTCCAGAAGTTACCCTAGAAGGGAGGAGTCGTCTCCTACCCTATTTTTCTTTTTCATCATTTGTTCTTCATATTTTAGTTAGTTTAGATTCAAGATTGAGACTTTTGGCATTGAGATTTGTTTGGAAGAGATTGTTGAGTTGATATTTGTTTGGAATACATCATTGAGTTGAGATTTGGAAGATTGCAGGTTTTTATTCATTGAAGTTGAGTTTTTTATTTCTTTTTATATTTTCTTTGCTTGATATGATAGTTATTGGCTAGATCCGTGAGGTTCCAGGGATGAACGAGAAGATTTGTTTATACAAAGATCAATGAGGGATTGTTCCCTATAATTTGAATCGCTTTAAATCTTATGGAAATGTTTGGTTTTTGCAGGTTTAGACTCAATCTAAACCACTTTAACCTAAGTAGGAATTGAGTCGTAACTAAGATATTTCTATTTAGATACATAAGAAAACTTGTTTCTAGGTAATAAAGGTTTAACCTTTATTGGATTGAATGTGCCATTATTCCTTCCTTTGAAACAATAATTCCTGAGACGTAACTGTAACGGGTTATTGTGTTTCCTTGATTGAAATAATAAGGTTTGTTTATGACGTCTCCCTGTATTACCTTGAAAACTATAGATTTTAGGTTGCTGACCTTTGTGTTCTTTACGTATATGTGAAAGAGCATAGCCAAGAAACATGCAACCATGTATGCTTTTCAAATCATATATGCTTTGTGAGATTGTCTTGAGTTCTTGTGTATAACTAATGTTATTGAAATCCTTGGAATCCATTTTTCTTTCCTTTAATTTAGTTATCTTTGTTTTCCTTTTTATTTGATTTTTAATGAATAACGATAGTTGATTGCGAATCTATCACACTTTCCATAACCTTTTTTATCCTTCTTCCCTTATCTTTTCCAATCCCCTTTCTTATTATAGATCTCTATTATTCTTGACCAATTACATAGTCATTAACTTAGTCCCCAAAAGATCGACCCCGGAATACTTAATCTATGATGCATCCGATCCATACATTGTGGGTTCGCTGCATTGAGTAAATATTCGGATTATAAATTTAAAGTAGGTTCATCGTTTTGCTATCTTGTGGATTTCTATCTCTTTGGATAGATATTTATAGGTGTGTAAAACCAGCGAACATAATTCTCGTCATCAAACAATTAGACATACACCACAACAGAACGGTGTAACTGAGCGGATGAATCAAACTCTACTAAAGAGATCGAAGTGCATGCTCTCTAATGCAAAATTGGATATGAGTTTTTGGGCATCAATAGTGACAACAACATGTTACTTGATAAAACCGTGGACCTCACACTAGCATAAGATACAAAATACCTTATACAGTGTGATTTGGTAAGTATGCTGACTATTTTAATCGTAGGATTTTTGGTTGCACCATTTACTATCATGCCAATGAGTGTAAACTCGAGCCATGAGTGTAACACTCCGAATCCGTAGGACTCGAGGTGCTACTGGGCTAGGATCTCACAATGGATCATGGCCCTAGCCTAACAACAAGTTCATTGAATCTTACAACAAGACACCAATAGATTAAATATGAAACATCAAACTGATATAAAAGTATCAAAAGGTTTATACAACGTGTTGCTGAGTACCAACAAAACATAAATATATACATGATCAAAAGATCCCATATCCCACGAGGACGACCCAGTGTACGGAGCCCTTAGCAGATCACCCACTCTGGATCACTCTACAGTTCTCCTAACCTGCAAAGGATCTATAACACGGTATAAAACCGTTAGCTAACCATACACATATATGAGATGAGCATAAGCACACGCACACATCAGAAATACTAAACACCTCATCATGATATCACACATTTACCCAGTTTATCATCTTTATAAATATAGTTCAACACTCAAATCGTATATATAAATATCAATACGAATATATGTGATACGAGGAGTATAACCCTCGCCTCTCGGTGGTAATGCCAGCTGAAGTGGTCATCTGGGACTACTCCTCCGTGTACCCTAAGGGAGTGGAGATAGCGCCCGTTCCGTGTACCAGATCTAGATGTTCCGCAGAGAACCTCCCAGTCTCCCATAGGGATGAGTGGGCAAGGCTGTCACGGCCCTACAATGGGCAGTCACTTAACCATAGGTCGGTAATAATCAATCCTCAAATGCTATCAATCACATATCAAACACAACTCATGCAGACATCCAATATAGGGATGTCAACTAAGTAAGTCCTATGGACTTACCTCAACCTTGGAAGTCTCAAACCCAATCAGCTCCAACTCTAGAGATCAACAATGCCTAAACAAGGCATAACAACATATATCAAACTCAAATCCATCACAGGGGTCACACCTAGACCCAAGGGATCTATAAGGATCGTATCATACCTCGTAAACCTCAAATCCGTAACCGGCATAAACGATTACGTACTCAACATCATTCTAACCTCAAACACGTACCTAGCATGCCACTAAACCGTTCATACTGGGAAAGGAAAGGATCTACCTAACTCTAGGTAGACCCGGAACAAGACGGACCTGCATGACGGAAAGACGCAGGGGCGGAACAGGCAACACGCAGGCGCGGTGACAGCGGCCGCAGGCAAGCGCAGGCACGGGCGCAGGCGCTGTGACATGGCTCCCGCAGGGGCGGCGGCTTCCAGGCGCGGGTGCGGCGACAAGGTACCCGCAGGGGCGACTTTGCTGGACCGCGGGGGCGGCGACAGTGCCGAAGGTGATCCCGCGGTTCCTCTTCGGCTCTTCACGTGATCAACTCACGTCTTCTTCATTCCAAAGTCACACACGTACATATACATACACATTCCAACATCAATACACCTTCAATTAATCTAATCCTAAGCTAATGAATATGGAATCAAAGAAAGGAAGAAGAGAAGGATGAAGAAGCAAGGAGCTTACCACCCTTGTGGTCCTATGCAGCAAGGAAATGATCAACAACACACTATCAGTGGCTCTCAAGCTCAGCAACCACATCCACTAGCATCAACATCATCAAAGTCACATCAAATATCTTCCAAACCCAAAGGAAAACAAGAACAAGATCAAGGAGGGAGAAGGAGAAGCAAGAAGGACGTAAGGTAGCTGGGAAATGAAGTGAAGAACCCTTGGTCACGAAGCCAAGGTAAGGTTAAGAAGGAAAGGGTAAAGCACGGTCAACGGGTCAACAAAACCGGCTACAGCCACTAGAAACCGCGGGGGCGGTTCCTTGGGCCGCGGGAGCGGGAACCCGTTGGGGCGGCACACAAGCCCGCGGGAACGGCTAAGATCAAATCTCGGCAAAAGCCAAATCTCGGCTAAGGCAAACTCGGTCAAAAAGACTAAGGCTCTTACATCTCTCCCCCCTAAAAACAAGTTTCGTCCCGAAACGTGTACAATCCCAATATCCCTCGGACCCATATGCCGAGGTACAACTCTCTCTACCGGAGGCATCACATCTTCGCTCATATGGTATCAACCTATATCACTCTATAACCTCAAGCACGGGCATGGAGAAACTCATCATCTCCAGCCATAAGATCACTATACTATGCAGGGCATAGAGGAAAAACATCTCTAGCCAAAACATCATCATCTCTCAAGGGTATAGAGGAAAAACATCTCTAGCCAACGTATTCACATAACCACAGGCATGGAGGAAAAACATCTCCAGCACTACTATGTCCACCAAAGTAGCATGGAGGAAAGAACCATCTCCAGATAAACCTATCACATCACAATAGCATGGAGGAAAGAACCATCTCCAGCTATAAACAATCGCACTAGCATAACAAAATCTAATAAGATCACACATCACATCACAGCTAGTACGAAAATAAACACAGCATGGCATATAAGCACATAAACATAACACTCACCAATATAGTACTAATATCTACTCGTCGATCCTACTGGTACATCTATCTCGGCATAAAACTCTGGATAGTTCCTCTGGATACTATCCTCAGTCTCCCATGTAGCCTCATCAGGTCCACATCTCGACCACTGTATCCTCAGCATAGGAATGTCCTTCGAACATAGGCGTCTCATACCTCGTTCTAGAACTGCAATCGGGTGCTCAACAAAAGTGTGGTCCGGCTCAACCACCAAATCATCATAACTCACAATATGTCTCGGATCTGGTATATACTCCCTCAGCTGAGACATGTGAAATACAGGGTGAACACCCTCTAACCTCGGAGGCAAAGCTAATCTGTATGTTGCGCTTCCAACTCAATCCAGAATCTCGAACGGTTCGACATATCGGGGGCTCAACTTCCCCTTAATGCCAAAACCCCTAACACCTCGTGTCGGGGACACTCTCAGCCACACATGGGCTCCAACTATGAACTCTAGAGGTCTACGCCTCCTATCTGCATAGGACTTCTGACGGCTCTGAGTAGTCAGCATCCTCTCTCTAATCAGTTCTACTCGAGCCACATCATCCTGAATCTGATAAGGTGTCAAACCACTAGCCGTACTAGGCTCATCCCAACATAACGGTGTACGACATCTCTGTCCATACAGTGCCTCATATGTGGCCATCCCAATAGATGCATGCCAGCTGTTGTTGTACGAGAACTCAACTAGTGGGAGGTGATCCGTCCACACATGTCCCTAGTCTAACACACAAGCTCGCAACATATCCTCCAGTGTCTGAATGGTCCTCTCTAACTGACCATCTGTCTGAGGATGAAACGCCGTAGTAAAGTGTAAACTTGTCCCTAGGGCAGTCTGAATCTGCTGCCAAAACCTCGAGGTAAATCGTCCATCTCTATCTGAGACGATCGTCCTCGGTACACCATGGAGTCTCACTATCTACCTAGTGTACACCTCTGCTAATCTGCTCACCGGCCACGTCTCCCGAATAGGAATGAAACGTGATGTCCTCGTCAATCTGTCTACAATAACCCAAATAGCATCAAAACTCCGGCTCAGTCTCAACCCAGTCACAAAGTACAGGGTGACGTCCTCCCACTTCCTCTGTGGAACAAGAAGTGGATGGAGCTCACCTCCAAGTCTGCAATGTTTTATCTTGACCTGCTGGCAGGTCACACACTATACCACAAATTTGGCCACATCGGGCTTCAGCCCTCCCCACCAATATGAACATCTCAAACCCTGATACATCTTACTCGTACCTGGATGTACAGAATAAGGTGTACAGTGAGCCTCCTGTAATATCCTCTTACGTAAATCCGCATCAGCAGGTACACAGACGCGACCGCGGCGTCTCAATACTCCATTTGCTCCCAGAAGAAACTGTGGTGCCTCATCCCGAGACATCCTCTCTTTGATCCTCATCAATGTCGGGCAGGTTTCCTGCTTTTGTTGAATCTCGTTCAACAGATCAGGAAGAACCTCTAAAGTACTCAACCGGGCATCCTTATCAGGAAACTGGATGTCCAACTCTAACCAGATCAGGTCTCCTTGTAACTGAGATTGTACTATCAATCTCGCAATCGCCTGCTCTCGAAGCATCTTCCTGCTCAGGGCGTCGGCGACAACGTTCGCCTTCCCCGGATGATACAAAATCTCCAAATCAAAATCCTTGATCAGCTCAAGCCATCTACGCTAGCGGTTATTCAATTTCCGCTGCGTGAAAATGTACTTCAGACTCTTATGGTCTGTGAAGATCTGACAAGTAGCACCATACAGGTAATGTCTCCAGATCTTCAATGCATGAACTACCGCTGCCAACTCCAGATCATGAGTCGGGTAGTTCTCCTCATACGTCTTCAGTTGTCGAGACGCATAAGCAATCACTCTGCCCCGCTGCATCAACACACATCCCAAGCTTAGCTTGGATGCATCACTGTAAACCATAAAATCTTTTGTACCCTCTGGCTGTGCCAAAACAGGAGCAGAAGTCAGACGTCTCTTTAGCTCCTCAAAACTCTAGATACACTGATCAGACCAAACGAATCTGGTAGTCTTCCTCAGTAAACTCTTCAATGGACGGGCAATCAGAGAAAATCCCTCCACAAAACGTCTGTAATAACCGGCTAGGCCAAGAAAGCTACGTACTTCCTTGACGTTCGTCGGTGTCGTCCATGCTGCTACTGCCTCTATCTTCGCCGGATCAACCTTGATCCCCGCGGTGGAAACAATGTGACCTAGGAATGCTACCTCTGGCATCCAGAACTCGCACTTAGAGAACTTAGCATAAAGTTCTCTATCTCGTAAAACCTGCAATACAGTCCTCAGCTGTCCTGCATGCTTCTCTCTACAATGAGCAAATAAATAAGTGTTTGTAGGATTTGGAGATGGTGTCAAGGGATACATAGTTTGATCTCTATCTGTGAAAATAGTTATTTTGAGTAGAAGTGTCGTATTAGATGAGAGTTTAATGCTTAACTTGACAGTGAAGCCAATTGATTGAAGGGAGAGTAGCAATGTTAATAAACAGGTGGAGATCCATTTTATTTCTTGAGAAGAAGAGGAACATCCACAGTCAAAATTTGATTTACGTGAATCTACAACATTAAAAAAAATCAACCACCAAAAGCTTTTAACCAGAGCTTAGTTGAGGGTCGCTAAAGAAGGTTGGAGTAAGACCTCCACAAAGGTACGGTTTTGTGGATTTGTGATGCGCCCTTGACAACCATGACCGTGGATGAGGAGGATGATACTTTGCGGGTTCGCTCCGATGGACCGCTTACTCGCTCCCGAGCTAAAGCCATCGCCCAAGCTGCCGGCTCAATCATCCGACGCACCATTGCATCACTTAGACCCGTTAGTGGCATGCCATGTCACCACTCCACCATGGCATAGACTTCCGGCGCCACGTCATCAAGCTAGCAATATTATTATTATTTTATTATATTTTGCATTTAAAATAATAGACTTTAATTTTTGGAACCGTAACTCCGGAACTTAATTCCGGGAGTTACTTTCTGACATTGATAGTCTAGGCCTTCAATTCGGGAGTTAGCTCCGACTTTATTTCCTGCTTTTATTTCCGTCATTTAATTTCCGGCTAATGGTTTGGCCTTCATCCACTATATAAGGGATGCTTGACCTCACTTGTAAGGCATGTCTAATTTTAATCAAGTATTTTGAAGGAAAATCCTCATTCTTGATCTGGGCATCACTTCCCCTTCAATCTCCTCAAACTTCTTTCTTGGATCAAGTCTTACATCCAAGAACTCACCTTCGAGGATTCTTCTAAATAATAAAACCCTCAGATCCACTACAACATTTGCTCGGTCTCTCTAGATCGAATCAAACCTTCGCTTCCGCATCCATTTTCAAATCGCTTCCGCCTTATCAAACTTCTATCAAAGATCCCATTTGCACATCAACAAGGAGTAGTTGAAGCTCTAGCTTGGTCTAGATCCGGTGTTCGTTCTTCAACGATTGCAAGGACGCATCAAATGGGCATCAGAGCAAAAGGATCGAAGCTAAGTTCTCTTTACTCTTGTTTTTGTGCGTTATTTTATTATCCTTCTTTTGCCTTTGTTGTTCTTTCCCTCTTGAAGATCTTCATCTTGTTCTTCGTGTTCATTGAAGTTTTCTTGAATTTTTTTTTTTCTCACCAAGCAAATTTAGGAGATATTTGGTTTGCCATGAAACCATCTATCAAATACAATTTGTTCTTAAATCGACCCAATCCGACAAGTTTGTTAATCAATTTTACCAAATTTCTTGGGATTTATTTATTAACAAATTCGGATATCTCGCATTTTGATATTCAAAAAAAAAAACAAAAAAAACAAAAACAAAACTCTTCAACAAAGCGGATTTGTTTCCAAAGTGTTTCATCTCTTGCATCAAAAGTTGCAAAGTTCATAAAAAAATAAAAAAAAAAAGTGAAAAGATGTCCGTCAAACCGGTCCATCCGAAAAATCGGATTATTACAAAAGGTCAAAGACCAAAAGCAAGTAAAACTTGCCGATAAACAATCCGTCCATTTCTTATCTCTCCATTTTCTTATACACGTTGCAAATTTATCACTTGTTATTTGTGTGAATTTGTTCAATTTTTGTTGGATTAGCCTATCTTGCCTAACCGCCAAACGGCCTTCCCAAAAGTAGAACCTTAACGCACTTGAACTTGGGTAATGTTGACTTAATTCGTCACCTTGCTCATTTGATTGCTTGCATTTGTGTGTATCCATTTGGAATCATGACTAACGTTGATATGGAAAACTTCAGGATGCTCGTGAACGTGAAAATACCTCCTTATCCGAGGAAGTTGTTAATCTTAAGCAACAATTGGAGGAGATGAGGGCACAACTTTTGGCCTTTACGACCGCTCAACGTTCCGCTTCAAATCCAAATGACACCATGGTCGAGACTTCCACGTCCGATGCCCGTCGAAAAGGCAAAGGTCTTTTGGGAACCGACCCATCTCAAGGTCTTAGGCTTGCCTTAGTCATCGAAAGTCAAAATCAACAAGACGGCAGGGACCACCTCAATGAGACCGACAACAACGATGGCCCGACTCCGGATGATTTACTTTATGTAGATACTTGGATTGGAACAAGCGCTTCGAGCGCAATCGTAGACGGTACGGATCGCCCCCACCTTTACCTAATGCACACCATACTAGCCGTCCCGTCCAGGACGAATCTCGACACACCAATCAACAAGATCATCATCCAAGACGTTCTAGTAATAATCGGTATGGACAACGCCGCCAACAACCTAGCCGGCGATCATCATACCGCGGCTATGATGAGTATGACGAGAGGGATGATTTTGATGAGTTCTCCGACGATGAGCCCAACTTGGAACGGGTGGCTCATGTTCGTCCATGGCACCCACCTGTCCGAGAGCCATATGAGAACCAGGACCGAGGAAAAGAATGGTTGCCTCCTCCTAACCCACCAAGGCATGCGAATCAACGAGCTCATCATGATAATATGCCACCGCCCCGCCAGGATCCCTACAAAAATCGTAGGGAAGGTAAAGTTAACTTTCCAATATTTTATGGTGATTATGATCCATGTGCATTTCTTGATTAGGCACAGGACATGAAAAGGGCTTTGAAGCATTGCCATTATGAAGAAGATGAAAAGATCGAAGCGGCAACCTTGTATTTTGAAGGCGATGCAAAATCTTGGTGGAACCGGTACGAAACCGTCCGTGAGAATCAAGGTTGGCCACCATTTATGACGTTTGATCAATTGATCTACGTCATGACAAAGAAGTATGTCCCCGAAGACTTCAAAAACAACATGCGGTTGCAAATTACCGAGCTCCAACAACGTAATCTCACTCCGGTGGCTTATTTGGCGAAGCTCGAGGACATGCATATGAAGGCTGGAATCTCGGCTTCCCCCTCCACAATCCGCACCAAGTTCATGAGTGGGCTTAATCCGGCAATCCGGCGCCCTCTCGAGATCGTTCCATACAAAGACTTGGGTGCATTGTGTCATGCGGCCATGAAGCTTCACAAACAACAACAAGAGACGCCAAGATATTCAAGGTATAACTCTTTTACTGGTCAATACGCTTATACTACTAACAACCGTGCTCGAGACACGTCTAGTTCTCAAGAGTCCGGCGCCACCAAAGGAGTCCAATGGATGGGTCAACCCACCCGACAAGCGGCTACCAAGAGGGCACCACCACGTGGCCCAATGCCCCGGCGCAAGCACCTCCCGCCCGCACCTTTCAAGGACCTCCACCGGCGGCACGGCCAAGAGAGCCCGTGTGTTACAAATGTAGCGGATTCGGTCACGTCCAACGTGATTGCCCGAACACAAAGCGTGTGTTGTTTGCCAACCCCTCATATGAAGATGAGGAAGATGAAGAGGACGGCAATATCTTCATAGAGGATGACCAAGACGCCGACCCCTACTACGGCATGGAACCATGCGACGAATAAATGGCTTGCGGCCCGGCACAACCCGGTAAGTTCGCCCTTGTATCTCGTCGAATTTTGGCCGTTAAAGAGTTCGTTCCTATTGATCAACGCGAAAATCTTTTCCATTCTCGTTGTTTGGTCAATAATACTAGTCTCTCGTTAATAGTTGATGGGGGTTCATGTTGTAACATTATCAACGAAAAAGTGGTAAAACACTTTAAGTTGCATACAACCCCCCACCCAACACCTTATGGAATCCAATGGATTTCCGATAAGGCGTGTGACACCGTCACACGACAAGCTTGGGTGACGTTTTCCATAGGCGCCTATGTTGATAAGATCCTTTGTGATGTTATCAAGATGGACGCCACACATGTTTTATTAGGACGACCATGGCAATTCGATCGTCGAACTTTCCATGATGGTTATCTTAATAGATATATGTTCCAATATAATGGAAAAAGAGTCACATTGTTGCCTATGACTCCACATGAAATATTAACTGATTATGCGGAATGGAAGAGGCAACAAGCCATTGATGAGACCACTACACCGACAACATCGGACCCTCCTAGGAGTTCTCCTGATGTTGTGGGTGCTAGTACTTCCGGATCCCGGAACACTGCCCCTAGTAACCATGCTATTGAGACTAGAGATAGTAAAGGAAGCATCGTTCTCACGAATGCAACTTTACCATCTCCGGACCCAATAATCAAAGGCCGGTGTGAGCCGAGGGTACTTTTGGCCCGGAAACATGATTTGACACCGGTCAAGGAAGGCAAGTTACCATGCTTCTTGCTAGTTCCTTTTTGCATATCTACTTCCCATGACCTTAGTAATATGCCGCACGAGGTGTCTACTTTGTTGTTTGAATTTCAGGACGTCTTGACCGATGACCTACCACCTGGCTTGCCACCGATCCGTGGAATAGAGCACCAAATCGAGTTGGTGCCCGGCGCGTCTTTACCCAACCGTGCAAGTCCGGAAGAGACTAAGGAGCTACAACGTCAAGTCCAAGAGCTCCTAGACCGGGGATATGTTCGTGAGTCGCTTTCACCATGTGCCGTGCCGGTCATTTTGGTGCCCAAGAAGGACGGGTCTTTGACTATGTGTGTCGAATGCCGAGCCATCAACCAAATAACCGTCAAGTACCGGCATCCGATCCCGTGCCTCGACGACATGCTAGATGAACTCCACGGCGCCGCCGTTTTCTCAAAGATTGATCTCCGCAGCGGTTATCACCAAATCCGGATGGCCGAGGGTGATGAATGGAAGACGGCTTTCAAAACGAAGTACGGCTTATATGAGGGGCTTGTCATGCCGTTCGGACTCTCCAACGCCCCATCAACGTTCATGCGTCTCATGAACCATGTCCACCGCCGGTTTTTGGGTAATTTTTTCGTAGCTTATTTTGACGATATTCTCATATTTAGTAAGTCTCTGGATGAACACCTCGGGCACCTTCGCCAAGTGCTTGAGTGCCTTAGACAAGAACAATTATATGTGAATTATGAAAAATGTGTCTTTTGCTCGGACACAACAATTTTTCTTGGCTATGTCGTGTCTAAGGACGGACTCCGAGTAGACGAATCCAAAGTTCGCGCTATTCGGGAGTGGCCTACACCTAGTACGGTCACCATGGTCCGAGCCTTTCTCGGCTTAGCGGGCTTCTACCGACGCTTTGTTAAAGACTTTAGCTCGGTAGCGGCGCCGCTTCATGAGATCACTACCAAGGGTGTCACGTTTGGGTGGCGTGATACCCATGCTCGAGCGTTTGATGCGCTCAAAGACCGACTTTGCAATGCACCATTACTCCAGCTCCCAAATTTCTCGAAAACCTTCGAGGTGGAGTGTGATGCATCTAATGTTGGCATTGGGGGGGGGTTCTTCTACAAGAGAATCGGCCCATTGCTTACTTTAGCGAAAAGCTTTCCTGTCCGCCACTCAACTATTTAACATATGACAAGAAACTATATTCTTTAGTTCGTTGTCTAAAGACATGGCAACACTACTTGTGGCCGAAGGAGTTCGTGATTCAATCGGATCATGCGGCTCTTTCGTATCTCAAGAGTCAAACTAATTTGAGTCGGCGCCATGCAAGTTGGGTAGAATTTCTAGAAACCTTTCCTTATGTCATTCGGCATAAGAAGGGAAAAGAGAATGTGGTAGCCGGTGCCCTTTCTCGGTGATATATCCTTTTGGTGCATATGGACGCCAAGATTCATGGTTTTGCTCTTATTAAAGAGTTATATGCCACAGATCTTGACTTCAAGGGTATATTTGCCAAATGCCTTGACCTCCGAGAGCATGAGACCTTGTTTATAAATGATGGCTACTTGTTCCGCGCGGGAAAACTTTGTATTACGCGTTCGTCCATACGCCACTTGTTGATAAAGGAGGCCCATGAGGGTCGTGGTCACTTTAGTGCTACCAAGACTCTCACCGCTCGCCAAGAGCACTTCTTTTGGCCCAAAATGCGCAAGCATGTGACACGGTTTTGCACAAGTTGCATTACATGTCATCATGCATAATCGCGTCAAGGTCCGGAGGGATTGAATTCTCCTTTACCTATACCAATGGGACCTTGGGAGGATATTTCCATGGAATTTGTAGTTGGCCTACCAATGTCCAAGCGAGGCAACAACTCCATTTTTGTGGTAGTCGACCGTTTTTCAATAATGGCTCATTTTATCGCGTGTAGGAGCACCCACAATGCTAGCGATGTCGCCACGTTATTTTTTAACAATGTGGTGCGCTTACACGGGATACCACGTTCCATCCTTAGTGATCGGGACGTGACGTTTGTGAGTCACTTTCGGTGGACGTTATGGGAAAACTTGGAACCAACTTGTTGTTTTCAAGTAGTTATCACCCCCAAACCGATGGTCAAACGGAGGTGACCAATCAGACTCTCAGTGTTCTACTTAGAGCAACGCTGAGGAACAACCCACGAAAGTGGGAGGACTTACTTTCGGTTGTGGAGTTTTCGTATAACAGGTCTAGGCATTCGGCAACTAAACTCTCACCATTTGAAGTTGTCTACAGCCTTAATCCACACACGCCTTTGGACTTCACACCACGCCCACTCAAGGACGGTGAACACATCACCGCCGCAAGTCGAGCCGCCTCAGTCATTGAACTTCATGAGTGGACAAGAGCACAACTCCAACGTCGTGCCGCCCAACTTTCCGAACAACGCAATAAGGGCCGTCGCGATCTTTCGAGCCCAGCGATCTTTTTTGGCTCAACTTAAGGAAGGAGCGTGTTCCATCTCGACGCAAGGGCAAGCTATCGGATCGAGGTGATGGGCCTTTCCGGATCCTATCCCGCCATGGTCCGAATGCTTACAAGTTGGAGCTTCTGGATTCCTACGGCGTGCACCCAAAGTTCAATGTCAAGGATCTAGCCCCTTATGTTGAGCCCCTATTTGACGACGGTGAAACGGGGACGTTTCACATCCAAGATGGGGGGACTGATGCGCCCTTGACAACCATGACCGTGGATGAGGAGGATGATACTTTGCGGGTTCGTTCCGATGGACCGCTTACTCGCTCCCGAGCTAAAGCCATCGCCCAAGCTGTCGGCTCAATCATCCGACGCACCATTGCATCACTTGGACCCGTTAGTGGCATGCCATGTCACCACTCCACCATGGCATAGACTTCCGGCGCCACGTCATCAAGCTAGCAATATTATTATTATTTTTATTATATTTAGCATTTAAAATAATAGACTTTAATTTTCGGAACCGTAACTCTGGAACTTAATTCCGGGAGTTACTTTCCGACATTGATAGTCTAGGCCTTTCAATTCGGGAGTTAGCCCCGACTTTATTTCCCGCTTTTATTTCCCGCCTTTATTTCCGTCATTTAATTTCCGGCTAATGGTTTGGCCTTCATCCACTATATAAGGGATGCTTGACCTCACTTGTAAGGCATGTCTAATTTTAATCAAGTATTTTGAAGGAAAATCCTCATTCTTGATCTGGGCATCACTTCCCCTTCAATCTCCTTAAAGTTCTTCCTTGGATCAAGTCTTAGATCCAAACCTTCGAGGATTCTTCTAAAGAATCAAACCCTCCGATCCACTACAAAGTTTGCTCGGTCTCTCTAGATCGAATCAAACCTTCGCTTCCGCATCCATTTTCAAATAGCTTCCGCCTTATCAAACTTCTATCAAAGTTCCCATTTGCACATCAACAAGGAGTAGTTGAAGCTCTAGCTTGGTCTAGATCCGGCGTTTGTTCTTCAACGATTCCAAGGACGCATCAATTTTGTTGGTTATGATCTACATATTGTTAAAGTGGTGGATACTCATGATTCATCCACCTATAGAGAAGTTGGATTTGGGTTTAAAGTTGCATAGTTATTTATAGTAACGGGAGATGAGATGAAGGATCTAAGAGTAGTTCGGAAAATTCTAGAAATGGAGATTATTAGAGATAGGGGTCATGATAAGCTTTTCTTATTACATAAAGGCTACATTGGAAATGTGTTGTCAAGGTTCGGAAAGTCATCAACCAAGCCTATTGATACATCTAGTAGTGTTAACATCTATCTTACCACTCTATTTTCACCTTAATCAGATGAGGAGAAGGAGTATATGTCGCGAGACCCTTATATATGCTAGTGTAGTAGAGAGTGGTGTATGATATGGTTTGCACAAGACCAAATATGGCAAAAGTTGTTAGTGTCATAATCAGGTTCATGGGGCAATTAGGAAAGGAACATTGACAAGCCGTGAAGAGGATATTTTTAGAATGTTAGAGGTACATCTAACATTGGGCTCGTTTTTGGAAATGATACACAGTGTTTGATCACAAGATACTCTAATTCTGATTATGATCAGGCTATTGTGTATTGTGACACTTTGAATGCAATTTGTTTGGCCAAGGACAAGGTTCATCACGAGAGGACTAATAATATGGACGTCAAATATCATTTTTTGAGAAGTGAGATGATGATCAACGTGAAAAAGTAGGTATTGTTGATAATCTTATTAAAATGTTCACCAAGTCGGCACCCTCAACAAGTTCCAACGTTGTTTGAACTTGATAAATGTCAGCATTGTTGATTGTCCAAGGGGTACATATGGATAAAAAGAGGAGTTGGTTCGGGCATTGACTAATCCATCTGATATATTTGTGAGGATTCTAGTTAAGGTGAAGATTTGTTAATATGCCTTGAATTGGACATGTCATTTGTTTGGGTCTTTACTGTTTGGCTCAATCATATACTTGGAGACCAAGTATAATATAGGATTCGGTTACTCTATAGCAATGTTTACTTTGTGATATGAGGCACTTTCCCGTGTGGTGTGGCCCGATCTTTAATTTAGACACCTAAATACTTGATAGAAAGAATTACAAAAAGGGAAAAGATGTGATAAAAGAATGATTCGATGGTGGGATCGATCGGTAGATGGATAGATCAAGGTTGAACCCTAATCAATGACTTGGAAGCACAAAAGGACACGATCGAGAGGATCACCTTAATACACAACCATCAAAGTTCAGTAGAACCCTTCCGCTACAAACAATACAGGAAAAGCGATCTTTGTCGTGACAAGTAGAAAACACTCAAACATGTCCAAGCGAGTTGCGAGCAAGACGTCTCTTACTCAAGTTTTCTCTTCACACATAAGACGATGGTAGACACCGCAAAAGATAACACACCGTGTTTCTAAAAAATGTATATATTCCAAGTTTTAAAAACAAGAGGCGCGACCTCCCTTTTTATAGAGTGTGGATTGGCCTTAGGGCTTCCTAATCCAAGATCGTAGTTGCATATCTTATCTAGAATAAGATATGATCTAGGTCTAGGCAAAGATAAGATAAGATCGATTTTCAAATAAGATTAGATCTTCTAAGACTCTAGGCCTCAAGCATTTCTAATAGATATGATTTCCAAATCTATCTCTAAGCTTCCCTATTTGGAAGACTTAAAATAAATGCAAAATAGGGAAGAAGAAGGAAAAAAATGGACTGAAAAAATAAAATTTCAAAAGCCCAAAAGAAATAAAACTTAACCCATAAGTTAAAGAGAAAATTGGATGAGTTATCAACTTTCAATAATTAAAGTAATTGATTGTCCTCCCCAATTATTTATTTAAGTATTTGTCTCTTTTGTAGTTAGAGGGAAGAGAAAGGAGAAAATGAATGTTAGCGGAGAAAGGGGATAAATTCTTAATGATTTTTGTGATGGGAACAATTAATACAACTTATTACTTAAAAGTACTAGTTAGTCAATTCATCCTAATTTAAATGTGTTTGTATGGGTTGAAAAATAACACAACTTGGACCATTCATGCGTGGTTAACCCGTTGATAAATGTGTTGATGCATGGTTGATCCATTCCGATGTTCGCATGGCTACATGGATTATCTGGTGGCTTCCTATGCGGACTTTCATGGGAGAGCTCTTAATCCATGACATAAAATACACGAAAGCGGTTAATTAAGAAGTTTTGGATTCCGCCATTGTTGTTGCGGTGGAAGAAGGTAGGGTTAACGCGTGTAACTAATATGTTGTTTGTTTGACACGCATCAGCAGACATCCCACGGCCTAACTAAAGATAAGACAAATGGACGGTGTCATCTCTCAAAGCCCACAAACCAACCCAAAAAAAGTCAGGGGTAAAATAGGAAACACCTTACAATAGGGATAGTCTTCCTTTTATAATAGTATGGATATGGATATGGATGTCTACTATTTTATGTCTACTATTTTATTTTATTGATTTATTGTCAATATTCTTTAATGTGTGTATTTTATGTCCACTATTTTATTTTATTTTATTTTATTTATTGTCAATAGTCTTTAATGTGTGTATTTTATACCCACTATTTTATTTTTAATGTATGTATTTTATGTCAACTATTTTATTTTTAGTGTTAAGATTAGATTTAGTTTACCGTAACAGTATTTTTTTGAATTAAATGATTGGTAATAGACTTATCTTAAAATATGTGAGACACTGTTATTTGTCTATTTGATTATTTTAAAAAGATCGAATTCGGACAAAGTTTTAGAAAATAGACAACGTGTGCTTGACATTATAGATGTCTAGATTGTTCATTGCTTTCATTTGAATAATTACTAGTGTGATACCCGTGCCCTGCACGGGTTTTGATCGAAAAAATTATCGTTAACGATAAACTTCCATCATAAAAAACATGTAACATATATGGGACGAGGTACAAACAAAAAAGAGTTAGAGTGAGAAATGTACTATAAATTATGTATAAGCAAAATATAAACGAACATAAATTAATAAGGTATGACGTACTCATAATTTTGATTATACTAAAACAACATTTGTATTCATGACCAACAATATAAGGGAGAAAAACCATGACGTTTCAGCTACCCTGCACACAAAATAGAAAATTAGAAAATATATTAATTTATGAGCATCATATCGAGTGCGGGTTTAGACTTAGAACTCAGATAATGATACCTTGAGTATAAGCGTATAGTACGCACCATAATCATATTCTCAACATCTATATTATCGATTGATGTATACTGTTTAGCCATGGTTCGGTCTTCGTAAAGATGAGAGGTGCAAGGTGATTCATATGGATCGAGAATGATCAATATAAATACAAAATGTTTGACAACACTTTTTTTTTTTTGAAAAATAATTTAGAAATCATTAAAATTAAAGAATTGAGTCTTACATCAAGTTATGAGTTGGACGGGCAACAACTTGTGCCGCCAACCCTTTCTGAATAGCAAATCCGATTCTCCTAAACACTACATCAGAAGAACTAGGTGACACAATATTACCATGCAAGACCCGTTGCACCCTCTTGAGAATCTCGACGGCATCAGGCGCAAGAAAACCAAAAGTATCGAAAGCGAACGGAGGAAACACATGCTGATTTTCAATACAAGCCTTTTCATGCTTAGCCACCTTTAGAGAGGCCGCGTTGAGGGGCGCCTTACCCACCACAAAAGGCCTATTATCCAAACCAACCAAAGGAGAGACTCTTGCCAAATCAATACAAGCATGTTTTCTACCTACCCATCCATAAACTAACAAATTTGCGGGCCTCAACATAGACCTTTTTTCACGCGGATCAGTGAAGAAGGATACAAACGCCTCTTTCTTGGCCGAAATTCCTGCTCTCTTAAACACGTCACATAAAACATCACGAACCAGATCATGCTTATATTTGAAGCCGGGTAGTTCTTTACAATGAACCGCATGCTCCCCAAAAACATTTAAAGGCCTCTCACAATTAGGCATAGGACAAAACACACCGGGCGGGAACAAAGGAATCATAAGGCGATACTTGAGAATCACGCGATACTCAACTGGAGACATACATTGTCCAAGTCCATCAATAGGTACCGCAAGAAGGAAATCTTGGCTATGCGCTGTTTGTAAACACTGAAAAACCGCTTTTTGTCTAGCGGTTTAATCAAAAGTTGCTTCCATCGTCTGTACTGTCTTACCAAAAAGAGCACTCGCAAAAGCATGTTGGGCTTTAGGGGGGACAGTGCTCTTTACATTAAAACTAGAAAGATCAAAACTAGGAATAGAAGCTTGAAGATTGTCCAAAGCTCCAAAAAACTCACAACCCATATCAACAACTCCACTATCCCGCAAAATGTGGTCTTGAAGTGCCCAAGACTGAGCTCTAGAAGCCACAAAAGCAAAGGAAGAAGTCTCCATAGCTGAGTATAACCCAATACCTCCACACCGAATCGGCAAAGAAGCAAGTCGCCAATGAAGATCGCCAAAAAAAGCTCCCCCACAAACCACAATATCCTCGACTGATCCACGAAGTCCTAAATAAAAACAGTAGATGCACACCCCACATGATCCGGTAGACAAGTCCTCAAGCTAAACATCATCTTAGCAACACCCATACAAGAACGAAGCAAAAGAAGCTCACTATGTGGGTCCCTCAACAGCGGAAGAAGGTGCATCAACTCAACTGCCTTAACAGGTCTTTTCATGATGAGCTCTCTAATCAACCCATCATCTTTACTCACAGCCCCACCCAACAACTTAACACCCAAAACCGGCCTAGCAATGTCATGAGGGAATAAATCTTCTCTAAGCTTCGATCCATCACATGAAGGCCAAAATAGCTCAGTCTTGCAAACATTCAGCTCAAGGCCAAAACTCAGGCCAACTTCTCTAATGATATCAAGTGCTCTAGCCACTTCCTCTGTCCGGCCAATAATAATATCATCATCAAGATACCAAACATGTAGAAGAGGCTTGCAACTGTCTCTGATCCGATGAAGAAGTGGGTGCAGGACAAGGGAAAAAAGAAGCGGCCCCAAAGGATCTCCTTGTTGCACACCAGTAGCCGACCATAAAAAACCATCACCAATATACAAACGGGAAGCTTGACCATACAAGAAATCAACCCAAAAAGAGATAGAGGGACATCTTTCCCTTACTTCCGTGAGAAAAACAGTTTTGTCAACCAGGTTGAAGGCATTAGAAAAATCCACTGTCAACATAGCTAGAGAACCATATGAGTGACTCTCCCTTAAAACCCGGTTAACACTATATAGAATAGTCTCTGCACCACCTGAGATACCAACTCCGAACTGAAAATCTCCAAGATATTCCCTCATATCTTTACTCACTCCCTTCATGGCTACTTTGGACACCATCCGTCTCCATATAATACCTACTGCAATGGGACGAACCCCATTGTCAGGCTTCAGCAGCGGCGTAAGAGACGCTGAAGCCATAAACTCAACCAAACTCAGTGGACACTTACCTCCCAAGCACAAATTGACCACTGATGAAAGTGCTTTCAAAAGACCTGTGGCAACTGCAGAGCCCTCGCCACACAAAGCATCTAAAAGGTGTTGTGCTCTCAAACCATCTCTACCACAAGAGGTTCCTTTGGGAAAGGACTTAATGCACGTAAAAATCAAATCAACATCAACAACGAGGGGTGGTTCAAGAAAGGTAGAACAAGGAGGTTTGAAGGGATGTTTAGCCTTCAATGCCTTGAAAGTCTCATCACTATAAGGAGCTACTCCAGAGGAGCATAAAACTTTTACAGCTGCCGTAAAATGCCCATCTGAAACCTTACGAAGACACTGCTTGATATTTGTGTTCCTCTCCCAACCTTCTTCATTAGTTGAGTCGCCATCAACCGTAACAACAGGACTATGCTCTGAACTGCCTAGAAAAGCATGCACAAGCCTAGAAATACCATCAACTTCTCCCCAAGTAGACAAAGCCTGCAAAATTCGTTGATGTTGAATAAACTTCCTACCTCCCGATCTTCTATCTCGTCTGTTCATAGGCCTGAACACCTGCAACGTACAACGAGGAAGCAAAAACAACCTAACCCAAGCAGCTACACAACTTGGCTCAGCAGCCACTATTAAAAGAGCACTCAACAACGCTTGAGAAAAGCTTAAACGACAACTATGAGGGATGCTTTTCACAGTAGTTATAGGAACGCACATAACCCTCTCCAATAAACCAGCATCAAGCAGCAAACTCCCGTCAACTACAATCTGTTCAGCAACAACTAGCTCAAAGATATCTGCTATCGGCCTCGAAATACCCACAATGTATCTATTATCCTCACTAAAAGCAGAAACAGAACCATCAGTGTGACGACACTCATGACTCAAAGCATGAAGACACATACATCTACCACATCACCACATCTTGAGGACGGTCAAAACCTCCTCAAACGCCACAAAAACATCAAGGTTATATTCAAGGATGGCCAGAATCTCATTCTTGCGCTCAACCGCAAAAAGGTGTTGCCTTTTTAAATGACCGATCAAGCAAGAGAAACCTCTACTTCCCTCCCAACCACCACCACACCCATGAAAACAAACTAAACGGACAAAAGAGAAATATATTGCCTTCCCTACTTTCCATAGAAAACAACAAAGATATTTTTTTATATTTTTTTTCCCTTTGTTTTTTTTCTAGAACTGAGTTAACTCGCAAGTTGACTCACTAACTGAGCCAACTCAACGAGTTAACTCAATCTTCCCCATAAAAAAACGTGGAACAAACTCGAACTAAAAACCCTAGCCACCGTGCTATTTAACCTTGCAACAAACACCACCGTACTATGTTCAAACCCTAGCAACCGAACGAGCCAAAACCCTAACCGCTAACAACCGGCCAAAACCCTAGGCGAAACGAAAATCGGCCAAAACCCTAGCCACCGAGCTGAACCTCTCTCACCGCCTGAAGCAACACCACGGCCCTCGAAAGTGAAGCAGCACCACCGGGAAAGTGAAGCAGCACCACCGGTTCTCTCACCTCCGGCTTCTTCTCCCTTTCTCTGTTTCACGAAGCCCAAGAAAGTCGGAACAGCCAATCTCAGATCCCTTTCACCTGCACGCCTTTGCCGGAAACGGATCTGCGCCTCCACTGCCGGGAGAGCCACGGGGAAGATTCAAACCCATTAAAACGACAACTCATTGATTTATAAAAAGGAAGTATATAAATTGATTATAGCAAGCAACATACATTTTTGGTGAAAATATCTATTCCATTTATAAATTACAAACTATTATGTAAAAGGAATAAGATTATCCTATTATCCTTTTAGGTCTGTACATCCTCGAGAACATTCAAATTACAAATTTTTTCCATATTAATCACAAATTAGTCAAAATTCAAAATTTATTTTGTTTCTAAATTTTTTCACAAAAGATGAGTTGAATATCTAAGTTGCCTAAAAATTAAAATTTACATCCCTATTTTGCTAAATACAGATTTCATAAAGAAATATGTAAGTACATACTCAAGGTATTTGGATTTTTTTTGAAATGAGTTGAATATCTAAGTTGCCTAAAAATTAAAATTTATATCCCTATTTTGCTATAATACGGATTTCACAAAGAAATATGTATATACTAAAGATAATTGAAATGAAAAAAAGAAGGAAATTTGTGTTCTTACCTTTAGTAGATATTTATTATCTATTATAGAACAGTTTTTTAATTATTAGTATTTTAGAATAGTTATTCTATTATTCTAATATGTTATATGGCAATATATATATATATATATATATATATATATATATATATATATATATATATATATATATATATATATATATATATATATATATATATATATATATATATATATATATATATATATATATATATATATAATTTTATCAAAAAATTAAAATTCTAAGAAAATGACATTTGTGAGGTTAGTGAGTAAGTTATGATATAAAAATTATGAGAATATTCAATTTACAAATTTTTTTCATCTGATTCACGAATTAGTCAAATTCAAAAACTATTTTGCTTCTAAATTTTTCACAAAAGATGAGTTGAATATCTAAGTTGCCTAAAAATTTAAAAAAATTTACATCCCTATTGTAAGAGCCTTAGTCTGTTGGAGCCAAGTCAGGGTTGCCGCCCCTGCGGGTCCAGAGGGCCGCCCCTGCGGCTTGTGCAGTGATCCGCCCCTGCGGCTGCAGCCGGCTTTATTGACCGTTGGACCATGCTTTACTCTTCTTTCTCTTTAACCTTTCCTTTACTTCTTGAGCAAGGGTTCCTCATCTTCTCCAACTAACCTTACGTACTTCTTCTTCTCTCCTCCGTCTCCTTGATCTTGTTCTTACTTTTTCCTTAGTTTGGAAGAATTGGTTGTGTGGCCTTGTTGAGGTTGATGTTGTGTGTTTTTATTGCTGAGCTTGGGAGCTAGCTGAGGTGGTTGTGTTGAGCTTTTCCTCCTTTATAGAATCCCAACAGTAGGTACGCTCCATTCTTCTCT
>CM008283.1:22556276-22652117 GCA_002319775.1 Fagopyrum tataricum | reverse complement strand
CTTCTCAGACAGGAAGGGTTTGAGAAGAGACAGCGTATTTGGGCAGAATAATGAACTGGTGGAGCTGCTAGTGTTGGGCGAGGCCAGAGATGCCAGAGTCAGCCCTCATCTACACCGGTTGCAGATAAGGGAATATAGTGCTTCAACTGTGGTGGATATGGACACATACAACCAGAGTGCACGAGGCAGACAGTGACTTGCTACACTTGTGGCCGACCGGGTCATAGAGCCGTTTTCTGCAAATAGGGTGGAGCTTCATCACAGCAGGGTTCTTCTCCTACTAGTGCAGTAGGAGGTGGGTAGAGGCCACCTAAGCAGCAGCAGACACAGGGACAACAGAGAGTCCAAGACCGTCCTACTACTCGGGGATCTGCTCCTGGGCCGATTAGAGGCAGAGGTCGTGATGGGAGTACCACTGACACCAGAGGAGCACAGGGTAGAGTGTTTGAGTTGAGGAGTGCAGAGGAGTCAGCTGCACCGACTGCTACCGGTACCATTCTAATTCATGGTTTACCTGTTAGAGTTTTGTTTGATACGGGTGCTACGCATTCTTTTTTATCTGATGCAAGTGTTGAGCGTCTGAGTCTAGATACGACTGAGGGGATACCCTTTAGTATAGGGTTACCAGATGGTAATAGGATTAGAGGTACCCGTGAGATTCGGGATTGTCCCATTTCTGTAGGAACTTGTGTATTACTTGTTGACTTCTTTGTCATGCCATTAGAGCATGAAGAAGTCATTCTAGGTATGGATTGGATGGATAGACACCACGCAGTATTAGATGTAGGTAGGAGGATTGTAACCCTCTCTACCGATTTAGGACAGATAGAGGTTTTTCGAGGTTGGGACCTTGGAAAATCAAGCATGGTTATCAATGCGATACGGGCAGCGAGACTGATTGCACAAGGTTGTGAGGCCTTCTGGTGTTATGCCATGAAGGAGGGGGAGAGTCCAACATTAGAGGATATCTCAGTGGTCTGCGAGTTTACAGATGTATTCGCTGAGCCGTCTAATTTTCCGCCTCAGAGGAGCGTGGACTAGGGCATTGATTTAGAGCCTGGTATGAGACCTATCTCGAAGGCCGCATATCGGATGACGCCTGTTAAGATGCTGGAGCTGAAGAAGCAACTGGAGGAGTTGGCTGAGAAGGGCTTCATCCTCCCTAGCGTATCCCCATGGGGAGCACCTGTCCTCTTCGTACGGAAGAAGGACGGATCGTTGAGATTTTGTATTGATTATAGAGAGCTGAACAAGGTGAACATGAAGAACAAGTATCCATTGGCTCGTATTGATGACTTGTTAGATCAGCTTCAGGGTGCGACAACATTTTCCAGGATTGACCTGCGTTCAGGGTATCACTAGCTGAGGGTGAGAGAGCAAGATGTGCACAAGACAGCATTCCGGACCAGATATGGACACTACGAGTTTGTAGTGATGCCATTTGGGCTTACGAATGCCCCAACAGTCTTCATGGAGTTGATGAACAGTATATTCATCGACTTCCTGGATCAGTTTGTAGTAGTCTTCATTGATGATATTTTGATGTACTCTCGCAGCCGAGAGGAGCATGCAGGGCAGCTGAGGACTGTGTTACAGGTTCTACGAGATAGAGAATTTTATGCTAAGTTCTCTAAGTGTGAGTCTTGGATGCCAGAGGTAGCATTCCTGGGTCATATTGTTTCCGCCGAAGGGATCAAGGTTGATCCGGCGAAGATTGAGTCAGTAGCCGCCGGGATGATACCGACGAACGTCAAGGAAGTACGTAACTTTCTTGGCCTAGCCGGTTATTATCGACGCTTTGTGGAGGGAATTTCTGTGATTGCCCGTCCGTTGACGAGTCTGCTGAGGAAGACTACCAGATTTGTATGGTCTGAGTAGTGTATGTAGAGTTTTGAGGAGCTGAAGAGATGTTTGAATTCCGCTCCTATTTTGGCACAGCCAGAGGATACAACTGATTTTGTGATTTACAGTGATGCATCCAAGCTAGGCTTGGGATGTGTGTTGATGCAGAGAAGCAAAGTGATTGCATATGCGTCTAGACAGCTGAAAACGTATGAGGAGAACTACCCGACTCATGATTTGGAGTTGGCAGCGGTAGTTCATGCACTGAAGATTTGGAGACATTACCTGTATGGTGGTACATGTCAGATCTTCACAGACCATAAGAGTCTGAAGTACATTTTCACGCAGCGGGAATTGAATAACCGCCAGCGTAGGTGGCTTGAGCTGATCAAGGACTTTGATTTGGAGATTCTGTATCATCCAGGGAAGGTGAACGTTGTCGCTGACGCCCTGAGCAGGAAGACACCTCGAGAGCAGGCGATTCCGAGGCTGATAGTTCAGCATCAGTTATAGAGAGACCTAGTCTGGTTAGAGTTGGACATCCAATTTCCTGATGAGCATGCCCAGTTGAGTACTTTAGAGGTTCTTCCTGATCTGTTGGGTGAGATCCAACAGAAGCAGGGGACCTGCCCGACATTGAGGAGGATCCGAGAAAGGATGTCCCGGGCTGAGGCACCACAGTTCTCCATAGGAGCAGATGGAGTGATGAGACGCCGCGGTCGCGTCTGTGTACCCGATGGGAGATTTACCTCGAGATTCTGGCAGCAAATTCAGACTGCCCTGGGGACGAGTTTGCACTTCACGACTGCATTCCATCCTCGGACAAATGATCAGTCAGAGAGGACCATTTAGATGCTAGAAGATATGTTGCGAGCTTGTGTGTTGGATTGGGGACAAGTGTGGACGAATCATCTCCCACTAGTTGAGTTCTCATACAACAACAGCTGGCATGCATCTATTGGGATGGCCCCATATGAGGCACTGTATGGACAAAGATTTCGTACTCCGTTATGCTGGGATGAGCCGAGCAGTGTTAGTGGTTTGACACCTGATCAGATTCAGGATGATGTTGCTCGAGTAGCACTGATTAGAGAGAGGATGCTGACTACACAAAGCCGTCAAAAATCGTATGCAGATAGGAGGCGTAGACCTCTAGAGTTCAGAGTAGGAGCCCATGTGTGGATGAGAGTGTCTCTGACACGAGGAGTTAGACGATTCGGCATTAAGGGGAAGTTGAGCCCCCGATATGTCGGACCGTTCGAGATTTTGGATCGAGTTGGGAGCACAGCATACAGGTTGGCTTTGTCTCCGAGATTAGAGGGTGTTCATCTTGTGTTTCACGTGTCTCAGCTGAGGGGAGCATATACCAGATCCGAGACATATTGTGAGCTATGATGATTTGGTGGTCGAGCCGGACCACACTTTTGTTGAGCACCCGATTGCAGTCCTAGAACGAGGTATGACACGCCTGCGTTCGAAAGACATTCCTATGCTGAGGATACAGTGGTCGAGATGAGGACCTGATGAGGCTACATGGGAGACTGAGGATAGTATCCAAAGGAACTATCCAGAGTTTTACGTCGAGATAGACGTACCTGTAGGATTGACGAGTAGATCTTAGTACTATTTTGGTGAGTGTTATGCTTATGTGCTTATATGTTATGATGTGTTTATTTTTGTACTAGCTATGATGTGTTATATGATCTTATTAGATCTTGTTGTGCTAGTGCGATTGTAGATTATAGCTAGAGATGGCTCTTTCCTCCATGATATTGTGATACGATTAGGGTTCAGTTGGAGATGGTTATTCCTCCATGCTATTTTGATGGACATAGTCTTGCTGGAGATGTTTTTCCTCTATGCCCTTGTGATGTGATGATAGTTTGGCTAGAGATGGTTTACCTCTATGCCTTAGATAGTATAGTGATCTTGTTGTTGGAGATGATGATTTCCTCCATACTCGTGTTTGAGGTTATAGAGAGAGTTATACCTCGGCTTATGAGTCCGAGTGGTTTGAGGATTTCACAAGTTTCGGGACGAAACTTGTTTTTAGGGGGGTGAGATGTAAGAGCCTTAGTCTTTTGGAGCCAAGCCAGGGTTGCCGCCCCTGCGGCTCAGGATTCCACCCCTGTGATTTCCTGCGGCTGCAGCCGGCTTTGTTGACCATTGGACCATGTTTTACTCTACTTTCTCTTTAACCTTTCCTTTACTTCTTGAGCAAGGGTTCCTCATCTTCTCCAACTAACCTTACGTACTTCTTCTTCTCTCCTCCATCTCCTTGATCTTGTTCTTACTTTTTCCTTAGTTTGGAAGAATTGGTTGTGTGGCCTTGTTGAGGTTGATGTTGTGTGTTTTTATTGCTGAACTTGGGAGCTAGCTGAGGTGGTTGTGTTGAGCTTTTCCTCCTTTATAGAATCCCAACAGTAGGTACGCTCCATTCTTCTCTTCTTTCTTTCTTTCTTTGATTCCATCTTCCTTAGCTTAGGATTAGATGTTCTAGGTGTGTATTGATGTTAGAATGTGTATGTATATGTATGTATTTGGCTATGGAATGGAGAAGACGTGATTTGATCACGTGAAGAGTCGAAGAGAAGTCGGGGACGCCCTTTCTACACTGTCGCCGCCCCCGCGTCAGGAAGCCGCCGCCCTGCGGGACCTTGTCACCGCACCCGCGCCCGGAAGCCGCCGCCCCTGCGGCCACGGTCACCGCTCCTGCGTTAGTGTGCCACCGTGCCTGCGGTTGCCTTTGCTTCGCCCCTGCGTCCCCCTTGTCACGCAGGTGCGTCTTGTCCCGGATCTACTAGAGTAGTATGGATCCTTTCCTTTCCTTGTATTAGGGTTAGTAGCATGCTAGGTATGTGTATGAGGATAGAGTGATGATGAGTATGATATCGATTTATGCCGGTACTGGCTTTGAGGTTTAGTAGATTATCGAGGTTATAAGTTGGATAGGATCCTTACGGATCCCTTGGGTCTAGGTGTGACCCCTTTGATTTATAGGATATTGATATCTCTGTATGACTTGTTATTAGGCAGTGTTGTCCTCCAGATTGGAGTGGATCGTGTTGTGTTTGATTGTAATACGGGGTTGAGGTTATTCCGAGATTGAGGTAAGTCTATAAGACTTACTTAGCTACCATCCCTATATTGGATGTATGCATGAGTGGTGTTTGATATATGCGTGATAGCATGTGATGATTGATTATTACCGACTTATGGTTTAGTGACCGCCCATTGTAGGACTGTGACAACTTGCCCAGTCATCCCGTTGGGAGACTAGGAGGTTCTCTGCGGACAGGCCAGATCTGGAAGTGGGACGGACACCTACCACTCTCTTAGGGTATACGGGAAAGTGTTACCAGATTACCACTACAGCTGGTAATAGCACCGAGAAGTGAGGATTATATATCCCTCGTGTCACATATATTCCTATACATCAATATATATATACGATTTGAGTGTTTGACTTTATAAAGATAATTAACCGGGTAAATGTGTGACAACATCTTTATATGTTATGATTCCTGAAGTGTGTTTGTGCTTTTGCATCTTCTATATATATGCGTATGGTTAGCTAACGGTTTTATACCGTGTTGTAGATCCTTTGCAAGTTAGGAGAGCTGTAGAGTGATCCAGAGTGGGTGATCCGCTGAGGGCTCCGTACACTAGGATATTACGTGGGATGTAACACCCCGAATCCGTAGGACTCGAGGCGCTACTGGGCTAGGATCTCACAATGGATCCTGACCCTAGCCTGACAACAAGTTCACTGGATCTTACAACAAGGCACAAATAGATTAAAAACAAAACATCAAACTGTATATATATGTATATATACATATCAAAAGGTGATACAGAAGAACCGCTGAGTACAAAACAAAACATAAAACCGTACATCATAAATATCCCATATCTCACGTATAAACCTAGTGTACGGAGCCCTCAGCGGATCACCCACGTACTCTGAATCACTCTGCAACTCTCCTAACCTGCAAATGATCTACAACAAGGTATAAAACCGTTAGCTAACCATACACATAGATATAGAAGATGCTAGAGCACAAATACACTTCAGGAATCATAACATATAAACATGTTGTCACACATTTACCCGGTTAATTATCTTTATAAAGTTCAACACTCAAATAGTATATATATGTGCATATGAATATATGTGACACGAGGAATGTATATAATCCTCGCCTCTTAGTGTTATAGCTAGTTGGAGTGGTATAAGCGCACCTTCCTGTATACCATAAGGAGTGGTAAGTGCCCTTCCCGTATACCAGATCTAGCCTGACTACAAAGAACCTCCCAGACTCCACTACTGGATGAAAGGCAAGTTGTCACAACCACTACAATGGGCGGTCACTATATCATAGGTCGGTAATAAACCATATCGCATGCTATAAAGCATATAACAAACACCACTCAAGCATACATCCAATATAAGGATGGTAGCTAAGTAAGTCCTATGAACTTACCTCAACCTCAAAAGTAGTCTCAAACACGATCTCAAACACGATCCACTCCAATCTGGAGGATAGCACTGCCTAATAACAAGGAATAACAAGATATCAAACTCATATCACTCAAAGGGGTCACACCTAGACCCAAGGGATCCATATGGATCATATCCAACTCATAAACATCGAGGCCATAACCGGCACCTATAGATATCATACTCATCATCATTCTATCCTCACACACATACCTAGCATGCTACTAACCCGCTCATACTAGGAAAGGAAAGGAAAGGATCTACACTACTCTAGGTAGATCCGGGACAAGACGCACCTGCGTGACAAGAGGGACGCAGGGGCGAAGCAAGCCAAACCGCAGGCGCGGCGGCACAAGGACGCAGGCGCGGTGACCGTGGCCGCGGGAGCGGCGGCTTCCCGACGCGGGTGCGGTGACAGTCTTCCGCAGGGGCGGCGGTACTGGAACGCGGGGGCGGCGACAGTGCAGAATGGGATCCCGCGATTCCTCTTCGGCTCTTCATGTGATCAAATCACGTCTTCTCCATTCCATATCCAGACACATACATATAAATGCCCATTCTAACATCAATATACCTTCCATACATCTAATCCTAAGCTAAGGAATATGGAATCAAAGAAAGAAAGAAGAGAAGAAGAAAGGAGTTTACCTACTGTTGGAATAACCAAGGAAAGGATCACACAACATCAACAGATAGCTCCCAAGCTCAGCACAACATCCATCATCATCAACCTCAACAAGGCCACACCACAACTCTCTTGCAAACTAAGGAGAAACCAACACAAGACCAAGGAGAAGAAAGGGAGAAGCAAGAAGGACGTGAGAAGCTAGAAAGGAAATGAAGATGAAACCCTTGGTCAACAAGGTAAGAAGAAGGTAAGGAAAAGAAGGTAAAGCAAGGGTCAACCGGTCAACAAAGCCAGCTGCAGCCGCAAGAAACCGCAGGGGCGGTTCCTTGAGCCGCAGGGGCGGAAAACATCACGAGCCGCAGGGGAGGCTCCCTAAGCCAGCGGGGGCGGCTAAGGCCAAAACAAGCTCCAAAGACTAAGGCTCTTACATGGATATGGGATCTTGTGTTATGTACAGATATATTTTTGATTGTACTCAGCGTTACCTTGTATAAACCTTTTGATTTATATATTACAGTTTTATGTTTTGGTTTTAATCTATCTTTGTCTTGTTGTAAGATCCAGTGAACTTGTTGTCAGGCTAGGGTCAGGATCCATTGTGAGATCCTAGCCAAGTAGCGCCTCGAGTCATACGGATTCGGGATCTTACACCTATTTTGCTATAATACAGATTTCATAAAGAAATAGGTATATACTCAAGATAATTAAAAGTTTTTTGAAATGAGTTGAATATCTAAGTTGCCTAAAAATTAAAATTTACATCCTTATTTTGCTATAATACAGATTTCACAAAGAAATATGTATATACTCAAAATAATTGAAATGAAAAAAAAAGAAGGAAATTTGTGTTCTTACCTTGAGTAGATATTTATTATCTATTATGGAATATTTTTTTTAAATACTAAGTATTGTAGAATAGTTATTCTATTATTCTAATATGTTATATGACAATAATATATATATATATATATATATATATATATATATATATATATATATATATATATATATATATATATATATTTATACACGTGGTTTCTAAACGTGCCGGTGGAAATTGCTATTTGACACCGTAACTACGCACTTTGCGTGCGTAGTTGAGATCTCACTGAACTACGCACTTGGGGTGTGAAGTAGTAGTTAATATTACAAAAAAAAAAAAAAAAAAATTTAAAACTTCTACAACGCACCCCAAGTGCGTAGTTCAATTTTTTCAAATTTTTTTATTTTTTTCTCGGTCCAACTACGCACCCCATATGCGTAGTTGGAAACTAGTCAACTACGCACGCAAAATGCGTAGTTACGGTGACAAATAATGATTTTTGCCGGTACGTCTAATAATCCCCATATGATCGTTTTATCAAAAAAATTAATAAAAATGGTGAAAAAAAAATTAAAATTCTAAGAAAATGGCATTTGTTAGTTTAGTGAGTAAGTTATGATTTAAAAATTATATATTTACATGTTAAAGTTAGAATGTGAAATTGTCCAATCATCTCATTAATAAAAATGGGAAAAAAATTGATAAGATATTTTTATAATATATAGAAGATTGTGTTAATAATAAAAATTAATATATTAATTAACTATTATATAATTTTGAGATATAGTGTAATATAGATATTTTAAAAGTAAGTATGGTAAGTAGTTATCTATTATCTATTATAGGATAGTTGCTTAAATATTAAGTATTGTAGAATAGTTGGTATATTATTCTAATATGTTATATGAAAACAAAAAATATATATAATTTTATAAAAAAAACTCAAAATTCTATGAAAAAGACACGTGGCAACAAATCTTGAGAAAGTACCAAGTGAAAGAAAATGTTTCTGTTTTAATAGTAGTATATAGATATGCTTAAGAACATATATTTTGGTATCATGGCCAAATGAACTTATAATATTACCTACATTGATACACATAAGGTTTGATCTCCGTGTTTACTAAAATTAATATAGTGGCTATTTTGTGGTATTACGACATTATAGATGTCTAGATTGTTCGTTGCTTTCATTAGGTAAATGAAATCAATATTACACAATTATATAATTTCCTTAATGAAATAATGATGATTTCATTTAATATCTTAATTTAGAGAAAACTAAAACAAATAAAAAAATCATGTAAATAGGTGTCGCGACTTAAAGACGACATGTGGCAAAATCCAATGTGGCGCAATTTAAAGA
The DNA here is from genome assembly GCA_002319775.1 of Fagopyrum tataricum. Classification (NCBI taxonomy): domain Eukaryota; kingdom Viridiplantae; phylum Streptophyta; class Magnoliopsida; order Caryophyllales; family Polygonaceae; genus Fagopyrum; species Fagopyrum tataricum. Next base: position 22,642,957 of record CM008283.1, on the reverse strand, counting down.
CGACATTTGACGTAGTATGAGGTGACACGATGTTAGGATGACAAGTGGGTTTAACCACTACCGCTTTAGTATTATATCCGTTCCAATTCACTAGGTAAATAGATCGTAGTAGTATAGGTTACAACAACTCGTAAACAAGATCAAAACAAACCCCAAAGATGAGAAAAAAACAAGAACAATAAGAAATATGAACGAAAGATGATGCCAACGCAACCAGAACCAAGCTTCCAGTGAAGCTTGTGTTCGTTATCTTTTTTCACTCAAGATCACAAAAGACCTCTACAACTCTCACTCAAGAACTTCTCTATCTCTCTCTTTCTTTCTTTCTTCTCTCGCTTTCTCTGTGGAGAGGATTTCGACCATCGACAAGCATATACAGTTTCCAAGCAAGCTGAACATGTGAGCTTAAGTACCTAGGGTTATGAGGAGATGTCGCTAGCCACGTGAGTGTCACGTGTCTTCATTAAACCAAACCTGAGACGGATCTTGCAAAGCCCAGACACAGGAATAGGCCCAACAAGCAAACATATCATGAGCAACATATGACACAAACATATTTACAAATATAAACCCAAAACTTATTAAATTTTCCATAATGACATAATACACATGATCACTACATATATTAGGGCATCTTAGGTTATGTTGGAATCACATCAAGATTACACTTAACAGCTTAAGTACCCTTACATGTTATCCAACAAGTCCTAAGTCACCATCCATTATACGTGCATTCATAAGTATGTGTATAAGGTTAAGAATGAAATCAAGTTTAATGAGTTGGTATAACACTAAGTACATGGATATACTGTTTACTAACATAACATTTCTATTCTTAGCCATAAATCGACAGTTGAATCTTATGATTTAGTTCTGAGTGAGTCGTGATTTCGATTTTCGGTTTGAATGACGACCATATAAATCCGAACCGCTTTGATGTTAATCGACGCTAGGAGTTCTCCCGATTTGAATCCTAATCTAACCTTGGGGCCTTCCAGGAATTCAAATTTTGATCTAACCTCGGAGCCTGCCAGTAATTCAAACTTTGTTCGACACAACTTGAATGCTGCGACTATGAGAGCTTCTTCAAAAACGTTTTAGATTAGTAGAAACACAAAAAATGACAGAATAAAAAAAATACACAAAATATGACAAAACCTTTTAGATTAGTAGAGAAACATTAATTTATAAAATGAAAGAAACTCATCAAATGTATTGGTACAACATTCAATAATCTATAAAAGTCCCTCCTTTATAAACATTTGTAGTGATATTTTATAACTAATCTACTTATGTATTAATCAAATATTTTATTTTTTTTATAATTTTAAATCAAAATATATTGAGTTAAATGGGGTATAAATACGTTCTTTTTATATGGGGTATTAAGTGTGTAGGCTGATTTTATTCTTGGTACAGTAGGTATAAATATATTTATTTTAATTTTTTCAATGTCTCTTTCTCTCTCTTCCTTCTCTCTTCCGCTCTCTCCCTGGAGAAAGGCGATGGCGATTCCAATCTTCTTCGCTCTCTGGCTCTCTGACTCTCTGCCCCTCCCGATCTAGTCAAATCCTCACACAGTTGTCGTCGTCTGTTCTTCGCTCTCGAAGACGACCACCATTGCGCCGCCGTCTCCAATCTCCACCTCCATTGTTGTCGTCTCTTTTACTCAGGCGGTAGTTCGCTAGGGATTTCTCCTCTTCATGCTCTCTTTAACGAAATCAAGTCTATGTTCCCTCTCTTCAACACCGATTTGATCTTTTCGGACACCGATTGGCGCGACGGTTACAACTTCAACACCAATTTACTCATTTTTTTGGTTAGTGTCTTCAAACCTTGGAATTTCTTATGGACGAGAAGAGATTGTGATTGTGATTAGTTCTCACTGATTTAGTATCTTTTGCATTCTCGTCTGTCTCTCGTTTCTTTCTTTGATACTTACACTAGTTTTTTTTTTAATACCTAGATTGAGAGAGTCAAGTCCGCCACATCAAACCTTAAACGAGTTCTTCTATCACCTCCTTTTTCTGCCCCGTGTTCAGAAAATGGTGTTGGCGATATGATGGATGAGGATGCTACCTCTAATCGTTCAATCCGTGTGAAGATAAGCTTGACAGTCTGGGAATTTACACTTCCAGCAACACCTTCACTTCCTGCTGTATTTGGTGTATCCTGCTTTTAGTAGTTGATCACTGTATTACCCTCATGCTGCTATCCTATATATAACTAGAGATAGTTTTTTGTCCTTTTCAGATCAAAAGAGTAATTAACCTATAAATGTTGTACTGGTACTTAATGCACATTTTGAATACTGACTGCCTGGTCACTGATATATGTTTGGCAACCGTTTTTTAAAAGGATAGATGCATGCTTAATCGTTTAGTATAACCTAAAGTGGGTGACTGTGATATTTTTCTTCTAAAAGGATAGATGCATGCTTAATCGTTTAGTATAACCTAAAGTGGGTGATACCTATCTTGAATCAAGAGTGATTGCATCCATGTTGGGGGTATTTCTTGCGCAATGCGCATTAATTTGAATGTATTATGCACATGAATTCTTCGTATATACATTTACTTCTTTATTCATGTCTGTATTACTTAATCTTCTGGATGTGATATAAACATGCAGTGAATGGGTTCTTGGTAACCGGGATAATTTGGCCAAAGATATTATAGCAGAATTAGAACCAGAGAATGGAGAGGTAAGCGGGGTTTGTATTTTATTGTTTCTCTCTCTTGATTCTGCTCTAGACGACTGGTGTCTGAAGATATATTTAGACAAGAGTATAATGGTCTACTTTTGTTCATATGAATCTTGCTGAGCTTTAGATAAAAATTCTACAATTTAATTCCTTTATTTTTTAGTACATGTGGTTCTGCATACTCATGCTGTTATGCATGCTTATAACTAAGAGCTCGTTATCCCTTGTGCATGAATGGTGGACGTATGTGTGTATGGGACCGTAGGATCCTCAACCTAACTGGCATTTAGGGATAGGAGGCACTCAACACCGAGCAGTGATGTGGCGTGTATGGAAGGAGGGTGAAACCGGCTTCCTTTACTGAGGCGCCAATTGCTATGACAAAGCAACCGTCGCTAGTTCATAGATTGCACCTTTAAGCTAATGCTATCGGTTTCTTTGAATTGGTGCTTCATAGTTCATAGATTGCACCTTCGATTTATGAAATTGATTGCACATTTTCCTAATTCTTACCAGTGTCCAAGCCTTGAATGCATTATATTTGAAGATGGGCGGTGAGCGACAAGTTCCTAAGGGTGGCCGCTATGTTGGTGGCTTCTTACAACTTTTTGACTGGAATGCTAAATCTAGAAAGAAGCTGTTTCCTAGCAATTCTCATTTACCAGGGTTGATTCCTTTGCTGTTTGCTTTTATAATTTTAAAGATTTTGACTATGCACTAAGTTGCTTTGATTCTGTCTCTTGTAGAGCATCCAAAACAAGGAAAGTAAAGTGATATGAATTTTCCAAGTATTTGCATGGTAGATGAAGATGAAATTGGAGTAGCAGTCAGCATTAAAGCAGAGGAATCATCCTCCATTGCTAGGCATGGTTCATTATGTCTCTTTGCTATATCATGGTTCATTCTGCGCCTTATAATGTTTCCCTTCTGGGTTATAAGAGCCTCAAGGTCTGTTACACAGGGCTGCCTTCTTGCATCTATTCTTCTTCACTCAAGGTCTGTAAGCAAACAAACTATCATATTTATAGTGAGCTGTTTTGTGAAAGCTTCTATATTGATTTATTCTTGTGGATTAGGTTTTTGGTGAGTATTCAATGATAAAATGGTTAATGAATAGAGTTTGATTGGAAATATTTTGAAAATGTAGATGCTGATTGAAAGACAACCACGACATATGTTCAATTTAATTTAATGATTAAGGATATTACGTTAGATTAACTTAGAGAGATCATTGCCTTTTCTTGGGACTTTTGCGGTGAACCTTAATTAACTTAGGAAGATCTCCCTCGTTATTATAATCACCGTTCTTGGTTTCGTTATTCATTTATCAAAGCTTCATATTTCTTATTTCTCTTTTATTTCATACACAGTCAATACTTCTACATTTTCAATTTGATCCTAGATTTCTACAACAATAAAATGCTAAATCCATATTAAAAAAACAAGTGCTAAATCCATATTTCCTGTCTATTGGTGTTTTACCATACAACATCTCTTACATAAATTTTAAAATCCACTTGATCATCAGGAGTTTGATTGGAAATATTTTGATTTACTTCTGTTTTGCTTGTCCTTTAGTTTCAGTATAAGTACTTGGTTATAAAATTCGGGGCTGCCCTCAAGATGATTGACGAAGAACGAGTCATGATGGAGTCCCTGATGTGCCTTAGAAGAGCCGGGGTCAATATCATTCTCATATATTTCACTTAACAAGTTGCTAGATGTTTGTGTGGAGAGAAGAGATAGAAGTCTTTCTTGCAATCCAACGAGTTAATTAGGTGCTTGTTTAATGACCTGATGTCTGAGAGTATTATTCTATTGACAGAGATGCTTATAGGATGTATTTAGATTTTGATAATCAGTGATCCCATAACATAAGCTTTAAGTTTATTTGAAGTCTTTGTCATTGAAATTGGAGTTGTCTCGCAAATGCATCAATTTGATATTGTTGGACTTGAATCTTTACATGCCCGATATAAGTACCAGCTTGATCCTACCATGGAAGAAGTGAAAAAACTTTGTATTAATTGCCGTAAAATTGCTAAATCAGAGAGTTCTTTTTAATACCAACGTTCTATATCCAACTTGAAGTTGGATATAGAACGTTGGGTATTAAAATCAGGTTACAACAAAGTTGGGTAACATAAGTGAGTTTGCATGTAGAACGTTGGGTATTAAAATCGGGTAACAACGAAGTTGGGTAACCGAAGTGAAGTTGGATATAGAATGTTGGGTATTAAAATCGGGTAACAACGAAGTTGAGTTACATAAGTGAATTTGGATGTAGAACGTTGGGTATTAAAATCGGATAACATAAGTGAATTTGGATGTAGAACGTTGTGTATTAAAATCGGGTAACAACGAAGTTGGGTAACATGAGTGAATTTGGATATAGGACGTTGGGTATTAAAATCGGGTAACAACGAAGTTGGATAACCAAAGTGAATTTGGATGTAGAACGTTGGGTATTACAATCGGGTAACAACGAAGTTGGGTAACTAAAGTGAATTTGGATATATGAAGTTGGGTATTAAAATCGGGTAACAACGAAGTTGGGTAACATATGTGAATTTGGATGTAAAACGTTGGGTATTAAAATCGGGTAACAACGAAGTTGGGTAACATAAGTAAATTTGGATGTAGAACGTTGGGTATTAAAATCGGGTAACAACGAAGTTGGGTAACATTAGTGAATTTTGATGTAGAACGTTGGGTATTACAATCGGGTAACAACAAAGTTGGGTAACATAAGTGAATTTGGATGTAGAACGTTGGGTATTAAAATCGGCTAACAACGAAGTTGGGTAACTGAAGTGAAGTTGGATATAGAACGTTGGGTATTACAATCGGGTAACAACGAAGTTGGGTAACATAAGTGAATTTGTATGTATAACGTTGGGTATTAAATTCGGCTAACAATGAAGTTGGGTAACATAAGTGAATTTAGATGTAGAACGTTGGATATTAAAATCGAGTAACAACGAAGTTGGGTAACAAAGTTGGGTAACAAAGTATAACGTTGGGTAACAAGGTTGGGTAACAAAGTTGGGTAACAAGGTTGGGTAACAAGGTTGGGTAATAGGGTTGGGTAACAAGGTTGGGTAACAGAGTTGGGTAACAGAGTATAACGTTGGGTCCCTTCACAAATAAAAAGTCTTTCACAAATAGAAAGTGTATAGTTAGTGTTTGTATAAAATTTTGCCTACACACTTTGTTTCATTAATAAAAAAAATACACCCTTACCATTTTCACCCAAATATATTCCGCTCCATATCTATCAATCAAACGCTTATTAACTTCTTGAACAAAATACAAAAGGGTCTCAACCATATTCATAATATATTTTAGTTTAATAAATCAAAGTAATTCAATAAAAAACAAATCATAACATTAGAAAAAGATAATACATGTAATTAATTTACAATAATTAGATGAGGTAGTTTGCAGTTTATAAAAAATAATTAACAAATATCTATTTTTAAAATAATGAATAAGAAATATAAGGTTGTTTTTAAAACACACAGCTAAATAAATGTATCTATATTTATAATAATAACTTTCCTATTTTATATCATTACTTTTCATCTATTTTTATAAAATTAATATTGTTGAGATGTCAACCTTTGATATAAATTAGTGAACCAGACCCAGAAAAGAGATAGTTTGCTGATCAAATTTGATATAACCGATGCACCATTTACAACAAAGTCAGTATTGTAAAGTGATTTTTGTAAGACAAGATCTATAACATTGCATAACAATGATTCTGATGATCTTCAACCTCACAAGCCTTCATGTGCTCACAAGTATCAATAGGTGGATCTAAGGTTTTAACCCCTAGCTTCTTTCACTAAGTGATCCCACCATACCAAAGCGTATCCCTGGAACTCTAGGGCTGCTAGTTGAACCTTCATATACTCTCCAAAATTATGGCAACACTTAGGCTACAAACTAGGAATATGGACCTTGCTTCTTGTAACAGAGTAACGGTTATTAGGTTAATGGAGACAACTTGAATGCTGCTACTATGAGAGCTTCTTCCTCGCGACGCAGCTGGAGTTCCGGCCTTCCAGGAATTCAAATCTCGATCCAACCATGGAGCCTGCCAGTAATTCGAATCTGGTTCGACAGATGAATGCTGCTACTATGGGAGCTTCTTCCTCGTGACACAGCTGGAATTCAAATCTTGAGTCATCATCAAGCGAGCCGCGATTACGGCCAAGAACTAGGCGCAGTTTTGTTCGACGAGGCTTAAATGCAGCAGACTATACTTAAATCAAAATATCTTCTGCTCAATATCTATCAATCAAACGCTTATTAACTTGTTGAACAAAATGCAAAAGGGTCTCAACCATATTCATAATACATTTTAATTTAATCAATCAAAGTAATTCAATAAGAACAAGATCCATTACATGTGCATAAGAATGATTCTGATGATCTTCAACCTCACACCGGAGCCAATAAATGTCGTCTATATCATCACCTTCCAGATAAAAAACTACTACCTGTTTCAAGCATCTCTTCTTTTACATATTTCTTTCAAACTTGAGCTTCTTAATTAGTAACTAAAAACAATGAGATTAGAATGAACTCACCCGACATACCAAGCATCTAGCCAATCTGATACTTGTTCCAAGAATAGGCCGCTGCAAATATCAATCAAAAGTAAGAAAGTCATGCTTACAGACGTAGATGCAGATACATATATTGAGATTGCTGTAAATAGAGCCCCAACCCTAGCAAAGGTCTCTTTCAAATTATAAGCAGAGTATGCTGCATTCAAGCCTCCTCGAACAAAACTGCGCCTAATTCTTGGCGGTAATCGCGGCTCGCTTGATGATAACTCAAGATTTGAATTCCAGCTGCATCGCGAGGATGAAGCTCCCATAGTAGCAGCATTCATGCGTCGAACAAAATTCCAACTACTGGCAGGCCCCATGGTTACATCAAGATTCGAATTCCTGGAAGGCCCCAAGGTTCGATTAGGATCCGAATTTGCAGGCTCCAAGAGTCGATTGACATCAAAGCGGTTGGGATCTGTATGGTCGTCACTCAGTATAGCTACATACCAAAAATCGAAATCACTACTCACTCAGAACTAAATCATAAGATCGATTCAACTGTCGATTTATGGCTAAGAATAGAAAACTAACCTTTCTTTCCCGAACGAGACATTTGATATGTTTTGAAAGATCCTGTCAATGAAGGAATCACAAACAAAGTAAAAATCAAGAAATATGATTACGCAGCTTAAACAACTCATCCACTAAAGAACCGCAACAAATTCAAGAAAGAGTGAAAATAAGATTGACCTATAAAAATCAAGAAATATGATTACGCAGCTTAAACAACTCATCCACTAAAGAACCTCAACAAATTCAAGAAAGAGTGAAATGCACATCGACTAAATGCAAAAACTGTAAGAAACAAAACCTAGAAACGTGATTACGCATCAAGAGAGTGAAATTTATGCTAACAAACGACAGAAAAAAGCATTTACCAAATCACAACAACGGAACCAAATCAAGATTGACCGATAGAAATTCAGGTTCCGCAGAGATTAGGGATCGGTGATGGACCTGATTGATTAGGTTGAGGATCTGAACTCTCAAGTGAGGAAGAACACGTCCACCGAAAATAAGAGGGAAAAGTTGCAGAGAATGAAAGGTGAAATTTCAAAACCTTTTATAGGAATGACAAAGCAGTAGTTTTCTATTCTTAGCCATAAATCGACAAAAAAATATTTTTTTTGAATTATTTTTTTATTTGTTTTCTATGTGATTTATAGTTTTAAACCAGAGTCGTCCAACAATGTTTCTATCCGAAAGCCCTACTAACTTGTATTTAGATTTGATCCGGATAAAATTATACGTCAAAATACACAAACTTACATTCGATATAGTTCGACCCAATTCAATCCGGAATAAATTCTATTGGTGTGATTCGTTTGACCCACAACATTACACTTTTTGTGATCCAAACGTATACGAAAGACGAATTCATTCAAAATGACCCAATCTGACCAACTTGACCCAAAACCATCAAATCTAAATGACCCGAATACCCCGTGGATTAAAATGCACTTCTTCCTTAAGTTTTGGTAAGGACTTAAAACATGGGTGTTACATCATATTTATAATTGTAAATACGGATATTACAAATATTGGGCCAAATATTGTTTTTCGATGGAAAAAAATATAATATTGAAGAGAACATAAAGTGGAGTTTCTTTTTTTTTTTTTTTTAATATGCGGTAAGCGATTAGGGAGCATCATCTCCTCGAGACTCTCCACCCTAGAGTATCCTTTCGGATGAGATCGTCAACCAAAACATTTGACGAACTGCAAGCCGACAGGCAGTCGTGACCCAACTCAGCAAGCAAATCAGCCACACCATTGACCTCCTCTGAAGACATGCCTAATCCTAACCTGACAGAAACAAGCTAAAATATTAGTAATGTCAGACAGAAAGAGATCAAGTGTAAGAGCCTTAGTCTTTCGGACCGAGACTTGACCTTAGCCGAAATTGGATTTGGCCGAGTTTAGCCTTTCCGCATCCGCGGACCTGACTGCTGCCCGTGCGGGTTTCCGCCCCTACAGCTCAAGGAACCGCCCCTGCGGTTTCCGACGGCTGCAGCCGGTTTTGTTGACTCCTTTGACCCGTGCTTTACCCTTTGCTTACTTCTTTCCTTTTCCTTGGTTGATCAAGGGTTTTCATCGTCACTTCTCTTCCTCAGTGCTCACGTCCTCCTTGCTTCTCCTTCACCTTCCTTTGATCTTGCTCTTGTTCTTCTTAGAGTTTTGCTTGAAAGTTGTGCTTTGTGGTTGATGATGATGCTAATGATGGGTATGCTGAGCTTTGAATCCAGCTACTGATGTGTGTGACTCTCCCTGCAGCCTAGGATCTTTACTAGTGGTGAGTTCTTGCTTCTTCTCCTTCTCTTCTTCTTTGTTTCCATCTCCTTAGCTTAGGATTAGATGTTTGGACATAGGATGATGTTGGAATATGTATGTTGTTGCATGTGTGTGAATTGGATGAGAGATGACGTGAATTGATCACGTGAAGAGCCAAAGAGAAGCCGCGGGTTCACGTTCTACACAGACGCCGCCCCCGCGCCTAGAAGCCGCCGCCCCTGCGGAAAACGTGCCCCAGCGCCCGCGCCAGCGCCAGCACCTTGCTTGCGTTGCCTGCGTCCCGTGTCACCGCGCCTGCGGCTGATCCCTGCCGCACCTTCGGGTTGTCTACTCCGCTCCTGCGTCTCTTGATCACGCAGGTACGTCTTGTCCCGGGACTACCCATAGTTGGGTAGCTCCTTTCCTTTCCTAGTATGAGGGAACTAGTACCATGCTAGGTATCGGTTTATGATGAGTATGATATAGATATGCCGGTTACGGCTTTAAGGTTTACGAGTTGGATATGATCCTTATAGATCCCTTGGGTCTAGGTGTGACCCTTTGTGTGATAGTAGATTGATATGTATATATGTATGCCTTGTATAGGCCGTGTTGTCCTCCAGATTGGAGTGGACGTATGTGAGAGTTGATCTTAGTTGGGATTACTTCCGAGACTGAGGTAAGTCCATAGGACTTACTTAGCTGCCATCTCTATATTAGATGTTGCATGAGTGGTGCATGTTTATGCTTGCTAGCATGTGATATTGTTATTACCGACCTACGGTTTAGTGATTGCCCATTGTAGGGCGTGACAACTATCCTTTCATCCCGCTGGGAGACTGGAGGTTCTCTACGGGCAGGTCAGTTCTGGATTGTGGGGCAGGCTTTCCCCACTCCCATTGGGTATACGGGGTTGGTGACCGCATCACCACTCCAGCTGGCATTAGCACCGAGAGGCGAGGGTTATATTCCTCGTGTCACATATATTCATTTTTGATATCCTTATATATACGATTTGAGTGTTGGACTATATTTATAAAGATTATAAAATGGGTAAATGCGTGATATCATGATGAGGTGTTTAATATTCTTGATATGTGATTGTGCTTATGTTCATGTTATACATGTGTATGGTTAGCTAACGGTTTTATACCGTGTTGTAGATCCCTTGCAGGTTAGGAGAACTGTAGAGTGATCCAGAGAGGGTGATCTGCTGAGGGCTCTGTACACTAGGTCGTCCTCGTGGGTTTGGGACTTTTGATCTTGTATATATTTGTTATGTTTTGATTGTACTCAGCAGTACTCTGTATAAACCTTTTGATATTTATATATCAGTTTCATGTTTTGTTTTAATCTATTTGTGCCTTGTTGTAAGATCAGTGAAATTATTGTCAGGCTAGGGTCAGGATCCATTGTGAGATCCTAGCCTAGTAGCACTCCGAGTCCTACGGATTTGGGGTGTTACAAAGTTGGTATCAGAGCCCAAGTTGACAACAATGGCACTTGTAATCTGCGATAAAGGTCGAATAGATAAATAAACAGAACCCGAAAGGGGTCTGACTTTTCAAAAGATTTTTTGTTTGAAATGAGTACAAACGTTTTGGGTTAGTGTGTACGTAAAGCCATCACCCCTCTGAAGATCTCGATAGTATAGGTATATATATATAGATAGATACTATCTGATGTGATTTGTGATATAAATATCTATACATACGGCATATATATAGCCTTTTAAGTTAGGTTTATGTCCTCTGCAGATGGTTCATACTAGAGCCCTACCTGCAGCTGGACGAGGTAGAGGTTAACCCCCTCTAGGTAGAGGACGGGTTAGGACTCCTGCTACTGATCTACGTGCAGAAGAGGAGATTCACGACTATGTTGCTGAGAGTTTCGTTCCCGAGACGGGGAACGGGGCAGCTGGGAGGCCGGAATCACAGGGAGCCCGGTTAGATGGCTCATATTGTGTCTCCATGGAGAGACCAGACTTCCGAGAGTATATCAGACGGGTAGAGAAGGCCGCCAGGACAGACAGACGTGCTCCTGATCTGCCCGCACATGAGGGATCCACTGGGAGATCCCATATACAGTGACTCAGGTGCCAGCTGTACCGGAACCTGCTGCTGAGATTCCTCCGGTTCGAGAGGAGCATAGAGGGCCTCGAATAGACAGTTGGTTGAAGGCATTTCATCAGTTGGGAGTACCCCCTTTCTCTGGGAAGGTGGGGGTTAGAGGTGGAGCTGTGGACAAGGCATGTGGACTCGGATTTAGAGTCTATCAGATGTCCAACTGACAGGCAGATAGAGTTGGTGCAGACTTTGTTCAGAGATCTGGCACAACACTGGTGGAGGTCAGTACGGAGTAAGGTTCTCAGTTATGACCAGATGAGGACTATGATCAGAGAGCGTTTCTGCCCTGCCTCACTGAGGAGGGAGAAACTGCGCGACTTTGTTGAGGCTGGATTTGATGATGTACCAGTCTCAGAGGCCATCAGGAGGAGCTGGCTTTACTGGGTCCAGCTGCACCTCTTGCTGATCAGCATGCTTATCTTTTCTCTCGACGATTGAGGGATGGTACCCGAGCCTATATGGCGGGTTTTCACTGTGAGTCCTTGATGGACTATCAGGACAGAGCTGCAGATTATGAGAGAGAGAGAGAGAGCTGGGTAGAGGAGAGCTTCTCAGGCCGGAGGGTCTGAGAAGAGACAGCGTACGGGGCAGGCCAGTGGTACTACTGGAGCTGCTAGTGTTGGGCGTAGTCAGAGACGCTAGGGTCGTTCTGTATCTGCACCAGCTACAAAGAAGGGACGACAGTTTTATAACTATGGAGATCCAGGACATATGAGGCCAGAGTGCACGAGGCCATTAGTGACGTGTTTTACTTGTGGTAGACAGGGTCATCGAGCCGTTTACTGCCGCTAGGGCGGAGCTGCATCTCAGCAGGGTTCTTCTCCTGCCAGTGTAGCGGGAGGTGGGCAGAGGCAACCTCAGCAGCAGCAACAAATACCGGGACAGTAGAGAGTCCCAGATCGCCCTACGACTCAAGGATCTGCTCTTGGGCCGAGTAGAGGCAGAGGCCGTGGTGGGAGCACAACTGATATCAGAGCCCACAGGGTCGTGTTTTTGAGCTGAGGAGTGCAGAGGAGCCAGTTGCAACTACTGCTACAGGTACCATTCTGATTCATGGTTTACCTGTTAGAGTTTTATTTGATACGGGTGCTACGCACTCTTTTATTTCTGATGCTTGTGTAGAGCGTCTTGGTTTAGATACAGTTGAGGGGATGCCCTTTATTATAGGGTTACCCAATGGTGGTAGGGTCAGAGGTACCCGTGAGATTCACGGTTGTCCCATTTCTGTAGGGACCCATGTGTTACTAGTTGACTTCTTTGTCATGTCATTAGAGCATGAAGAAGTCATTCTAGGTATGGACTGGATGGATAGACACTCTGCAGTCTTAGATGTAGGTAGGAGGACTGTTACCCTCTCTACCGAGTTAGGCCAGATAGAGGTTTTCCGAGGTTGGGACCTTGGAAAGACAGGTACGGTTATCAGCGCTATACGGGCAACCAGATTGATTGCACAGAGTTGCGAGGCCTTCTGGTGTTATGCCATGAAGCAGGGGAGAGTCCAGCTGTAGAGGACATCCTAGACGTTTGTGAGTTCACAGATGTGTTTGCTGAGCCGTATAGCTTGCCGCCTCAGAGGAGTGTGGATTTTGGGATTGAGTTAGATCTTGGTACGAGACCCATCTCGAAGGCCCCATACCGGATGGCGCCTGTTGAGATGCTGGAGCTGAAGAAGCAACTCGAGGAGTTGGCTGAGAAGGGCTTCATTCGCCCTAGGGTGTCTCCATGGGGAGCACCTGTCCTCTTCGACGGAAGAAGAACGGATCACTGAGGTTATGTATAAATTATAGAGAGCTGAACAAGGTGACCATCAAGAACAAGTATCCACTGCCTCGTATTGATGATTTGTTAGACCAGCTACAGGGAGCGACTGTGTTGTCCAGGATTGACCTGCGTTCCGGGTATCACCAGCTGAGGGTGAGGGAGCAGGATGTGCACAGGACAACATTCCGGACCAGATATGGCCACTACGAGTTTGTAGTGATGCCATTTGGGCTTACGAATGCCCCAACCGTCTTTATGGAGTTGATGAACAGTATCTTCATTGACTTCCTGGATCAGTTTGTGGTGGTTTTCATTGATGACATTCTAGTATACTCTCGCATCAGATAAGAGCATGCAGGACATCTGAGGACTGTATTGCAGGTTTTGTGGGATAGAGAACTTTATGCTAAGTTCTCTAAGTGTGAGTTTTGGATGCCAGAGGTAGCATTCCTAGGTCATGTGGTTTCAGCTGAGGGAATCAAGGTTGATCCGGTGAAGATTGAGGCAGTAGCAGCATGGACGACACCGACGAACGTCAAGGAAGTACGTAGTTTTCTTGGCCTAGCCGGTTATTACAAACGCTTCGTGGAGGGATTTTTTGTGATTGCCCGTCCACTGACGAGTTTGCTAAGGAAGACTACCAGATTTGTGTGGTCTGATCAATGCATGCAGAGTTTTGAAAAGTTGAAGAGGCGTTTGACTTCTGCTCCTATTTTGGCACAACCAGAGGGTACTGAGGATTTTGTAGTATATAGTGATGCATCCAAGCTAGGCTTGGGATGTGTTTTGATACTGAGAGGCAGGGTGATTGCATATGCGTCTCGACAACTGAAGACGTATGAGGAGAACTACCCGACTCATGATCTGGAGTTGGAAGCGGTAGTTCATGCACTAAAGATCTAGAGACATTACCTGTATGGTGCTACGTGTCAGATCTTCACAGACCATAAGAGTCTGAAGTATATTTTCACGCAGCGGGAATTGAATAACCGCCAGGGTAGGTGCCTTGAGCTGATCAACGACTTTGATTTAAAGATCCTGTATCATCCAGGGAAGGCGAACGTTGTCGCCGACGCCCCGAGCAGGAAGACGCCTCGAGAGTAGGCGATTGCGAGATTGACAGTACAACATCAGTTGTAGAGAGATCTGATTTGGTTAGAGTTGGACATCCAGTTTCCTGATGAGGATGCCCAGCTGTGTACTTTTGAGGTTCTTCCTGATCTGTTGGGCGAGATCCAACAAAAGCAGGAGACCTGCCCTACATTGCTGAAGATACGAGATAGGATGTCTCGGGATGAGGCACCACAGTTCCTGCTAGGAGCAGATGAAGTTTTGAGACGCCGCGGTCGCGTCTGTGTACCTGCTGATACAGAGCTGAGACAGAGGATTTTACAGGAGGGTCACTGTACACCTTACTCTGTACATCCAGGTACAAGTAAGATGTATCAGGATTTGAGACGTCTATATTGGTGGGGAGGGCTGAAGCCCGATGTGGCCAAATTTGTGGCACAGTGTGCGACCTGCCAGCAGGTCATGATAGAGCATAGCAGACTTGGAGGTGAGCTCCATCCACTTCCTGTTCCATGGAGGAAGTGGGAGGACGTCACCATGGACTTTGTGACTGGACTGAGGCTGAGCTGTAGTTTTGATGCCATCTGGGTCATAGTTGACAGATTGACGAAGACGACACGTTTCATTCCTATTAGGGAGACGTGGCCGGTGAGCAGATTAGCTAAGGAGTACACTAGGCAGATAGTGAGACTATTTGGTGTACCGAGGACGATCGTCGCAAATAGAGACTGCCCATTGTAGGGCCGTGACAGCCTTACCCACTCATCCCCATGGGAGACTGCCCATTGTGAGACTATTGGATGTGTGCATGAGTGGTGTTTGATATATGATTGATAGCATGTGAGGATTGATTATTACCGACCTATGGTTTAGTGACTGCCCATTGTAGGGTCGTGACAGCCTTGCCCACTCATCCCCATGGGAGACTGGGAGGTTCTCTACGGCACATACAAATTTGGTACACGGCACGGGCACTGTCTCCACTCCCTCAGGGTACACGGAGGAGTCGTCCCGGTTGACCACTCCAGCTGGCATGACCACCGAGAGGCGAGGATTATATTCCTCGTGTCACATATATTCATATTGATATTTATATATATATATATACGATTCGTGTGTTGGACCATTTATATAAATATAATGAACTTGGTAAATGTGTGATATCATGTTGAAGTGTTTAGTATTTCTTTTATGTGATTGTGCTTATGCTCATTCTTTATATGTGTAAGGTTAGCTAACGGTTTCATACCGTGTTGTAGATCTTTGCAGATTAGGAGAACTGCAGAGTGATCCAAAGAGGGTGATCTGCTGAGGGCTCCGTACACTAGGTCGTCTTCGTGGGATTGGGATATTTTGATCATGTATATGTTATGTTTTGATTGTACTCGGTAGTATTCTGTTTAAACCTATTGATATTTATTCCAGTTTTTGTGGTTTGGTTTTAATCTATCTGTGCCTTGTTTTAAGATTAGTGAGATTGTTGTCAGGCTAGGGTCAGGATCCATTGTGAGATCCTAGCCCAGTAGCACCTCGAGTCCTACGGATTTGGGGTGTTACAATGTTGGTATCAGAGCCTAGGATGACAACAATGGCACTTGCAATCTGCGATAAAGGTCGAATAGATAAATAAACAGAACCCGAAAGGGGTCTGACTTTTCAAAAGATTTTGGTTTGAAATGAGTACAAACGTTTTGGGTTAGTGTGTACGTGAAGCCATCACCCCTCTGAAGATCTCGACAGTATAGGTATATATATACATAGATAGATACTACCTGATGTGATGTTGTGATATATATATCTATACATACGGCATATATATAGCCTTCTAAGTTAGGTTATGTCCTCTGCAGATGGTTCAAACTAGAGCCTTACCTGCAGCTGGACGAGGTAGAGGTAGACCCCCTCTAGGTAGAGGACGGTGTAGGACTTCCGCTGTTGATCCACGTGCAGCGGAAGAGGTTCACGAGGACGTTGCTGAGAGTGTTGTTCCTGAGATTTGGAACGGGGTAGTTGGGAGACAAGGTCCACAGCGAGTCTAGTCAGATGACTTGGATAATGTCTCCATGGGAGGACCAGAGTTTCGTGAGTATATCCGGCGAGTGGAGGAGGCTGTCAGAGCAGGTAGACCTATCCCGGATCTGCCAGTACAGGAGGGATCATCTGAGAGGTCCCACACAGTTACTCAGGTGCCAGCTATACCGACACTTGCTGTCGAGATTACTAGAGTTATAGAGGAGCATCGAGGGCCTCGACCAGATACTTGGTTGAAGACGTTCCATCAGATGGGAGTACCCCCTTTCTCTGGGAAGGTGGGGTTAGAGGTCGAGTTGTGGATCGGACATGTAGACTCAGCTCTGGAGTCTATTAGATGTCCAGGAGATAGACAGGTGGAGTTAGTACAGACTCTATTTCGGGACCTAGCACAGGATTGGTGGAGATTTGTGCAAAGTCAGGTTTCTAGCTATGACCAGATGAGGAGTATGATCAGAGAGCGTTTCTGCCCTGCCTCATTAAGGAGGGAGAAATTGCGGGATTTTGTAGAGGCTGGGTTCGAGGATGTACCAGTCTCTGAGGCTATCCGGAGGTTTCAGGAGGAGCTGGCTTTGCTGGGCCCAGTTGCACCTCCTGCTGATCAGAATTTGTATCTCTTTTCCCGACGACTGAGGGATGGTACCCGGGCCTATATGGCGGGATTTCATTGTGAGTCCTTTATGGACTACCAGGATCGAGCCGCCGATTGTGAGCAAGAGCGGGCTAGTAAGAGGAGAGCTTCTCAGACCAGAGAGTCTGAGAAGAGACAACATACCAGGCAGGCCAGTGGTACTGCTGGCACTGCTAGTGCAGGGCGAGGTCAGAGTCGCCAAAGTCATCCCTTCTCTACACCAGTTACAAATAAGGGACGACAGTGCCACAATTGTGGTAAGTATGGACATATGCGACCAGAGTGTCCGAGGAAGACAGTGTTGTGTTACAATTGTGGCAAACCAGTTCATAGGGTTGTCTTCTGTAGACAGGGTGGAGCGTCATCTCGGTAGGGTTCTACTCCTGCTAGTGTAGCTGGGGGTGGACAAAGGCCACCTCAGCAGTAACAGACACAGGGACAACAGAGCGTCCCGGATCGTCCTCCTACTCAGATAGCTGCTCCTGGGTCGAGTAGAGGCAGAGGTCGTGGCGGGAATGCCACTAATACCAAAGGAGCTCGGGATAAAGTCTTTTGAGTTGGGGAGTGCAGAGAAGCCAGCTGCACCGACTGTTACAGGTACCATTCTAATTCATGGTTTACCTGTTCGAGTTTTATTTGATATGGGTGTTACGCACTCTTTTATATCTCATGCCTGTGTTGAGCGTATAAGTTTAGTTACGATTGAAGGGACACCCTTCAGTATCGGGTTACCCGATGGTAGTAGGGTCATAGACACCTATGAGATATTTGGTTGTCCCATTTGTGTAGGGACCTGTGTATTATCCGTTGATCTATTTGTTATGCCGTTGGTGCATGAGTGTGTTGTTTTAAGTATGGATTCGATGGATAGGCATCAGGTTGTATGAGATGTAGGTAGGAGGACTGTTACAGTCTCTACCGAGATAGGTCAAATTGAGGGTTGCCATGGCCGGGACCTTGGGAAGTCAGGTATGGCTATCAGTGCGGTGTGTGCAGCAAGATTGATTGCACAAGGTTGTGAGGCCCTCTGGTATTATACCATGAAGGAGGGGGAGAGTCCAGTATTTAAGGACATCCCAGTTATCTGTGAGTTTACGGATGTTTTTACTGAGTCATCCAATTACCGTCTCAGAGGAGAGTGGACTTTGGTATTAAATTAAAGTATGGTACGAGACCAATCTCAAAGGCCCCATACCGGATGGCGCCTGTCGAGATGTCAGAGTTGAAGAAGCAACTCGAGGAGTTGGCTGAGAAGGGTTTTATTTGCCCTAGCGTATCTCCATGGGGAGCACCTGTGTGAGACCCCTATTCTTTCTGACCGAGATCGGACCATAGCCGAGATTGGCTTTGGGCCCAGACTGGCCTTTCCGCACCTGCGGGCATGACCACCGCCCCAGCGGGTTCCCGCCCCTACGGCTCATGGAACCGCCCCTGCGGTTTCCGGCGGCTGCAACCGGTTTTGTTGGATCCCTTGACCGTGCTTTACCTTTCCTCCTCTTATTCTTCCCTTGGCTTCGTGAGCAAGGGTTTCACACTTCTTCCTTCAGCTTTCCTCACGTCCTTCTTTCCTCTCCTTCGTCTTCTTTGATCTTGTTCTTGATTCTCCTTGGTTTTGGAAGAGATTTGTTGTGGCTTTGATGATGATGACGCTTTTGATGAGTACTGCTGGGCTTGGAAGTCAGTGAGATTGTTGGTGATCAACTCCTTAGCTAACCACAACTGTGGTAAGTTTCCTATCCTTTGTTCTTCTTCTCTTTGCTTGATTCTTCCTTCCTTAGCTTAGGATTAGTTGTATGGATCATAGGATGATGTTAACTTGTGTATGTATATGTATGGATGGGAATCTGGAAGAGAGGAGACGCGAAATAATCACGTGAAGAGTGAAAGACAACTCGCAGGGTCTCGCTATGCACTGCCGCCGCCCCCGCGCCTGGAAACCACCGCCCCTGTGGAAGCCGTGCCGCAGCGCCCGCGCCATCGTCAGCGCCTTGCCTACGTCGCCTACATTCCTTGTCACCGCGCCTGCGGCTGCTCCCTGCCGCGCCTGCGGGTTATCCATTCCGCCCCTGCAACCCTTGATCACACAGGTGCGTCTTGTCCCGGGACTACCCATAGTTGGGTAACTCCTTTCCTTTCCTAGTATGAGGGAGCTAGTACCATGCTAGGTATCGGTTTACGATGGGTATGATATAGATATGCCGGTTACGGCCTTGAGGTTTACGAGTTAGATATGATCCTTATGGGTCCCTTGGGTCTAGGTGTGACCCCTTTGTGTGATAGGAGTTTGATATATATGTATGCCTTGTATAGGCCGTGTTGTCCTCCAGTTTGGAGTGGACCTGAGTGAGAGCTGATTAGCGATACGACTTTTGAGATTGAGGTAAGTCCATAGGACTTACTTAGCTACTATCCTTATATTGGATGTATGCTTGAGTGGTGTGTGTTATATGCTTTATAGCATGCTTTATGATGGTCACCGACCTATGTTATATTGACCGCCCATTGTAGTGGCCGTGATAACCTTTCCCTCTCATCCCGTAGTGGAGTCTGGGAGGTTCTCTGTAGTCAGGTCAGATCTGGTATACGGGAAGGACCCTCACCACTCCCATAGGGTACACGGGAGGTGTGCTGATACTACTCCAGCTGGCTAGAGCACTCAGAGGCGGGGATTATATTCCTCGTGTCACATATCTTCATATACATCTATTTATACGATTGAGTGATTAAACTTATTAAAGATAATAAACCGGGTAAATGTGTGATATCATGATGAGGTGTTAATATTCTTGATATGTGTTTGTGCTCTAGCATCTTCATATATATGTGTATGGTTAGCTAACGGTTTTATACCGTGTTGTAGATCCTTTGCAGGTTAGGAGAGCTGCAGAGTGATCCAGAGGGGGGATCTGCTAAGGGCTCCGTAAACTGGGTCGTCCTCGTGGGATAGGATCTTTGATCATGTTTATGTTTATGTTTTGTTGTACTCAACAGTACTTGTATAAACCTTTTGATACTTTTATAATAGTTTCATGTTTTGTATTTAATCTATCGGTTCCTTGTTGTAAGTTTCAGTGAACTTGTTGTCAGGCTAGGTTCAGGATCCATTGTGAGATCCTAGCCCAGTAGCACTCCGAGTCCTACGGATTTGGGGTGTTACAACATGTCCTCCTCATACGGAAGAAGGACGAATCTTTGCGATTGTGTATTGATTACAGGAAGCTGAACAAGGTGACTATTAAGAACAATTATCCATTGCTTCGTATTGATGACATGTTAGATCAGCTTCAGGGAGCCACACTGTTCTCCCGAATTGACCTGCGCTCATGTTATCACCAGCTGAGGGTGAGGGAGCAGGATATTTACAAGATAGCTTTTCGGATTAGCTATGAACACTACGAGTTAGTAGTGATGCCTTTGGGCTTATGAATGCCCCAACAGTTATGGAGTTGATGAACAACATATTCATCGACTTCCTGGATCAGGTTGTGATGGTAATGATAGATGATACCTTGGTATACTCCCGCAGTAAAGAGAAACGTGTAGGACAGTTAAGGACTGTGTTACAGGTTTTACGGGATAAAGACCTTTATGTTAAGTTCTCTAAGTGCGAGTTCTGGATGCCAGAGGGTACTGATGATTTGTGGGTTACACTGATGCATACAAGCTAGGCTTGGAATGCGTAGTGATGCAACGGGAATTGAATAACCACCATCGTTGGTGGCTTGAGTTGATTAAGGATTTTGACCTGAAGATACTGTATCATTCAGGGAAGGCGAACGTGGTTGCCGACGCCCTGAGCAGGAAGACGCCTCAAGAGAAGGCGATTGCGAGACTGACATTACAGTCTTAGTTACAGAAAGATCTGGTCTGGCTAGAGCTGGATTTCCAGTTCTTGATAAGGACGCCCAATTGAGTATTTTAGAGGTTCTTCCTAATCTGTTGAGTAGAATCCAACAAAAGCAGGAGACCTGCCCGATTTTGATGAGGATTCGAGAGAGGATGTCTCGAGATGAGGCACCACGGTTCCTTGTAGGAGCAGATGTAGTTTTAAGACGCCGCGGTCGCGTCTGTGTAACCGTTGATGCGGAGTTACGCCAGAGGTTATTGCAGGAGGCTCAGTACATGCCTTATTCAGTACATCCTGGTACGAGTAAGATTTACCAGGATTTGAGACGTTCATATTGATGAGAAGGGTTGAATCCGATGCGGCCAGAATCGTGGCCAATGTGCGACCTGCTAGTAGGTCAAGATAGAGCATTTCAGATCTGGAAGTGAACTCCAACCACTACCTGCTCTACAGAGGAAGTGGGAGGACGTCATCATGGATTTTGTGACTGGACTGAGGCTGAGCCAGAGTTTTGATGCCATCTGGGTTATTGTGGTTAGACTGACAAAGACGGCACGTTTCATCCCTATCAGGGAGACGTGGCCAGTGAGCAGATTAGCTGAGGAGTACACTAGGCAGATAGTGAGACTCCATGGTGTACCGAGGACGATCGTTTCAGACAGAGATGGACGATTGGCTCGAGGTTTTGGCAGCAGATTTAGACTGCTTTGGAGACGAATTTGCATTTCATGGATGCGTTCCATCCTCAAATAGATGGCCAGTCAGAGAGGACCCTTCAAACATTAAGGATATGATGCGAGCTTGTGGGTTGGATTAGGGACCCATGTGGATAGATCATGCATCTATTGGTATAGCCCCATATGAAGTACTATATGGACAGAGATGTTGTACATCGTTATGCGGGGATGAGCCTAGCACTGTTAGTGGTTGACACCTGACCAGATTCAGGATGATATGGCTCGGGTAGCATTGATTAGAGAGAGGATACTGATGAAACAGAGTCGTCAGAAGTCATATGTAGATAAGAGGCGTAGACCTCTAAAGTTCAAGGTTGGAGCCATGTGTGGCTGAGAGTGTCTCCGACACGAAGTGTAAGATGTTTTGATATTAAGGGAAAGTTAAGCTCCGATATGTCGGACCGTTTGAGATATTGAATCGGTTTGGGCGTGCAGCCTACTGATTGGCTTTGCCTCCCAGATTAGAGGGTGTTCACTATGTGTTTCATGTGTCTCAGCTGAGTGAGTTTATACTAGATCCGAAACACATTATGAGTTATGATGAATTGGTGGTTGAGCTGGACCACACTTTTGTTGAACATCTGATTGCAGTCCTAGAACGAGGCATGAGATGCCTGCGTTCGAAGAACATATCTATGTTGAGGTTACAGTGGTCGAGATGAGGACCTGATGAGGCTACATAAGAGACTGAGGATATTATCCAGAGGAACTATTCAGAGTTCTATGCTGAGATGGATATACCAGTAGGATCGCCGAGTAGATCTTAGTACTATCTCGATACGTAGTATGCTTATGTGTTTATGTGCTTATATGTCATACTGTGTTTATTTTTCGTGCTAGCGGTGATATGATTTATGATCTAAGTAGATCATGTTGTGCTAGTGCGATTGGTTATAGCTGGAGATGGTTCTTTCCTCCATGCTATTGTGATGTGACTATCTTGATGGACATAGTAGTGCTGGAGATGTTTTCCTCCATGCCTTTCTGTTATGAGTGTGATTTTTGGCTAGAGATGTGCTTCCTCTATGCCCTTGTGATGATAGTTGGCTGGAGATGTTTTCCCTCCATGCCCTGGTGTTGTGATGTGATGTTATGGCTAGAGATGTTTCCCTCTATGCCTTGGATAGTTGTGATCTTTTGGATGGAGAAGGTTTTCACCATGCCTGTGTTAAGGATATAGAGTGGTATGGGTTGATACCTGGTGTGCAGAGATGTGATACCCCGATATAGAGAGTTGTACCTCGGCTTCTGAGTTAGAGTGATTTATGGGTTTACACAAGTTTCGGGATGAAACTTGTTTTTAAGGGGGTGAGGTGTAAGAGCCCTAGTTCTTGGACCGAGATTAGTCTTTATCCGGGATTGGTTTTGGCCGAGATATGGCCTAGCCGCACCCGCGGGTGGGTGTGCCGCCCCTGCGGGTTCCCGCTCCTGCGGCTCAGAGAACCGTCCCAGCGGTTTACTACGGTTGCAGCCATTTTTGTTGACCATTTGACTCGTGCTTTACCCTTTCCTCCTCTTATTCTTTCCTTGGCTCGTGATCAAGGGTTTTACCTCCATTCTTCAGCCTTCCCACGTTCTCCTTGCTTCTCCTTCTCCCCTCCTTGATCTTGCTTGAGTTTCCTTAGAGTTTGGAAGAGTTGTGTGGCTTGATTTTAATGTTGATGATGGATGTGTGTATGCTGAGCTTGGAGGCCAACTACTGAGGTGTGTGATCTCTCCCTACAGCCTAGGACTACAAGGGTGGTAAGTGATCTTGCTTCTCCTTCTTTCATTCCTTGATTCCATCTTCTTAGCTTAGGTTTAGATGTATGTGGATGTAGATTGATGTTGGTTTATGTATGTATATGTTTGTATGTGGTATTGGATGAGAGAAGACGTGATTTGATCACGTGAAGAGCCGAAGAGGAATCGCGGGATCGGCCTCTACATTGTCGCCACCCCCGCGGTTGGAAGCTGCCGCCCCTGCGGAAGCATTGTCCCCGCACCCACGCCGGAAGCCGCTGCCCCTGCGGCAACGGTCCCAGCGCCAGCGCCCGTGTTCTTCCGCGCCTGCGCTTGCCAGCGGCCACGGTCACCGCGCCGACGGCTGATCCTTGTCGCGCCTGCGGATTCTTGCTCCGCCCCTGCGTTCCTTTGTCACGCAGGTGCATCTTGTCCCGGGACTACCTATAGTGGGGTAGCTCCTTTCGTTTCCTAGTATAAGAGACTTAGTACCATGCTAGGTATCGGTTGATGATGAGTATGATATGGATATGCCGGTTAGGGCTTTGAGGTTTACGAGTTGGATATGATCTCTATGGATCCCTTGGGTCTAGGTGTGACCCCTTCGTGTGATAGGAGTTTGGTATATATATGTATGCCTTGTATAGGCCGTGTTGTCCTCTAGTTTGGAGTGGACTTGTCTGAGAGTTGTTCGTAGCGAGACTACTTCTGAGATTGAGGTAAGTCCATAGGACTTACTTAGCTTCCATCCTTATATTGGATGTGTGCATGAGTGGTGTTTGATATATGATTGATAGCATGTGAGGATTGATTAATACCGACCTATGGTTTAGTGACTGCCCATTGTAGGGCCGTGACAACCTTGCCCACTCATCCCCATGGGAGACTGGGAGGTTCTCTGCGGAACATCCAAATCTGGTACACGAAATGGGCACTGTCTCCACTCCCTCAGGGTACACGGATGAGTCGTCCCGGTTGACCACTCCAGCTGGCATGACCACCGAGAGGCGAGGGTTATTATCCTCGTGTCACATATATTCATATTGATATTTATATATATATACGATTCGTGTGTTGGACCATTTATATAAAGATAATGAACCGGGTAAATGTGTGATATCATGTTGAAGTGTTTAGTATTTCTGATATGTGATTGTGCTTATGCTCATTCTTTATATGTGTATGGTTAGCTAACGGTTTCATACCGTGTTGTAGATATTTGCAGGTTAGGAGAGCTGCAGAGTGATCCAGAGAGAGTGATCTGCTGAGGGCTCCGTACACTAGGTCGTCTTCGTGGGATTGGGATATTTTGATCATGTATTTGTTATGTTTTGATTGTACTCAGCAGTATTCTGTTTAAACCTATTGATATTTATTCCAGTTTTGTGGTTTGGTTTTAATCTATATGTGTCTTGTTGTAAGATCAGTGAGATTGTTGTCAAGCTAGGGTTAGGATCCATTGTGAGATCCTACCCCAGTAGCACCTCAAGTCCTACGGATTTGGGGTGTTACATTCGATGTTTGGAACGCTGATTTTTTTAGGTTTATTTTTTGGCTAGAAATCTTACAGTAACCATTCGGGATCTCCATAGTCCTGGAACTAGCACTCATCGATGCTTTTGTAAAAATGATGATATCATCAGCAAAGGCTAAGAAAGGGATGTAAGAACCCCCTCTTGAGATGGGAAATCCAATAATTTTCTTATTTCGGTCGCTCTCTCTTTGAATATTTCGCACCAGAACCTCAGCTCCAAGATTAAAAATCATTGGGGAGATAGGGTCACCTTGACGAAGCCCTCTCTTGGGTAAGATCAAGTCTGAAGGTCTATCATTAATTAGGATTGAGTAGGAGACCGTCGAGATACATTCCATTATCCAACTACTAAATTTGTTGTTAAAACCAAATTTTTCCAAAACAGCTCTAATGAAGAACCATTCCACTCTATCATAAGCTTTTTCCATATCCAACTTAATTGCCATATAACCTTCTTTACTTCTTTTCATTCTAAATCCATGAAAGATTTCATGCGCAATCAATATATTATCATGAATAGCTCTGTTGTGAACAAAAACACTTTGTAAAGGATGAATTAACTTCGACGCTAGAATTTTCGCAATAATCTTATAGGTCATGGAACAGAGACTAATGGGCCTGAAATCATAAAGTGGAGTTTCTAAATACGTCAAGTAATAGCAAAAGAAAGAAATAATTTCCCATAGCGAAAAATACGAAATTTCTCCACATCATACCTAATTTGGTTCTTCTCATTCTTAACGAAGGCCTTAAATCAAATGTCTCACATACTATTCCTTTGATTATTTTGTTATTGATTCTAAGGAGATTAAGTGATCTCCACATATATAATCGCACTAGTGTATTATCCGCACCTTGTGCGGGTTTTGAATAATATTGGATTAGCTATATTATTAAGTTATTTTATATTTTATATTTGTTTTGTTTAAAAACATATATAACGTATTGATAGGTAATTATCTATTGGTTCCGATAAATAAAATTAGACAAAATATTAGATGATATTTATCGGTTGGAAAAGTAGAGATATAAATTTATCTACCAATATGAAAATAAATTAGAGTTAAACAATAATTTGATGGTTAATAAAATATTACAAATTAAATGTTAAAAATAAAAAGATTGATTTAAAATACTGTAAAAAATAATATTTTAGATGTAGGCATATTTTAAAGATTAGCATGAGATTTGTACAAACGATATTTTAAACAATTAGAAGTGTGTTTGGTAAATGAATATTGGATTGATTATATTTCAGTTTTAAATTCGTTATTTCAAGAAAAATAAACATTGAACTCGAATCAACAAAACTTCTTATGGAAGCTAGAATTTCCTAAATATCATATTTGAAAGTATATTGTAAAACTAATATGAAATAAAAAACTAAATTTAATGAAGGATTTAAGATCTAAAATTTTAAAACGGTAGGATTTAACAGACTATATTTTTTTCAAAAAAAAATAAAGTGAAATAGTAACTAAAAAGAGATTTTGTGAGATTTTTAGTAAAAATCGATTTTGCAAATCTATAACGCCCGATTTAAAGAATCTCTGAATATGCTTCAAGTTGACTTTTTTAAAAATAATTACCTATTTAAAATTTGTGGAACGTAAGTCTTGAAAATATAAACTTATTTAAATCTATTTGATATATACTTTTTTTATTTTTTTTTGGCTTCAATAAACATGGGCACGGCACGAGACAATAAAAGCTCTTCCTTTAATAGATATATGATATTCCTTGGATTATTGCCTCAATGTCAAAAAAAAAAGAATACTTTGGAGAAGCTGGCGGCATTTTGAATGGACATTAGGCTTGCGGAAGGAGAGATTTACCGTTTGATTTTTTTTTAATGAACTAGTTTAGTGTCCGTGTCTTGCACGGGTATTTTAAAGAAATGTATATGTGTGGGATTAAATTTTAATATGTGAGTAATTTGTCATATGCGTATTTTTATTTTTGTTGAAGGTATTTGTATGTTTATGTTAAAAAGTATACACATAATAATAAGTTAATTGTTCGTAAAATCGAAATATAACTATGACTATATTTGAGGGCATATCAAACTAAGAGTGTTCACTACATCTGGGGACATACCAACTCAGGTGTGTTCACTATATCTCTGTAAGAAAAAAACCATAACATTATAAACACACTATTTTAATTTTAGTAGACACGGAGATCAAACCTTATGTGTATCATGTAAGTAATATTATAAGTTCATTTGACCATAATACCAAAATATATATTCTTAAGCATATAATTATTCAAATGAAAGCAACGAACAATCTAGACATCTATAATCTCAAGCACATGTTGTCTATTTTCCAAAACTTTGTCTAAATTCATCTTGTTAAAGTAATCAAATAGACAAATAACGGTATTTGGTCTCACGTACTTTAGAAGATAAGTCTATTACCAATCATTTTAATTCAAGAAAAGAACTGTTACGGAAACTAAAATTAATCTTAACACTAAAAATAAAATAGTGGACACAAAATAGATACATTAAAAATAAAATATGGGTATTAAATACACACATTAAAGACTATTGACAATAAATAAAATAAAATAAAATAAAATAGTGGACATAAAATACACATTAAAGACTATTGACAATAAATAAATAAAATAAAATAGTAGACATAAAATACATACATTAGAGACTATTAGCAATAAATAAAATAAAATAGTGAACATAAAATACAGACATTAGAGACTATTGGCTATAAATATAATAACACAATGGACATAAAATATAAACATTAGACACTATTGGCTATAAATAAATCAAACAAAGTAGGACAAGTCCAGCCGCAAGATGGACGAGTTCTAATGGTATATAAAACACAAGATGTGATTGAGGACCTGATAAGCCAACTAAAGTTCGTGATAATGTTGATTATGTTCGGCTCTTCTAGAGTAGGACTCCAACCATGTGAGAGCCCTAGTCTTTCAGACCGAGATAGGACCTTAGCCGAGATTGGCTTTGGCCGAGATTGGTCTTTCCACACCCGCGGGCACGAATGCCGTCCCTGCGGGTTTCCGCCCCTGCGGCACAGGGAACTGCCCCTGCGGTTTCCAGCGGCTGCAGCCGGTTTTGTTGACTCCTTTGACTTGTGCTTTACTTTTCCTTACTTCTTCCGTTTTACCTTGCTGAGCAAGGGTTTCATCACATTTCCAATCCAGCTTTCACGTCCTCCTTGCTTCTCCTTCACCTTCCTTTGATCTTGTTCTTGTTCTCCTTGGAGTTTGGCTTGGAAGTTGTACTTTGTGGTTGATGATGATGCTAGTGATGTGTATGCTGAGCTTGGAAGCCAGCTACTGATGTGTGTGACTCTCCCTGCAGCCTAGGATCTTCAATAGTGGTAAGTTCTTGCTTCTTCTTCTTCTCTTCTTCTTTGTTTCCATCTCCTTAGCTTAGGATTAGATGGTTGGACATAGGACGATGTTGGAATGTATATGTTGTTGCATGTGTATGACTTTGGTTGAGAGAAGACGTGAATTGATCACGTGAAGAGTGAAAGAAGACTCGCGGGGCTACGTTCTGCACTGTCGCCGTCCCCGCGCCTGGAAGCCGCCGCCCCTGCGGAAGCCGTGCCGCAGCGCCTGCGCCAGCGCCTGCGCCGTGCCTGCATTTGCCTGCAGCTTTGTCACCGCGCCCGCGGCTGATTTCCGTCGCGCCTGCGGGTTGCTTGCTCCGCCCCTGCGTCCCTTGTTTTACGCAGGTGCGTCTTATCCCGGATCTACCTAGAGTTAGGTAGATCATTTCCTTTCCTAGTATGAGCGGTAGTAGAATGTTAGGTAGCGGATGTTGATGAGTATGATATAGATATGCCGGTTACGGCTTTGAGGTTTCTGAGTTGGATGTGATCCTTATGGATCCCTTGGGTCTAGGTGTGACCCTTTGTGTGATAGGAGTTTGATATATATATGTATGCCTTGTATAGGCCGTGTTATCCTCTAGTTTGGAGTGGACTGAGTTGAGGGTTGATCCAGTTGAGACGACTTCGAGGTTGAGTTAAGTCCGTGGGACTTACTTAGTTGCCATTCCTTTATAGGATGTTGTGCATGAGTAGTGTTTGTTATTTTCTTTATAGCATGCGTTATGATGGTCACCGACCTATGGTATATTGCTTGCCCATTGTAGGGATGTGATAACTTGCCTTTTCATCCCACCGGGAGTCTGGGAGGTTCTCTGTAGGCAGGCCAGACCTGGTAAACGGTTTGGGCACTCCCCATTCCCTTAGGGTACACGGGGTAGTGTTCCAGGAACCATTCTAGCTGGCTATTGGACCCAGAGGCGAGGGTTATATTCCTCGTGTCACATATGTTTATATGGATATATATATATACGAGTTGTTTGCTGGACATTATAAAGATAATTAACCGGGTAAATGTGTGAAAGCATGATGATGTGTTAAGATTTCTGATGCGTGTTTGTGCTCTAGCATCTTCCTATATATGTGTATGGTTAGCTAACTGTTTTATACCGTGTTGTAGATACTTTGCAGGATAGGAGAGCTGCAGAGTGATCTAGAGTGGGTGGTCCGTTGAGGGCTCCGAACACTGGGGCGTTATCGGGGATATGGGTTTTTTTGTTATACAGTATGGATTTGTTTGTACTCAGCGGTATATTGTATTACCTTTTGATATATATATATATATATATATATATATATATATATATATATATATATATATATATATATATATATATATCAATTTCATGTTTTGTTTTAATCTATCGGTGCCTTGTTGTAAGATTAGTGAAATTGTTGTCAGGCTAGGGTCAGGATCCATTGTGAGATCCTAGCCCAGTAGCACTCCGAGTCTTACGGATTTGGGGTGTTACAAAGTTGGTATCAGAGTCCAGGTTGACAACAATGGCACTAGTAATCTGCGATAAAGGTCGAATAGATAACTAAACAGAACCCGAAAAAGGGTCTGATTTTTCAAAAGGTTTTTGTTTTGAAATGTGTACAAATGTTTTGGGATACCGTGTACGTGAGTCATCACACCTCTGTAGACCTCGACAGTATAGATATATATAGATATTCTGTTATGATTGATTTGATATATATTTATACATATGGCATATATATAGCCTTCTAAGTTAGGTTTACGTCTTCTACAGATGGTTCAGACTAAAGCCTTACCTGCAGGTAGACGAGGTAGAGGTAGACCCCCTCTAGGTAGAGGACGAAGTAGGACTCCTGCTGGTGGTTCACATGCAGCGGAAGAGATCCATGAGGAGGTTGCTGAGAGTGCCGTTCCTGAGACTGGGAACGGTGCAATTGAGAGACAGGGGCCACAGAGAGCCCAGTCTGGGGAGTCTAATCGTGTCTCCATGGAGGGACCAACATTCCGCGAGTACATTCGACGTGTTGAGGAGGCTGCCAGGACAGGTAGGCGTGCTCCTGATCTGCCAGCACAGGAGGGATCATCTGAGAGATCCCATGCAGTTACGCAGGTGCCAGCTGCACCGGGACCTGCCCCTGAGATTGCTCGAGCTACAGAGGAGCATAGAGGGCCTCGACTAGACACTTGGTTGACGGCTTTTCATCAAATGGAAGTACCCCCTTTCAGTGGGAAAGTGGGGCTAGAGGTGGAGCTCTAGATAGAACATGTAGACTCTTCTCTGGAGTCTATTAGATGTCCAGTTGACAGGCAGATTGAGTTGGTGCAGACCTTGTTCAGTGATTTGGCACAACACTGGTGGAGGTCTGTACGAGTACATGTTACTAGTTATGAGCAGATGAGGATTTTGATCCGAGAGCGTTTTTGCCCTGCCTCGTTGAGGAGGGAGAAACTGCGAGACTTGGTTGAGGTTGGGTTCGAGGATGTACCGGTCTCAGAGGCCATCAGGAGATTCTAGGAGGAGCTGGCATTGTTGGGTCCAGCTGCACCTCCTGCAGACCAGCATGTGTATTTGTTTTCCCGACGTCTGAGGGATACTACCCGTACCTATATGGCGGGTTTTCACTGTGAGACCTTGGTCGATTATCAGGACCGGGCCTCTGATTACGAGAGAGAGAGAGAGCCAGAGGAGAGCTTCTAAGACCGGAAAGTCTGAGAAGAGACAGCGGACTGGGCAGACCAGTGGTACTGGTGGAGCTGCTGGTATAGGGCGAGGCCAAAGTTGCTAGAGTCGTCCTCCATCAGCACCGGGTGCAGATTAGGGGGTGTAGTGCTTCAACTGCAACGAGTATGGGCATATCAGATCAGAGTGTTCGAGGCAGGCCGGTGACCTGCTTCACTTGTGGCAGACCTGGTCACAGAGCTACCTTCTGTAGACGAGGGAGAGCTTCATCACAGCAGGATTCTTCTCCTGCTAGTGCAGCAGGAGGTGGACAGAGGCCACCTCAGCAGCAGCAGCAAAGTCAGGGACAACAGAGGGTCCCAGATCGCCCTACGACTCAAGGATTTGCTCCTGGGCCGGGTAGAGGCAGAGGACGTGGTTGGGGCACCACTGATACTAGAGGCCCACAGGGCCGAGTTTTTGAGCCGAGGAGTGCAGAGGAGCCAGCTACACCTACTGCTACAGGTACCATTCTGATTCATGGTTTACCTGTTAGAGTTTTATTTGATACGGGTTGTACGCACTCTTTTATTTCTGATGCCTGTGTAGAGCGTCTTGGTTTAGATACGATTGAGGGGATGCCCTTTATTATAGGGTTACCCGATGGTGGTAGGGTTAGAGGTACCCGTGAGATTCACGGTTGTCCCATTTCTGTAGGGACCCGTGTGTTACTAGTTGACTTCTTTGTCATGCCGTTAGAGCATGAAGAAGTCATTCTAGGTATGGACTGGATGGATAGACACTTTGCAGTTTTAGATGTAGGTAGGAGGACTGTTACCCTCTCTACGAGTTAGGCCAGATAGAGGTTTTCCGAGGTTGGGACCTTGGAAAGACAGGCACAGTTATTAGTGCTATACGAGCAGTGAGACTAATTGCACAGGGTTGTGTTGCCTTCTGGTGTTATGCCATGAAGGAGGGGGAGAGTCGAGCATTAGAGGATATTCCTGTGGTATGTGAGTGTACTGATGTGTTTGCTGAGCCGTCTAGTTTGCCGCCTCAGAGGAGTGTGGATTTTGACAACGAGTTAGAGCCTGGTACGAGACCGATCTCGAAGGCCCCATACAGGATGCCCCCGCCTAAGAAAGAGTGATTGAAGAGTCCGTGGCGCCTGTTGAGATGCTGGAGCTGAAGAAGCAACTAGAGAAACTGGCTGAGAAGGGCTTCATTCACCCTAGTGTGTCCCCATAGGGAGCACCTGTCCTCTTCGTACGGAAGAAGGACGGATCACTGAGGTTATGCATAGATTACAGAGAGCTGAACAAGCTGACCATCAAGAACAAGTATCCACTCCCTCGCATTGATGACTTGTTAGATCAACTTCAGGGAGCGACTGTGTTCTCCAGGATTGATCTGCGTTCCGGGTATCACCAGTTGAGGGTGAGAGAGCAGGATGTGCATAGGAGAACATTCAGGACCAGATATGGACACTACGAGTTTGTAGTGATGCCATTTGGACTTATGAATGCCCCAACAGTTTTTATGGAGTTGATGAACAATATCTTCATCGACTTCCTGGATCAGTTTGTGGTGGTCTACATTGATGATATTTTGGTATACTCTCGCAGTGGAGAGGAGCATGCAGGACATCTGAGGACTGTATTGCAGGTTTTGCGGGATAGAGAACTTTATGCAAAGTTCTCTAAGTGCGAGTTCTGGATGCCAGAGGTAGCATTCCTGGGTCATATTGTATCCGCCAAGGGGATCAAGGTTGATCCGGCGAAGATAGAGGCAGTAGCTACATGGACTACACCGACGAATGTTAAGGAAGTACGTAGCTTCCTTGGCCTAGCCGGTTATTACAGAGGCTTTGTGGAGGGATTTTCTGTGATTGCCCATCCACTGACGAGTTTGCTGAGGAAGACTACCAGATTTGTGTGGTCTGATCAATGCATGCAGAGTTTTGAGGAGTTGAAGAGACGTCTAACTTCTGCTCCTATTTTGGCACAGCTAGAGGGTACAGAGGATTTTGTAGTATACAGTGATGCATCCAAGCTAGGCTTGGGATGTGTGTTGATGCAGCGGGGCAGAGTGATTGCATATGCGTCTAGACAGCTGAAGACGTATGAGGAGAACTACAAGACTCATGATCTGGAGTTGGCAGCGGTAGTTCATGCATTGAAGATCTGAAGACATTACCTGTATGGTGCTACATGTCAGATCTTCACAGACCATCAGAGTCTGAAGTACATTTTCACGCAGCGGGAATTCAATAACCGCCAGCGTAGGTGGCTTGAGCTGATCAAGGATTTTGATCTAGAGATTTTGTATCATCCGGGAAAGGCGAACGTTGTTGCCGACGCCTTGAGTAGGAAGACGCCTCGAGAGCAGGCGATTGCGAGGCTGACAGTTCAACGGCAGTTACAGAGGGATTTGATCTGGCTAGAGTTGGACATCCCGTTTCCTGATGAGGATGCCCGGCTGAGTACTTTAGAGGTTCTACCTGATCTGTTGGGTGAGATCCAACAGAAGCAGGAAATCTGCCCGACCTTGATGAGGATCAGAGAGCGGATGTCTCGGGACGAGGCACCATAGTTTCTTCTAGAGCAGATGGAGTATTGAGACGCCGTGGTCGCGTCTGTGTACCTGCTGATATAGAGCTGAGGCAGAGGATATTACAAGAGGCTCATTGTACACCTTACTCGGTACATCTAGGTACGAGTAAGATGTATCAGGATCTGAGACGTTTATATTGGTGGGGAGGGTTGATGCCCGATGTGGCCAGATTTGTGGCACAGTGTGCGACCTGCCAGTATGTCAAGATCGAGCATTTCAGACCTGGAGGTGAGCTCCATCCACTTCCTGTTCCACAGAGGAAGTGGGAGGACGTCACCATGGATTTTGTGACTGGACTGAGGCTGAGCCGGAGTTTTGATGCCATCTGGGTCATAGTTGATAGACTGACGAAGACGGCACATTTCATTCCTATTCGGAATTGTGGCCGGTGAGAAGATTAGCAGAGGAGTACACTAGGCAGATAGTGAGACTCCATGGGGTACCGAGGACGGTCGTCTCAAACAAAGATGGGTGATTTACCTCGAGATTCTGGCAGCAGATTCAGACTGCCCTAGGGACGAGTTTGCTCTTTACTACTGCGTTCCATCCTCAGATAGATGATCAGTCAGAGAGGACCATTCAGACCCTGGAGGATATGCTGCGAGCTTGTGTGTTGGATTAGGGGTAGGTGTGGACGGATCATCTCCCACTTGCTGAGTTCTCCTACAACAATAGCTGGCATGGATCGATTGGGATGGCCCCATATGAGGCACTGTATGGACAGAGATGTCGTACCCCGTTATGCTGGGATGAGCAGAGCAGTGTCAGTGGTTTGACACCTGATCGGATTCAGGATGATATGGCTCGAGTAGCATTGATCAGAGAGCGTATACTGACTGCGCAGAGCCGTCAGAAGTCTTATGTTGATAGAAGGCGTATACCTCTAGAGTTCAGACTTGGTGCCCATGTGTGGCTGAGGGTGTCTCCGACACGAGGTGTTAGGCGTTTTGGCATTAAGGGGAAGTTGAGCCCCCGATATGTCGTACCGTTCGAGATTCTAGATCGGGTTGGGAGTGCAGCTTACAGATTAGCCTTGCCTCCGAGATTAGAGGGTGTTCACCCTGTGTTTCACGTGTCTCAGCTGAGAGAGTATATACCAGATCCGAGACACATCGTGAGTTATGATGATTTAGTGGTTGAGCCGGACCACACTTTTGTTGAGCATCCGATTGCAGTCCTAGAGCGAGGTATGAGACGCCTGCGTTCGAAGGACATTCCTATGTTGAGGATGCAGTGGTCGAGACGAGGACCCGAGGAGGCTACATGGGAGACTGAGGATAGTATCCAGAGAAACTATCCAGAGTTCTATGCCGAGATAGGTGCACCAGTAGGATCACCGAGTAGATCTTAGTACTAGCTTGGTGAGTCTTATGTGCTTACATGCTTATATGTTGTGTTGTGTTTATTTCATACTAGCTTTGATGTGATTATGATCTTATTAGATCTTGTTGTGCTAGTATGATTCTTGTTTATAGCTGGAGATGGTTCTTTCCTCCATGCTATTGTGATATGTTATGGTTGGCTAAAGATGGTTTTCCTCTAGGCCTTGGATAGTATAGTTTTCTGCTGGAGTGGATGAGTTCCTCCATGCTTATGTTTGAGGTTATAGAGAGAGTTATACCTCGACTTGTGAGTCCGAGTGGTTTGAGGATTTTTACAAGTTTCGGGACGAAACTTATTTTTAGGGGGGTAAGATGTGAGAGCCCTAGTCTTTCGGACCGAGATTGGACCTTAGCCGAGATTGTCTTTGGCCGAGATTGGTCTTTCCGCACCCGCGGGCACGACTACCGCCCCTGCGGGTTTCCTCCCCTGCAGCACATGGAACAGCCCCTGCGGTTTCCGGCGGCTGCAGCCGGTTTTGTTGACTCCTTTGACTGGTGCTTTACCTTTCCTTACTTCTTCCGTTTTACCTTGCTGAGCAAGGATTTCATCACATTTCAAATCCAGCTTTCACGTCCTCCTTGCTTCTCCTTCACCTTCCTTTGATCTTGTTCTTGTTCTCCTTGGAGTTTGGCTTGGAAGTTGTACTTTGTGGTTGATGATGATGCTAGTGATGTTTATGTTGTGCTTGGAAGCCAACTACTGATGTGTGTGACTCTCCCTGTAGCCTAGGATCTTCAGTAGTGGTAAGTTATTGCTTCTTCTCCTTCTCTTCTTCTTTGTTTCCATCTCCTTAGCTTAGGATTATATGTTTGGACATAGAATGATGTTGGAATGTGTATGTTGTTGCATGTGTATGACTTTGGTTGAGAGAAGACGTGAATTGATCACGTGAAGAGTGAAAGAAGACTCGCGGGGCTACGTTCTGCACTGTCGCCGCCCCCGCGCCTGGAAGCCACCAACCCTGCGGAAGCCATGCCGCAGCGCCTGCGCCGTGCCTGCGTTTGCCTGCAGCTTTGTCACCACGCCCGTGGCTGAGTTCCGCCGCGCCTGCGGGTTGCTTGCTCCGCCCCTGCGTCCCTTGTTTTACGCAGGTGCGTCTTGTCCCGGATCTACCTAGAGTTAGGTAGATCCTTTCCTTTCCTAGTATGAACGGTAGTAGCATGCTAGGTAGCGGATGTTGATGAGTATGATATAGATATGCCGGTTACGGCGTTGAGGTTTACGAGTTGGAGGTGATCCTTATGGATCCCTTGGGTCTAGGTGTGACCCTTTGTGTGATAGGAGTTTGATATATATGTATGCCTTGTATAGGCCGTGTTATCCTCTAGTTTGGAGTGGACTGAGTTGAGGGTTGATCCAGTTGAGACGACTTTGAGGTTGAGGTAAGTTCGTGGGACTTACTTAGTTGTCATTCCTTTATAGGATGTTGTGCATGAGTAGTGTTTGTTATCTGATTTATAGCATGCGTTATGATGGTCACCGACCTATGGTATATTGCTTGCCCATTGTAGGGCTGTGATAACTTGCCCTTTCATCCCGCCGGGACTCTGGGAGGTTCTTTGTAGGCAGGCCAGACCTGGTAAACAGTTCGGGCACTCCCCCTTCCCTTAGGGTACACAGGGCAGTGTTCCAGGCACCATTCCAGCTAGCTATTGGACCTAGAGGCGAGGGTTATATTCCTCGTGTCACATATGTTTATATGGATATATATATATATACGAGTTGTTTGCTGGACTTTATAAAGATAATGAACCGGGTTAATGTGTGAAAGCATGATGATGTGTTAAGATTTCTGATGTGTATTTGTGCTCTAGCATCTTCCTATATATGTGTATGGTTAGCTAACGGTTTTATACCGTGTTGTAGATACTTTGTAGGATAGGAGAGCTGCAGAGTGATCCAGAGTGGGTGATCCGCTGAGGGCTCCGTACACTAGGGCGTTATCGGGGATATGGGTTCTTTTGTTATACAGTATGGTTTTGTTTGTACTCAGTGGTATATTGTATTACCTTTTGATATATATATATATCAGTTTCATATTTTGTTTTAATCTATCGGTGCCTTATTGTAAGATCAGTGAAATTGTTGTCAGGCTAGGGTCAGGATCCATTGTGAGATCCTAGCCCAGTAGCACTCCGAGTCCTACGGATTTGGGGTGTTACAAACCAGAAGGTTGTCGGGTACCAGGCGTAATGGCTCTTGTAATTGCAGACATCATCAATATGATCCTAAAATCCAAGATATTCCATTTTGGATCATATCACCTTCTTACTACTTATTCAGTATATGATTGTATGGAGCACTCTTGATTGGTAACTTCAATGCATATCTTGAAGTGTGTACGCAATGAATCTGAATAATTGCACTCTTGATTGGTAACTTCAATGCATATCTAGAAGCTATAACACTAAATAGGCAAAAATGAAATTCATTACCACAATATATTGTTACTACGAATGCATAATGAGGAAAATAAAAACCCTAACCTCTCAAATTATGGGTTGCCGGTCAAGTGAACTTTATGAAGCTAATCTCACATTCTCACCAGAATAAATCGTGTGTATATATATCCATTATAAAGCTTGTTTGGGAATATATATTCGTCGGATTTGTTATTGATCTAACAAATCAAATCTTTTACGCTAGAATAAAGCTTATCCTAGAATATATTCGTTGGATTCGTTATAATTTAACCTCCAAAAATATGTTTTTCGGAATTAGTTTAGTAAAAAGAATATTAGCTTAATTAAAATATAGATTTAAAAATCAACAATTATAATTTAAAAATAGTTTTAGTAAAAATGTTTTTTTCTGCTTAATTAGTTAATTAGTAAAAGGTATATAGATTACTTACTAACATAGTAATTAGATGGAAAAAAATGGGTTAACAACTATATAGATCTTATAGATTTTATTCGGTTTAATTTTATTAAATTTCGGTAAAAACTAACGTAGTAATCAAATGAAAAAAGTGGGTTAACAACTAATTAGATCTTATAGATTTTATTCGATTTTAAGGTTAACAACTAATTACATTTTAAATATTTTAATCGATTTAATTTTTTAAAATTTAATTAGACAATTTAAAAACAATAAGGTTTTTCTGAAATTTAGTTAGAGAACTCAATTTCAAATACTCGCACTACAGCGCGTCACGTCAACAGCTATGCAGTCTTCTGTAGTATATTTATATTGATGTATATAGTGACATGGAAATAAATTGTATATTCAATTTCCTTTCATATAATTAGTTTTCAAGATCACAACCAAATGATCCATAAATTAAAGGTTGTTAGCATGTTTTCAACATCGAAGAACATCCGACTACCTACTTATTTTCAACGTAATGTTTATGTACAAAAATATTTGTTGTGCGAAATTATGAGACATAACAAAATTCAACAAACAAGAAAGAGAGATACAAATTTATAGCGGTTCACCCAATAATGATTACGTCTATTTTCAGGAGAGATTTTATTGAGGAGTTTCATATTATTGGTAAGCCGATGATAATCAATTTATTTGGAGGCAAAGTGATGTATGAGCATGTCCAGACCTAACACGCTTCAAGACCATAACAATTGAAACCACCGGATAATCCATGTAGCCATGCGGGAGATGGAGATCAATTTCACGGATATAAGAGCTCTCTCATGTATGTCCACGTAGGAAGCCACAAGCTAATCCATGTAGCCATGCGAACATCGGAATGGGCCAACCATGCATCAACACATTCATCAATGGGCCAACCACGCATGGATACATGGAGGGACAAATTTCAAGGTTGCTTTTCGGTCAAAGTTGTGTTATTTTTCAACCCATACAAACACATTTAAATTAGGATGAATTGACTAACTACATGAATTTGATAGCTTAGCTGGTTTTCTATGTAAAATTGGTGCACATAGTTGTGATATGAACAAGAAGTTACGATATGAAACAAGAAGGATAATAAGTAAAGAATAATCTATAAAAGTTGCAATATGAAACAAGAAGGTCAATATTACAAAGACAGTAAATTGTACATAAATATTTTGTTGAATATATTTCAATTAGATTAATTGGTAGAACATTCAATAAGATAATATTATCAATTACCTTTTTTTTAAATAAAAAAATACACACAAAAAATGAAAAAAAAAAAACTTATCAATTGCATTGACCTAATGGCCTCCCTCCTTTATAAACGTTTGTAGTGATATTAATCAAAAAATTTTTGGTAAGGATATAAAAGTTTGTAGCATAAATGTAACATGAGAAATTAATAGAAGAGAAATAAGATGGATGAGGATGGTGAAATGGCTTTTTGTTTTTCTTACTTTTCCTTGGCTGATTTTTTACACAAAGAAATTGATTAAAATAACAAAACTAAAACAAAAAATAATGGAGACAACTTGAATGTTGCTACCATGAGAGCTTCTTCCTCGCGACGCAGCTGGAGTTCCGGCCTTCCTGGAATTCGAATCTTGATCTAACCATGGAGTCTGCCAGTAATTCGAATTTTGTTCGACACGTTGTGATAAGATTGAACTAACTTAGGAAAAAACTAACTTAGAAAAGAAGTTATTTATTTTAGGAAGGAACTAACTTAGAAAAGAAGTTAGTTATTTTAGGAGATATCTTATTATACTTAAAGATAGATTAAGAATTATCTAATATGTAGGTTTTCCTATTAAGAATAGGATTAGGAGTCATCTATTCCCTATATAAGAAGATGTTAATTGTGTAGCATAACTTATGAGTTTTATGAGCTTAAAGTTTTGATTTATTTTCCTTAAGATAAATAAGAGAGTTATTCTTTAAATCTTTGTTTTTTGTCAAACAAGAATACACAACTTGAAGGAGTTCTGACCAGGGGATGAGTCATCATCAAGCGAGCCGCGATTACCGCCAAGAGTTAAGGCGGAGTTTTGTTCGAGGAGGCTTGATGCAGCAGACTCTACTTAAGATTATAATCTTGAAGAGATCTTTGGTAGGGTTGGATGCATTAATTGTGTATAATGTATGGTTGAAGTGTTTGATGAACCATTTGAACCCTAGTTATGGATTATGCATATGAATATGCTTGATCGGCATTATGATATTTCTTTATGCTGCATTCAAGCCTCCTCGAACAAAACTGCGCCTAATTCTTGGCGGTAATCGCGGCTCGCTTGATGATGACTCAAGATTTGAATTCCAGCTGCGTCGCGAGGAAGAAGCTCCCATGTCGAACAAAATTCCAATTACTGGCAGGCCCCATGGTTTGATCAAGATTCGAATTCCTGGAAGGCCCCAAGGTTCGATTAGGATCCAAATTTGCAGGCTCCAAGGGTCGATTAACGTCAAAGCGGTTGGGATCTGTATTCTGTATTTGAGTCATAGAAATTCAGGTTCCGTAGAGATTAGGGATCGGTGATGGACCTGATTGATTAGGTTGAGGTTCTCAACTCTCAAGTGAGGAAGAACACGTCCACCGAAAATAAGAGGGAAAAGTTGCAGAGAATAAAAAGTGAAATTTCAAAACCTTACATAGGAATCACAAAGCGGTAGTTTTCTATTGTTAACAATAAATCGACAAAAAAAATATTTTTTTTAAATTATTTTTTATTGTTTTCTATGTGATGTATAAGTTTTAAACCAGAGTCGTCCAATAATGTTTCTATCCGAAAGGCCAACTAACTTGTATTTAGATTTGATCCGGATCTAATTATTCGTCAAAATACACAAACTTACATTCGATATGGCTCGACCCAATTCAATCCGGAATAAATTCTGTTGGTGTGATTCGTTTGATCCACAATATTACACTTTTTGTGATCAAAACATATACGAAAGACGAATCAATTCAAAATGACCCAATCTGACCAACTTGACCAAAAACCATCAAATTGGAATGAC
Organism: Fagopyrum tataricum; assembly: GCA_002319775.1. NCBI lineage: Eukaryota > Viridiplantae > Streptophyta > Magnoliopsida > Caryophyllales > Polygonaceae > Fagopyrum > Fagopyrum tataricum. The sequence continues at coordinate 22,601,999 of CM008283.1, read as the reverse complement.
CCGAATACCCCTTGGATTAAAATACACTTCTTCCTTAAGTTTTGGTAAGGACGTAAAACATGGGTGTTACATCTTATTTATAATTGTAAATACGGATATTCCAAATATTGTTTTTCAATGAAAAAAAAAATAATATTGAAGAGAACATGAAGTGAAGTTTCTAAATAAAAGAAAGAAATAATTTCCCATAGCGAAAAATACGAAATTTCTCCACATCATATCTAATTTGATTCTTGTCATTTTGTTAGCGAAGGCCTTAACCCAAATGTCTCACAAACTTTTCTTTTAATTATTTTGTTATTGCTTATAAGAAGATTAAGTTATTTCCACATATATAATCGTATATTCCTTGAATTATTGCCTCAATGTCAAAAAAAAAATGAATACTTTGGAGAAGCGCGCGGGTGGCATTTTGAATGGAGATGATGCCTGCAGAAGGAAAGATTTGCCGTTTGATTATTTTTTTTGAATGAACTAGTTTAGTGTTCGTGTCTTGCACGGATATTTTAAAAAAAATGTATATGTGTAGGATTAAATTTTAATATGTGAGTAATTTTTCATATGTGTATTTTTATTTTTACTTTTGTTGAATGTATTTGTATGTTTATGTTAAAAAGTATAAACATAATAACAAATTAATTGTTGATCCAGTTCGTAAAATCGAAATATAACTATGACTATTGTAAGAGCGTTATTCTTTGGGAGCCAGTTTTGGCCTTATCCGCCCCCGCAGGTTCAGGGAGCCGTCCATGTGGCTCGTGTAGCTTTCCGCCCCTGCGGCTCAGGGAACCGCCCCTGCGGTTTCTTGCGGCTGCAGCCGGCTTTGTTGACCGTTTGGCTCGTGCTTTACTCTTCTCTCCCTTATACCATTCCTTTCCTTGCTGAGCAAGGGTTTCCTTCTTCACTTCATTTCCAACTTTTCACGTTCTTCTTCCCTTCCTTTCCCTTCTTGATCTTGCTTGAGCTTTTCTTGAGTTTGAAAGTTTTTGTGTGCCTTTAGTGGTTGATGATGTTGTATGTTGTTGTTGCTGAGCTTGAGAGTCAGTGGACAGTGTGTGGGTGATCTTTTCCTGGCCTAGGACCACAGGTGTGGTAAGCTCCTTGCTTCTTCTTCCTTTCTTTCTTCCTTGTTTTCTCTTCCCTAGCTTAGGATTAGATGAATTGGATGTAGGTTGATGTTGGTTTATGTATGTATATGTATGTGCTTGGTTTTGGATGAGAGAAGACGTGATTTGATCACGTGAAGAGCTGAGGAGGAATCGCGGGATCACACTCTGCACTGTCGCCGCCCCCGCGCCTGGAAGCCGCCGCCCCTGCGGGAGCCGTGTCACAGCGCCTACGCCGTGCCTGCGGCCGCTGTCACCGCGCCTGCGGGTTGCCTTGCTCCGCCCCTGCGTCTCCACTACTAGAAAAGTGTGTTATTATTGACACTTTTCCTTCGACGCTTTCATATACCGTCGAGCACCAAATGAAGCGCTTGCCTGAATTTTTGTATTTCTCGACGCATTTTAGAGTCGGAAATGAAAAAATATTTTGTTGACACCAAAAAGCGTCGATGTTTACTTAAAAAAGTAAAAAAAAATTAAAACCTCATTTTTTTTTATTTCTTTGGTCTCTTTTTCCTTAACCCTAGCCCCTTGGCCCCCTTGACACATCTCTCGCTTTGCTCCGTACTCTCAAGTTCTCAACCATCACAATCGTGTTTATTGATGGAGATTTGGCGACTTCCTCTTTGCGAACCCTCTCTGCCTATCTAGTATCCTCTACTGCTTTGTGAAGGTCGATCCCCCGCTTGGCCTTCTCTATCTCAACTCTCAACAACCGATCTGTTCTATATTTGTCCGTCGGGCAAGGTTCATCTCTCTCCTTCTTCTTGTGGGTCTGGACGTCAAAACTAGGGTTTGGCCCTATCTAATTCGGATTCTCTCTTATTTTCATGGTTTATGTTGAGATTTGTAGAGAATAGGGTTTGGTGATTAAGTTTGGAGTGCGATTTTTTTTGTAATTTTGTTCATGTTCCTCTGCCTTGTATTCTATAATGTAGCTGGATAAACTACATGTTTTTGATATTACAGGGAAGTCTTTAGCTATAGTTTATCTACTTGAAAATAAGATGATTGTAGGGAAGTCTGTAGCTACAATTTTGAGATTGTTGGTTTATTCACTTTTCTGGACTCACTAATAATAGATATATTAAAAAGTCTGTAACTATAGTGTAACAACCCAAATCCATAGGACTCGGAGTGCTACTAGGCTAGGATCTCACAATGGATCCTGACCCTAGCCTGACAACAATTTCAGTGATCTTACAACAAGGCACAGATAGATTAAAACAAAACATGAAACTGATATATATAAATCTCAAAAGGTTATACACAATACTGCTGAGTACAATCAAAACATAACAAATATATACAAGATCAAAAGGTCCCAAATCCAACGAGGACGACCTAGTGTACGGAGCCCTCAGCAGATCACCCTCTTTGGATCACTGTTCAGTTCTCCTAACCTGCGAGGGATCTACAACACGGTATAAAACCGTTAGCTAACCATACACATATATAAGATGAACATAAGCACAATCACATATCAAAAATATTAAACACCTCATCATGATATCACGCATTTACCCATTTTATAATCCTTATAAATATAGTCTAACACTCAAATCGTATATATAAGGATATCAATATGAATATATGTGACACGAGGAATATAACCCTCGCCTCCCGGTGCTAATGCCAGCTGGAGTGGTGATGCGGTCACCAACCCCGTATACCCTATGGGAGTGGGGAAAGCCCGCCCCACAATCCAGAACTGACCTGTCCGTAGAGAACCTCCAGTCTCCCAGCGGGATGAAAGAATAGCTGTCACGGTCTACAATGTGCAGTCACTAAACCATAGGTCGGTAATAACAGTATCACATGCTAGGAAGCATAAACATGCACCACTCATGCAACATCCAATATAGAGATGGCAGCTAAGTAAGTCCTATGGACTTACCTCAGTCTCGGAAGTAATCCCGACTATGATCAACTCTCAGATACGTCCACTCCAATCTGGAGGACAACACGGCCTATACAAGGCATACATATATACATATCAATCTACTATCACACAAAGGGTCACACCTAGACCCAAGGGATCCATAAGGATCATATCCAACTCGTAAACCTTAAAGCCGTAACCGGCATATCTATATCATACTCATCATAAACCGATACCTAGCATGGTACTAGTTCCCTCATAGTAGGAAAGGAAAGGAGCTACCCAACTATGGGTAGTCCCGGGACAAGACACACCTGCGTGATTAAGAGACGCAGGAGCGGAGTAGACAACCCGCAGGCACGGCAGGGATCAGCCGCAGGCGTGGTGACACGGAACACAGGCAAGGCGCTGGCGCGGGCGCTGCGGTACGTCTTCCGCAGGGGCGGCGGCTTCTAGGCGCGGGGGCGGCGTCTGTGCAGAACGTGAACCCGCAGCTTCTCTTTGGCTCTTCACGTGACCAATTCACGTCTTCTCTCATCCAATTCACACACATGCAACAACATACACATTCCAACATCATCCTATGTCCAAACATATAATCCTAAGTTAAGGAGATGGAAACAAAGAAGAAGAGAAGGAGAAGAAGCAAGAACTCACCACTACTGAAGATCCTAGGTTGCAGGGAGATTTCTACACATTAGTAGCTGGCTTCCGAGCTCAGCATACACATCACTAGCGTCATCATCAACCACAAAGCACAACTTTCAAGCAAAACTCTAAGGAGAACAAGAGCAAGATTAAAGGAAGGTGAAGGAGAAGCAAGGAGGACCTGAGCACTGAGGAAGAGAAGTGAAGATGAAAACCCTTGATCAGCCAAGGAAAAGGAAATAAGTAAGCAAAGGGTAAAGCACGGGGCAAAAGAGTCAACAAAACCGGCTGCAGCCGTCGGAAACCGCAGGGGCGGTTCCCTGAGCTGTAGGGGCGGAAACCCGCAAGGGCGGCAGTCAGGCCCGCGGGTGCGGAAAGGCCAATCTCGGCTAAGGACCAAGACTCAGTCCGAAAGAATAGGGCTCTCACATCTCACCCCCCTAAAAACAAGTTTCGTCCCGAAACTTGCAAAGTCCTGAAACCACCCGCAGGGGAAGCAGTCAGGCCCGCGGGTGCGGAAAGGCCAATCTCGGCCAAGCCAATCCAGCAACAAACTATACTATCCAGGGCCTAGAGGAAAACCATCTCTAGCCAAACCATAAACATATCACAAGGCATAGAGGAATCACATCTCTAGCCGTATTATATCCATAACAGAAAGGCATGGAGGAAACGCAGTCCAAAGAAAAAAAATAATAATAAAGAACATCTCCAGCACTACTATGTCCATCAAAATAGCATGGAGGAAAGAACCATCTCCAGCTAAACCTATCATATCACAATAGCATGGAGGAAAGAATCATCTCCAGCTATAAACAAGAATCATACTAGCACAACAAGATCTAATAAGATCATAATCACATCAAAGCTAGCATGAAATAAACACATCATAGCATATAAGCATGTAAGCACATAAGACTCACCAAGCTAGTACTTAATTCTACTCGGTGATCCTACTGGTGCACCTTTCTCGGCATAGAACTCTGGATAGTTCCTCTGGATACTATCCTCTGTCTCCCATGTAGCCTCCTCGGGTCCTCGTCTCGACCACTGTATCCTCAACATAGGAATGTCCTTCGAACGCAGGCTTCTCATACCTCGCTCTAGGACTGCAATAGGATGCTCAACAAACGTGTAGTCCGGCTCAACCCCCAAATCATCATAACTCACGATGTGTCTCGGATCTGGTATGTACTCCCTCAGTTGAGACACATGAAATACAGGGTGAACACCCTCTAATCTCGGAGACAAGGCTAATCTATAAGCTGCGCTCCCAACCCGATCCAGAATCTCGTGTCGGGGACACTCTCAGCCACACATGGGATCCAACTCTGAACTCTAGAGGTCTACGCCTCCTATCAACATAAGACTTCTGACGGCTTTGTGCAGTCAACATACGCTCTCGAATCAGTACTACTCGAGCCACATCATCCTGAATCTGATCAGGTGCCAAACCACTGACACTGCTTTGCTCATCCCAGCATAACGGGGTACGACATCTCTGTCCATATAGTGCCTCATATGGGGCCATCCCAATAGAAGCACGCTAGTTGTTGTTGTAGGAGAACTTAACAAGTGGGAGATGATCTGTCTACACTTTCCCCCAATCCAACACACAAGCTCGCAGCATATCCTCCAAGGTATGAATGGTCCTCTCTGACTGACCATCTGTCTGAGGATGGAACGCAGTCGTGAAGTGCAAACTCGTCCCCAGGGCAGTCTGAATTTGCTGCCAAAACCTCGAGGTAAATCGTCCATCTCTTTCTGAGACGATCGTCTTCGGTACACCATGGAGTCTAACTATCTGCCTAGTGTACTCCTCAGCTAATCTGCTCACCGGCCACGTCTCCCTAATAGGAATGAAATGTGCCGTCTTCGTCAATCTGTCCACAATAACCCAGATAGCATCAAAACTCCGGCTCAGCCTCAGTCCAGTCACAAAATCCACAGTGACATCCTCCCACTTCCTCTGTGGAACAGGAAGTGGATGGAGCTCACCTCCAGGTCTAAAATGCTCGATCTTGACCTGCTAGCAGGTCGCACATTGTGCCACAAATCTGGCCACATCGGGCTTCAGCCCTCCCCACCAATATATACGTCTCAAGTCCTGATACATCTTACTCGTACCTGGATGTACAGAGTAAGGTGTAAAGTGAGCCTCCTGTAAAATCCTCTGTCTCGGCTCTGTATCAGGAGGTACACAAACGCGACCGCGGCATCTCAAAACTCCATCTGCTCTTAGCAAGAATTGTTGTGCCTCATCCCGAGACATCTTATCTCGTATCCTCAGCAATGTAGGGCAGGTCTCCTGCTTCTGTTGGATCTCGCCCATTAGATCAGGAAGAACCTCTAAAATACGCAGCTGGGCATCCTCATCAGGAAACTAGATGTCCAACTCTAACCAGATCAGATCTCTCTACAACTGATGATGTACTGTCAATCTCGCAATCGCCTGCTCTCGAGGCGTCTTCCTGCTCAGGGCGTCGGCGACAACGTTCGCCTTCCCTGGATGATACAGAATCTCTAAATCAAAGTCCTTGATCAGCTCGAGCCACCTACGCTGGCGGTTATTCAATTCCCGCTGCGTGAAAATATACTTCAGACTCTTATGGTCTGTGAAGATCTGACATGTAGCACCATACAGGTAATGTCTCCAGATCTTCAGTGCATGAACTACCGCTGCCAACTCCAGATCATGAGTCGGGTAGTTCTCCTCATACGTCTTCAACTGTCGAGACGCATATGCAATCACTCTGCCTCCCTGCATCAAAACACATCCCAAGCCTAGCTTGGATGCATCACTGTATACCACAAAATCCTCAGTACCCTCTGGCTGTGCCAAAATAGGAGCAGAAGTCAAACGCCTCTTCAACTCCTCAAAACTCTGCATGCACTGATCAGACCACACAAATCTGGTAGTCTTCCTCAGCAACTCGTCAGTGGACGGGCAATCACAGAAAATCCCTCCACAAAGCGTCTGTAATAACCGGCTAGGCCAAGGAAACTACGTACTTCCTTGACGTTCGTCGGTGTCGTCCAAGCTGCTACTGCCTCTATCTTCGCTGGATCCACCTTGATCCCTTCAGCTGAAACACACATGACCCAGGAATGCTACCTCTGGCATCCAGAACTCACACTTAGAGAACTTAGCATAAAGTTCTCTATCCCGCAAAACCTGCAATACAGTCCTCAGATGTCCTGCATGCTCCTCTCCACTGCGAGAGTATACCAGAATGTCATCAATGAAAACCACCACAAACTGATCCAGGAAGTCGATGAAGATACTGTTCATCAACTCCATAAAGACGGTTGGGGCATTCGTAAGCCCAAATGGCATCACTACAAACTCGTAGTGGCCATATCTGTCCGGAATGTTGTCCTGTGCACATCCTGCTCTCTCACCCTCAGCTGGTGATATCCTGAACGCAAATCAATCCTGGAGAACACAGTCGCTCCCTGTAGCTGATCTAACAAATCATCAATACGAGGCAGTGGATACTTGTTCTTGATGGTCACCTTGTTCAGCTCTCTGTAATCTATACATAACCTCAGTGATCCGTCCTTCTTCCGTACGAAGAGGACAGGTGCTCCCCATGGGGACACGCTAGGGCGAATGAAGCCCTTCTCAGCCAACTCCTCGAGTTGCTTCTTCAGCTCCAGCATCTCGACAGGCGCCATCCGGTATGGGGCCTTCGAGATGGGTCTCGTACCAGGCTCTAACTCAATCCCAAAAATCCACACTCCTCTGAGGCGGCAAGCTGGACGGCTCAGCAAAAACATCAGTGAACTCACAAACAACTGGGATGTCCTCTACAGCTGGACTCTCCCCCTCCTTCATGGCATAACACCAGAAGGCCTCGCAACCCTGTGCAATCAATCTAGCTGCCCGTATAGCGCTGATAACCGTACCTGTCTTTCCAAGGTCCCAACCTCGGAAAACCTCTATCTGGCCTAACTCGGTAGAGAGGGTAACAGTCCTCCTACCTACATCTAAGACTGCAGAGTGTCTATCCATCCAGTCCATACCTAGAATGACTTCTTCATGCTCTAATGGCATGACAAAGAAGTCAACTAGTAACACACGGGTCCCTACAGAAATGGGACAACCGTGAATCTCACGGGTACCTCTGACCCTACCACCATCGGGTAACCCTATAATAAAGGGCATCCCCTCAACTGTATCTAAACCAAGACGCTCTACACAAGCATCAGAAATAAAAGAGTGCGTAGCACCAGTATCAAATAAAACTCTAACAGGTAAACCATGAATCAGAATGGTACCTGTAGCAGTAGGTGCAGCTGGCTCCTCTGCACTCCTCAGCTCAAAAACACGACCCTGGGGCCTCTGGTATCAGTGGTGCTCCCACCACGACCTCTGCCTCTACTCGGCCCAGGAGCAGATCCCTGAGTCGTAGGGCGATCTGGGACTCTCTGCTGTCCCTGTATCTGCTGCTGCTGCTGAGGTGGCCTCTGCCCACCTCCCGCTACACTGGCAGGAGAAGAACCCTGCTGAGATGCAGCTCCGCCCTGGCGGCAGTAAACGGCTCTATGACCCTGTCTACCACAGGTAAAACACGTCACTAATGGCCTCGTGCACTCTGGCCTCATATGTCTGGATCTCCACAGTTATAACACTGTCGTCCCTTCTCTGTAGCTGGTGCAGATACAGAACGACCCTGGCGTCTCTGACTACGCCCAACACTAGCAGCTCCAGCAGTACCACTGGCCTGCCCCCGTACGTTGTCTCTTCTCAGACCTCCGGCCTGAGAAGCTCTCCTCTGCCCAGCTCTCTCTCTCTCATATCTGCAGCTCTGTCCTGATAGTCCATCAAGGACTCACAGTGAAAACCCGCATATAGGCTCGGGTACCATCCCTCAATCGTCGAGAGAAAAGATAAACATGCTGATCAGCAGGAGGTGCAGTTGGACCCAGTAAAGCCAGCTCCTCCTGAAACCTCCTGATGGCCTCTGAGACTGGTACATCATCAAATCCAGCCTCAACAAAGTCGCGCAGTTTCTCCCTCCTCAGTGAGGCAGGGCAGAAACGCTCTCTGATCATAGTCCTCAGTCNGTTCGCCTTCCTGGATGATACAGGATCTCTAAATCAAAGTCCTTGATCAGCTCGAGCCACCTATGCTGGCGGTTATTCAATTCCCGCTGCGTGAAAATATACTTCAGACTCTTATGGTTTGTGAAGATCTGACACGTAACACCATACAGGTAATGTCTCCAGATCTTCAGTGTATGAACTACCGCTGCCAACTCCAGATCATGAGTCGGGTAGTTCTCCTCATACGTCTTTAACTGTCGAGACGCATATGCTATCACTCTGCCCCGTCGCATCAATACACATCTCAATCCTAGCTTGGATGCATCACTGTATACCACGAAATCCTCAGTACCCTCTGGCTGTGCCAAAATAGGAGCAGAAGTCAAACGCCTCTTCAACTCCTCAAAACTCTGCATGCACTAATCAGACCACACAAATCTGGTAGTCTTCCTCAGCAAACTCGTCAGTGGACGGGCAATCACAAAGAATCCCTCCACAAAGCGTCTGTAATAACCTGCTAGGCCAAGGAAACTACGTACTTCCTTGACGTTCGTTGGTGTCGTCCAAGCTGCTACTGCCTCTATCTTCGTTGGATCCACCTTGATCCCTTCAGCTGAAACCACATGTCCCAGGAATGATACCTCTGGCATCCAGAAGTAGCACTTAGAGAACTTAGCATAAAGTTATCTATCCCGCAAAACCTGCAATACGGTCCTCAGATGTCCTGCATGATCCTCTCCACTGCGAGAGCATACCAGAATGTCATCTATGAAAACCACCACAAACTGATCTAGGAAGTCGATGAAGATACTGTTCATCAACTCCATAAAGACGGTTGGGGCATTCGTAAGCCCAAATGGCATCACTCCAAACTCGTAGTGGCCATATCTAGTCCGGAATGTTGTCTTGTGCACATCCTGCTCTCTCACCCTTAGCTGGTGATAACCTGAACGGAAATCAATCCTGGAGAACACATTCGCTCCCTGTAGCTGATATAACAAATCATCAATACGAGGCAGTGGATACTTGTTCTTGATGGTCACCTTGTTCAGCTCTTTGTAACCTATACATAACCTCAAATGATCCGTCCTTCTTCCGTACGAAGAGGACAGGTGCTCCCATGGGGACACGCTAGGGCGAATGAAGCCCTTCTCAGCCAACTCCTCGAGTTGCTTCTTCAACTCCAACATCTCAACAGGCGCCATCCGGTATGGGGCCTTCGAGATGGGTCTCGTACCAGGCTCTAATTCAATCCCAAAATCCACACTCCTCTGAGGCCGCAAGCTGGACGGCTCAACAAACACATATGTGAACTCACAAACGACTAGGATGTCCTCTACAGCTGGACTCTCCCCCTCCTTCATGGCATAACACCAGAAGGCCTTGCAACCCTGTGCAATCAATCTGGCTGCCCTTATAGCGCTGATAACCGTACCTGTCTTTCCAAGGTCTCAACCTCGGAAAACCTCTATCTGGCCTAACTCGGTAGAGAGGGTAACAGTCCTCCTACCTACATCTAAGACTGCAGAATGTCTATCCATCCAGTCCATACCTAGAATGACTTCTTCATGCTCTAATGGCATGACAAAGAAGTCAACTAGTAACACACGGGTCCCTATAGAAATAGGACAACCGTGAATCTCACGGGTACCTCTGACCCTACCACCATCGGGTAACCCTATAATAAAGGGCATCCCCTCAACTGTATCTAAACCAAGACGCTCTACACAAGCATCAGAAATAAAAGAGTGCGTAGCACTAGTATCAAATAAAACTCTAACAGGTAAACCATGAATCAGAATGGTACCTGTAGCAGTAGGTGCAGCTGGCTCCTCTACACTCCTCAGCTCAAAAACACGACCCTTTGGGCCTCTGATATCAGTGGTGCTCCCACCACGGCCTCTATCTCTACTTGGCCCAAGAGCAGATCCCTGAGTCGTAGGGCGATCTGGGACTCTCTGCTGTCCCTGTATCTGCTATTGCTGCTGAGGTGGCCTTTGCCCACCTCCCGGTACACTGGAAGGAGAAGAACCCTGCTGAGATGCAGCTCCGCCCTGGCGGCAGTAAACGGCTCGATGACCCTGTCTACCACAGGTAAAACACGTCACTAATGGCCTCGTGCACTCTGGCCTCATATGTCTTGGATCTCCACAGTTATAACACTGTTGTCCCTTCTCTGTATCTGGTGCAGATACAGAACGACCCTGGCGTCTCTGACTACGCCCAACACTAGCAGCTCCAACAATACCACTGGCCTGCCCCGTACGTTGTCTCTTCTCAGACCCTCCGGCCTGAGAAGCTCTCCTCTGTCCAGCTCTCTCTCTCTCATAGTTTGCAGCTCTGTCTTGATAGTTCATCAAGGACTCACAGTGAAAACCCGCTATATAGGCTCGGGAACCATCCCTCAATCGTCGAGAGAAAAGATAAACATGATGATCAGCAGGAGGTGTAGTTGGACCCAATAAAGCCAACTCCTCCTGAAACCTCCTGATGGCCTCTGAGACTAGTACATCATCAAATCCAGCCTCAACAAAGTCGCGCAGTTTTTCCCTCCTCAGTGAGGCAGGGCAGAAACGCTCTCTGATCATAGTCCTCATGTGGTCATAACTAAGAACCTGACTCCGTACTTACCTCCACCAGTGCTGTGCCAGATCTCTGAACAAAGTCTGCACCAACTCTATCTGCCTGTCAGCTGGACATCTGATAGACTCTAAAGCCGAGTCCACATGCCCTATGAACATAAGCACAATCACATATCAAGAATATGAAACACCTCATCATGATATCACGCATTTACCCATTTTATAATCCTTATAAATTTAGTCCAACACTCAAATCGTATATATAAGGATATCAATATGAATATATGTGACACGAGGAATATAACCCTTGCCTCCCGGTGCTAATGTCAGCTGGAGTGGTGATGCGGTCACCAACCCCGTATACCCTATGGGAGTGGGGAAAGCCCGCCCCACAATCCAGAACTGACCTGTCCGTAGAGAACCTCCAGTCTCCCAGCGGGATGAAAGAATAGCTGTCACGGTCTACAATGTGCAGTCACTAAACCATAGGTCGGTAATAACAGTATCACATGCTAGGAAGCATAAACATGCACCACTCATGCAACATCCAATATAGAGATGGCAGCTAAGGGATCCATAAGGATCATATCCAACTCGTAAACCTTAAAGCCGTAACCGGCATATCTATATCATACTCATCATAAACCGATACCTAGTCCCGGGACAAGACGCACCTGCGTGATCAAGAGACGCAGGAGCGGAGTAGACAACCCGCAGGCGCGGCAGGGATCAGCCGCAGGCGCGGTGACACGGGACACAGGCAACGCAGGCAAGGCGCTGGCGCTGCGCGGGCGTGGGCGTTGCGGCACGTCTTCCGCAGGGGCGGCGGCTTCTAGGCGCGGGGGTGGCATCTGTGCAGAACGTGAACCTGCGGCTTCTCTTTGGCTCTTCACGTGATCAATTCACGTCTTCTCTCATCCAATTCACACACATGCAACAACATACACATTCCAACATCATCCTATGTCCAAACATATAATCCTAAGCTAAGGAGATGGAAACAAAGAAGAAGAGAAGGAGAAGAAGCAAGAACTCACCACTACTAAAGATCCTAGGCTGCAGGGAGAGTCATACACATCAGTAGCTAGCTTCCAAGCTTAACATACACATCACTAGCATCATCATCAACCACAAAGCACAACTTTCAAGTAAAACTCTAAGGAGAACAAGAGCAAGATCAAAGGAAGGTGAAGGAGAAGCAAGGAGGACGTGAGCACTGAGGAAGAGAAGTGAAGATGAAAACCCTTGATCAGTCAAGGAAAAGGAAAGAAGTAAGCAAAGGGTAAAGCACGGGTCAAAGGAGTCAACAAAACCGACTGCAGCCGTCGGAAACCGCAGGGGCGGAAACCCGCAGAGGCGGCAGTCAGGCCCGCGGGTGCGGAAAGGCCAATCTCGGCCAAGCCAATCTCGGCTAAGGACCAAGACTCGGTCCGAAAGAATAGGGCTCTCACATATAGTTTGTTGTAATTTGTTCTTATGAATTGTTGAATATTAGATTTCAAGCATCTGTACTTCTGTTCTGACATCATATCAAAAGCAAAAATTGCTTTAAATTTTGAAATGTTTATTTTAGTTAGTATTTTTTGTGTTTAATGTGTTATTTGACTTGTTGTTTAACCTCTTGTTGATCTAGTGATTTTCTCAAATATGTTATACGCTTTCTGGACATGGAGAACTTCAATGATGTCTATATTGTTTGAGTTGGTAGTGTTGCATTTGATTTCAACCATATCAAAGAGCAAGTTAACATATGATGTCAACTACTTAGAATATAGAAGGCACAATTTTGATACTTTCACATCTTAACCATTTCCCTTTAATCAAATGTTTTTCAGGCTAATAACTCCACAAGCTATCTTGGAGCTTTTCTCAATGTACCGTGATTGACAGGAGAAGATTAACAACATAAATGAGAGGCAAGTTTGTAATCTTCTTGCGCTATTCTCCTTCCGTCACAAGAGTATGTAAAAGAAGGTTATCTTGGAGGTTTTCTCGAGTGGAAATCTCCTTGTAGTTGGAGATGGTGACTTTGGCATTGTTTACAAGGTAACTATTTAAATATGGAGTCTATTTTCAAGATTATGGAAATTGAATATTTGTAAATACTGTTTTTTATGCTTAGGAACTGACTTGTCACCAACTTCTCTGTGTGTTTGTTCGGTGGAACGACATTTACACTCACCTTGTTTCTTTGGTGAGTAATCTAGCAGTATGTATGCTCACAATTGGGCTGCTTGAATGATCAAAGGGTTATAATCTATTAAAGAAGTTGATTCTCTCATGCTATATTTGTTGCAAGGATCCATGGCTTAATTTACTCAAGTCTTTTTTTGCTGAGAGACTTAATTTTGCTAAATATTGCACACCAGCTGAGAGAAAATTATTTTTTCTAAATGCAATATTTGTTGTAGGATAAATTTGCTCAATCTTTTTCCTATTCTTTTTATTTGCCTTAATCCAATGTATTAATATGTGAACATTAATGGCTAAAATATATGTTTAAGATGTTTCTTTCCTTGTGTTTTCTCTTCAAAGGGTTCTACTCTATTACGAACGCTTTTTTAAACGTATCTAAACACGAAAGAAGCTTGTTCGGTTTGTGGTGCAGTAAGCTTTGAAACCGGTATGTGTTTATTCATGTTATTTGTACTTAACTGAAAAATTTTCCAAGTATGTTTATGTTAGCTGTTTAAATTTCATTTATATTCATAAATAGGCTTTGACCTTGTACATCAGAAGAACGGAATCTGGACAATTTTGGTTTGGCTACCAATTCTTGCTCACAAGAACAAGAACAACTTAAGTGGAGAGAAGCTCGCCACTATTGAAGACATTGTCCGTTAGCATTGGGAGACTTATGGTTAACACTACTACTCAAGAAATGATTATGAGGTGATATGATTAGAAAGGGTCCTTTTGAATCAAGAGCAACATTGGTATTATGCTCCAGACCACATGTAACACCCCAAATCCGCGGGACTCGGGATGCTACGGGCGAGACCGCACAACGGGTCCCGACCCTTAGCTTCACAACAATTTCACCGGACCTTCCAACAAGGAACAAATAAAGGTGAAATCTCAAAACGTTTTTAATGCATGCAAAACGAAAAGTGACAAATACAAGGTGGAAACTCAGCCGAGTCCTCAAAACAATACAACCCGATACGAAAGTCTGAACGCGCAACAACATCCATGAACAACGATATAAAACATGACTCAAAACATCCCCGTCCTATAATGTACGGAGACCCCGGATGTCCACTCCTCCACCTCACTCGGCGGCGTCCCTAACCTGCAAGTGATCTACAACACAGTTTAAAACCGTTAGCTCATATTCGAACCATTAGAAAAGCGGTGAAGGCACAAACACATACATAACACAAAACATGAATCACACAAGTCCGGTTTATTATCTTTTTATTATTAAGTTGTATCCCGTTCTAATTCAACTTCGGTTTGTGACACGAGAACCACTGTGGTCTCGCCCCGGTCCTCACTTACCGGCAAAGAATGGTATTGATGCACCCGACCATATCACCCACCGGGCTAGTCGTCGAGATCCTCCTAAGCTTCACGCAGAGCCAGGCAGAATGTCACCGCCCGTTATCACACACTTGGGCCAAAGTATACATAAGGTCGGTGGTCCTAATTACCGGTTTAATTGTTATAACAAGAACATAAACACACACCACCGAACACACATCAATGCTAATACATAGAATACGAGCTAAGTAAGTCCGGAGACTTACCTCGTCACCAAAGCCAAGTCACCACACTCTTGCTTCCTTAAGGAGGAAGCCCACAACCTGCTCACAAGAGATATGCATATCAATACATACTCACTGTCAAGAAGTCTTAGACTTCACTCTTAGTGATCTATGCAAGATCACCTAATCCTCAAACTAGGAATGCATCCTAGGTCCCAAGTACTCACCACACACTCTCCACACATGAAACAACCCACAACAATTCATAATTCCACAAGATATTAATCCTCAACCAAAGAGGCACAAGCAAGCCTAGAAGATCCAACATACTGACATGCTCATATCCATCAACTATATCGAGCCTTAAGGGCTCCTAGGTTCACAACCACTAAGTGGCATTCTCAAGCTACTCTAGGCCATCGTAAGCATGCTACTAACATGATTCAACAACAAATCTAAGGAAGGAACAAAGAGTGAAAGAGAGGAGAAGCCTACTGTTGCAGAAATCGCAGCCGCGGAGTCAAGCTGGCGCCTCCTGCGGACATAGGAGCCGCCCCCGCGGAACCAGGAGCCGCACCCGCGGTGGCTGCGTCGAGTGTCAGGAGCTGCCCCTACGGCCGTGCCTAGCCGCAACCGCGGCCGT
This sequence comes from Fagopyrum tataricum, assembly GCA_002319775.1. Taxonomy (NCBI): domain Eukaryota; kingdom Viridiplantae; phylum Streptophyta; class Magnoliopsida; order Caryophyllales; family Polygonaceae; genus Fagopyrum; species Fagopyrum tataricum. The sequence goes on along the minus strand of CM008283.1, from coordinate 22,586,382 downwards.
GCCGGGCCGCACCCGCGGCTGTGCTGTGCCGCCCCTGCGGCTGGCCGCTCCCGCGGCTGTGCCGAGCCGCCCCCGCGGGTTCTGTGCAGAACGTCGTCTTCTTCGTCTTCGATCGTGGATCCTTGCCTCCAAAGTCTTTCTTCTCTTGCTGGATCTTCTCCAAACACCCACCACTAGTCTTAAGCACCTCTCCTTGACCTAAACGAGCTAAGAACCTATGCATGCAAAGGGTTGAGCAAAACTCTTCAAGATCTTCCTCCATAGCCATGGATGAAGGAGGGAGGAAGAAGAAGGGAAAAACAGTAAGGAAGAGAGGGAAGGGAGAGGAAGAGCTTACCAACAGCCTGGGATTTCCTTCTGCAGTCCATAGCTTGGATCCTCAGCAACAAGGAAGAAGAGAGGAGAAGAGAAGGAGTGTGAAAGAGTGAATGAGTGGAGTAACGTGAGAAGTGAGCTAAGGGACGAGAGAGAGGGACAAGGACTGAAAGGAAGGTGTGGGGAAAAAGAGGAGAAGAGAAGGAGTGTGGAATAGTGAATGAGTGGCATTTTTAACCCGGAACGAAGGGTCGGAACGCGGAAAAAGAGGAAAAACGGCGAGTCGGCTTGGGATTTTCTTAGGAATAAATCCCGGCTCTCGGCATCTCGGGATTACGAGATAACTACAAAGTGCTCCAAGTCCGGAATAAATTCCGGGCGTTACAACTAACCCCCCTAAAAACAAGTTTCGTCCCAAAACTTGCTAAACCCAACACTCTCCGACCAGCACGCCTCGTAACAACGTGGAACTCATAAAACGTACACTATCGGCTCTAATCCAAGTCTACGGATCGCATCACATCAAGACCTCGCAAGGTACTCATAACTCATACAAAAATCACATAACATATAAAGCAAACAAGGAAGATCTCGGAACTAACCCGACGGCCCTATCGATGTCGCTAAGTCTGCACAAAACTCGGGATAGTTCCACCGGATACTATCCTCCGTCTCTCATGTAGCCTTGTCGGCTCCTCGCCTCGACCACTGAATCCTCAGCATCGGTATCTCCTTCGATCGAAGGCGTCTCGTACTCCGCTCTAACACCTCTATCAGGTGCTCTGCAAAGGTATGGTCCGGCTCGACCACTAGGTCCTCGTGACTGATGATGTGTCTCAGGTCGTGTATGTACTCTCTTAGCCGAGAGACATGAAAGACCGGGTGTATACCCTCCAACCGCGGTGGCAGTGCTAACCGGTATGCCACCTCACCGACTCTCTCCAAGATCTCGAATGGACCGACATATCGGGGGCTTAACTTCCCCTTAATGCCGAATCGCCTGACTCCCCGCGTCGGTGATACCCTCAACCATACATGAGCTCCTACCCTGAACTCGAGAGGTCTACACCTCTATCCACATACGACCTTTGACGGCTTTGCGCGGTCAATATCCTCTCTCGGATCAAAGCAACTCTAGCCACGTCGTCCCGTACCTAATCTAGAGTTACAACGCTCGAACTCCCCCGCTCGTCCCAACATAAGGGAGTACGGCATCTCCGTCCATACAATGCCTCATACGGTGCCATCCCGATTGACGCGTGCCAGCTGTTATTATACGAAAACTCGACCAACGGGAGGTGATCTGGCCATACGTTTCCCCAGTCTAGTACACATGCTCGTAGCATATCCTCTAATGTCTGAATAGTCCGCTCGGACTGGCCGTCGGTCTGAGGATGGTATGCGGTGGTGAAATGGAGACTCAAACCTAGGGCGGCGTGTACCTGCAGCCAGAACCTCGAGGTAAAACGTCCGTCCCGGTCCGAGATGATGGTCCTCTGTATTCCATGTAGTCTCACAATCTGACGGGTAAACTCCTCGGCTAAACGACTCACCGGCCACGTTTCCCATATAGGAATGAAACGTGCGGTCTTTGTCAGCCGGTCTGCTACCACCCATATCACGTCAAAGCTCCTACTCGGTCTCAGACCGGTCACGAAGTCCAAGGATATGTCCTCCCACTTCCACTACGGCACGGGCAGTGGGTAAAGCTCTCCTCCGGGTCTCTTGTGGTCGATCTTGACCTGCTGGCAGGTCGCGCATCGGGCCACATATCTAGCTAAATCGGGCTTGAGCCCGCCCCACAAATAAGATCTCCTAATGTCCTGGTACATCTTACTCGCGCCTGGGTGCACTGAGTAAGGTGTGGAATGGGCCTCATGCAAAATCCGCTCTCTCAGCTCCTGATCCGACGGTACAAAAATACGTCCCTGATGTCTCAATAGCCCGTCTGCTCCCAGGTAAACTGCGGTGCCTCTCCTCGGGACATCCTGCCCTGAATTCTCATCAAAATGGGACATATCACCTGCTTTTGCAAGATCTCTCCGGACAGGTCAGGTAGTACCTCCAACTCGGACAAACAACAGTCCGTACCCGGGAACCAGATATCAAACTCTAAACCCACCAAATCCCTCTGCAGCTGAGGCTGAACCGTAAGCCGAGTTATCGCCTCCTCTTGAGGTGTCCTCCTACTCAAAGCATCGGCGACTACGTTCGCCTTCCCGTGATGGTATAAAATCTCCAAGTCAAAATCCTTAATCAGCTCCAACCATCTCCTCTGGCGGTTATTCAACTCCCGCTGAGTGAATATATACTTCGGACTCTTATGGTCTGTGAAGATCTGGCATGTAGCCCCGTACAAGTAGTGTCGCCAGATCTTCAGGGCATGAATCACTGCTGCTAGCTCAAGATCGTGGGTAGGGTAATTCTCCTCGTACGGCTTCAGCTGCCGAGAAGCGTACGCAATAACCCTACCTCTCTGCATCAAAATGCACCCCAAGCCTAGCTTGGAGGCGTCACTATATACCACAAAATCCTCTACGCCCTCAGGCTGGGCTAACACAGAAGTGGAGGTCAACCTCCTCTTCAGCTCCTCGAAGCTGCGCTGGCAAGGCTCGGACCAGACGAACGTGGTAGACTTCCTCAGCAAGGAAGTGAGCGGTCGTGCAATCACGGAGAAACCCTCCATAAAACGGCGGTAGTATCCCGCTAAGCCCAAGAAACTGCGGCACCTCCTTGACCGTCATAGGAGACGGCCATGAGGAAACAGGCTCTATCTTCGCCGGGTCGACCATGACACCCTCGGCGGAAACTATGTGTCCCAAAAATGCCACCTCGGACATCCAAAACTCACACTTAGAGAGCTTAGCGTAAAGCTCTCTATCCCGGAGGACTCGTAGCACCGCCCTCAGGTGTCCCTCATGCTCCTCCCTACTCCGGAAGTAGATTAAGATGTCGTCTATAAACACTACGACAAACTGGTCTAACGAGTCGATGAAGATGTTGTACATCAACTCCCTGAAGACGGCGGTGCATTCGTGAGCCCGAATGGCATCACGACAAACTCATAATGGCCGTATCTCGTCCTGAATGCCGTCTTCGGCACGTCCTCCTCTCTCGATTGATACACTTGAAACGCCGGGTAAACACCCTTTACTCTCGGCGGCCATGCCAGCCGGTAAAACACTTTCCCAACTTGCGCCAAGATCTCAAAAAGGTCCGATGTATCGGAAACTCAACTTCCTTCTCGGGTCTTCCTCACTGCAACATTTCCATTATGTTTCTTCTTTGCTTGTCTCTAACAAAGAAGATCGAACTTCCAATTTACACCGTTGGCTTTGGTTCTTGTCAAACCAAACATCGATGTTACTTTTCCTCAATTCTTGTTGCAAGTTCTAAGTAATGAAGGAAGTACTTTGTTTCACACTACTTCTACTAACGAGACATGTATACTATAACTTTTACATCATCTCTCGATACTAAGTCAAGACCATGTCTTGAAGAATCGCTTGTACACTTCAAACCGATCGTACCTCGAGGCAATTTCCAAAACAGTTGCACAAATGAATCCCCTTTTAACTCTCAACAACTCCATTGTCCATTTTCGTCCCACTCAATACTTCATCGTCATCCAGAGTAGGTTATCCATAGATGGTGTTACTTGGAGAATCTCTCTACCATACGGTAATGATCAGCCCATTCAAGAAACTTGCAACTTCTTTCCCATCCTTCGGGGGTTGTCATCCCGAGACAACTGGTCATACAACTTCTCTCTTCTTCGAGAGTAGACCAGAATGTCCTATTCGGGCATTAGTAAGCCCATATGGAATCATTACCACTCGTAGTGACCATGGTTTGTCCAGAATGCCATGTTTGCACTACCCCAGTCTCGACTTCTCAATTGGTGACAATCAAACCTTAACTCGATTTTAGAAGAGACCACCGTATCTCTTTTCGCAAACTGGTGTTCTCCATAACAACTTCAAATCAAGAGTTTAAGATATAATATAAGCTCTTGTTACCGTTCCTTTATGATTCCACAACCTGGTTACTCTCCCCTACACTCATTCATAGACCACCCACACATGCGCGTTCTCGGTTGTCACCAATTAGTTGATAACTCACCTTCTCACATGTCAATGACTTACCATTCTTCTATGCTTCCATGTTACCATTCTCATGAAGGCTACACTCTCGGGGTACCTTAAACTTCGTTAACTCATTCTTCATTCCACACTTCCTTTTCCTTCAGCGAGATAAATATACCCTTCTCGGCGTTGTTGAGTCACATGACTCGCCTTCATAGGCTTAACCGCGCTTCATGATATCTTGTAAGTGCATCTTCTCAAAATCTCTAACGTTAGTTAGCATCACATGTTGCTCTCATCTTCTTAGGATCATCATTTATACCTACTCCATCCTTTTTGGCGATCCTTCGCCTTATCGTCACAGCAGAAACCGGTCAACTCCGCGTAAATCCCCACCTTTCCATTCTTCTCATAACTCTCGTAATGTTAACTCTGCACTTAATGGTACCTCGTAAGCTTAACTTACGGTATCTTAAATTTTTCGCACCTGGTTCGATCACGTTTCTCATCTTGACTCCAAAGCTTAGGAGCGTCTAAGGAAAGCTTAGTTTCTCGTGATGGAGCACCGACTTTAACCTTGTTAGAATGCACCCATCTCCTCCTTGATTCGCATCTTTAGTTGTCCACGCGTCTTCTTGACGAACTTAAGTTTGCTATCTCCATTGTTCTTGTCGTACGTAGTCCTCAAACACGGTAGATCCAATGGACGCTCCCCCGGTCCTGGAAGATGGAGAACTCTACGCCCAGACCTCCCAACGGTCCTATCCCCAGCCTCGGGAACGATGCTCTATGCGACGTCCTCTACGGGAACCTCAAGTACTGGTGGATCCACAACTGGCGGGTCCGCAACGGGGATACGTCCCCGACCTCTACCTCTCGCGCCTGGAGGTCTTCCTACTCGTCCCCGCCCTCTCGGGAAGGTATGGGGAAGTGGGGGTCTACCCTTGGAGGGTCCTACGTTAGCGGTAGCTGTCGTACGTGCTATCTAATAGCGTATGGCGTTTACTTATGTATAAATACATAGGTAATACTGACGTTCTCGGTATGATAAACTTCTAAAAGCATAAGATAAGCATAATCACAAAGTCTCGTTGCTCTCCAACAAGAAAACAAGAGCACATCCAAGGCACACAAGCCCAAATATCCTAAGGCCACATACGTAGCTAGGTACATACAAATCCACAAACATCCTAAGGTCTTATATTTATATATATAACTATGTACTAATATATACATACTTCTAATCTAGAGATTTATGTCGCCGAGGTTTGAGGAAGGAGTGGTGGTCCCGTACATTCTAACCCAAACCCGACTCATGCACATGATTTTGGAAACGAAAAGTCAGAACCCGTGTGGGTTCTGTTTATTCCTCATTCGGCCTTTAAAAATATTGCTAGTGTCATTGTTGTCAACCTAGGGCTCTGATACCACTTTTGTAACAGCCCAAATCCGCGGGACTCGGGATGCTATGGGCGAGACCGCACAATGGGTCCCGACCCTTAGCTTGACAACAATTTCACCGGACCTTCCAACAAGGCACAAATAAAGGCGAAATCTCAAAACGTTTTTAATGCATGCGAAAACGAAAAGTGACAAATAGAAGTGGAAACTCAGCCGAGTCCTCGAAACAATACAACCCGATACGAAAGTCTGAACGCGCAACAACATCCATGAACAACGATATGAAACATGACTCAAAACATCCCCGTCCTATAATATACGGAGACCCCGGCTGTCCATTCCTCCACCTCACTCGGCGGCGTCCCTAACCTGCAAGTGATCTACAACACGGTTTAAAACCGTTAGCTCATATTCGAAGCATTAGAAAAGCGGTGAAGACACAAACACATACATAACACAATATATGAATCACACAAGTCCTGTTTATTATCTTTTTATTATTAAGTTGTATCCCGTTGTAATTCAACTTCGGTTTGTGACACGAGAACCACTGTAGTCTCGCCCCGGTCCCCACTTACCGGCAAAGAATGGTATTGATGCACCCGACCATATCACCCGGCGTGCTAGTCGCCGAGATCCTCCTAAGCTTCACGCAGAGCCAGGCAAAATGTCACCGCCCGTTATCACACACTTGGGCCAAAGTATACATAAGGTCGGTGGTCCTAATTACCGGTTTAATTGTTATAACAAGAACATAAACACACACCACCGAACACACATCAATGCTAATACATAGAATACGAGCAAAGTAAGTCCGGAGACTTACCTCGTCACCAAACCCAAGTCACCACACTCTTGCTCACAAGAGATATGCATATCAATACATACTCACTGTCAAGAAGTCTTAGACTTCACTCTTAGTGATCTATGCAAGATCACCTAATCCTCAAACTAGGAATGCATCCTAGGTCCCAAGTACTCACCACACACTCTCCACACATGAAACAGCCCACAACAATTCATAATTCCACAAGATATTAATCCTCAACCAAAGAGGCACAAGCTAGCCTAGAAGATCCAACATACTGACATGCTCATATCCATCAACTATATCGAGCCTTAAGGGCTCCTAGGTTCACAACCACTAAGTGGCATTCTCAAGCTACTCTAGGCCATCCTAAGCATGCTACTAACATGATTCAACAACAAATCTAAGGGGAAGGAACAAAGAGTGAAAGAGAGGAGAAGCCTACTGTTGCAGAAATCGCAGCCGCGGAGTCAAGCTGGCGCCCCCTGCGGAGACAGGAGCCGCCCCCGCGGAACCAGGAGCCGCACCCGCGGTGGCTGCGTCGAGTGTCAGGAGCTGCCCCTACGGCCGTGCCTAGCCGCACCCGTGGCCGTGCCGGGCCGCACCCGCGGCTGTGTTGTGCCGCCCCTGCGGCTGGCCGCTCCCGCGGCTGTGCCGAGCCGCCCCGCGGGTTCTGTGCAGAACGTCGTCTTCTTCGTCTTCGATCGTGGATCCTTGCCTCCAAAGTCTTTCTTCTCTTGCTGGATCTTCTCCAAACACCCACCACTGGTCTTAAGCACCTCTCCTTGACCTAAACGAGCTAAGAACCTATGCATGCAAAGGGTTGAGCAAAACTCTTCAAGATCTTCCTCCATAGCCATGGATGAAGGAGGGAGGAAGAAGAAGGGAAAAACAGCAAGTAAGAGAGGGAAGGGAGAGGAAGAGCTTACCAACAGCCTGGGATTTCCTTCTGCAGTCCATAGCTTGGATCCTCAACAACAAGGAAGAAGAGAGGAGAAGAGAAGGAGTGTGAAAGAGTGAATGAGTGGAGTAACGTGAGAAGTGAGCTAAGGGAGGAGAGAGAGGGACAAGGACTGAAAAGAAGGTGTGTGGATCAAGGGTTCAGCTGACCTCTTGTCCCTCAAACGGACCGAGGGGTCGGAAATGACCCCTTGGCATTTTTAACCCGGAACGAAGGGTCGGAACGCGGAAAAAGAGGAAAAACGACGAGTCGGCTCGGGATTTTCTTAGGAATAAATCCCGGCCCTCGGCATCTTGGGATTACGGGATAACTACAAAGTGCTCCAAGTCCAGAATAAAGTCCGGGCGTTACACCACAAGCCGGTATGGCTTTGTGAGAACTTAAAAATTCCGGATAGCTATTTAGTATATCAAACTAGATAGGTAGATGAGCACTTGTAAAATATAGCTCATAAAGTAATGTATATGTATGTTATGAGTGCTTGTTTTATTTTAGATGCTGGTAATCTAGTATGATATTACTAGTGTTCTGCTTCTTATTGCAACAATTATCATAAATGAATAAATTTTGAAAAAACTTTTTTTTTTCTCAGAAGAATGACAATTTCGACGCTTTTAAATGTCTAGGTGATGCCACTTTTAACCTGTCTATGACCATCGATACCGACGCCTATAAACGTCGAGAATGTCGACGCATTACATCGTGGAGAATACTCAACGTATAAAAGTGTCGAGAATTTCAACACATAAAAGCGTCAAGAATTTCTCGACGGTGAAAAAACCGACGCTTGTGAAAAGTGTCGGGATGGAAAATATGGACACTTTAAAGCGTCCAGATATGCTTGAAAAAGCGTCTAGAATTACCTATTTTTGTAGTAGTGCTCTCTTGTCACGCAGGTGCGTCTTGTCCCCGGTCTACCTAGAGTAAGGTAGATCCTTTCCTTTCCTAGTATGAGCGGGTTAGTAGCATGCTAGGTATGTGTATGAGGATAGAATGATGAGGTTGTGATATATCTGTATGTCGGTTATCGCTTTGAGGTTTAGTAGTATATCGAGGTTTATAAGTTGGATACGATCCTTATGGATCCCTTGGGTCTAGGTGTGACCCCTGTGATGGATATGAGTTTGATATATTGTTATGCCTTGTTATTAGGCAGTGTTGATCTCCAGTGTTGGAGCTGATCGGGTTTGAGACTACTACGAGGTTGAGGTAAGTCCATAGGACTTACTTAGCTACCATCCTTATATTGAATGTGTGCATGAGTGATGTGTGTGTTTTCTGCTTTATAGCATGCGTTATGATGATTACCGACCTATGGTATAGTGATTTCCCATTGTAGGGCCATGGCAGCTGTCCCTTTCATCCCTTTGGAGTCTGGGCGGTTCTTTGTGATTGGGTCAGACTTGGTACACGGTTGGCCACTCCCCATTCCCTCAGGGTACACGGGTGGGTACGACCAGGGGCCACTCCAACTGCCATGAGTACCCAAAGGCGAGGGTTATATTCCTCGTGTCACATATTTTCATATTCAGATATATATATATATTAATATATATATATATATATAGGGTCAAGATCCGGTAGGAACCACCCTTAGAGTAGGGAATAAGAACCCCTAAGATCCGTTGAATTAAAATTTGAACGGACATGATGGAAGGTACATAATAAGCTTCCATATGTGAGATTCATATGATTGTTCAATTTTCATAAATAAATCATTAAATAATATACATATTAGGAAAACAAATATCATATTTTTGGGCTATCCCAAAAATAAACGGTGAATGAATTGATTCCCATTGACTAGTAAAACAATTTGTTGAACATTTACATCATTAAGAAACTCTCTGCCATCTTCTTTTGGAAACGAAAAATAATTGAAGTTTTTTTGAACAAGATTAAGGTTAGTAATTTTTATATTGTGGTTCTGGTCGTTATTATAATTTTTTTTTAAAATTTTGGTCGTTAGTATTTGTAAAATCACCAGTCGTTAAAATTAGTGTTTGATTCTGGTTGTTAATTTTTTTTTTTTTTTTTGATTTTGGTCGTTATTTTTTTTTTTATAAATTTTGGTCGTTAGTATTTGTAAAATTATCAATCGTTAAAATTAGTGTTTGATTCTGGTCGTTAATTTTCTTCATTTTTTTTATTCGGGTCGTTATTATAATTTTATTTTTAAATTTCGTTCTTTAGTATTTATAAAATCATCAGTCGTTAAAATTAGTGTTTGATTTTGATCGTTATTTTTTTTTTGATTTTGGTCGTTATTATAAATTTTTTTTAAAATTTTGGTCATTAGTATTTGTAAAATCATCAATCGTTAAAATTAGTGTTGATTCTGGTCGTTAAATTTTTTTTTGATTCTGGTCGTTATTATAATTTTTTTAAAAATTTTGGTCGTTAATTTACATAAGTTTTTTTGATTTAATTCTGGTCGTTATATTATAAATTTTTATGCTCGTTGATTCTGATAGTTAATTTTCTTTTCTTAAAAAAAATTCTGGTCGTTAATTTATAGTATTATACACATATTAACGACTAAAAAAATTAATGATCAATTTTATAATATAAAATTAATGAGCATCCTTCTATATAAAAATTTAACGATCATGTAATGACAAAATTAACGATCATCCTTATATATAACAATTTAATGATCATGTAATGACATACATTTAATTTTTATTATTTTAGTAATTAATTAAAAAATATATAAGCCTATTAGAGGAAAAAGAATATCCCATTTTATTTACTAAAATATGCTACCATATATATCTTCGAATTATGTACGTTAATGGACTTTAATCTAACGGATGATATTAGTTCTTATTCCCTACCCTAAGAAGTATTCCTATATGATCTTTTCTCTCTCTCTCTCTCTCTCTCTCTCTATATATATATATATATATATATATATATATATATATAAAATTTCATGGCTAAAATATTTTTTAATATAAATAATTTTAATACCTAATAATTTATGTTTACGTTAAAATTTCATGAACTCTATATTTAATAATCTTTTGTTATTTTATTTGCCTTTATGACCTTGTCGACACTACTAATTTCCATGTTCCAAGAATTTTAATGGAACAATTATTTTTGTACCATAAAATTTTTGTTTACTAAAGAAGTCTAGCCAAAGAGAGTGTGACAACTTTGATATTATGATGGGAGTTAAAGACAATTTTGTGTAAAGATACTTGTTTTAACGATTTATATATTTCAATTTTGGTTTATTTATATGTTTTGGAGGTAGGTAAGATATTTTAAATTTATATTTTTGTTTCAATCATGTCATTTGTTAAGGCTTAAACCCGATTAAATCGTATGTTTAATTTAGGTTGCACAATTTTACTTTGTTAAAAACTTTGGTTGAAAACTAGCTTTAAAAAGGGGTTAGATTTCACCCGAAAAAAACCCGATCCACCCGTTCACCCGGCGGGTACGGGTAGGTTGACAAAAGATATGGGTCAGGTGAAGATTTTCGGTGACGGGTCGGGTGACGAAAGTAATACATTCACCCATCATCCGACCCATTGCCATCCCTACTCACAAAGCATATATGATTTGAAAAGTGTAAAGGGATGAACGTTTCTACTCTGATGGTCTATTACCGCATAAGTCTCAAGAACATCTAGTTTCAATCCTAACTACCTATTACCGGGTAAGTCTCAAGGTAAAGAGGGGGGAATTCTAAACAAGCCACATTACAAACTAAAGATCAAGTAAACCTTTACCGGGTAAGTCTCAGGTACTACCCTACTAAGGAAAGAATGATGGCACATTCAATCCAATAAAGGTTTTCACCTCTATTACCTATGATAAATTTTCTTATGTATCTAAGAAGGGATATCACTAGGTAGGTCTCAATTCCAACTTGCGTTGCTAGTTAGAAGGATTCTAAACAAGATTCAAGTCCAAACCAACCACAAGGTTTCAAAGCAATTCAAACAAATATAGGGAATGATCCCTCATTGATCTTTGTATAAACAAATCTCTATTCTTCCTTGGAACCACAAAGTTCTAGCCAATAACAATCATATCAAAGACAAATAAAGAAAATAACAAAAGGGAGAAAAGAAACTACTCAACTTCAACAGATGAAAACGTGAAATCTTGCCAAATCTCAAATCAACAATCTCTTCCCAACAAATCTTTGTCAATCTTTAATCTAAACTAACTAAGAAGAATGATAAATGAAGAAAGCGGCAAGGTAGGAGACGACTCCACCTCTAGGGTAAACTAACCCTGAATAAGCACACCTTGGAACGAATTCAAGGCTTCCTATTATAATAAAAACCTAGCAAAAAAGACATTGAGCCAAAAAGGTAAAAGCCCGTGAATAAAATATAATGCTCAGGGAAGAATCTCGGGCTGGATCTCGACAGAGATCTGTAACACCCCAAATCCGTAGGACTCGGAGTGCTACTGGGCTAGGATCTCACAATGGATCCTGACCCTAGCTTGACAACAATTTCACTGATCTTACAACAAGGCACCGGTAGATTAAAACAAAACATGAAACTAATATATATATATATATCAAAAAGGTAATACAATGTAAAGCTGAGTACAAACAAAACCATATTATACAACAAAAGAACCCATATCCCCGATAACGCCCCAGTGTACGGAGCCCTCAGCGGATCACCCACTCTGAATCACTCTGCAGCTCTCCTATCCTGCAAAGTGTCTACAACACGGTATGAAACCGTTAGTTAACCATACACAATTATAGGAAGATGCTAGAGCACAAACACACATCAAAAATCTTAACACATCATCATGCTTTCACACATTTACCCGGTTCATTATCTTTATAAAGTCCAGCAATCAACTTGTATATAATATCCATATAACATAAGTGACACGAGGAATATAACCCTCGCCTCTAGGTAATATAACCAGCTGGAATGGTGCCTGGAACACCTCCCCGTGTACCCTAAGGGAATGGAGAGTGCCCGAACCATTTACCAGGTCTAGCCTGACCACAAAGAACCCCCAACTCCCAGCGGGATGAATGGAAAAGTTGTCACAACCCTACAATGGGCAATCAATACATCATAGGTTGGTGACCAACATAACGCATGCTATAAACATATAACAAACACCACTCATGCACAACATCCTATAAAGGAATGGCAAATAAGTAAGTCCCACGGACTTACCTCAACCTCGTAGTCGTCTCACTGGATCAACCCTCAACTCAGTCCACTCCAAACTAGAGGATAACACGGCCTATACAAGGCATACACAAATATAAAACTCCTATCACATAAAGGGTTACACCTAGACCCAAGGGATCCATAAGGGATCTTATCCAACTCGTAAACCTCAAAGCCCTAACCGGCATTTCCGTATCATACTCGTCAACATCCGAATCCTAGCATGGTACTAAGTTCCTCATACTAGAAAGGAAAGGAACTACCTAACTATAGGTAGCCCCGGAGCAAGACGCACCTGCGTGAACTAAGGACGCAGGGGCGGAAGAGATTACCCGCAGGCGCGGCAGGTAGAATCCGCAGGGGCGGTGAAAAGGCTGCAGGCTAACGCAGGCACGGCGCAAGCGCGGGCGCGATGGCACGGTCTCCGCAGGGGCGGCGGTTTCCAGGCGCGGGGGCGGTGACAGTGAGAATGCAATCTCGTGGCTTCTCTTTAGCTCTTCACGTGATCAAATCATGTCTACTCTCTTCCAGATTCATACACAAGCATAAACATACACATTTCAACATCACCTTATGATCAACACATCTAAAGCCTAAGCTAAGGAAGGAAGAACAAGAAAAAAGAAAGAAAGAAAGAAGAAGCAAGGGATACCTACCATAGCTGTGGCCTAGGCACGAACTGATCCAAGGCAGTATCTCCACTAGCTCTCAAGCTCAGCAACAACATCATACCACATCAACATCCACCAAAACCCACACAAATAACTCTTCCACACTAAGGAGAAAACAAGAGCAAGATCAAGTAGGAGAAAGGAAGTCGATGAAGATACTACTCATCAACTCCATAAAGACGGTTGGGGCATTCGTAAGCCCAAATGGCATCACTACAAACTTGTAGTGGCCATATCTGGTCCGGAATGTTGTCCTGTGCACATCCTGCTCCCTCACCCTCAACTGGTGATACCAGGAACGCAGGTCACTCCTGGAGAACACAGTCGCTCCTTGTAGCTGATCTAACAAATCATCAATGCGCGACAGTGGATACTTGTTCCTGATGGTTATCTTGTTCAGCTCTTTGTAATCAATACACAGTCTCAGCGATCCGTCCTTCTTCCGTACGAAATGGACAAGTGCTCCCCATGGGGACATGCTAGGGCGATTGAAGCCCTTCTCAGCCAACTCCTCGAGTTGCTTCTTCAGCTCCAGCATCTCGACAGGTGCCATCCGGTATGGGGCCTTCGAGATGGGTCTCGTACCAGGCTCTAACTCGATATTGAAATCCACACTCCTCTGAGGCGGCAAACTGGACGGCTCAGCAAAAACATATGTGAACTCACAAACCACTGGGATGTCCTCTTCAGTTGGACTCTCCCCCTCCTTCATGGCATAACACCAGAAGGCATCACAACCCTGTGCAATCAATCTAGTTGCTCGTACTGCACTGATAATCATGCCTGTCTTTCCAAGGTCCCAACCTCGGAAAACCTCTATCTGACCTAACTCGGTAGAGAGGGTAACAGTCCTCCTACCTACATCTAAGACCGCAAAATGTCTATCCATCCAATCAATACCTAGTATAACTTCCTCATGCTTTAACGGCATGACAAAGAAGTCAACTTGTAAACACGAGTCCCTACAGCAATGGGACAACCGTGAATCTCACGGGTACCTCTGACCCTACCACCATCGGGTAACCCTATACTAAAGGGTATCCCCTGAGTCGTATCTAGACTCAAACACTCAATACAAGCATCAGATATAAAAGAAGACATAGCTCCAATATCAAACAAACTCTAACAGGTAAACCATGGATCAGAATGGTACCTATAACAGGCGGTGCAACTGGCTCCTCTACACTCCTCAGCTCAAAAACTCGGCCCTGTGGCCCTCTGGTGTCAATGGTGCTCCTACCACGACCTCTGCCTCTACCCAACCCAGGAGCAGATCCCTGAGTGGTAGGACGATATGGGACTCTCTGCTGTCCCTGTATCTGTTGCTGCTGAGGTTGCCTTTTCCCACCTCCCGCTATACTGGCAGGAGTAGAACCCTACTGAGAGGAAGCTCCACCCTGTCTACAAAAGACAGATCTGTGACCTCGTCCACCATAAGTGAAGCAAGTCACTATCTGCCTCGTACACTCTGGTCTGATATGTCCATACTATGCATAGTTGAAACACTGTCGTACCCTATCTGCAACTGGTGTAGATGAGGGATGATTCTGGCGGCTCGGGCCTTGCCCAAAACAAGCAACTTCATCAGTACTCTGCTGAGGTAAGGCTCTGTTCCATTTACAGAAAACAGCCCTGTGACCCAGTCCGCCACAGGTAAAACAAGTCAATAACTTCTTTTTGCACGCTGGTCTCAAATGTCCAGGCTCCTCACAGTTATAACATCATCGACCCGTAACCGCAACCGGTGCAGGTGCGGGGAAACTTGGACGTCTCCAGTTTCGTTCAGAACTAATAACCCCACCAGTACCACTGGTCTGCCCAGTCCGCTGTCTCTTTCCAGGCCTTCTATGCTCCTCGGAAACTTGAGGAATCTCAACAACATGTGCCGATACAACTGACACCTGAGTAACTCCTTGGAAACTCCTAAATGATCCTTCATGTACTGGCAGATCCGGGGTAGGTTTACCTTGTCTGGCCGCTTCCGCTACTTGCCTGATATACGCACGGAAATCTGGTCCCCTCATAGAGACACGATCCGAGTCATCTAAATGGACTTGCTGTGATGTACGTCTCTCAGCTATACCGTTCTCAGTCTCAGGAACAACATTCTCAGTAGCAACCTCACAAACCTCCGCCACTGTAGGTGGATCAACAACGGAAATCTGACTCTGTCCTACATCTACTAGAGGAAGAGGGGATCTATCCCTACCTCGTCCATCTGCAGATACAACTCTAGTCTGAGCCATCTGTAGAGCATAAACCTAACTTAGAAAGCTATATATATGCCATATGTATAGATATATGATAGATCAATCACAACAGAATATCTATATATATCTATACTGTCGAGCTCTTCAGAGGGGTGATGGCTCACGTACACGGTATCCCAAAACATTTGTACTCATTTCAAAACCAAAACCTTTTGAAGAGTCAGACCCCTTTTCGGGTTCTGTTTAGTTTTCTATTCGACCTTTATTGCAGATTACTAGTGCCGTTGTTGTCAACCTGGGCTTTGATACCAACATTGTAACACCCCAAATCCGTAGGACTCGGAGTGCTACTAGGCTAGGATCTCACAATGGATCCTGACCCTAGCCTGACAACAATTTTACTGATCTTACAACAAGGCACCGATAGATTAAAACAAAACATGAAACTGATATATATATATATATATCAAAAAGGTAATACAATGTACTGCTGAGTACAAACAAAACCATATTGTACAACAAAAGAACCCATATCCCCGACAACGCCCCAGTGTACGGAGCCCTCAGCGGATCACCCACTCTGAATCACTCTGCAGCTCTCCTATCCTGCAAAGTGTCTACAACACGGTATGAAACGGTTAGTTAACCATACACAATTATAGGAAGATGCTAGAGCACAAACACACATCAGAAATCTTAACACATCATCATGCTTTCACACATTTACCCGGTTCATTATCTTTATAAAGTCCAGTAATCAACTTGTATATAATATCCATATAACATAAGTGACACGAGGAATATAACCCTCGCCTCTAGGTACTATAACCAGCTGGAATGGTGCCTGGAACACCTCCCCGTGTACCCTAAGGGAATGGAGAGTGCCCGAACCATTTACCAGGTCTAGCCTGACCACAGAGAACCCCCAACTCCCAGCGGGATGAATGGAAAAGTTATCACAGCCCTACAATGGGCAATCAATACATGCACACATCCTATAAAGGAATTGCAACTAATTAAGTCCCACGGACCTACCTCAACCTCGTAGTCGTCACACTAGATCAACCCTCAACTCAGTCCACTCCAAACTGGAGGATAACACGGCCTATACAAGGCATACACAAATATCAAACTCCTATCACATAAAGGGTCACACCGACCCAAGGGATCCATAAGGGATCATATCCAACTCGTAAACCTCAAAGCCCTAACCGGAATTTCCGTATCATACTCGTCAACATCCGAATCCTAGCATGGTACTAAGTTCCTCATACTAGAAAGGAAAGGAACTACCTAACTATAGGTAGTCCCGGGACAAGACGCACCTGCGTGAACTAAGGACGCAGCGGCGGAAGAGATCACCCGCAGGCGCGGCAGGTAGAATCCGCAGAGGCGGTGACAAGGCTGCAGGCTAACGCAAGCACGGCAGGTAGAATCCGCAGGGGCGGTGACAAGGCTGCAGGCTAACGCAGGCACGACGCAGTCGCTGGCGAGGGCGCGATGGCAAGGTCTCCGCAGGGGCGGCGGTTTCCAGGCGCGGGGGCGGCGACAGTGAGAATGCAATCTCGCGGCTTCTCTTTAGCTCTTCACGTGATCAAATCACGTCTACTCTCTTCCAGATTCATACACAAGCATAAACATACACATTTCAACATCACCCTATGATCAACACATCTAATCCTAAGCTAAGGAAGGAAGAACAAGAAAGAAGAAAGAAAGAAAGAAGATGCAAGGGATACCTACCACAGTTGTGGCCTAGGCACGAACTAATCCAAGGCAGTATCTCCACTAGCTCTCAAGCTCAGCAACAACATCATACCACATCAACATCCACCAAAACCCACACAAACAACTCTTCCACACTAAGGAGAAAACAAGAGCAAGATCAAGTAGGAGAGAAGAACGTAAGGGTAGCAGGGGAAGATGAAGAATGAAGAAACCCTTCATCCTAAGGTAAGGAAAGGTTAAAAAGGAAAGAGAGTAAAGCATGGTCCAACGGTCAACAAAGCCGGCTGCAGGAAACCGCAGGGGCGGATTTCCTGACCGCGGGGGCGGAACAACAGGGGAGCCGCAGGGGCGCCTCACAGACCCGCGGGGCGGCTAAGGCCAAAACTAAGGCTCTTACAAGATCAGTCAAGGTCGGGGCCGAGATTTCGTCTTCGATCTTCAGCGTCATGGATCTCGGTCAAGTCACCCGAGATGCCACCCGAGATGCCGACCAAGATATTGCAACAAAAGCTTCATCTCGGACCGAGATAGGTGGATCTCGGCCGAGATGCTCCTTAGTTGTTCCTTTATGTCTTTACCTGGATTTCTTGCCCTTTCCCGTGCACGTATGCTTGCTCCAATGCATCCACTTCGAGGCTTGATCCTCAAATAATTCGTTTTAGCTCCAAAATGTGCCAAATCACCTACAAAGCCACAAATAGTGTGTGTATACATCTATTCTTGCAAAGTAGAATTAAACAAGCATAAATGACACAAACTAAGATTAAAATATGAATGCGGATTGGGGAAATCTACCTAAATGCATGACTAAAATAGGTCGATAAATCATGTTATCAAAACACTCCATACTTATCTTTGCTTGTCCCCAAGCAAAAAAGTAAATATAAGACAAGATAACATGAATTATCTATGCAAAACAAATAAAAACGTGCAGTGCTTCTAAATATGATCACCCTCAATAATGCAGTTTCATAGCCAAAGATATATTTTCAATTAAGATAAAATGAAATAGGCATAAAAAGGATAATCATACTTTACAATAATTTCATGCTCATCATTAAAACTGTCAATGTCTAACATTCATGGGAAATTCAAGTCTAAGCCTACCAAGTCAAATACATGATCAAAAGGACTTAGCAAATAAAAGGACAAGAAACGTGATAAGGGTAGGATGTTCTTTAGGTCATGTGTTGCTAATCCGGGAAGAAGAAACAACACACTTCAATTCATCTTTTCAACTCAACATCCACCACCCTTGCATAAACTTCTTTTTCTTCTTTTTTTTCTTTTCTTTTCTTTCTTTCTTTCTTTCCTTTTTCCTGAGTGAAAGGCATTGGTGCAAGTTGCCGAAACCTTGATGTTCAGTTTCCTTCACGTACCTCACACCGGATGCACATACCAAATCAACTCGTTAGGACGTTTAACTAATCAGACTTTGGCAAGATACAAACACCCGGCTATGTGAATGGTACCGAGTTACTCATCTTTCATAGCCAACAATCCCCTAAAAGCTTTGCATTTCTTCATCACATCACATTTCACATCATTCATACTTCTTCATACAATTCACAACACAACATTTTCAGCACAAACCTTCAAACTAAACATTCCTAATTCCCGGATAGGAGACAAGAGATTCCATGTTTGAGGAGCTAAGTATGATAAAGATAGAAGAAGAATGAAATCGAATTGCCTAAATCATCCATATGCAATGTATAAGAACTTATCATGAAGCTTCAACTATTCTAACTCAATCCAACTAGACAAGGCAATTTTCATAAATCACATAAAATTTAAGCAAAGTATTCAAATCCCAAATATGTCATAAATCAAATTGAGCTCAAAAGTAATAATAAAAGGCTAATTCACTTACACAATATCGTCATAGGGGTCATGTCATTCCTAGAAGCACAAAATAAATAAAAAATTCGGGCAAAGGGATCTCGGCCGAGATTTTTGATCTCGAGCTGAGATGGAACCTTTGGACATGAAATCTCGGCCGAGAATTTTTTTTTTACATGCTAAAAGGAAACGTGTGACAAGGAAATTCAAACTATCTAGATGCAATGCAATGAAAGGAAACATGTTAAAAGACTACAAATATCTCACCCCATACTTAAAACTCACATTGTCCCCAATGTGAAGAATAAATATAAGTGAAAAAGAATACTCACAATGTAAAAATCAGGGATATGACACATGTGGATGTGGTGGTGGAAACAAGTGCTTGTGCAAACTCCTTCAAGCATATCTTCTTCATTTATTACCTAAAACCTACAAAGACAAAAGACACCAAAATGCTTAGAAACGCAAAAGCAAATGTAACGTCCGGAAATTTTATTCCGGACTTAGAGCGTTTTGTGGATCTTTCCCCGAGTATTTATTTTGTTTTGGGTACGTTCACGTATGTCCGTATTATTAATTTCGTAAAACGTCAGAAAAGTTTCCCGAGTCAAAATAAATCCGGTTCCGGTTTATTCCAAAAGAGTGTATCCCCTTTTTGGGTTTACTTCTCCTATTTTTTTAAAATTATTTAATAAATTATTTAATTATTTCTTTTTTCTTTTTTTTCTTTTCTTTCTTCTATTTTTTTGGTTTTGGGGAGCTGCTCCTTCCCGCCCGGCCGCCGTCCCTAACACCCTACCTCTGAAGAGCCCCTTCTCCACGCAAGCTTAGCCTGCGCCCGCCCAGCCTCTACACCACTCGCGTCTCCTAGCTCCTGGAGCTACCCCGACCCCTCGGTCCTGCGCTTTCCTCAACCTCCATCTCTCCACCAACTCCCTCTCCCTCTGCTCTCACTACCACACTCCATCTCCTTCACCATCTCTCTCTCCCTCTGCGTCCAGGCTGCTCGAGCTCATCGGAGAGCCACCAACCTCCCCTCTCGAGCCTGTCGCCGGGAACCAGAAGGAAGCTTCGCCATCGATCGAAGCTTCTCTCTCTCTTTGGATCGGGTCTTCGCCGGCCACCACTGGGAGCCTGTCTCCACCGGAGAACGCCCTCGCTGTGCCCTGCCTGCACGAGCCAGCCGGAGCCGTCGACGCCCTGCCACCTCCCCTTCGCCTCGCCCCTTTTCTTTCTGCCTCGGTTGAACAACGCCTCACCTCCTCCCCGCTGTTCTGTCCTCCCCGGAGCTAGAGGCCGCCGCCACCCCCTGCAGCCGCCAACGGGACCGGCGGAGCCACCCTCCTCCCGGCCGGAGCCCTCCCCCGCGCCTGCGTCCTCCCTGCCGCCGCGGGCCTGGAACAGCCTTTTGGCTATTTAAATCGGGGCCCCTCTCTTTTCGTATAATTACATTTCAGCCCCCTAAACTTTTTGTTAATTGCAGTTTGTATCCAAAGTCTTGGTTATTATAGTTTTGACCCAGATTTCTGGATTGTTGCATTTATACCCTCTGATTGGGTTTTTGTCGGAAATTGCCCCAAGGTTATAATCGCGATTTTATGACCAAGTTTCTAGTATTGAGCTTTTGCCCCGGAAGGGTAATTACGGGATTTTTAACGTTGGCTTTTGAAAACGAGTTTTACCTTAGGACTTTATATATAATATTTTATGATCAGATTTAGCGTATGAGCAAAAATTTTTTTGTTTTGGTGCTAGGTTCTGGAGCCCGATAAAGGCCAACGAATCCATATCGACATCCATAGATCGTCTTCCATCCTTTGACGTCACGTGAGTACCCTCTCCCCCGAGCTTACGATCTTACCTCGATCTAGTTATGTTTAGTAGTATCATGTTAGGTTGGATCTAGCATAACTTAGAGTGAACGCCATGTAGTGGCTTTTGAGACCCTAGGAGAGTGTGATGAGCGTGGTAGACCTCGTAGGCTGTTACGTCGTTCTAACTGTGATTATGATAGACTCTAGGATGCGGTCCTAGAATGTGAGTCAAATGATCTTGCGTAGATCATTTGTGTGGAAGTCGTAGACTTCTTGAGTTGAACGGGTTTTTATGGATACCTTGTTGTGAGAAGGTTGTGTGCTTCCTCCCGAGGGAAGCGAGAGCGGTTGTGAGTTAGCGTTTGGACGAGGTAAGTCTCCGGACTTACTTAGCTCGTATTTTATGTATTAGCATTGATGTGTGTTTGGTGGTGTGTGTTTATGTTATGTTATAACAATTAAACCGGTAAATTAGGACCACCGACCTTATATGTATGTTGGCCCAAGTGTATGATAACGGGCAGTTACATCACTGCCTAGCCTTGACTGTGGCTAGGAGGATCTTCGCGACTAGCCCGGAGGGTATACGGGTGGGTGCATCCATGCCACTCCTTGCCGGTAAGTAGGGACCGAGGCGAGACCACGGTGGTCTCGTGTCACAACCGAAGTTGAATTAGAATGGGATATGACTTAACAATACAAAGATAATAAATCGGACTTGTGTGATTCATGTGTTGTGTTATTTATGTGTTTGTGCCTTCACCGCTTTTCTAATGCCTAGAATGTGAGCTAACAGTTTTACACCGTGTTGTAGATGACTTGCAGGTTAGGGACGCCGCCGAGTGAGGTGGAGGAGTGGACAGCCGGGGTCTCCGTACATTATAGGACGGGGGCGTTTTTGGGTTATATTTCATATCGGTTGGTTGGGGATATTGTAGTACGCTTTAGACTTTCGTATCGGGGTTGTGTTATTTTGAGGACTCGGCTGAGTTTCCACTTTGTATCCGTTACATCTCGTTTCCGCATACACTAAAACGTTTTTAGTTTTTGCCTTTATTTGTGCCTTGTTGGAAAGGTCCGGTGAAATTGTTGTCAAGCTAAGGGTCGGGACCCATTGTGAGGTCTCGCCCGTAGCACCCCGAGTCCCGCGGATTTGGGGTGTTACAAAAGTGGTATCAGAGCCCTAGGTTGGCAACAATGGCACTCGCAATCTTTTTAAAGACCGAATGAGGGATAAAACAGAACCCACATGGGTTCTGACTTTTCGTTTTGAAAATCATGTGCATGAGTCGGGTTTGAGTTAGAATGTACGGGACCACCACTCCTTCCGCAAACCTCGGAGACGTAGATCTCTTGATTAGAAATAGGTATATATATATATATATTTATATATATGACCTTAGGATGTTTGTGGATTTGTATGTACCTAGCTACGTATGTGGCCTTAGGATGTTTTGGACTTGTATGTTTTGATGTGCTTGATGACAATGTTTACCTTTATGTTTTTAGAAGTGTTATCATACCGAGATAGTAAGTACTACCTATGTATTTATACATAAGTAACTCCATACGCTATTAAATAGCACGTACGAGAGCTACCGCTTACGTAGGACTCGCCAGGGGTAGACCCCCTCTTTCTCCTACCGTCCCGAGACGGGGAGAAGTAGGAAGACCTCCAGGCGCGAGAGGTCGGGGACGTATCCCCATTGCGGACCCGCTAGTTGTGGATCCACAAGTAGATAAGGTTCCCGTAGAGGACGTCTCTGAGAGTATCGTTCGCGAGGCTAGGGATAGGACTGTTGGGATGTCCGGGCGCAGAGTTCTCCATCTACCAGGACTAGGGGAGCGTCCATTGGAGCTACCTTGTTTGAGGACTACGTACGACGAGAACAGTGGAGATAACAAACTTATGTTTTTCAAGAAGACGCGTGGACAACAAAAGGTGCGAATCTAGGAGGAGATGGGTGCATTCTAACAAAGTTAAAGGCGGTGTTCCATCACGAGAAGTGAATCTGTCCTTAGACGCTCCTAAGATCTGGAGTCAAGATGAGAACGCGATCGAACCAAGTGTGAAAGATGTAGGATACCGTAAGTTAAGCTTACGAGGTACCATTAAGCGAAGAGTTAACTTTACGAGAGTTATGAGAAGAATGGCAAGGTGGGAATTTATGCGGAGTTGACTTGTTTTTGCTATGACGATAAGGCGAAGAAACGCCAACAATGATGGAGTAGGTATAATTGATGATCCCAAGAAGATGAGAGCAACATGTGATGCTAACTAACGTTAGAGATTTTGAGAAGACGCGCTTACAAGACATCATGAAGCGCGGTTAAGCCTATGAAGGCGAGTCATGTGACTCAACAACGGCGAGTAGGGTATATTTAGCTCGCATAAGGAAAAGGAAGCGTGGAATGAAGAATGAACTAACGGAGTTTAAGGTACCCCGAGAGGGAAGCCTTCATGAGAATGGTAACATGGAAGCATAGGAGAATGGTAAGTCATTGACGTAGGAGAAGGTCATTTACCAACTAATTGGTGACAACCGAGAACGCGCATGTGCGTGTGGTCTATGGATGAGTGTGGGGGGGAGTAACCAGGCTGTGAAATCCTAAAGGAACGGTAACAAGAGCTTAGATTATATCTTAAACTCTTGTTTTGAAGTTGTTTTGGAGAACACCAGTTTGCGGGGAGAGAGACGGTTATCTCCATTTGTACATCGACTACAACGAGCCGAACAAGATTACAATGAAGAACAAGTACCCTCTTATCACGTGTAGATGATCTACTCGACCGGTTGCAAGGGTCGGTGGTCTCTTCTAAAATCGAGTTAAGGTTATATGTCACCAATTGAGAAGTTGAGATTGGGGTAGTGCAAACATCGCATACTGGACAAAACATGGTCACTACGAGTTGTAGTGATTCCATATGGGCTTACTAATGCCCGAATAGGACACTCTGGTCTACTCTCGAAGAAGAGAGAAGTTGTATGACCAGTTGTCTCGGGATGACAACCCCCGAAGGATGTGAAAGAAGTTGCAAGTTTTTGGGATGGGCCGATCATTACCGGATGGTGAAGAGATTCTCCAAGTAACACCATCCAGGGCTAACCTACTCCGGATGACGATGAAGTATTGAGTGAGACGAAAATGGACAATGGAGTTGTTGGGAGTTAAAAGGGGATTCATCGGTGCAACTGTTTTGGAAATTTCCTCGAGGTACGATCGGTTGAAGTGTACAAGCAAGTCTTCAAGACATGGCCTTGACTGAGTATAGAGAGACGGTGTAAAAGTTATAGCATACATGTCTCGTTAGTAGAAGTAGTGTGAAGCAAAGTACTTCCTTCATTACTTAGAACTTGCAACAAGAATTGAGGAATAATAACATCGAAGTTTGGTTTGACAAGAACCAAAGCCAACGGTGCAATTGGAAGTTCGATCTTCTTTGTTAGAGACAAGCAAAGAAGAAACATAATGGAAATGTTGTAGTGAGGAAGACCCGGGGAAGAAGTTGAGTTCCCGATACATAGGACCTTTTTGAGATCTTAGCGCAAGTTGGGAAAGTGTTTTACCGACTGGCATGGCCGCCGAGAGTAAAGGGTGTTCACCCGGCGTTTCAAGTGTATCAATCGAGAGAGGAGGACGTGTCGAAGACGGCATTTAGGACGAGACACGGCCATTATGAGTTGTCGTGATGTCATTTGGGCTCACGAATGCACCCGCCGTCTTCACGAAGTTGATGAACAACATCTTCATCGACTTCTTAAACCAGTTCGTGGTAGTGTTTATAGACGACATCTTGGTCCACTCCCGGAGTAGAGAGGAGCATGAGGAACACCTGAGGACGGTGCTTCGAGTCCTCCAGGATAGAGAGCTTTACGCTAAACTCTCTAGGTGCGAGTTTTAGATGTCCGATGTGGCATTTCTGGGTCATATAGTTTCCTCCGAGGGTGTCATGGTTGACCTGGCGAAGATAGAGTTTCTTTCCTCATGACCGCCTCCTAGGACGGTCAAGGAAGTGCGCAGTTTCTTAGGCTTAGTAGGACACTACCTCCATTTTGTTGAGGGTTTCTCCGTGATTGCACGATCGCTCACTTCCTTGCTGAGGAAGTCTACCAGGTTCGTTTGGTCCGAGCCTTGTCAACACAGTTTCGAGGAGTTGAATAGAAGGTTGACCTCCGCTCCTGTTTTAGCCCAGCCTGAGGGCGTGGAGGTTTTTGTAGGGTATAGTGACGCCTCCAAGCTAGGATTGGAGTGCGTTTTGATGCAAAGAGGTAGGGTTATTGCGTATGCTTCTCGGCAGCTGAAGCCGTACGAGGAGAATTACCCTACCCACGATCTTGAGCTAGAGGCAGTGATTCATGCCCTGAAGATCTGGCAACACCACTTGTACGGGGCTACGTGCCAGATCTTCACAGACCATAAGAGTCTGAAGTATATATTCACTCAACGGGAGTTGAATAACCGCCAGAGGAGATGGTTGGAGCTAATTAAGGACTTTGACTTCGAGATTTTGTACCATCCGGGGAAGGCGAACGTAGTCGCCAACGCTTTGAGCAGGAGGACACCTCGAGAGGAGGCGATAGCTCGGCTTACGGTTCAGCCTCAGCTGCAGAGGGATTTGGTGGGTTTGGAGTTGGATATCCGGTTCCCGGATACGGACGGTTGTTTTCCGAGGTAGGGGTAGTACCTGACCTGTCCGGTGAGACCCTGCAGAAGAATGAGGGATATCCCATTTTGAGGAGGATCCGGGACAGGGTGTCCCGAGGAGAGACAACGCCGTTATCACAGGAGCAGACGGGCAATTGAGACGTCAAGGATGTACTTGTGTACCGTCAGACCAGGAGTTGAGAGAGTGGATTTTTGCATGGGGCACATTCCGCACCTTACTCGGTGCACCCAGGCACGAGTAAGATGTACCAGGATATTAGGAGATTTTATTGGTGGGGCGGGCTCAAGCCCGATGTAGCTAGATATGTGGCCCAATGCGCGACCTGCCAGCAGGTCAAGATTGAGCACTAGAGACGGAGGAGAACTTCACCCACCGCCCACGCCACAGTGGAAGTTGGAGGACATATCGACAACTGTTAGATTGTGAGATTACATGGAATACTGAGGACCATCATCTCGGACAGGGACGGGCGTTTTACCTCGAGGTGCTGGCACGCGTCAATCGGGATGGCACCGTATGAGGCATTGTATGGACGGAGATGCCGTACTCCCTTATGTTGGGACGAGCGGGGGAGTTGAGCGTTGTAGCTCTAGATCATGTACGAGACGACGTGGCTAGAGTTGCTTTGATCCGAGAGAGGATGTTGACCGCGCAGAGCCGTCAGAGGCCGTATGTGGATAGGAGGTGTTGACCTCTCAAGTTCAGGGTAGGAGCTCAGGTGTAGTTCAAGGTATCACCGACGCGGGGTGTCAGGGGATTCGGCATTAAGGGGAAGTTAAGCCCCGATATGTCGGTCCATTCGAGATCTTGGAAAGATTCGGTGAGGTGGCATACCGGTTAGCATTGCCACCTCAGTTAGAGGTATACATCCGGTATTTCATGTCTCTCAGTTGAGAGAGTACATACACGACCGGAGACACATCACCAGTCACGAGGACCTAATAGTCGAGCCGGACCATACATTTGTAGAGCATCCTATAGCAGTTTTAGAGCGGAGTACGAGGCGCCTTTGATCGGAGGAGATACCGATACTGAGAGTGCAGTGGTCGAGACGAGGAGCCGACGAGGCTACATAGGAGACGGAGGATAGTATCCGGAGGAACTATCCTGAGTTTTACGCAGATTTAGCGACATCGATAGGACCGTCGGGCTAGTCCCAAGATCTTTCCTTGTTTGTTTTGTGTGTTTGTGATATGATGTGTTATGTGATTTTGTTTGAGTTATGAGTACCTTGCGAGGTCTTAATATGATTTCTTTACGTAGACTTGGTTTAGAGCCGATAGTGTACCTTTTATGAGTTCTACGGGGTTAGGAGACGGGTATGTTGGAGAGTGTTGGGTTTAGCAAGTTTCGGGACGAAACTTGTTTTTAGGGGGGTTAGTTGTAATGTCCGGGAATTTTATTCCGGACTTAGAGCATTTTGTGGATCTTTCCCCGAGTATTTATTTTGTTTTGGGTACGTTCACGTATGTCTGTATTATTAATTTCGTAAAACGTCGGAAAAGTTTCCCGAGTCAAAATAAATCCGGTTCCGGTTATTCCAAAAGAGTGTATCCCCTTTTCGGGTTTACTTCTCCTATTTTTTAAAAATTATTTAATTAATTCTTTATTCTTTTTTTTTCTTTTCTTTCTTTTTTTTTTGGTTTTGGGGAGCTGCTCCTTCCCGCCCGGCCGCTGTCCCTAGCACCCTACCTCTGCAGAGCACCTTCTCCACGCAAGCTTAGCCTGCGCCCGCCCAGCCTTTGCACCACTCGTGTCTCCTAGCTCCTACAGCTACCCCGACCCCTCGGTCTTGCGCTTTCCTCAGCCTCCATCTCTCCACCAACTCCCTCTCCCTCTGCTCTCACCACCACACTCCATCTCCTTCACCATCTCTATCTCCCTCTGCGTCCAGGCTGCTCGAGCTCATCGGAGAGCCACCAGCCTCCCCCTCTCGAGCCTGTCGCCGGGAACCAGGAGGAAGCTTCGCCATCGATCGAAGCTTCTCTCTCTCTCTGGATCTGGTCTTCGCTGGCCACCACTGGGAGCCTGTCACCACCGGAGAACGCCCTCGCTGTTCCCTGCCTGCACGAGCCAGCCGGAGCCGTCGACGCCCTGCCACCTCCCCTTCGCCTCGCCCCTTTTCTTTCTTCCTCGGTTGAACAGCGGCTCACCTCCTCCCCGCTATTCTGTCCTCGCCGGAGCTAGAGGCCGCCGCCACCCCCTACAGCCGCCAGCGGGACCGGTGGAGCCACCCTCCTCCCGCCGGGAGCCCTCCCCCGTGCCTGCGTCCTCCCTGCCGCCGCCGCCGCATGCCTGGAACCGCCTTTTGGCTATTTAAATCGGGCCCCCTCTCTTTTGGTATAATTACATTTCAGCCCCCTCAACTTTCTGTTAATTGTAGTTTGTACCCAGAGTCTTGGTTATTACAGTTTTGACCAAGATTTCTGGATTGTTGCATTTATACCCTCTGATTGGGTTTTGTCGGAAATTGCCCCAAGGTTTTAATCGTGATTTTATGACCAAGTTTCTAGTATTGAGCTTTTGCCCCGGAAGGGTAATTACGGGATTTTTAACGTTGGCTTTTGAAAACGAGTTTTACCTTAGGACTTTATATATAATATTTTATGATCAGATTAAGCGTATGAGCTAAATTTTTTTAGTTTTGGTGCTAGGTTCTGGAGCCCGATAAAGGCCAACGAATCCATATCGACATCCATAGATCGTCTTCCATCCCCTGACTTCACGTGAGTACCCTCTCCCCCGAGCTTACAATCTTACCTCAATCTAGTTATGTTTAGTAGTATCATGTTAGGTTGGATCTAACATAACTTAGAGTGAACGCCATGTAGTGGCTTTTGAGACCTTAGGAGAGTGTGATGAGCGTGGTAGACCTCGTAGGCTGTTACGTCGTTCTGACTGTGATTATGATAGACTCTAGGATGCGGTCCTAGAATGTGAGTCAAATGATCTTGCGTAGATCATTTGTGTGGAAGTCCTGGATACCTTGTTGTGAGCAGGTTGTGTGCTTCCTCCCGAGGGAAGCGAGAGCGGTTGTGAGTTAGCGTTTGGACGAGGTAAGTCTCCGGACTTACTTAGCTCGTATTTTATGTATTAGCATTGATGTGTGTTTGGTGGTGTGTGTTTATGTTATGTTATAACAATTAAACCGGTAAATTAGGACCACCGACCTTATATGTTTGTTGGCCCAAGTGTATGATAACGGGCGGTGACATCACTGCCTAGCCTTGACTGGGGCTAGGAGGATCTTGGCGACTAGCCCGGAGGGTATACGGGCGGGTGCATCCGTGCCACTCCTTGCCGGTAAGGAGGGACCGAGGCGAGACCACGGTGGTCTCGTGTCACAACCGAAGTTGAATTAGAACGGGATATGACTTAATAATAATATAAAGATAATAAACCGGACTTGTGTGATTCATGTGTTGTGTTATTTATGTGTTTGTGCCTTCACCGCTTTTCTAATGCCTAAAATGTGAGCTAACAGTTTTACACCGTGTTGTAGATGGCTTGCAGGTTAGGGACGCCGCCGAGTGAGGTGGAGGAGTGGACAGTCAGGGTCTCTGTACATTATAGGACGGGGGCATTTTTGGGTTATGTTTCATATCGGTTGGTTGGGGATATTGTAGTACGCTTTAGACTATCGTATCGGGGTTGTGTTATTTTGAGGACTCGGTTGAGTTTCCACTTTGCATCCGTTACATTTCGTTTCCGCATACACTAAAACGTTTTTAGTTTTCGCCTTTATTTGTGCCTTGTGGGAAAGGGCAGGTGAAATTGTTGTCAAGCTAAGGGTCGGGACACATTGTGAGGTCTCGCCCGTAGCACCCCGAGTCCCGCGGATTTGGGGTGTTACAGCAAAAAGCAAAAACAAAAACAAAAGCAAAAAAACTTTCACCTCGGGTTGCCTCCGGAGAAGCACTTGATTTAAGCTCTCTAGTCAAACCCAACTCACATCAAAAACCTTGGACTACTCATCCAGTCCTCACAACCACTCTTCACAAGACCCATAAAGTTTCTTCTTGAGAACTCTCTTCATGTCCTGATGAAAGATAGAAACTCTTCCCAACACTTGAGGATGGTATGGGATAACAACCTTGTGGGTTACCCTATACTTGAATGATAGCTTCCTTTGATGAGGGAGAAGATTTAATCTAACCTTTCGAGGTTCCTTTGGCACTACCCTCCAGCTTTTAGGCGCACTCGAGTAGGATGGAAGACTTCGGGGCGACTCTCTGAGGATCTCGGGCGGATTTGGATGAAATCTCGGCCGAGTTTTTCCTTCTGTAATGGGATCTCGGCCGAGATGGATATGATCTCGGGCCGAGATTTAACTCTCTATCGCAAAATTTCGATCGAGATAACCTCGATCTCGGCCGAGATGGGGACGAGAATTTCAGCGTCTTCATCCTCCTTCATCAGCTCTTCGAA
>CM008283.1:22523922-22552611 GCA_002319775.1 Fagopyrum tataricum | reverse complement strand
ACTTCTTTCTTTTCCTTGTTGAGCAAGGGTTCCCCTTCTTCACTTCCCAATCCAGCCCTTTCACGTCCTCCTTGCTTCTCCTTCATCCTTCTTGAGCTTGATCTTGGATTCCTTAGAGTTGGAAGAGTTTTGTGTGGTTTTTGTGGTTGTTGATGAGCTAATGTGCATGGCTAAGCTTGGAAGCCAGCTGAGGTGCTAGTGGTGAGCAGTTCCTGGTTAGGCCATAGCTGTGGTAAGCCTTCTTCTTCTTCTTCTCTTTCTTCTTCCTTTGATTATTCCTTCCTTAGCTTAGGATTAGATGTATTGATCATAGATTGATGTTGGATTGTATATGTATATGTATGTGTGTGGTTTTGGTTGAGAGAAGACGTGATTTGATCATGTGAAGAGCTGAAGAAGAGTCACGGGATCACATTTTGCACCGTCGCCGCCCCCGCGCCTGGAAGCCGCCCCCCCTACGGAAGCCGTGCCGCAGTGCCCACGCCTTGTCTGCGTTCCTTGTCACCGTGCCTGCGGCTGCTCCCTTCCGCGCCTGCGGTTTGTCTATTCCGCCCCTGTGTCCCTTGATCATGCAGGTGCGTCTTGTCCCGGGACTACCTATAGTTGGGTAGCTCCTTTCCTTTCTTAGTATGAGGGACTTAGTACCATGCTAGTTATCGGATGATGATGAGTATGATATATATATGCCGGTTAGGGCTTTGAGATTTACGAGTTTGATATGATCCTTATGGATCCCTTGGGTCTAGGTGTGACCCCTTTGTGTGATAGTAGATTGATATGTATATATGTATGCCTTATATAGGCCGTGTTGTCCTCCAGATTGGAGTGGACGTATTTGAGAGTTGATCATAGTTGAGATTACTTCCGAGACTGAGGGAAGTCCATAGGACTTACTTAGCTGCCATCTCTATATTGGATGTTGCATGAGTGGTGTATGTTTATGCTTGCTAGCATGTGATACTGTTATTACTTGATTGCCCACTATAGGGTTGTGACAACCTTTCCCTATCACATCCCGCTGGGAGTCTGGGAGGTTCTTTGTGGATAGGTCAGACTTGATATACGGGATGGACATAGAACACTCCCAATGGGTATACGTGAAGTGTGCCGGATCCACTCCAGCTGGCTAAAGCCCATAGAGGCGAGGGTTATATTCCTAGTTTCACTTATGTTCATATACCGACTTATATATATCGTATGAGTGATGGATTATATATATAAAGATAATGAACCGGGTAAATGTGTGATATCATGCTGAAATGTTTATTATTTCTGATATGTGATTGTGCTTAAGTTCATTCTATATATGTGTATGGTTAGCTAACGGTTTTATACCGTGTTGTAGATCCCTCGCAGGTTAGGAGAACTGCAGAGTGATCCAGAGAGGGTGATCTGTTGAGGGCTCCGTACACTAGGTCGTCCTCGTGGGATTGGGATCTTTTGATCTTGTATATATTTGTTATGTTTTGATTGTACTCAACAGTACTCTGTATAACCTTTTGAGATTTATATATATCAGTTTCATGTTTTGTTTTAATCTATATGTGCCTTGTTGTAAGATCAGTGCAATTGTTGTCAGGCTAGGGTCAAGATCCATTGTGAGATCCTAGCCTAGTAGCACTTCGAGTCCTACGGATTTGGGGTGTTACAAAGTTGGTATCAGAGCCCAGGTTGACAACAATGGCACTTGTAATCTGCGATAAAAGTCGAATAGATAAATAAACAGAACCCGAAAGGGGTCTGACTTTTCAAAAGATTTTTGGTTTGAAATGAGTACAAACGTTTTGGGTTAGTGTGTACGTGAAGCCATAACCCCTCTGAAGATCTCGACAGTATAGGTATATATACATAGATAGATATTATCTGATGTGATGTGTGATATATATATCTATACATATGGCATATATATAGCCTTCTAAGTTAGGTTTATGTCCTCTGCAGATGGTTCATACTAGAGCCCTACCTTCAGCTG
The DNA here is from genome assembly GCA_002319775.1 of Fagopyrum tataricum. NCBI lineage: Eukaryota > Viridiplantae > Streptophyta > Magnoliopsida > Caryophyllales > Polygonaceae > Fagopyrum > Fagopyrum tataricum. The sequence goes on along the minus strand of CM008283.1, from coordinate 22,550,639 downwards.
GACGAGGTAGAGGTAGACCCCCTCTAGGTAGACGACGGGGTAGGATTCCTGCTGCTGATCTACGTGCAGCAGAGGAGATTCACGATGACGTTGCCGAGAGTGTCGTTCCCGAGACTGGGAACGGGGCAGCTGGGAGGCAGGGATCACAAGGAGCCCGGTCAGATGGCTCAAATCGTCCATGGAGGGACCAGCCTTCCGAGAGAATATCAGACGGGTAGTGGAGGCCGCCAGGGCAGGTAGACGTGCTCCTGATCTGCCCGCACATGAGGGATCCACTAGGAGATCCCATACAGTGACTCAGGTGCCAGTTGTATCGGCACCTGCTGCTGAGATTGCTAGAGCTCTAGAGGAGTACAGAGGGCCTCGACCAGACAGTTGGTTGAAGGCATTTCATCAGTTGGGAGTACCCCATTTCTCTAGGAAGGTGGGGTTAGAGGTGGAGCTGTGGATAGGGCATGTGGACTCGGCTTTAGAGTCTATCAGATCTCCAGCTGACAGGCATATAGAGTTGGTGCAGACTCTGTTTAGAGATCTGGCACAACATTGGTGGAGGTCAGTACGGAGTCAGGTTCTCAGTTATGACCAGATGAGGACCATGATTAGAGAGCGTTTCTGCCCTGCCTCATTGAGGAGGGAGAAACTGCGCGACTTTGTTGAGGCTGGATTTGATGATGTACCAATCTCCGAGGCCATCAGGAGGTTTCAGGAGGAGCTGACTTTACTGGGTCCAGCTGCACCTCCTGTTGATCAGCATGTTTATCTTTTCTCTCGACGATGGAGGGATGGTACCCGAGCCTATATGGCTGGTTTTCACTGTGAGTCCTTGATGGACTATGAGGACAGAGCTGCAGATTATGAGAGAGAGAGAGAGAGCTGGGCAGAGGAGAGCTTCTCGGGCCGGAGGGTCTGAGAAGAGACAACGTACTGCTGGAGCTACTAGTGTTGGGCGTGGTACTGCTGGAGCTACTAGTGTTGGGCGTGGTCAGAGACGCTAGGGTCGTTCTGTATCTGCACCAGCTACAGAGAAGGGACGACAGTGTTATAACTGTGGTGATCCAGGACATATGAGGCCAGAGTGCACGAGGCCATTAGTGACATTTTTTACCTGTGGTAGACCGGGTCATAGAGCCGTTTACTACCGCTAGGGTTGAGCTGCATCTCAGTAGGGTTCTTCTCCTGCCAGTGTAGCGGGAGGTGGGCAGAGGCCACCTCAGCAGCAGCAGACCCAGGGACAATAGAGAGTCCCAGATAGCCCTACGACTCAGGGATCTGCTTTTGGGCCAAGTAGAGGCAGAGGTCGTGGTGGGAGCACCACTGATACTAGAGGGCCACAGAGCCGAGTCTTTGAGCTTAGGAGTGCAGAGGAGCCAGCTGCACCTACTGCTACAGGTACCATTCTGATTCATGGTTTACCTGTTAGAGTTTTATTTGATACTGGTTCTATGCACTCTTCTATTTCTGATGCCTTTGTAGAGCGTCTTGGTTTAGATACAGTTGAGGGGATGCCCTTTATTATAGGGTTACCCGATGGTGGTAGGGTCAAAGGTACCCGTGAGATTCACGGTTGTCCCATTTCTGTAGGGACCCTGTGTTACTAGTTGACTTCTTTGTCATGCCATTAGAGCATGAAGAAGTCATTCTAGGTATGGACTGGATGGATAGACACTCTGCAGTCTTAGATGTAGGTTGGAGGACTGTTACCCTCTCTACCGATTTAGGTCAGATAGAGGTTTTCTGAGGTTGGGACCTTGGAAAGACGGACACGATTATCAGTGCGGTACGGGCAACTAGATTGATTGCACAAGGTTGTGATGCCTTCTGGTGTTATGCCATGAAGGAGGGGGAGAGTCCATCATTAGAGGATATCCCTGTGGTTTGCGAGTTTACTGATGTGTTTGCTAAGCCGTCCAGTTTGCTGCCTCAGAGGAATGGATTTTGGCATTGAGTTAGAGCCTGGTACGAGACCGATCTCGAAGGCCCCATACCGGATGGCGCCTATCGAGATGTTGGAGCTGAAGAAGCAACTGGAGGAACTGGATGAGAAGGGCTTCATTCGCCCTAGCGTGTCCCCATGGGGAGCACCTGTCCTCTTCGTACGGAAGAAGGACGGATCACTGAGGTTATGCATTGATTACAGAGAGCTGAACAAGGTGACCATCAAGAACAAGTATCCTTTGCCGCGCATTGATGATTTGTTAGATCAGCATCAGGGAGCGACTGTGTTCTCCAAGATTGACCTGCGCTCAGGATATCACCAGGTGAGGGTGAGAGAGCAGGATGTGCACAAGACAGCATTCCAGACCAGATATGGCCACTACGAGTTTGTAGTGATGCCATTTGGGCTTACGAATGCCCCAGCAGTTTTCATGGAGTTGATGAACAATATCTTCATCGACTTCCTGGATCAGTTTGTGGTGGTCTTTAAAAATGACATTCTAGTATACTCTCGCAGTGGAGAGGAGCATGCAGGACATCTGCGGACTGTATTGCAGGTTTTGCGAGATAGAGAACTTTATGCTAAGTTCTCTAAGTGTGAGTTCTGGATGCCAGAAATAGCATTCTTGGGTCATGTGGTTTCAGCTGAAGGGATCAAGGAAGATCCAGCGAAGATAGAGGAAGTAGCAGCTTGGACCACACCGACGAACGTCAAGGAAGTACGTATGAGGAGTTGAAGAGACGTTTGACTTCTGCTACTATTTTGGCACAGCTAGAGGGTATAGAGGATTTTGTGGTATACAGTGATGCATCCAAGCTAGGCTTGGGATGTGTATTGATGCAGCGGGGCAGAGTTATAGCATATGCGTCTCGGCAGCTGAAGACGTATGAGGAGAAGTACCCGACTCATGATCTGAAGTTGGCAGCAGTAGTTCATGCACTGAAGATTTGGAGACATTACCTGTATGGTTCTACATGTCAGATCTTCACAGACCATAAGAGTCTGAAGTACATTTTCACGCAGCGGGAATTGAATAACCGCCAGCGTAGGTGGCTTGAGCTGATCAAGAACTTTGATTTAGAGATTCTGTATCATCCAGGGAAGGCGAACGTTGTCGCCGACGCCCTGAGCAGGAAGATGCCTCGAGAGCAGGTGATTGCGAGATTGACAGTGCAACATCAGTTGCAGAGAGATCTGATTTGGTTAGAGTTGGACATCCAGTTTCCTGATGAGGATGCCCAGCTGCGTACTTTAAAGGTTTTTCCTGATCTGTTGGGTGAGATCCAACAGAAGCAGGAAACCTGCCCGACACTGATGAGGATACGAGATAGGATGTCTCGAGATGAGGCATCACAATTCCTGCTAGGAGCAGATGGAGTTTTTAAGCGCCGCGGTCGCGTTTGTGTACCCGTTGATTCGGAGTTGAGACAGAGGATTTTATAGGAGGCTCACTGTACACCTTACTCTGTACATCCAGGTACGAGTAAGATGTATCAAGACTTGAGACGTTTATATTGGTGGGGAGGGTTGAAGCCCGATGTGGCCAGATTTATGGCACAGTGTGCGACCTGCCAGCAGGTCAAGATCGAGCATTTCAGACCTGGAGGTGAGCTCCATCCACTTCCTGTTCCACAGAGGAAGTGGGAGGACGTAACCTTGGATTTTGTGACTGGACTGAGGCTGAGCCGGAGTTTTGATGCCATCTGGGTCATAGTGGATAGATTGACGAAGAAGGCACGTTTCATTCCTATTAGGGAGACATGACCGGTGAGCAAATTAGCTGAGGAGTACACTAGGCAGATAGTGAGACTCCATGGTGTACCGAGGACGATCGTCTCAAATAGAGATGGACGATTTACCTTGAGATTCTGGCAGCAGATTCAGACTGCCCTGGGGACGAGTTTGCACTTCACGACTGCATTCCATCCCCAGACAGATGGTCAGTCAGAAAGGACCATTCAAACACTGGAGGATATGCTTCGAGCTTGTGTGTTGGATTGGGGACAAGTGTGGACGGATCATCTCCCATTTGTTGAGTTCTCATACAACAACAACTGCCATGCATCTATTGGGATGGCCCCATATGAGGCACTGTATGGACAAAGATGTCGTACCCCGTTATGCTAGGATGAGCAGAGCAGTGTTAGTGGTTTAGCACCTGATCAGATTCAGGATGATGTGGCTCGAGTAGCATTGATTAGAGAGCGTATGCTGACTGCGCAAAGCCGTCGGAAGTCTTATGCTGATAGGAGGCGTAGACCTTTAGAGTTCAGAGTTAGATCCCATGTGTGGTTGATGGTGTCTTTGGCACGAGGTGTTAGGCGTTTTGGCATTAAGGGGAAGTTGAGCCCCCGATATGTCGGACCGTTCGAGATTCTGGATCGGGTTGGGAGTGCAGCATACAGATTGGCTTTGCCTCCGAGATTAGAGGGTGTTCACCCTGTATTTCATGTGTCTCAGTTGAGGGAGTACATACTAGATCCGAGACACATTGTGAGTTATGATGATTTGGTGGTTGAGCCGGACCATACATTTGCTGAGCACCCTATTGCAGTCCTAGAACGAGGTATGAGACGCCTGCCTTCGAAGGACATTCCTATGCTGAGGATACAGTGGTCGAGACGAGGACCTGATGAGGCTACATGGAAGACTGAGGATAGTATCCAGAGGAACTATCCCGAGTTCTATGTTGAGTTAGATGCACCAGTAGGATCACCGAGTAGCTCTGAGTACTACCTTGGTGAGTGTTATGTGCTTATATGTTATGATGTGTTTATTTTCATACTAGCTTTGATGTTATTATGATCTTATTAGATCTTGTTATCCTAGTATGATTATTGTTTATAGCTGGAGATGGTTCTTTCCTCCATGCTATGGTGATATGATAGGTTTAGCTAGAGATGGTTCTTTCCTCCAAGCTACTTTGATGGACATAGTGTAGCTGGAGATGTTTTCCTCCGTGCCTTTCTGTTATGGATATGATACGGCTAGAGATGTGATTCCTCTATGCCTTGTGATATGTTTATGGTTTAGCTAGAGATGGTTTTCCTCTAGGCTTTAGATAGTGTTTTAATTGCTGGAGTTGATGAGGTCCTCCATGCTTATGTTTAGGTTAGAGAGAGAGTTGTACCTCGGCTTATGAGTCCGAGTGGTTTCAAGACTTTGTAAGTTTCGAGACGAAACTTGTTTTAAGGGGGGTGAGATGTAAGAGCCCTATTCTTTCGGACCGAGTTTTTGTCCTTAGGCGAGATTGGCTTTAGCCGAGATTGGCCTTGCCGCACCCGCGGGCATGTCTGCCGCCCCTGCGGGTTTCCGCTCCCGCGGCCCAGTGAACCGCCCCTGCGGTTTCCTGCGGCTGCAGCCGGTTTTGTTGACCGGTTGACTCGTGCTTTACCCTTTGCCTTACTTCTTTCCTTTCCTTGCTGAGCGAGGGTTCCCCTTCTTCACTTCCCAATCCAGCCCTTTCACGTCCTCCTTGCTTCTCCTTCATCCTTCTTGAGCTTGATCTTGGATTCCTTAGAGTTGGAATAGTTTTGTGTGGATTTTGTGGTTGTTGATGAGCTAATGTGCATGGCTGAGCTTGGAAGCCAGCTGAGGTGCTAGTGGTGAGCAGTTCCTGGTTAGGCCACAACTGTGGTAAGCCTTCTTCTTCTTCTTCTTCTCTTCCTTCTTCCTTTGATTCTTCCTTCCTTAGCTTATGATCGGATGTATTGATCATAGATTGATGTTGGAATGTGTATGTATATGTATGTGTGTGGTTTTGGTTGAGAGAAGACGTGATTTGATCACGTGAAGAGCTGAAGAAGAGTCGCGGGATCACGTTCTGCACCGTCGCCGCCCCCGCGCCTGGAAGACGCCACCCTTGCGGAAGTCGTGCCGCAGCGCCCGCGCCTTGCCTGTGTTACCTGCGTTCCTTGTATCCGCGCCTGCGGCTGCTCCCTGCCGCGCCTACGGCTGCTCCCTGCCGCGCCTGCGGGTTGTCTATTCCGCCCATGCGTCCCTTGATCACGCAGGTGCGTGTTGTCCCGGGTCTACCTATAGTTGGGTAGCTCCTTTCCTTTCTTAGTATGAGGGATTTAGTACCATGCTAGGTATCGGATGATGATGAGTATGATATAGATATGCCGGTTAGGGCTTTGAGGTTTACGAATTGGATATGATCCTTATGGATCCCTTGGGTCTAGGTGTAAACCCTTTGTGTGATAGTAGATTGATATGTATATATGTATGCCTTGTATAGGCCGTGTTGTCATCGAGAATGGAGTGGACGTATCTGAGAGTTGATCATAGTTGAGATTACTTCCGAGACTGAGGGAAGTCCATAGGACTTACTTAACTGTCATCTCTATATTGGATGTTGCATGAGTGGTGTATGTTTATGCTTGCTAGCATGTGATACTGTTATTACCGACCTATGGTCTATTGATTGCCCACTGTAGGGCTGTGACAACCTTTCCCTATCACATCCCGCTGGGAGTCTGGAGTTTCTCTGTGGATAGGTCATACTTGGTATACGAGATGGACATGGAACACTCCAATTGGGTATACGTGAAGTATGCCGGATCCATTCCGGCTGGCTATAGCCCACAAAGGCAAGGGTTATATTCCTCGTGTCACTTATGTTCATATACCGACTTATATATATATCGTATGAGTGATGGATTATTTATATAAAGATAATGAACTGGATAAATGTGTGATATCATGCTGAAGTGTTTATTATTCTGATATGTGATTGTGCTTTTGTTCATTCTATATATGTGTATGGTTAGCTAACGGTTTTATACCGTGTTTTAGATCCCTCGCAGGTTAGGAGAACTGCAGAGTGATCCAGAGAGGGTGATCTGCTGAGGGCTTTGTACACTAGGTCGTCCTCGTGGGATTGGGATCTTTGATCTTGCATATATTTGTTATGTTTTGATTGTACTCAGCAGTACTCTGTATAACCTTTTGAGATTTATATATAACAGTTTCATGTTTTGTTTTAATCTATATGTGCCTTGTTGTAAGATCAGTGAAATTGTTGTCAAGCTAGGGTCAAGATCCATTGTGAGATCCTAGCCCAGTAGCACTCCAAGTCCTACGGATTTGGGGTGTTACAAAATCTAAATGGCAAAGTGCGAATCTTTAATCTAAACTAACTAAGAAGAATGATGAATGAAGAAAGCGGCAGGGTAGGAGATGGCTCCCCCCTCTAGGGTAAACTAACCCTGAATAAAACACCTTGGAATGAATCCATGGTAGGAGATGGCTCCCCCCTCTCGGGCTGGATCTCGGCCGAGATGCCAACCGAGATATTGCAACAGAAACTTCATCTCGGACAGAGATAGGTGGATCTCGGCAGAGATGCTCCTTAGTCGTTCCTTCATGCCTTAAGCTTGATTCCTTGCCCTTTTCCGTGCATGTATGCTCCCTCCAATGCATCCACTTCGAGGCTTGATCCTCAAATACGTCGTTTTAGCTCCGAAATGTGTCAAATCACCTACAAGGCCACGAATAGTGTGTGTAGACATCTATTCTTGTAAAGTCTAACTAAACAAGCATAAATGACACAAATTAAGGCTAAAATATGAATGCAGAAAGGGGAAATCTACCTAAATGCATGACTAAAACAGGTCGATAAATCATGTTATCAATGTTTCCACTAAGGATCTCGGCTTCGGACTTGATCCTGTAATAGTCCATCAGATTTCCGAGATTGAAGTCGTAATGGCTCTTGTAATTGCAGACATCATCAATTTGATCCTCAAATCCAATATATTACTTTTCGGATCATAGCACCTTCTTACTACTTCTTCTGTATATGATTGTATGGAGCAAGTGTGTGGAGATCTATCCTTTATTTCTCGGAATAGCTTCCCTATCATCATCGGAGATTCGTAAGTTGTTTTGTCAGGCTTTTCCATGAAGCCGGGATATTTCTTTACGTGAAGATGTGATGGTATTTCTACCGGGTTCCGGTTTTGTTGAAGTCGACTGCAAGTGAAAACAATCTTGCAATGAAGAAGATGGAGATGGAACATCTTCCGTCTTCTTGATTTGAAGAGAAGCCCCAATTTTGGAACAAAAATAATATCTAACGATACATTAATGGTCTACACTTGGGTTGATATGGCCCGGGACTTTACCTCACCATCATACCGTTCATTGATAGAATCCTCCCCCTTGCTTGGGAATTTACCTCACCATCATGCTATTCATTGGTAGAATCCCACTCCGTGCTGAGAGACTGGATGGCCTTATCAACTATCATGGGGAAAAGAAGTGGACATAAGAAAGTGAATATAAAACCATAGAAAAATGAGGTGAAGAAGAACATTACTTGACTCTAGAATTGTTCACGGATGGTCAATTAAGTTTTTCTGGAACATGGTCATTACTCCAATTAGCGACTACATTCCCAGATTGCTTGACCGTGATTCCGACTCCTCGTATTTAAGCTCCATCTTCATTCCAAGCATGGTATCATAAAAAAAACATAATAGAGAAATTAAATCAATGTCTTAAAAATTCAAGTAAAATTGCTTATCATTCCCCCTACTCCTAAAATTTCGAATATAAATATAAACATCAACCGCCAATAAATTGTTATTGTAAAATTGCATGAATCCACATAAAAGATATATCATTACCTAGACGAAGAGGAGGTGTGTACGCAATGAATCTGAATAATTGCACTCTTGATTGGTAACTTCAATGCATATCTTCTAGCTATAACACTAAATAGGCAAACATGAAATTCATTATCACAATATATTGTTACTACGAATGCATAATGAGGAGAAAAAAACCCCTACCTCTCAAATTAATCGTGTGTATATATACTCATTATAAAGCTTGTTTGGAAATATATATTCATCGGATTTGTTATTGATCAAACAAATCAAATCACGCTAGAATAGAGCTTATCCTAGAAGTTTTATTTTTTAAGATTATCGCTCAACTTTTTTTTTAAAATCATAATTTAGGTAACAATAAAGCTTATCTCATAAGTTTCAATCTTGTAGAAATCTAAATTTACATTAGAGTAGCATATTTATCGAAAAATAATCTATAATTTTGAAACAATTAAAAAATTAAGTTAGATTTAATTGGGCAAAAAAATTCTTTTAATAAATATAACCAGCTAAGAAGATTTTAAAAATTGAATTTACGTTAGTTATCATCCTAAAAAAAATTCTTATAATTTAACTTCCAAAAATATTAAGTTAGATTTAATTGGGCAAAAAAAATTCTTTTTAATAAATATAACCAGCTAAGAAGATCTTTGAAATTTTAAATTTACGTTAGATATCATCTTAAAACAAATTCATAATAATTTAACCTCCAAAAATATGTTTTTAGGAATTAGTTTAGTAAAAAGAATATTAGCTTAATTAAAATATAGATTTAAAAATCAACAATTATAATTTAGATATAGTTTTAGTAAAAATGTTTTTTTTTGCTTAGTTAATTAGTAAAATGTATATAGATTGCTTACTAACGTAGTAATCACATGAAAAAGGTGGGTTAACGACTAATTAAATTTTATAGATTTTATTCGATTTTAATGTTAGCAACTAATTAGATTTTAAAGATTTTAATCGATTTAATTTTTTAAAACTTAATTAGACAATTTAAAAATAATAAGGTTTTTCTGGCAAATTGATTAGAGAGCTCAATTTCAAATACTCGCATCACAGTGCATCACGTCAGCAGTTATGCACTCTACTTTAGTAATTCTATAGGATTTGATTTTTTTGAACTTCACCTAGAGTAATTCTAAAGGTTTAATAACTGGAAAGTTTTAATAATTTTATGGTTATTTTAAAAGAAAAATACTTGGTAAATAATTGTTAAATATCCAGTAAGATTACGGAAAATTAATTTAAGCATTTTATAGACATAATGTGTATTTAGTCTGGCGAAGTGGAAACGAAGAAATAAGTAAATGGTTCAAACCGAACGAATAGATAATGGAACTGAACCAAACTCTCCTACGCTTCTGGACCGAACCGGTCTAGTAGACCAAATTCTTCTCCTTGACCCTTGAACCAGACCGGCCCAGTTTCCTCATGATCCTTGCTGGCCCAAGTTAACCGATCCATATCCCCAGCCTACCTTTGGGCCACTTCTTCTCGGTCCTTTTACCGGCCCACTTGCACCAATCCTCTCCTTGGACCCAAGGCCTTGAAACGTTGGGCCTCCTCTTCTTCATCTTCTTCGAGCAAGCGACTGGCGAGAGTGAAATCGATCGACCGTTAACCTTGCCGATTCCGATCTCTGTCACTGTAGTAACGCTAGTCAACAACATTAATTTGTCAATTACTCCGGCCGTTGAAGACGATTGGTCACGTAGAGCAATTACATCCCGCCTCTCCCTCGACTCACTACTGTTCTGCTTTAGTCTCTCTCCCGACGTAATATTGTTCACGCCTTCGAATCTCTCTCACCATCGTCATTCCCTGCACTACCCAGACCACCGGTACCGGCCGCCGCCGCCTCTATCCACTCCAGTCTGCAACTTCACAAGTCCGCCACCTAAAGAGACTCGGTCTGCCCTTCTGTCACCCTTTCTCCGACGGTTGCTGACACCACTGAAGCCGCTACCCGATCGAAAGCCGGGAAGTCCTACTTTCCGACAGGCCTGCCGACACGTGTTGTGTTAGTTGTTGATATCGAACTGAATTATATATGCTCTGTGACAAAAGGCGAAACTGAGATCCCCGCCCCGACTTAAGTTGCTCCAACCAACTACTACTTGTAAGAATCGAATGGGCGACCAGTGCAAGAGAAAGGGAAAAAAGGGTCACGAACCACTCATTGCGCCTCTGCGAGGAGTCGAACACAAGAGGTAGGTTACTTGCTTTCCCACGCTTTGTTGCATTTTGCAGCCCACCCGTCTCGAACCCGGAACCCTTTACACCGTACCACTAAACTAAAATTTTTGCATCATGTAGGGATCCAACCCAGGACGTGTTGGTTGCCAAGTGACACCATCTGACATTGGTTAACCAATTAACTTGCTACCCACCTTCTCCGGTTAGACCCGAATTCGAGGCGTTTCGCTTAATTTATTTCCGTAAGAATTTAACAAGATGTTATAATATAATAAATATTATTGCATGATATTGTAGTCTTATTCAATTAACAGAAGTATTGGAATAAGGATTGATATATAGATAAGTAGACCCGAATCTGAGTTAATTCGATAAATTAATTCCGTAGAACTTAATAAGAAAGTATTATATATTTAATTGTTAAATACATGTTAATGTGGTTGTATTTAGAGAAGGGAATTATCGGGATAATTGAAGAGTGGTATCTAAATAGGAATCGGAACCTTAAGTAAACGGATGCGAGGAAATGTACTTTTCGGATCGGAATGAGAAAATGAGTAGTCGAACGCTTGTTACTAATAAATTATTGATGCTTCCCGAATTAGGTAGCTTTTAATGGAAGGACTATGATTTGGATAAGAGAATAGGAAATGGACGTGTAGGTCCCCGAACCAAAGTGTTAAAGAATGTTAGGGTATTGACGCTAGAGGTCATACCATGATTATTAGAAGGATAAGTCGAGTGGCATTAAAGATTGAAATAGTTCTAAGAGTGAATAAATTGACGATCAGGATAATCGGATCTTTGACTAGCAAGATCGCGAGACGAGGAAACCAGTACCGATAAGGTGAGTTCGTAGGACTCACTTAGTTACTGTTTAATACTAAGTGTGCATTGAGTTGAGGAGTGCAGATCAGCCGAATGCTCCTACGACCACAAGTACTATCTGGATTAAGGACGCACTTGTCCGAGTTTTGTTTGATACTGGGGCAACCCATTCTTTCATATCAGATGCGTGTGAAGATAGGTTGTCCTTGAATACTATAGTTGGGATACCCTTCGTAGTAGGGCTACCGAATGGGAACAAGGTCAACGGTACTCGGGAAATTCATAACTTAACGATCCATTTGGGAAACCGGGAATGGTTGGTGGACTTCCTAGTGATTCACTTGGTGCATGAGGATGTCATTCTAGGGATAGATTGGATGGTCAACTACGGGGCTATACTTGACATAGGCAAGAGAATAGTGACGGTTACGTCCGTAGAGGGACAACTACAGATCTTCCGAGGGTGGGACCTCAGAAAGGTGGGAACAGTGATCATTGCAGTCAGAGCACCACAATTGATTGGGCAGGGTTGTGAGGCCTTCTAGTGCTATGCCATGAAGGAATAGAAGGGTCCGAGGCTAGAGGACGTACTAGGTATTAGAAAAGCAGTGAAGGCACAAACACATCCATACACGAATCATAAATCACACAAGTCTGGTTTATTATCTTTCCTTATTAAGTCGTATTCCATTCTAGTTCAACTTCTGTTGTGACATGAGACCCCAGTGGTCTCGCCTCGGTCCCTTACCGGCAAGGAATGGTGCAGATGCATCCGTCCGTATACCCGCCGGACTCGTCGCCGAGAACCTCCTAGACCCCGCTAGGGCTAGGCAGATGATGTCACCGCCCGTTATCATACACTTGGGCCAACACATATATATATATATAGTCAGTGGTCCTAATTACCGGTTTAATTATTATAACATAACATAACACACACACCACCAAACACACATCAATGATAATACAAACAATACGAGCTAAGTAAGTCCGGAGACTTACCTCGTCCCAAACGCTAACTCACACAACGCTCACGCTTCCCTTGGGAAGAAGTACTTAACCTGTTCACAACAAGGTATCCATAAAAACCCGCTCAACTCGAGAAGTCTAGGACTTCTACACAAATGATCTACGCAGGATCATTTGACTCACATTCTTGGACTGCATCCTAGAGTCTACCATAATTACCGTCAATAAAGACGGTAAAAGCTAACGAGGTGTAAATACGCTCATCACATTCTCCTAAGGTCTCAAAAGCCGCTCCTTGGCATTTCCTCTAAGTTACGCTAATTCCAACCTATCATGATACTACACAATTTAGCCCATACGCTAAATTGATCATCAAATATAATATATCGAAACCTATTATAAAACTCGTTCATGAATTCCGAACTTAACACTCGCTAACGTATTTTCCGGGGCAAATATACATTTCCTAAGACATATGGGTCAAAACTGTAATTAATATAAAACTGGGTACATTCTGCAATTAACCAAAAGCTGAGGGGGCATAATGTAATTATACCAAAAGAGAGGGGGGCCGACCGTAATTAAGCGAAATGGGTGTTGGACCAGCCCGCGGCGGTGGCAGGGGGAAACGCAGGCGCGACAGGGGCTCCGGTCGGGAGGAGGGCGGCTGCAGGGCTCCCTTGGCGGCTGCAGGCAGGTGGTTGTCTTTCCTGTAGGTGAGGCTCCCGGTGGCGGCCGTTCTCCGGCCGACGAAGATGTTCAGAAAGAGAATAGTGAGCAGGGAGGAGGCCGGTGGCGTCTACGCGGCTCGTGCAGGCAAGGCACGGCGAGGGTGGAGGCGAGGCTTCCCGGGCAGCGATGGATTTGTTGCGGCTCTCCGTGCTCGGGCGGCCTAGACGCAAAAGGAGGGAGGGAAGTCTCGGGTGGTAGCGCAGCTTCCTCCTTGTTCCCGGCGACAGATTCGAGAGGCGAGGCTGGTGGCTCTCCGTCGAGCTCCAGGGCCCTGGGCAGAGAGTAAGGAGAGACGAAAGGTGTAGACGGGGTGGTTGGCGGAAGGGTGAAGGAAGGCACGGCGTGGAAGAGAAGGGAGCGGGGTAGAGTGAGCGTGGAGAGTGAGCAGTGAGTAGAGAAGAGGAGAGGGGGGGAGTGCCGCGGTTTTGCCCAGGCCGAGGGGTCGGGTCTGCAGGGTGTAGGGAGCAGGGACGAGGGGTCGGGTAGGTTGGGCGGCACGGTTGCAGGCCTAGGCACAGGCTAGGCGGGCGGCAGCTAGCTCTTGCAGCTGGGCGGCTGCCGTGAAGAAGAGAGGGAAAAGCCAGCATGGCGTGGGCCCGGGTTACAAGGCGCCCGCGTGGCGTGGGGCCCAAGCTGAGGTGGAAAAAGGGAGAGGGAAAAAAAAAGAAGAGATAAAGGAGTGGGTTCCAAACTAGTAAAATAATTCTGTAACGGATGTTACCGGTCGGAATATTTTCCGAACATTTTTGTAAAATAATTTACGGAAAGAGAATAAAAGATATATTTATTTCTGAAATTCCTGGACGTTACAACTAACCCCCATAAAAACAAGTTTCGTCCCGAAACTTGCTAAACCCAACACTCTCCAACATTCCCGTCTCGTAACCCCATAGAACTCATAACACGTCAACTATCGGCTCTAGATCAAGTCTATGTATATAAATCATATCACGACCTCGCAAGGTACTCATAACTCAAACAAAATCACATAACATGTAAAGCAAACAAGTAAAATCTCGGGACTAACCTGACGGTCCTGTCGATGTCGCTAGGTCTGCGTAAAACTCGGGATAGTTCCTCCGGATACTATCCTCCGTCTCCCATGTAGCCTCATCGGCTCCTCGCCTCGACCACTGGATCCTCAGCATCGGTATCTCTTTCGATCGAAGGCGTCTTTGTACTCTGCTCTAAGACCGCTATCGGGTGCTCTGCGAAAGTGTGGTCCGGCTCGACCACTAGGTCCTCATGACTGATGACGTGTCTCGGGTCATGTATGTACTCTCTCAGGTGAGAGACATGAAAGACCGGGTGTATACCCTCCAACTGCGGTGGCAATGCTAACCGGTAGGCCACCTCACCGACTCTCTCCAAGATCTCAAATGGTCCGACATATCGGGGGCTTAACTTCCCCTTAATGCCGAAACGCCTGACGCCTCGCGTCGGTGATACCCTCAACCATACCTGAGCTCCTACCCTGAACTCGAGAGGTCTACGCCTCCTATCCGCATACGACCTCTGACGGCTCTGCGCGGCCAACATCCTCTCTCGGATCAGGGCAACTCTAGCCACGTCGTCATGTACCTGGTCTGGAGCTACAACGCTAGAACTCCCCGGCTCATCCCAACATAAGGGAGTACGGCATCTCCGTCCATACAATGCCTCATACGGTGCCATCCCAATCGAAGCGTGCCAACTGTTATTATACGAAAACTCGACCAACGGGAGGTGATCTGGCCATACCTGACCCCATTCTAGTACACATGCTCGTAGCATATCCCCTAATGTCTGAATAGTCCGCTCAGACTGGCTGTCGGTCTTGGGATGGTATGCGGTGGTGAAATGGAAACTCGAACCTAGGGCGGCGTGTACCTGCTTCCAGAACCTCGAGGTAAAACGCCCGTCCTTGTCCGAGATGATGGTCCTTGGGACTCCATGTAGTCTGACAATCTGACGGGTAAATTCCTCGGCTAAACGACTCACCGGCCACGTTTCCCGTATAGGAATGAAACGTGCGGTCTTCGTCATCCGGTCTACTACCACCCATATCGCGTCAAAGCTCCTACTCGGTCTAAGGCCGGTCACGAAGTCCATGGATATGTCCTCCCACTTCCACTGCGGCACGGGCAGTGGGTGAAGCTCTCCTCCGGGTCTATGGTGGTCGATCTTGACCTGCTGGCAAGTCGCGCATCGGGCCACATATCTAGCTACATCGGGCTTGAGCCCGCCCCACCAATAAGATCTCCTAATGTCCTGGTACATCTTACTCGCGCCTGTGTGCACTGAGTAAGGTGTGGAATGGGCCTCGTGTAAAATCCGCTCTCTCAGCTCCTGATCCGACGGCACACAAATACGTCCCTGACATCTCAATAGTCCATCTGCCCCGTGACAAACTGCGGTGCCTCTCCTCGGGACATCCTGTTCCAAATCCTCATCAAAAGGGGACATCCCTCCTGCTTCTACAGGATCTCGCCGGACAGGTCAGGTAACACCTCTAACTCGGACAAACGACAGTCCGTACCGGAAATCGGATATCCAACTCTAAGCCCATCAAATCCCTCTCCAGCTGAGGCTGAACCGTAAGCCGAGCTATCACCTCCTCCCGAGGTGTCCTCCTACTCAAAGCATCGGCGACTACGTTCGCCTTCCCGGGATGGTATAAAATCTCCAAGTCAAAGTCCTTGATGAGCTCCAGCCATCTCCTCTGGCGGTTATTCAACTCCCGCTGAGTGAATATATACTTCAGACTCTTATGGTCTATGAAGATCTGTCACGTAGCCCCGTACAAGTAGTGTCGCCAGATCTTCAGGGCGTGAATCACTGCCGCTAGCTCGAGATCATGGGTAGGGTAGTTCTCCTCGTACGGCTTCAGCTGCCGAGAAGCGTACGCAATAACCCTACCTCTCTGGATCAAAACGCACCCCAAGTGTAGCTTGGAGGCGTCGCTATATACCACAAAGTCCTCTATGCCCTCCGGCTGGGCTAACACAGGAGCGGAGGTCAACCTCCTCTTCAGCTCCTCAAAGCTGCGCTGGCAAGGCTCGGACCAGACGAACCTGGTAGACTTCCTCACCAAGGAAGTGAGCGGTCGTGCAATCACGGAGAAACCCTCAACAAAACGGAGGTAGTATCCTGCTAAGCCCAAGAAACTGCGCACCTCCTTGACTGTCCTAGGAGGCGGCCATGAGGAAACAAACTCTATCTTCGCCGGGTCGACCATGACACCCTCGGCGGAAACTATATGTCCCAAAAATGCCACCTCGGACAACCAAAACTCACACTTAGAGAGCTTAGCGTAAAGCTCTCTATCCTAGAGGACTCGAAGTACCGTCCTCAGGTGTCCCTCATGCTCCTCCCTACTCCGGGAGTAGACTAAGATGTCGTCAATAAATACCACCACGAACTGGTCCAAGAAGTCGATGAAGATGCCGTTCATCAACTCCATGAAGACGGCGGGTGCATTCGTGAGCCCGAATGGCATCACGGCAAACTCATAATGGCCGTATCTCGTCCTGAATGCTGTCTTCGGTATGTCCTCATCTCTCACCCTAAGCTGGTGGTATCCCGACCTCAAATCAATATGTGAAAATACGGAGGCTCCCTGCAACTGGTCCAACAAATCATCAATGCGCGGTAACGGGTACTTGTTCTTGATGGTGACTTTGTTCAACTCTCGGTAATCAATGCATAGGCTCAAAGATCCGAGGCCATCAAGAGGTTCAGAGAGGAGCTGACCTTGTTAGGACCAGCTGCCCCACCAGAGGATCAACATATATATCTCTTTTCACGGAGAGTGAGAGAGGATACCCGGTCATACTTACGCGGATTTCGTTGTGAGACCCAGATGGAGTATCAGGATAGGGTTACTGCTTATGAGAGAGATCGACCACTTCAGCGTACAGTAGTGTAGTTAGGAGGGCCTGATAAGAGGCAGAGAGTTGGACGGTCAGGTTCTGCTAGTTGATTTGGGAGCTAGTGTAGAGCCCAGACTTCTAGGAATGTTGGGTTTTCACCGAGGGCTCCGGTGACAGACCCAGGACGTCAGTACCAGAACTGTGGCCAGGTGGGGCATTTACGAGCTCAGTGTCAGAGACAGTTGGTCAAATGTTTCACTTGTGGCAAGTTGGGGCACATGTCCACATTCTGCCTTCAGGGGGCAGCTTCACCAGCACAGAGATCCTTTCACCCTAGAGATCAGGTTAGTGGATAAAGATATCCGGTGACTCATACGCTGGGATATCAGCAGGAGAGAGCTCCATGTTACCAGCAGTAGAGGGCATCGGGGCAACAACAACAGTACAGAGCCCAGGGTTATGCCCCGTCTCAGGGTTCCGCTCTGGGCGTAGGCCGTGGAGATAGTGCAACAGGGAGTAGCGGGACTCAGGCCATGGCATTTGAGTTGAGGAGTGCAGATCAGCCGAATGCTCCTACGACCACAAGTACTATCTGGATTAAGGACGCACTTGTCCGAGTTTTGTTTGATACTGGGGCAACCCATTCTTTCATATCAGATGCGTGTGAAGATAGGTTGTCCTTGAATACTATAGTTGGGATACCCTTCGTAGTAGGGCTACCGAATGGGAACAAGGTCAACGGTACTCGGGAAATTCATAACTTAGCGATCCATTTGGGAAACCGGGAATGGTTGGTGGACTTCCTAGTGATTCACTTGGTGCATGAGGATGTCATTCTAGGGATAGATTAGATGGTCAACTACGGGGCTATACTTGACATAGGCAAGAGAATAGTGACGGTTACGTCGGCAGAGGGACAACTACAGATCTTCCGAGGGTGGGACCTCGGAAAGGTGGGAACAGTGATCATTGCAGTCAGAGCACCACAATTGATTGGGCAGGGTTGTGAGGCCTTCTGCTGCTATGCCATGAAGGAATAGAAGGGTCCGAGGCTAGAGGACGTACTAGTAGGGAGAGAGTTCACTGAGGTGTTCCGGGATGACTTCCCCGGCCTACCTCCACAGCGGAGTGTAGACTTCAACTCGAGCTAGAGCCTGGAATGAGAGCGATCTCGAAGGCTCCCTACCGGATGACACCTATAGAGATGGTGGAGCTGAAGAAGCAGTTGGAGTTGGCGGAGAAGGGGTTCATCTGACCTTGTGTTTTGCCTTGGGGTGTTCCCGTGCTGCTTGTGAGGAAGAAGGATGGATCTATAAGGCTTTGCATAGATTACTGAGAGTTGAACCAGGTAACGATTAAGAACATGTACTCGTTACCACGTATCGACGAACTGCTAGACCAGTTGCAGGGGGCCTCAGTCTTCTCGAAGATTGACTTCAGGTCAGGATATCACCAGTTGAGGGTGAGGGATCTGGATATCCCTAAGACGGGGTTCAGGACCAGATATGGTCATTATGAGTTTGTGGTGATGCCATTTGTAAGAGCCTTAATCCTAGGAGCTGAGCCGCCCCTTGTAACACCCCAAATCCGCGGGACTTCGGGCGTTACTGGGCGAGACCTCACAATGGGTCCCGACCCTTAGCCTGACAACAATTTCACCGAACCTTCCAACATGGCACAAATAAAGGAGAAACTCAAATATGTTTTTAAAGTATGCGGAAACGAAATGTAAGATACTACAACTTGAAAACTCAGCCGAGTCCTCAAAACAACATAAATAGATCCGAATTCTAAACATACGACAATATCCATAAACAAGAATATGAAACGTGACTTAAATACATCCCCGTCCTATAATGTACGGAGACCCCGGCTGTCCATTCCTCCACCTCACTCGGCGGCATCCCTAACCTGTAAGTCAACTACATACGGTTTTAAACCGTTAGCTCATATTCTAGGTATTAGAAAAGCAGTGAAGGCACAAACACATCCATACACGAATCATAAATCACACAAGTCCGGTTTATTATCTTTCCTTATTAAGTCGTATTCCATTCTAGTTCAACTTCTGTTGTGACACGAGACCCTAGTGGTCTCGCCTCGGTCCCTTACCGGCAAGGAATGGTGTAGATGCATCCGCCCGTATACCCGCCGGACTTGTCGCCGAGAACCTCCTAGACCCCGCCAGGGCTAGGAAGATGATGTCTCCGCCCGTTATCATACACTTGGGCCAACACATATATATATAAATTCGGTGGTCCTAATTACCGGTTTAATTATTATAACATAACATAACACACACACCACCAAACACACATCAATGCTAATACAAACAATACGAGCTAAGTAAGTCCGGAGACTTACCTCGTCCCAAACGCTAACTCACACAACGCTCACGCTTCCCTTGGGAAGAAGTACTCAACCTGTTCACAACAAGGTATCCATAAAAACCCACTCAACTCGAGAAGTCTAGGACTTCTACACAAATGATCTACGCAGGATCATTTGACTCACATTCTAGCACTGCATCCTAGAGTCTACCATAATTACCGTCAATAAAGACGGTAAAAGCTAACGAAGTCTAAATACGCTCATCACATTCTCCTAAGGTCTCAAAAGCCGCTACTTGGCATTTCCTCTAAGTTACGCTAATTCCAACCTATCATGATACTACACAATTTAGCCCATACGCTAAATTGATCATCAAATATAATATATCGAAACCAATTATAAAACCCTTTCATTAATTCCGAAGTTAACACTCGCTAACGTATTTTCCGGGCAAATATACATTTCCTAAGACATATGGGTCAAAACTGTAATTAATATAAAACTGGATACATTCTTCAATTAACCAAAAGCTGAGGGGGCAGAATGTAATTATACCAAAGAGAGGGGGGCCGACCGTAATTAAGCCAAATGGTTGTTGGACTAACCCGCGGCGGCGGCAGGGGGAAACGCAGGCGCGGCAGGGGCTCCGGTCGGGAGGAAGGCGGCTGTAGGGCTCCCTTGGCGGCTGCAGGCAGGTGGCTGTCTTTCCCGTAGGTGAGGCTCCCGGTGACGGCCGTTCTGGTGGGGCAGCTTGATAGCATGCGTTATTGATTATTACCGACCTATGGTATATTAATTGCCCATTGTAGGGCCGTGATAACTTGTCCTTTCATCCCGCCGGGAGTCTAGGAGGTTCTCTATAGGCAGGCTGGATCTGTAAGCGGTTCGGGCACTCTCCATTCCCTTAGGGTACACGGGCAAGTGTTCCAGGCACCACTCCAGCTGGTTATTGGACCTAGAGGCGAGGATTATATATTCCTCGTGTCACATATGTTCATATACATGTTTATATATGATTTGAGTGTTGGACTATTTATATAAAGATAATGAATTGGGTAAATGTGTGATACCATAATGAGATGTTTATGATTTTATGATGTGTGTATGTGCCTATGCTTATCTTATATATGTATGGTTAGCTAACGGTTTTATACCGTGATGTAGATACTTTGCAGGTTATGACAAATGCGGAGTGATCCAGAGTGGGTGATCCGCTGAGGGCTCCGTACACTAGGTTACTCTCGTGGGATATGGGATCTTTTGTTAAGTACAGTTATATGTTTTGATTGTACTCAGCGATACCTTGTAAAAACCTTTTGATTTATATATATAGTTTGATGTTTTGGTTTTAATCTATTTGTGCTTGGTTGTAAGATCCAGTGAACTTGTTGTCAGGCTAGGGTCGGGATCCATTGTGAGATCCTAGCCTAGTAGCGCCTCGAGTCCTACGGATTTGGGGTGTTACAAAGTTGCTATCGGAGCCTTAGGTTGACAACAATGACACTTGCAATCTGCAATAAAGGTCGAATAGATAAATAACAGAACCCGAAAGGTGTAAGAGCCTTAGTCCTTAGAGCCGAGATTGGATTGGGCCGCCCCTGTGGGTCCAGAGGCCGCCCCTGCGGCTACGGCTATATTCTGCCCCTGCGGCCCAAGATTTCTGCCCCTGCGGTTTTCTGCGGCTAAAGTCGGCTTTGTTGACCCTTTGACCGTGCTTTACCCTCTTCATTTCCTTCCTCCTTAAGCCTCTTCCTTGGCTCTTGACGAAGGGTCAGTCTTCATTTTCTCCAGTTCTCACGTCCTTCTTGTCTCCTTCTTTTCCCTTGATCTTGTGCTTGGATTCCTCTTGGTTTGGAAGACGTTTTGTGTGGCCTTGTTGAGGTTGTTGTTGTATGTTGTTGTTGCTGAGCTTGAGAGCCAGCTGAGAAGGTGTTTGTGATCATTTCCTTGCCTAGACCACAACAGTGGTAAGCTCCATTCTTCTCTTCTTTGTTCCTTTCTTGAATTCCTCTTCCATAGCTTAGGATTAGATATATTGAATGTATATTAATGTTAAAATGTGTATGTATATGTATATGTTTGGTTATGGGATGATGAGGACGTGAAATAGTCAAGTGAGGATCCGAAGAGGAATTGCGGGATCATACTCTGCACTGTCTCCGCCCCCGCGTTCCAGTATCGCCGCCCCTGCGGGACGTTGTCGCCGCACCCGCGCCAGCGAGTTGCCGCCCCCGCGGCTACGGTCACCGCTCCTGCGTTGGAGCACCACCGCGCCTGTGGTTTGCCTTGCTTCGCCCCTGCATCCCTCTTGTCACGCAGGTGCGTTTTGTCCCGGATCTACCTAGTGTAGTGTAGATCCTTTCCTTTACTAGAATGAGCGGGTTAGTAGCATGCTAGGTATGAGTATGAGGATAGAATGATGATGAGTATGATATCGATAGGTGCCGGTTATGGCCTTGAGTTTTATAAGTTGGATATGATCCATATGGATCCCTTGGGTCTAGGTGTGACCCCTTTGATTGATAGGAGATTTAATATATCTTTTTATGCCTTATTATTAGGCAGTGCTATCCTCCAGATTGGAGTGGATCGTGTTTGGAGTTTATCGTGGTTGAGACTATTTCGAGGTTGAGAGACAGGGAACACATAGAGTCTAGTCAGATGACTCGGATCGTGTTTCCATGGGGGATCAGAGTTCCGTGCTTATATCAGACGAGTAGAGGAGGCTGCCAGAGCAGGTAGACGTGCCCCAGATCTACGAGCACAAGAGGGATTATCTGAGAGATCCCATGGAGTTACCTTAGGTGCCAGCTGTACAGGCACATGTTGTTGAGACTGCTCGAGTTCCGGAAGAGCATCGAGGGCCTTGACCGGATACCTGGTTGAAGGCATTCCACCAGATGGGTGTACCCCCTTTCTTTGGGAAGGTGGGGTTGGAGGTTGAGCTATGGATTGGACATGTAGACTCAGCTCTGGAGTCTATTAGATGTCCAGCAAACAGGCAGATAGAGTTGGTGCAGACTTTGTTCAGGGATTTGGCACAGCACTGGTGGAGGTCTGTACGAGGTCAGGTCACTAGTTATGACCAGATGAGGACCATGATCAGAGAGTGTTTCTGCCCTACCTCATTGAGGAGGGAGAAATTGCGGGATTTTGTTGATGCTGGCTTTGAGGATGTACCAGTCTTAGAGGCTATCAGAAGATTCCAGAAGGAGTTGGCATTGCTTGGTCCAGTTGCACCTCCTGCAGATCAGCATGTTTATCTCTTTTCCCGACGACTGAGGGATACTACCCGGACCTATATGGCGGGGTTTCACTGCGAGTCCTTGATGAATTATCAGGACAGAGCTTCCGACAATGAGAGGGAGCGGGCCGGACAGCGGAGAGCTTTTCAGACTGGAGGGTTTGAGAAGCGACAGCGTACTGGGCAGACCAGTGATACTGGTGGAGTTGCTAGTGTTGGGCGAGGCCAGAGACGCTAGAGTTACCCTTCATCTGCACCGGTTGCAGATATGAGGCCAGAGTGTACAAGGCCATTAGTAACTTGCTTTACATGTGGCAGACTGGGCCACAAAGTTGTCTATTGCGGACAGGGCGGAGCTTCATCTCGGCATGGTTCTTCTCCTGCTAGTGTAGCGGGAGGTGGGCAGAGGCCACCTCAGCAACAACAGACACAGGAACAGCAGAGAGTCCCAGATCGCCCTACGACTCGGGGATCTGCTCCTGGGCCGAGTAGAGGCAGAGGTCGTGGTGAGAGTACCATGGATACTAGAGGAGCTCAGGGTAGAGCTTTTGAGCTGAGGAGTGCAGAGGAGCCAACTGCACCGACTGCTACATGTACCATTCTGATTCAGGGTTTACCTGTTAGAGTCTTGTTTGATACGGGTGCTACGCATTCTTTTATTTCTGATGCCCGTGTTGAGCGTCTGAGTCTAGATACGACTGAGGGGATACCCTTTAGTATAGGGTTACCTGATGGTAGTAGGGTCAGAGGTACCCGTGAGATCCGCGATTATCCTATTTCTGTAGGGACCTGTGTATTGCTTGTTGACTTCTTTGTCATGCCATTAGAGCATGAAGAAGTCATTTTAGGTATGGATTGGATGGATAGACATCAGGCAATCTTAGATGTAGGTAGGAGGACTATTACCCTCTCTACCGAGTTAGGACAGATAGAGATTTTCCGAGGTTGGGACCATGGAAAATCAAGTATGGTTATCAGTGTGATACGGGCAGCGAGACTGATTGCACAGGGTTGTGAGGCCTTCTGGTGTTATGCCATGAAGGAGGGGGAGAGTCCAACAATAGAGGATATCCCAGTCGTCAGTGAGTTTGCAGATGTATTTGCTGTGCCGTCCAGTTTGCTACCTCAAAGGAGTGTGGATTTTAGCATTGATTTAGAGCCTGGTACGAGACCTATCTCAATGGCCCCATACCGGATGGCGCCTGTCGAGATGTTAGAGCTGAAGAAGCAACTCGAGGAGTTGGCTGAGAAGGGCTTCATTCGCCCTAGCGTATCTCCATGAGGATCACCTGTCCTCTTCGTATGGAAGAAGGACGGATCGTTGAGATTGTGTATTGATTACAGAGAGCTGAACAAGGTGACCATCAAGAACAAGTATCCATAGCCTCGTATTGATGACTTGTTAGATCAACTCCAGGAAGCGACTGTATTCTCTAAGATTGACCTGCGCTCAAGATATCACCAACTGAGGGTGAGAGAGCAGGAGGTGCACAAGACAGCATTCCGGACCAGATATGGACACTACGAGTTTGTAGTTATGCCATTTGGGCTTACGAATGCCCCAACCGTCTTTATGGAGTTGATGAACAGTATCTTCATCGAATTCTCAGTTTGTGGTAGTCTTCATTGATGATATTTTGGTATATTCACGCAGTAGAGAGGATCATGCAGGGCAGCTGAGAACTGTGTTATAGGTTCTACGAGATAGAGAACTTTATGCTAAGTTCTCTAAGTGTGAGTTCTGGATGCTAGAGGTAGCATTCCTGGGTAATGTTGTATCAGCTGAAGGGATCAAGGTGGATCCGGCAAAGATCGAGGCAGTAGCAGCTTGGACGACACCGACGAACGTCAAGGAAGTACGTAGCTTTCTTGGCCTAGCCGGTTATTACAGACGCTTTGTGGAGGGATTTTCTGTGATTGTTCGTCCACTTACGAGTCTGCTGACGAAGACTACCAGATTTGTATGGTCTGATCAGTATATGCAGAGTTATTGAGGAGATGAAGAGACGTCTGACTTCCGCTCCTATCTTAGCACAGCCAGAGGTTCTTCCTGATCTGTTGGGTGAAATCCAACAAAAGCAGGTGACCTGCCCGACAATGACGAGGATACGAGAGAGGATGTCTCGGGATGAGGCACCACAGTTCCTTCTAGGAGCAGATGGAGTGTTGAGACGCCGCAATCGCGTCTGTGTACCCGCTGATGCGGATCTACGCCAGAGGATTTTACAGGAGGCTCACTGTACGCCTTATTATGTGCACCTAGGTACGAGTAAGATGTACCAGGATTTGAGACGTTTATATTGGTGGGGAGGGCTGAAGCCCGATGTAGCCAGATTTGTGGCACATTGTGCGACTTGTCAGCAGGTCAAGATCGATCATTGCAGACCTGGAGGTGAGCTCCATCCACTACCTGTTCCACATAGGAAGTGGGAGGATGTCACCATGGATTTTGTTACTGGCCAAAAACCGAGCAGGAGCTTTGATGCCATCTGGGTTATAGTAGACAAACTGACGAAAACGGCACGTTTTATCCCTATTCGGGAAACGTGGCCAGTGAGCAGATTAGCTGAGGAGTACACTAGGCAGATAGTGAGACTCCATGGTGTACCGAGTACAATCGTCTCAGACAGAGATGGACGATTTACCTTGAGGTCTGGCAGCAGATTCAGACTGCCCTGGGGACGAGTTTGCACTTCACAACTGCGTTCCATCCTCAGACAGATGGTCAGTCAGAGAGAACCATTCAGACCTTGAAGGATATACTGCGAGCTTGTGTGTTGGACTAGGGACAAGTGTGGACGGATCATCTCCCACTAGTTGAGTTCTCGTACAACAACAACTGGCATGCATCTATTGGGATGGCTCCATATGAGGCACTGTATGGACAAAGATGTCGTACACCGTTATGTTGGGATGAGCAGAGCAGTGTTAGTGGTTTGACACCTGATCAAATTTAGGATGATGTTGCTCGAGTAGCACTGATTAGAGAGTGGATGCTGACTGCACAGAGCTGTCAGAAGTGTTATGCAGATAGGAGGTGTAGACCCCTAGAGTTCAAAGTAAGCGCAAATGTGTGGCTGAGAGTGTCTCCAACACGAGGTGTTAGACGTTTTGGCATTAAGGGGAAGTTGAGCCCCCGATATGTCGGACCGTTCGAGATTCTGGATTGGGTTGGGAGCGCAGCATACATGTTAGCTTTACTTCCGAGATTAGAGGGTGTTCACCCTGTGTTTCACGTGTCTCAGCTGAGGGAGTACATACCAGATCCGAGACACATCGTGAGCTATGATGATTTGGTGGTCGAGTCGGACCACACCTTTATTGAGCACCCGATTGCAGTCCTAGAACGAGGTATGAGACACCTGCGTTCGAAGGACATTCCTATGCTAAGGATACAGTGGTCGAGACGCGGACCTGATGAGGCTACATGGGAGACTGAGGATAGTATCCAGAGGAACTATCCAGAGTTCTATGCCGAGATTGATGCACCTGTAGGATCGACGAGTAGATCTTAGTGCTATTTTGGTGAGTGTTATGCTTATATGCTTATATGCTTATATGCTATGATGTGTTTATTTTCGTGCTAGCTATGATATGAATTGTGATCTTATTAGATCTTGTTGTGCTAGTACGATTGTTGTTTATAGCTAGAGATTTCTCTTTCTCCATGCTATTGTGATACGATTAGGGTTCAGCTGGAGATGGTTATTCCTCCATGCTATTTTGATGGACATAGTATTACTGGAGATGTTCTTCCTCCATGCCTTCTGTTATGAGTATGATGATTCGGCTAGAGATGTTTTTCCTCTATGCCTTTGTGATGTGATTATTGTTTGGCTAGAGATGTTTTTCCTGTATGCCTTGGATAGTATAGTGATCTAGTTGCTGGAGATGTTGATTTCCTCCATGCTCATATTTGAGGTTATAGAGAGAGTTATACCTCGGCTTCTGAGTCCGAGTGGTTTCAAGATTTTACAAGTTTCAGGACGAAACTTATTTTTAGGGGG
>CM008283.1:22296050-22513922 GCA_002319775.1 Fagopyrum tataricum | reverse complement strand
TTTCTCTTTTCTTTTCATTTTTCATTTCAGTTTAACGTGGCTCCACATCTTCATAGGTATGATAAGCATTTGTAGAATTGGCAATCATGAGATTGTTTCCAAGCCCATTACGAAGAGCCCTACACCTTGTTCCCCTAATCCAAATATATTTTCTCCCATTATTTGGACCATTACATGCTTGAACCCAAATTTCATCCTCTGTGAGAGGAGTCACATTTTCCTCATCTTCGGAATAGGATTGTTGAGTGATAAGACGGTCAAATTCATCCTATGGAGAACCAATATTTGTATCAAATAGAAATAAGCAAGTCAACTATAAATTAGCAACCAAAATTTCATTATATAATCAGCAAGTGAACTAAAAAAATCAGCAAGTGAACTAAAAAATCAGAAAGTGAACTAAAAAATCAGCAATCAGCAAGTTAACTAAAAAAATAGCAAACAGAAACCACTAATATATTCATGCTTGAACCATGGCTAATTAACAACCCCAAAAAATTATCAATGATATGAATCAACAAAAAATCATAGCAAACATATAGTATAGCTAAAATCATCAACTCAAGTATAAAAAAATTCAACAAAAAATCAGCAAGTCACTAATCTATTCAAGTTTGGATGACTCACCACAACTGCAGCAGGCTTTGGTCCAGTCCATTCTCCATCTTTCTTCGTCCACAACTTTTTAATAACTTGAGAAAGTGTAGGTTTAACACCATCATTAGCTAACTCCTAAAAAAATAGAAAACATATAGTATTGTTTAGCATTTACACTATAACTCAAAGATAAAATTGAACATTAATATATAATACACTCACCATTATTTTTCTCCATTTGCTGACTTTGCTTGAATCTCCTTGGTATGAACCAGCATCACGAGCATTTTCGGAACCCCGATTCATCTTGTGCACTATTGCTTGCTTAACTAGTTTTTCATCAGTTTTTCTTAAATGTTCCATCTCTTTCCATATATCATCTCCAATAAAATCAGGTATGGATCCCTTATCACGGTGAAACTTAAAGATGTTTCGTATGTGAGCACAAGCTTGATGAAAAAATGTTTTTTTTCATCTCTTCTTCTGACACCGTGAAAGCAAAATGTTTCTACCATTTCAAATGCAGAAAATTGAACAACATATTGCAAAATAAATCAAATATCAATCATTAAAACTGCACCTTAAATTCACTAAACCACATGTTCTTAACATTTTGTGGCACTTTGGAAACACTTGTCCAAACGCCATTGTAATGTCCATGTATAATTTT
Source organism: Fagopyrum tataricum (assembly GCA_002319775.1). Taxonomy (NCBI): domain Eukaryota; kingdom Viridiplantae; phylum Streptophyta; class Magnoliopsida; order Caryophyllales; family Polygonaceae; genus Fagopyrum; species Fagopyrum tataricum. Next base: position 22,512,655 of record CM008283.1, on the reverse strand, counting down.
CTTCATCTTTGCAAAAGCTCGCTCGCGTGGCTCAAAGTCTCTGCAAAATATCTAATGCTTAGTAATATAAACTTTTACTAATTAGGTTTGATAAAAAAAAAAGTAAAAAAAACAGAGAAGAGAGTAACCGAGTGCCGTCACTTGGAACTCCCAACAACATCTTGCATTGTTCGGTTTGATATTTAGCTTTTGAGTTGCCAGATCCTTGAGCATTAGGAGTTGGAGCGGAACCACACCTTCATCCTCCTCCTCCTCCTCATATTGTTCACCTTCAACTTGTTTAACCTCTTGCACACATGCATATGAGTTGCCAGATTCTTGAGCATTAGGAGTAGGAGTAGTAGCCGGAGTGATAGCCGGATTGGTAGCCGGAGTGGTAGTAGGAGTGGTAGCCGGAGTGATACCCGGATTGGTAGATGGAGTGATAATAGGAGTGGTAGCATTGACAAGACGATAGACACGAGCACTGCTAGCAACAAGGTCCTGACAAGTACGTGCACGTGAATAAGTAGCAACAGGATGACGGGAAGGAGCAGAAGAAACACGACCACGAGAAGGAGTAGAAGCAACACGAGCACGAGTAGTAACACCATCACTACGACCTTCGCGCGAAACTGGAAATAATGACCGTGAAGCGCCGACACGTTTCATGATGTTACCTATCAAAATGACTGCAGTGACAAACAAGAACAACAAGTGAAAGAATAACAAGTAAAAGAAGTTTAAATTGCTTTGCAGAAACTGGAAATAATGACTGCATCAGACATTCAACAAAACTTTCAAGACATTACAGAGATTTGCGAACAAGACAATATAACCGAATCAGTATGCAAGTCAAAATATATATGTACAGACAAGTTTAAATTGCCTTGCCAAAGCTGTAACTCATTCTAATAATTAATGTACAAAGAATGCAACTACAACTCATTATGTGATTGTAAGCTACATTTTCACAAACAAACAAGAGAAAAACCTGAGAATGAGATAATAGTAATAAACAAGAGAAAAACCTAGATGAATCACATAGCTATATATCCTCACATGTACACAGACCACCAGAGAAATAATGAAACCTAGATGAATCACGTAGCTGAGAAGAAGAAATGTCGGAGAAGAAACTGAGAAGGAGATATGTGTACCTCTATGTAGCTGAGAAGGAGAAATGTCGAGAGGACTGCAGAAAGAGAAGAACCAAACCACGCAGTCGAGAAGTAGAAGAGGGGGAGAGAGGCCGGAGACTGAGAACCTGAGAAGCCATTAAGAAGTGTCGATTAATGAGTGGAGAAGAAGCAACAAGTTTGTCGTTCACCATTAATGAGTGGAGAAGAAGAACGTACCTCTACACAGTCGAGAAGAAGATGACGGGGAGAGAGGCCGACTCTGATGAACGGTGAAGATAGAGGAGACAATTTGTCGTTCGCCCTTGAATAGACGGGAAAGATGGAGGAGGTGGCCAAGTGCACAAATCAATCGAAGTTAGGGTTTTGAGAATTAGGGGAAAATTGAAGTAGTTAAAAATTAACCCGCCCAATATATTTTATTCAGCCAAACATTTTTCATTTTGGCGGCCCGCTTTCATTTTGCAGTGCGGTGTTAATTTACTACCCACAAGTTTGCCCTTGAAAAAAAAAGCGGCTATATCCAAAAATGCTTCACATAACGTTTGTTTGTAACATTTTAATTAACAACTGAAACTAGTCACGATCTGTAGAACATCCAATACAATACAATATCATTTACATCATCAAAAGGTCAAAACATTAAAACATTTCTCACTTCATCATCCAATACGTACAATACAACACAATCTCGTCTACATTGAAACATTTGATCAATCATCATCCGACTCGATTGAAAAATCATCTTCTTCACAATATTGTGCACCATCAGAAACCTCATTGTCATCAACTTGATCATTTACATCATCTAGAGTAGTAGGCAATTCATCAATTGATGCCCCTATAAATTCGTTTACCTCAATATCATTCGATTGTAATTGTTGATCAACATCCAATACAATATATGTCCACCTTTGCTCAAACATTGCCCGTGGCTTGTTCTTACAAACGAACCTCCAATCTACACGACTACGACCTACCCCGGAGTAGTCAATGTAGTAAACTTGGATGCATTGTTGGGCAAAGACGAAGAGATCATTTGTGTGATATCGTGTCCTCACATTGATCTCTTGAAAATTGTATTGTGGATGAATGTTTGTCCCTCTACTAGTGGGATCATACCACAAACACTTGAATAAGACAATCTTCTTATATGGAAATCCGGAGAATTCCAATTCCAAGATTTGTTCTATAAAACCAAAGAAGTCTGATTGTGATCCATCATCATGGATAGAAGCATTTACACAAACACCACTATTAATTCATGCTTAATTTTCCTTCATTGCGTTGTTGGGTTTCATATTTAAAACCATTGATGAAGTATGTTGGCCACGATAAAACCTTTTTGGTTGGACCCCATGTTAAACTAACTAGTAAAGGGTCCTTTGTGACTTCCTTATTGATAACCTATATATATATAATGCAAATATTAAACACCTATCATTTGAAATACTCTATAGTGAGTCGTGCACGGAGGTGTGTAAACTTACAAGATCATAAAACCATCCACGAAAATGCTTGACAAGGGCATTTGGATCTCCCCGGCCTTCCACATTTTGGAAATCCCTATACAAAGAACAATTAGTTAATAGTTAATAAATATAAATATATTATAATATATGTGTAAGAATAATTAACTTACTCGATGTATGAGTCCACCTCTCTATAATTGAGAAGGATGTACATATGTGCTATATGAAAATCTTCTCCCTCTTTCATCCAAATAACATTTTTCTTTCTAGTAGGATAACCTGGATGATTGAAGATGGAAATTTGAGGTTATATATTACCGGTCATATCAACCCCATACATGGTAGGATTCTTTCTCTTGAATGAGTTGTGAGATTCCGGATAATGCTTAGTGAAATTTGTGATCTCCTCAAATAAGTATGCCTCCACTATGGACGCCTCCACAGATTGTGGGCTTCTTACATTCCCTTTTAGTTTAGACAAATTTCTTTCAAACGGATACATCCAATAGTATTGGACGGGGCCTAGTAATCGTGCTTGCTTTGGTAAATGCACAATGACATGCTCCATCGAATCAAAGAAAGACGGTGGAAATATCCGCTCCAATTGACATAATAATAGGGGTATGTCTCTTTCTAAATCCTTAATACGTTTCTTGTCAAGGGTAGATGAACATATGGATTGAAAAAACAAGCTCAGCTCTGTCAATGGCCCCATACACCCACGGGAAGAAGCTCCTTGAAAGCAATTGGTAAAAGTCGTTGCATGAATACATGACAATCGTGACTCTTCATCCCATATACTTTACCTTCTTCCAACTGCACACATCGAGCAATATTAGAGACATGACCATCTAGAAACCTCAAACTCTTTAACCAAGGTAGCAACTCTGACTTTTTTTTTTCTTTTATCAGTGTATATATTGTTTTTGGTTTTGGACCCACATAATCAATATCAACTTCAACCTCTAGGCGATGACAATATGACTGTAAATCCTTCCTTGAGCTCAACTTGTCCTTTGTCTTATCCTTGAAATCCATTACGATATTAAACACATTTTCAAAGACATTTTTCTCGATATGCATGACATCAAGGCTATGACAGACGAGATGATACTTCCAATAAGGAAGGCTCTAAAATATACTCTGCTTTGTGAACTTATGAGATTCTCCAAAACCATGTGGATGTTGATGAGGTTCATCCATGGCGGTTGGAAAGTGTTGAACACATTCCCATATCTGATGACCACTTAAGTACGATGGAGGATCTCGAGTTTCAACTCTCCCTTTGTAGAAGTGTTTCTTGTCTTTCCTCAATGGATTATTCACTTATGTGAAGTGTCTATGTTCATCAAACCATGAAGCCTTTCGCCCATGTTGGAACCAAAAGGCTTTTGTATCCATCATGCATTCTGGGCACGCATAAATTCCAGCGGTGCTCCATCTTGACAAGATCCAAGTGTTGGAAAGTCATTCACTGTCCACATAAGAGTTGCCCGCATAGTAAAGTATTCTCCAGTAGAAACGTCAAATGTCTGGACACCCTTATTCCACAACACTAGTAGCTCATCAAGCAATGGGTGTAAGCCTATATCTATTAGTTTCTTTGGACTTGGAAAAATGGTGGACAAGAACAAATAGGGACTCTGCATACACAAACTTGGCGGAAGATTAAATGGGGAGACAATCACTGGCCATATCAAATAAGGTCTACCAAACTTTCCAAATGGGTATAGTCCATCTGTACACAAGCACAATCTCACATTATGGACTTCTGATGCAAAATCTGAAAAGTTTGGTCAAAATGCTTCCAAGCCTCATCATCCGAGGGGTGAGACATAAACCCCTCATCATCTCGGTGCTCAGCATGCCAACGCATCTGTGAAGCCGTTTCCTCCATGGCGTACAAGCGTTGTAGGCGTGGGATCAATGGCAAATATCTTAATACCTTACAAGGTATCGGTTTTCCTCTCTCGGACAACTGGGATTTTTACCTTGGACTGTTACAAAATTTACACTAGGTGGCATCACCATCATCCTTCCAAAACAACATGCAACCTTCGGGACACATGTGAATCTTTTGTTGCGGCAATCCCAAATCTGCAATAAACGTTTCCAACCTTTTCAAGAAGTGCATTGTACCCGGCTTGTGACAAGTTATGTTTTGTGTTCAACTCCATAAAAGAGCCCACTGCAGCTAATTTTGAAATGGATGAACCATGATATATATAGTCTCTTCTGACGCCCTCAACACGTCAAAAAATCTTTGTGACAATAAGGAAGTACTATTGTCAAGCTCAAGACCAAACATCATAGATTGTTGTGGCTTGTTAAACTCTTCTTCAATCTCCACATGATTTTCACTGAATACGTCATCATTGTTACTTGAATCTTCAACGGGAGTGTTGGGGTCAAACCATGGAGGTGGAACAAAACTCGGACCAGCCGCATCAAAAATCATTCTTTGACCCGGATTCAAGTTATCAAACAAACGCATCCCTATCCCAAATAGATCCACATCATTGTTTGTTGAGTAATTTGATGGTTCCTCTTAAGGGGCGTAGAGGCAAGTGGTGACTCCCCCCTTTACCCACGAATATACCCACGACATTACCCACAAAATAAAAAAAAATCCCTATTACCCACGTCTACAACCACAAAATTACACATGAAACAAATATTGTGGCTATGTTCTTCAGAATACTTCTCTTTAAAATTCTTATTTCCATGTTATCCTTTACAATCACTCCTAATACATACGTACATTCTCAACATATTCGATTTACATGAAAAAATACCGTAAAAATTAAGTGTAGCAACATATATAATTAATATATATACTTACTTGATCATATGCCTTTGAAACTTGCACAAAATGATTAAGAATAGTTTATATTTTGGTTTATTGTTAGAGGAGGGAATGAAGAAAAAGAGAGACGATGGGTTTAAATATGAGCGAGTGGAAAGAAAATTAAAGTAAAGTAAGGGTACGTACAATGCAATAAATAGTGGTAGGTGGGTACGATGTAATTTACCCTCGAATGTGGTCACAAGTTTACCCACGAATACACTTCATGGGTAATAGCCTCGAACGTACCGTCGGGAGTACCCACCAAAAAGAAACCGTAGGTTCATAGCCACGAACATACCTTCGATTTGGTTTTCGTCCTTAATTAGTTTCGAAATTAGCGTCAGGTATACCCACAAACAAAAACCTGTAGGTAAGTAGCCACGAACTTACCTTCAACCTGATTTTCGTCAATAAATAGCCTCGAATTTAGCGTCGGGTTTACCCACCAATAATATACTGTGGGTAATTAGCCACGAAACCACCTTCGACATGTTTTTCTCCGTTAAATAGGCTCGAATGTAGCGTAGGGTTTACCGACAAACAAGAAAATGAGGGTAATTAGCCACAAAACTACCTTCGACTTGATTTTTGTCGTTAAATAGCCTCGAATTTAGCGTCGGGTTTACCCACGAACAAGAAAATGTGGGTAATTAGCTGCAACATTACTCTCGAAAATCAACTTCGTGGATATATACCCTCAAATATTAATTTCAATTTTTTTTCCTTACTATATAACCACGAAAAAATATATTCGTGGTTAAGAACCACAAATTTATCGACGAATATATTCGAGGTTAATGTAGCGCGGCTACTCCGGCGTTTTCCGGTAGTGGATCAACATTCTCCTCAAAGTTTAATTCTATTAACTAGTTATTTTTTCTTAATTTCTTGGGGTGTACAATTTTAATCTCTTTATAGTGCACCTCACAATTTTCATTTGATTTTCAAGGAATTTATTCTTTTTGAGATAATCATAATAATCATCAACAAATTTTACATTGACTCCTCATTAACGAATCCACAAAATCAAGAAACAAATCCGAGTTTCCGAGTTGAACCTGTACAGGTACCATGCCAATTTTGTTTATATTAGACGGATCATTGTATGTAGAAGACATATGTCTAGTGATCCATGCACACATAGGTCAAATTAAGTCCATCATCATGGATTTCGTTGACAAGAAGATTTTGTTGGGAAAAATCCGCGCTTCTCGACTCACACCGAGTATTTAAGCGGGTATTTTGTTGCACTCACACTTGTACAACCTCACTTTAAATGTGAAAGCTTTTGGATCAAAATATCCTTCATAAGTTGCATTACACTTATGCTTATATATATATATATATATATATATAGGGATAAGATCAAGTAAGAACCATTGTTACGGTAAGAAATAAGAACCTATATGAGTCGTCGGATTATATGATGGACGTCCAATATTTAATGAATTATATAAGGTAATTGTGCATTGTCTTGATTAGATAATTTATGTATTAGGTAATTAAGTATAAATGGCATTTAAAGTCATTACCAATTAGGAAACAAAATATTGTTATTGTGTTTTTTTTTAATTTTGTTTTAGTAAGTTTTATTATGAATATAAATTAGAAATATTAATGTTTTCTTTATTCGTGTTTATATATTAAATAAATATTCGGGTTACATTTTTTTATAAATTTATATTTACTATCAAGTATTATACAAAGAGCATGCACGAGTATGTTTTTTTTAAAAAAATATGCACGATTAAATATTATTACACGTGTAATTTAAATACCGCACATTTTATGTACCGTTTTATTTATTATTACACGTATATTTTATGTTTTTTTTGAAAGCATGCACTAGTAAATGAAAGAGATAGAAATAAAATGCTTACTCGTGCAATATTAAATGAATGAGAGATAATATGCACGAGTAAGTTGCATTGAGTGCACTAGTAAGTATTGCACGATTTATGTTTTTTTGAAAGCATGCACGAGTAAGTGCACTAGTAAGTATTACACGTTTTATGTTTTTAAGAAAACATGCACGAGTAAGTGCAAATGAACATATATGTGCATGTGCATGTATTGGTTGTGCACATGTACATTTCGTGCATATATTATAATATTACACAATGTACGATCAAATGATATGTATCATGCACGTTAAGTTCAATTTATGAGCAAGACGCCGGAATGGGTAAAATAAATAAAATAAAATAATAATTTATCTCAATTGTGTCAAGTAATATATAATGGTAGTAAATATCTTTTGAAGTTTAAAAGGTAACCATGTATATCTATCCTAAAATATCAATCATCTAATTAATATGCAAAAATAATATTGAATCATGATCGTTGATTTTATTTAATCATGTGGTCTAGATTGGTTCTTATTTCTTACCGTAACTATGGTTCTTACTTGAACCTATCCCTATATATATATATATAGTTAGGATCATATAGGAACCTCTCTTAGAGTATGGAATAAGAACTTATAATAGCCGTTGAATTAATACAGATGAACGCCCAAGATTTAACATTGTTTATGATAATAATTAATGGAAATATTATATTGCCTCTAATAGAATTATGATAAAAATATTTTAACAACCAAATATTCTGTATAAAATATAATAACGACCCAATATGGAAATAAATTATTTAAAATTGTTAGTTAAATTTGGTCGTTAAAATTTGTAATATGGAAAGAATGCTGGTTAAATTTGGTCGTTAAATATTTTATAAGAAACTTGATCGTTAAATTATTTTCATATTGGGTCGTTATTATATTTAATAGAGAAAATTTGGTCGTTAAAATATTTTTTATATAATTTTGTGGGTCGTTAAATCTTGGATGTTCAATATTTTGTGAGTTGTTAAAATTTTATAGAGAAAATTTGGTCATTAAAATGTTTTTTTTAATCATATTTAACTACCAAAATAAATTTTAACGACCAATCCTAACAAATTTAACGATCAAATTTTCTTATAAAATTTATTAACGATCAAATTTCTCTATAAAATATATTAACGACCAAATTTCTCTATAAAATATATTAACGACCAAATATATTAAGGATCAAATTTCTTATAAAATATATTAATGCTCAGTTGCTTCAACGTTTTTTTTTGGATAGCCCAAAACTAAGAAATCTGTTTTTCTAATTTGTATCTTATTTAATGTATGAATAATGAAAAGTGAACAATCATGTGATTCTCACCTTGGGAAGTTTATTATGCACCTTCCATAATGAACGTACAAATTTTAATCCAACGGATCTTAGAAGTTCCTATTTCCTACTCTAAGGGTTGTTCTTACCGGATCCTGACCCTATATATATATATAATGAAGTCGGTTATAAGAAGAGAACCGACTTACACAATATTCTAGACACTAATTCTTACTAATCTAAACACTAATTCTAGAATAATCTAGGTTAATTTCTACTAATTATTTGGACCCACTAATTCTAGAGACATCTCGATTCTCTGGGTATTGTGCCTATTGTACAACATTCCGGAGCTTTCTCTTGTCTTCAACTAAAGCTTCTCCCAAGCCCAAAACCAAATTTGTATTAAGCCCATTATTAAATACGAATTAGCCCGACAGATTCAACACCGCAAAATGGTCAATTACAAGGATCGAATTTGCAAGGAAGCCTAGGTTGCCGCACATGTCCTTATATCACCACTAACTTTAGTTTGCCTTCCATATGATTTTTGCTTATTAAATTGTTGAGCCCATATCAAAATTGGCTGAATACAATTTGAACTTTATTCTTGTACGTCCGAAACATATCTCAAGAGACAAGCATCCATCTTACCTACATGAATGGATGTTATAACTTTATGATCACGTTCTTCGCAAATAATTGATGTTGATTGGGGAGACAATTCCAACATAGCCCTAACCACCGGAAATAAACCCAAGATAGTTGTTATATATAGAGGTGTCATGCAAACAAGAGGAAGCTATATATCTACCTTTAGCAAGATTTTCACCATCGTTTCAATGTTGCGATCCACTGCATAGTGAAGCATCGTCTATCCTTTATTATCTTTGACATTTCAAAAGTTTCTTTCTTCTTTCTAATACAAATAAGTGACACACTGCAAGTTGAGAGGCACGCCATGTGAACCTACACACACAAGTCTTTGGGTTTCATTTTAAAATAAATTTGTAATAAAAAGGAAAATCATTTTTACTTAAATCCTATGCTAGGTTCATATGTTATGATATAGTCGATGTGGAAAAATTCCGTATTTTGCTTCTCAACTCCACCGTTTTTCTTGGTGAGAAGAATTTGTGAAATCTTTGCTAAGTCAATTATTTTTGGAAAAGATTTTATTATTCTGGAAGACGTCGCCACAAGGTGAATGAAAGTGGTGTAGGTAGGGATGGTAAGGCATTTGTAAGAGCCTTAGTCTTTAGGAGCTGAGCCAGGGTAGCCGCCCCTGCGGGACCAGAGGGCCGCCCCTGCGGCTTGTTCTTTATTCCGCCCCTGCGGCTCAGGGAGCCCGCCCTTGCGGTTTCCTGCGGCTGCAGCCGGCATTGTTGCCCGTTGGACCATGCTTTACTCTTCTTCTCTTCCCTTATAACCTTCTCCTTTGCCTCCTGAGGAAGGGTTTCTTCATCTTCTTCAACTGCCCCACGTTCTTCATTCCTCCTTTCTTCTCCTTGATATTGTTCTTGAATTCTCCTTGGTTTGGAAGAGTTTTGTTGTGTGGTTTTGATTGATGATGTTGTTGGATGTTGATGCTGAGCTTTGAGAGCCAGTTGAGTGTGGTTACTGATCTTTTCCAACCTGTTTAGGCTACAATAGTGGTGAGCATCTTCTTCTTCTTCCTTTTTCTTTCTTTCTTCCTTCTTCTTTGATTCCTTTCCTCCTCCCTTAGCTTAGGATTGGATCTCCTAGGCATATATGTTGATGTTATATGTATATATATGTATGTGTTTGATTGCTGGACAATAAAGACGTGAAATCATCGCGGGAAGAGTTGAAGAGAAGTCGGGGATCACATTCTGCACTGTCGCCGCCCCTGAGCCCTAGTGCCGCCACCCCTGCGCCTTTTGTGTCACCACCCCTGCGTGGGAGTGCCGCCGCGCCTACGCCTCCCATTGCTTCGCCCTGCGTCCTTCCTTTAATGCAGGTGCGTCTTATACAGGATCTACCTAGAGTGGTATAGATCCTTTCCTTTCCTAGTATGAGTGGGTTAGTAGCATGCTAGGTGTGTGTATGAGGATAGGATGAGGATGATTATGATATCGATATGTGCTGGTTATGACTTTGAGGTTTAGTAGGTTGTTGAGGTTTATAGGTTGGATATGATCCTTATGGATCCCTTGGGTCTAGGTGTGACCCCTTTGATTGATAGGAGATTTGATATCTCTATATGCCTTGTTAGTAGGCAGTGTTGTTCTCCAGATTGGAGTGGATCGTGGTTGAGGATATCTCGAGGTTGAGGTATGTCCGTAGGACTTACTTAGCTACCATCCTTATATTGGATGTTTGCATGAGTGGTGTTTGTTATATGCTTTATAGCATGAGATGTTGATTATTACCGGCCTATGGTTTAGTGATTGTCCATTGTAGTGGTTGTGACAACCTTCCCTTTCATCCCGTTGAGGAGTCTGGGAGGTTCTTTGTAGTCAGGCCAGATCTGGCATACGGGTTGGGCGCTCCCCACTCCTTATGGTATACGGGAGGGTGTTCCAATTCCCACTCCAGCTGGTTATAGCACTCAGAAGCGAGGATTATATACATTCCTCGTGTCACATATATTCATATACATATATATATATATATATATATATATATATATATATATATATATACGATTTGAGTGTTGGACTTTTTAAAGATGATTAACCGGGTAAATGTGTGACAGCATGATTATGTGTTTATGATTCCATGATTTGTGTTTGTGCTTATGCATTATCTTATATATGTATGGTTAACTAACGGTTATATACCGTGTTGTAGATGCTTTGCAGGTTAGGAGAACTGCAGAGTGATCCAGATGGGGTGATCCGCTGAGGGCTCCGTACACTAGGATTATGCGAGGGATATGGGATGATTTTTGCTATGTATAGATACATGTTTGGTTTGTACTCAACGGTACTTTTGTATACCTTTTGATATGTATATATTACAGTTTGATGTTTGGTTTTAATCTATCTGTGCCTTGTTGTAAGATCCAGTGAACTTGTTGTCAGGCTAGGGTCAGGATCCATTGTGAGATCCTAGCCCAGTAGCGCCCCGAGTCTTGTGGATTTGGGGTGTTACAACATCTGGTTTGTATATAAGCCGAGGCAAGAGAAGAAAAATTAGGGAAAAAGAACAATAATCCGTCTTCTTCAAAAGGTCATAAGCATGATGACATCTGCAACTACTGTAATTAAGGAGAAAGGGCATTGAAAGAACGATTATCCTAAGAAAAAAAAATCGCATAATTTTGGTTCTGCAATTGTTACAGAAGATGATTTTAAATCAGATGAGGATATATATTTGGTTGTTGCTGGACACACGTATAAGGTTGATGTGTGGATTCTTGATTCCGGAGCTTCCTATCACATATGTTCTAACAAAGAGTGGTTCGAAACCTATAAGAAGGTAGATGGTGGTAGTATTTTCATGGCCTACAATTATGTGTGCAAGGCGGTTGAAATTGACTCGATTAAAATCGGGACACATAAAGGTAGATATTGTACATTTAATGAGGTCAGACATGTTCCACTTACCACTAAGAATCTGATATACCTAAACATGTTGGATAATAAGGTATTTTGTTTCAAGGTGGCTGCTTATATGAAGTCTTTATCATAATATGTGGATTTAGCATGCACGGAAACATTCATTTTGACTTCTACATCCATTTGGTCAATGCATTTTTTCATCATGGATATGAAATATTGGTCATAAGTTCCCAAATTGTTTCTGTCATGATACCACTTCCCGGTGTTCTTACATAATCAATCTCCCTATCCACCTGATCTTTTTTTTTCCATTTTGTGAGGTACTTGATTGAGAAATTATTATTTGTCACTTCCTGATCCACCATAACAGAAACACCAAAGAGTAGCAATTCAGGAAAATGTAATTAGAGTTGTGAAAAGTTAACCCGACCCATGAACCCGATTCGACGAACCTTACCCTGAACATTTTGAAAAAGAGAATCCCTGGAACCGATCCATTTGAAATTGATTTAACTCGAAGTAATTTATGACCCGAAATAACCCGACCCGAATGTCCGATTAACCCGACTCGATAGCCCGAAGTAACCCGACCCGAATGAACCGATAGTCCGAAATAACCCAACCCGAAGTAAACCGACGCGAATGAACCCGAAGTAACCCGACCTGAACAACCTGAAGTAATTTTGATTTTTTACTTATGGTTTACTAATTTCTGATTTCATATATAAGTATTGAAGTATACATATTGCATAATACATACTATACTTATATAAGTATATATGATGATGTTCTTTAATATTAACTTTTTATCGTGTTAGAGATAAGATGTGTTAAAGTCTTATGAATAAATTTCAATATAACAAACTTGTATTAACTATACACTTTTCACTTTTATTTGTATTAAGTTATGTAACTAATTGGCTATGAGAAGTGCTCGGAAAAGCACTTGGAGAAAATTGATCAAACGGATCAAACCGATCCGACTAAAGTCGTTTTTAGATACCATATTTTAGAATATTGATCAAATGGATCAAACGTATATCCACGGATTATTATCCAATTCGGCAAAAGATGATAAATTTTATTATACGTTTTATAAAAAACAAAATAGAAAATACATATTTGGATCGGTCAGATTAGAAATTTGGATCAAACTGATCAGTCGGATATCCAGATCCGGTTAAAATCATTTTCAATCAAACAAATCGGCCTAAAATCAATCCGATCAAATATATATTTTCATATTAAATTTTAGAGTAAATTACATAAACCGGAACATAAATTGACCCGAATCAAGATGTTAGACAACCCGATCCGGTTTCAAGAACTGAGGCTATCCGATAAGTGATAACCAATATTAACTGAACAATTAATGCCCGACCCAAACTGACCCAGCCCGAAACAAACCGATAAAAAGGAGAGATTCGTTTGACTCGACCCGTTTCAATCTAAACTTGCAATGACCGACCCGATTCCGACCCGTCCCGTTATGACCCGAGAACCGAGACTACCCGATAACCCGTTTCAACCCGAACAAACGATACCCGACCCAAACCGACCCGACCCAAAACAACCCGATTAATAACCAAGCGTTTTTTGACCCGACCCGTTTCAAACCGAGCTTGTTAGGACCCGACCCAAACCCGACCCATTGAACCCTTTTGACACCTCTAAATGTAATTCCGTATGCTATTCTTCACTGAACGAGTGTCTTGTATATTTTAATATATGTTCAACAATGTTCTCAACTCAAATCATCATTTAACTTCTGTTTGAGAAACGTTTATAAAAATTGTCGGAAGTACGAAGATTTTAAGGGTGATAAATCCTTAAAAAATAGCTGTTGATACACAATTCCGAAACATGTAAATATGTTTTTATGGACATACATATAATCATAATTTATAACCGGTCTATTTCTTAAAAACTTTAAAAGATACTAAATTTGTAACTTTATTAATTCAAAAGAAAATTTATAATTAATACAATTAATGATGAAAATCATAGTGATTATATATATATAATTAATAGTAATTGCATTGATTGTAAGCAAATATCACTAAATTTGTAACTTTTTTCTTTTTTCAATTATAAAGCACAATGAATTTTGAATTTCGATTTAATAATCATTTTGGAACTTGCTCTCAGGCCATTAAATTTACAATCATGTGCATAAATGGTTTCCTGGCTCCAAACACCCAACATATATACCACTTTTAAGGAGACATCATAAACCAAGAGGTATCTTCTGTTACATTTGACAAGTTTATCTACAAGTTCAAAATTTGATTTTATTTACATTTTTTCAGGAGGTAAAACCATATCAGCTATTGCCTCGCCAGCTGTAGCTCCATCGCCTACGCCTATGTTTCCCTCAGGTGTCTATACAATGTCTACTTCGTTCATTTCTTGCATTATTCTTTTCTTAGTTGAGTTTCTGCTGGATACTAATTATGTTGTTTATCTTTCTGTTCTTCAAAAGTTCCTTCTCTTCCACCTTATCCCTCTCCTTCAGGCTCTTCTAAGAAGAAAATTCCTTCATCACCAGTAATGTCTCTTCCACCTTCCCCTCTTAATGAAGGTAAATTGTGTAGATTGTACATCAGTGGTTTGCACTAAACCATTCACTTCCACGCCTGTTGGGTATCCATGTGGTTGTGTTCTTCCAATTCATGTGAAACTATGCCTTGATGTTGCTTTATATTCATTTTTCCCCTTGGTGTCTGAGCTAACATCAGAGATTGCATCCAGTCTTTTGCTCAACCGTAGTCAGGTTCGTGTTGTTGGAGCTAATGCAGCTAGCCAATGGCTAGATAAAACTACTGCAGTGATAGACTTGGTTCCGTTGATGGAGAACTTCCGATACACCGTTGCCCTTTCAACCTACAACAAGTTCTGGCGCCGACAAATTGACATCAATTCTACGCTATTTGGTGCTTATAAAGTATTATCCATTCATTATCCAGGTTAGCTTTTCAACCATAATTAACATTTAAGTCTAAAAATTTAAGTCATAATAAAGAAGTTGAGAAATGAGAACTAACCCATAATTATATAGTTTTTAAGATTCATTGATTGCATTATCTCAAATTTGATAATTGGAAAAATGGGTTACTTGGATTTGCAGGTCTTCCTCCTTCTCCTCCATCTGTCTCTCCAGATTTTGCTGCTATAGATGAGCATCACTTGCCACTCAATGGAGATGATGGCAATTTCGAAAAGCCGTTGGGGGTTGATGTCCCGAAAATACATAAGAAGAGGCATAGTGGAACAATAATAGTTGTGATTGTTCTATCAGCCATTACAGCTTTTGTAGTATGCATGGCTGTAGCCTTGATTTTGATTTTGAAGTGCAGAAGTCATGTTTATCGTCCAGTTGAATCTGCTCCCTCAATGTCTTCTGCTACAAAAATGTCAAGTAATTGAATTTGTTATACTCTGAGAAAATTGATGCCTTCTATCCATTTTTCACTGAACTATAAAATTGATAAAGCAGGAGCTCCGAGATCATTAACATTATTAAGTGGACCACAATCAGTGCCATCTAGCTCAGGCACATTAACATTTACAGGAAATGTCAAGGTTTTTAGTATCAGTGAAATCGAAAGCCACTGATGGCTTTGAGTCTGAAAGGGTTATAGGGGACGGTGGTTTCGGAGTTGTGTACAGCGGAATCCTAGACGACGGAGAGAAGGTGGCCGTTAAAGTCTTGAAGAGAGATGACCGTGAGGGTGCACGTGGTGGCTGAGGTTGAGATGCCTAGCCGTTTACATCACATAAACTTGGTTAAACTGATTGGTATATGCAAAGAAGAGAATATCCGTTGCCTTGTATATGAGCTTGTCCCAAATGGAAGCGTTGAATCACATTTACATGGTAAACTCAAACAACTTTTCTTTTCCTAGTTACATTGTATAATGCTAATTACTGTAGTTAATGTTGTATGCGCAACTAATTAGGAGTTGACAAGGAAAACACTCCACTTCACTGGGAAACCCGAATGAAGATCGCTCTTGGTGCAGCTCGAGGTCTAGCGTATTTACACGAGGATTCGAACCCGTGTGTGATTCACCGTGATTTCAAGTCTAGCAACATCTTGCTAGAACATGACTTTACACCCAAAGTTTCTGATTTCGGACTCGCTCGGGCTGCTTTGGATCAAGGAAGTCATTTCATATCCACACAAGTCATGGGAACATTTGGGTACATACATATTATATATATATATATATATATATATATATATATATATATATATATATATATATATATATATATATTAGAAATGTTGAAGCACAAATAAACTCCTTATAAATCAGTATATATATGTTGTCTTTGTTGGCAGGTACTTAGCTCCGGAATACGCGATGACTGGTCACCTACTTGTGAAGAGCGACGTATATAGCTACGGTGTAGTGCTTCTTGAGCTGTTGACAGGAAGAAAGCCGGTTGACTTTTCGCAACCACAACGTCAAGATAATCTAGTAGCATGGGCTCGTCCGCTTCTTACAAACAAGGAGTCCATCGAAACTATACTTGATCCGAGTCTTGATTGTAGCATAGGAAGTGATTCAATCTGGAAGGTAGCAGCTATAGCGTCCATGTGCGTCTCACCGGAGGTGTCTCGCCGTCCCTTTATGGGTGAAGTTGTACAGGCCCTTAAGCTCGTTTGCAGTGTGGTTGAGAATTGTAAGAAAGAGACGGAAGGTGTTGGAAGATCTAGCGGTGCTTTTTCACATGATCTCAGCAACAAATGTAGTATTGGTGAGCATGTCGAAGAGTTCTCGGGGAACATTAGAGGTTTTTCTCAAATTGGTTCTCCAGTTTCCGGTGGATATGTATGAATTGGTTCCTGAGAGCTGAATGGCAATGTCGACGACTAATTTGAAGAAGACAAGGTTTGGCAGAGATTTCCGTACAATACATAGATTGTGTTTCCTTTGAGAGCACTAATGAGTTTGATGAAACAAGATATGAAAGGTTTTTCGATAAAATACCACAGATCTAGAGTGATCTTGCTAGATAAACGATTTAAGCAAAACAACACAAAAATTGGTGACGCAGTTCGGGTAAAAACCCTACTCTGCGGGATTTCAGGAGAGGAATATGTCCCAATCCACTAGGTAGATAGAACGTTGACGTACAAGTTACAACAAATCAAACAAGACCGAAAACAAACCCTAAAACGAGAAACTAAACAAGAACAACAAAGTACAAGAAGAAAGATGATGCCAATTGTAACACCCCAAATCCGCGGGACTCGGGATGCTACGGGCGAGACCTCACAATGGGTCCCGACCCTTAGCATGACAACAATTTCACCGGACCTTTCCAACAAGGCACTAATAAAGGCAAAACTCAAAATCGTTTATAATGTATGTGAGAGACTGAAAAGTAAAAAAAATACAAAGTGGAAACTCATCCGAGTCCTCAAAACGACATAACTCCAAAAAGGAAATCTAAACCGTACAACATAATTCAACAACACAAGGGCATAACCCCAAAAACTTCCCCGTCCTATAATGTACGGAGACCCCGGCTGTCCACTCCTCCACCTCACTCGGTGGCGTCCCTAACCTGCAAGGCATTTACACAACGGCTTAAAACCGTAGCTCATATTCGAAGCATTAGAAAAGAGGTGAAGGCACATACACACATATATCACATAACACATACATACTCCAAAACACACAAGTCCGGTTTATTATCTTTTTATTATTAAGTCGTATCCCGTTCTAATTCAACTTAGGTTTGTGATACGAGAACCACCGTGGTCTCCCCTCGGTCCCTACTTACCGGCAAGGAATGGTACTGATGCATCCGACCGTCTACCTGCCCGGGCTAGTCGCCGAGAACCTCCTAGACTCTTGCAACAGCTAGGTAGATGATGTCACCGCCCGTTATCATACACATGGGCCAAAATAATATAAAGTCGGTGGTCCTATTTACCGGTTTAGTTGTTTATAACATAAACAATAATACAAACACACACCACCAACACACATCGATGCTAATATGTAACATACGAACTAAGTAAGTCCGGAGACTTACCTCGTCACCACACTCAAATCACAACACTCTCGCTTCCTTAAGGAGGAAGCCCACAACCTGCTCACAAGAGATATGCATATCAATACATGCTCACGCTCAAGAAGTCTTAGACTTCACTCTAGTGATCTAAGCAAGATCACCTAACCCTCAAGCTAGGAATGCATCCTAGGGTCCAAGGTACTCACCACACTCTCAGCACATGAAAGCAATTCACAATAGCTTATAACCTCACATGATCTTAAACCTCAGCCAAGAAGGAACAAGCTAGCCTAGAAGGTCCATCATGCTCAACATACTCAAAACCATCACTAGATCGAGCCTTAAGGGCTCCTAGGTTCACAACCACTAAGTGGCATTTCAAGCTACTCTATATCCATCTTAGACATGCTACTAACATGATATAACTACAAAACTAAGGAAGGAACGAAGAGGAAGGGAGAGGAGAAGCCTACTGTTGAAGAAAACGCAGCCACGGAGTCAAGCTGGCGCCCCAGCGGAACACTGCCGCCGCCCCTCCAAACCCAGGAGCCGCCCCTGTGACTTGCTGCCGTCTTGGAGCCGCCCCCTGTGGTGCTGGAGCCGCCCCTGCGTGATCTGGAGCCGCCCTTGCGTGATCTGGATCCACCCCTGCGGCTGTGGTGAGCCGCCCCTGCGGTTTCGCTACAGAACCTCGTCTTCTTCGTCTTCGACTATGGATCCTTGGCTCCAATGTCCTCTTCTCCTTGCTGGGTCTTCTCCAAACACCAACCACTGATCTTAGACTCCTCTCCACGACCTAATCGAGCTAAGAACACATGCATGCAAGGATTTGAGTAAAAAGCTTCTCAAGAGCTTCATCCATGGCCATGGATGAAGGAGGGAAGAAGAAAGGGAAAACAGCAATAAAGAGAAGAGAAGGAGAGGAATATGCTTACCAAACTAGATCTGATCTTTCTCCACTGCAGTCCACAATCCAAGAGCTTCAAAAAAGGAAGAAGAGCAAAGAGAGAGAAGAGAGGAAGAGAGTAAGCATCTCACGTGAAAGAGAAGAGAGGAGAGAGAGGGAGGGGACAAGAGCAGAAAAAGTGGAGAGGGGATCAAGGGGTCAGCTGACCTCTTGTCACCTCACCTCGGAACGAGGGGTCGGAAATGACCTCTTGTCACCTCAGCTCGGAACGAAGGGTCGAAAAGCGGAAAGGGGAAAAACGACGAGTCGGCTCGGGATTTTAGGAATAAATCCCGGCACTCGGCACCTCGTGTCTGCGGGAAGATCAACAAAACGTTCTAAGTCCGGAATAAAAATTCCGGACGTTACAACTAACCCCCCTAAAAACAAGTATCGTCCCGAAACTTGCTAAACGCAGTACTTTCGATCAAACACGTCGCGTAACCACGTGGAACTCATAAAACGTCAACTATCGGCTCTAATCCAAGTCTACATATAGAATCACATCAAGACCTCGCAAGGTACACATATACTCATACGAACTCACATAACACGTCATGACATAAACACATAGAATAAACAAGGGAAGATCTCGGGACTAACCCGACGGTCCTATCGATGTCGCTAAATCTGCGTCAAACTCGGGATAGTTCCTCCGGATACTATCCTCCGTCTCCCATGTAACCT
The DNA here is from genome assembly GCA_002319775.1 of Fagopyrum tataricum. NCBI lineage: Eukaryota > Viridiplantae > Streptophyta > Magnoliopsida > Caryophyllales > Polygonaceae > Fagopyrum > Fagopyrum tataricum. The sequence goes on along the minus strand of CM008283.1, from coordinate 22,492,869 downwards.
AATCGGCTCCTTGCCTCGACCACTGCACTCTCAACATCGGTATCTCCTTCGATCGAAGGTGCCTCGTACTCCTCTATCGGATGCTCTGCAAAAGTATGGTCCGGCTCAACCACTAGGTCCTCGTGGCTAATGATGTGCCTCGGGTCGTGTATGTACTCTGTCAGCTGAGAGACATGAAGTACCGGATGTATACCCTCAAACCGCGGTGGTAGTGCTAACCGGTATGCCACCTCACCGACTCTCTCCAAGATCTCGAATGGACCGACATATCGGGGGCTTAACTTCCCCTTAATGCCGAATCGCCTGACGCCCCGCGTCGGTGATACCCTCAACCACACCTGAGCTCCTACCCTGAACTCGAGAGGTCTACGCCTCCTATCCGCATACGACCTTTGACGGCTCTGGGCGGCTAATATCCTCTCTCGGATCAAAGCAACTCTAGCCACGTCGTCCTGTACCTAATCTGGAGCTACAACGCTAGAACTCCCCGGCTCGTCCCAACATAAGGGAGTACGGCATCTCTGTCCATACAATGCCTCATATGGTTCCATCCCAATCGACGCGTGCCAACTGTTATTATACAAAAACTCGACCAACGGAAGATGATCTGGCCATACCTGAACCCAATCTAGTACACATGCTCGTAACATATCCTCTAATGTCTGAATAGTCCGCTCAGACTGGCCGACGGTCTGTGGATGGTATGCGGTGGTGAAATGAAGACTCGAACCTAGGGCGGCGTGTACGTGCTGTCAGAACCTCGATGTAAAACGCCCGTCCCTGTCCGAGATGATGGTCCTCGGTACCCCATGTAATCTCACAATCTAACAGATAAACTCCTCGGCTAAACGAATCACCGGCCACGTTTCCCGTATAGGGATGAAACACGCGGTCTTCGTTAACCGATATACTACCACCTATATCGCGTCAAAGCTCCTACTCGGTTTCAGACCGGTAACGAAATCCATGGATATGTCCTCCCACTTCCACTACGGCACGGGCAGTGGGTGAAGCTCTCCTCCGTGTATCTGGTGGTCGCTCTTGACCTGTTGGCTGGTCGCGCATCGAGCCACATATCTAGCTACATCGGGCTTGAGCCCGCTCCACGAATAAAATCTCCTAATATCCTGGTACATCTTACTCGTGCCTAGGTGCACCGAGTAAGGTGTGGAATGTGCCTCATGCAAAATCCGCTCTATCAACTCCTAGTCCGACGGTACACAAATACGTCCCTGGCGTCTCAATAGCCCGTCTGCTCCTGTGATAAACTGCGGTGCCTCTCCTCGGGACATCCTGTCCCGGATCCTCATCAAAATGGGACATCCCTCCTGCTTCTGCAGGATCTCTCTGGACAGGTCAGGTAATACCTCTAACTCGAACAAACAACAGTCCGTATCCGGGAACCGGATATCCAACTCCAACCCTATCAAATCCCTCTGAAACTGTGGCTGAACCGTAAGCCGAGCTATAGCCTCCTCTCGGGGTGTCCTCCTACTCAAAGCATCGGCGACTACGTTCGCCTTTCCCGGATGGTACAAAATCTCTAAGTCAAAGTTCTTAATCAGCTCCAACCATCTCCTTTGGCGGTTATTCAACTCCCACTTTCGTATCCCGTTCTAATTCAACTTAGGTTTGTGACATGAGAACCACCGTGGTCTCGCCTCGGTCCCTACTTACCGGCAAGGAATGGTATTGATGCATCCGACCGTCTACCCGCCCGAGCTAGTCGCCGAGAACCTCCTAAACTCTCGCAAGAGCTAGGAAGATGATGTCACCGCCCGTTATCATACACTTGGGCCAAAGTAATATAAAGTCGGTGGTCCTATTTACCGGTTAGTTGTTTATAACATAAACAATAAACAAACACACACCACCAACACACATCGATGCTAATACGTAAAATATGAGCTAAGTAAGTCCGGAGACTTACCTCATCACCACACTCAAATCACAACACTCTCGCTTCCTTAAGGAGGAAGCCCACAACCTGCTCACAAGAGATATGCATCTCACGTGAAAGAGAAGAGAGAGAAGAGAGGAAGAGAGTAAGCAAAGAGAGAGAAGAGAGGAGAGAGAGGGAGGGGACAAGATCTGAAAAAGTGGAGAGGGGATCAAGGGGTCAGCTGACCTCTTGTCACCTCACCTCGGAACGAGGGGTCGAAAATGACCTCTTGTCACCTCAGGTCGGAACGAAGGGTCGGAAAGCGGAAAAGGGAAAACGACGAGTCGGCTCGGGATTTTAGGAATAAATCCCGGCACTCGGCACCTCGTGCATGCGGGAAGATCTACAAAACGCTCTATGTCCGGAATAAAAATTCCAGGCGTTACACCAACGCAACTGGAACCAAGCGTCCAGTGAAGCTTGAGTTCGTAATCTTTACTTCTCTAAGAATCACACACAAGAACTCTCACTTTCACTCTTTGTCTCTCTTTTTCTTCTCTCGCTTTCTTGGAGGAGAGGATCTCAAAGGAATCGGCCTATCCTTCTACACTGCCACATAAGCTCCCTTCAGAAGCTTAAACACCTAGGGTTAAAGAGGAGTCGCCAACCACACGTGAAGGAGTCACGTGCCCTCATTAATCCAAGTAGAGACGGATCAAGTCAAGCCCAAAAGAGAAAAGGCCCAACAAGCACACAATTACTTCAGCAACCACAAGTCATACACAAATTACAATTAATAGCCGAAACTTATTAAGTTTCCCATAATGGCACTGTAAGAGCCTTAATCTTTAGTGCTGAGCTAGGACCAAGCCGCCCCTGCGGGTCCATTGCGCCGCCCCAATGGGTGTCCTGTGTTCCGCCCTGCGGCTCAGGGAGTCCGCCCTCGCGGTTTCCTGCGGCTGCAGCCGGCATTGTTGACTTTTTGATCATGCTTTACTCATCTTCTTCCCTATAAGTTTCTTCCTTACTTCCAGATGAAGGGTTTCCTTCACTTTCCTAGCTGCCTCACGTTCTTCTTCTCTCCTTCCTTCTCCTTGGATCTTCCTCTTGATTTTCCTTGGTTTGCAAGAAAGTTGTGTGAGTCTTGGTTGTTGATGATGTTGAGTGGATGTTGTGTTGTGAAAGCCAGCTGGTTGTGTTATGTTGATCATTTCCTCCTATTTAGGCTACAACAGTGGTAAGCTTCCTCTTCTTCTTTCTATCTTAATTCTTCCTTCCTTCTTTGCTTCCTTTCCTTCTCTCTTAGCTTAGGATTGGATCTCCTAGGCATATATGTTGATGTTTATATGTATATATATGTATGTGTTGGATTGCTGGACGATGAAGTGAAGATAATTGAGTGAAGAGTCGAAGAGAAGGCGGGAATCATATTCTGCACGGTGAGCCGCCCTTGCGCCACCTGTGAGTCACCCCTGCGTCAGCGCCCCTGCATGGGAATGCCGCCGCCCCTGCGCCTCCCAATGCTTCGCCCCTGCGTCCTTCCTGTCACGCAGGTGCGTCTTGTATAGGACCTACCTAGAGTGTTATGGATCCTTTCCTTTCCTAGTATGAGTGGGTTAGTGGCATGCTAGGTGTGTGTATGAGGATAGAATGAGGATGATTATGATATCAATATGTTCCGGTTTATGGCTTTGAGGTTTAGTAGGTTTTTGAGGTTTATAGGTTGGATATGATCCTTATGGATCCCTTGGGTTTAGGTGTGACCCCTTTGATTGATAGGAATTGTGATATCTCTTTATACCTTGTTATTAGGCAGTGTTGTTCTCCGGATTGGAGTTGATCGTGGTTGAGAGTATCTTGAGGTGGAGGTAAGTCCGTAGGACTTACTTAGCTACCATCCTTATATCGGATGTTTGCATGAGTGGATTTGTTATATGCTTCATAGCATGCGATGTTGATTATTACCGACCTATGGTTTATTGACCGCCCATTGTAGCGGCCGTGATAACCTGCCCTTTCATCCCGCAGTGGAGTCTGGGAGGTTCTCTGTAGTCAGGCCAGATCTGGTATACGGGATGGATACTTACCACTCCCTTAGATACATTGTGAGTTATGATGATTTGGTGGTCGAGCCGGACCACACTTTTGTTGAGCACCCGATTGCAATTCTAGAACGAGGTATGAGACGCCTGCGTTCGAAGGACATTCCTATGCTGAGGATACAGTGGTCGAGACGATGACCTGATGAGGCTACATGGGAGACTAAGGATAGTATCCAGAGGAACTATCCAGAGTTCTACACCGACATGGATGTACCTGTAGGATCGATGAGTAGATCTTAGTGCTATCTTTGTGAGTGTTGTGAATATGTGCTTATATGCTATGATGTGTTTATTTTCGTGCTAGTTATGATGTGATATATGATCTTATTAGATCTTGATGTGCTCGCGATTGATGATTATAGCTGGAGATGGTTCTTTCCTCCTTGCTATTGAGATACAATTAGGGTTTAGCTGGAGATGGTTATTCCTCCATGCTATTTATGGTGGACATAGTTTCGCTGGAGATGTTTTTCCTCCATGCCCTTATGTTATGAGTATGATACGGCTAGAGATGGTTTTCTTCTATGCCTTGTGATGTGATGATGATACGGCTAGAGATGGTTTTCCTCTATGCCTTGGATAGTATTGTGACCTTGTTGCTGGAGATGATGATTTCCTCCATGCCGGTGTTTGAGGTTATAGAGTGATATAGGTTGATACCTTATGAGCGGAGATGTGATGTCTCCGATAAAGAGAGTTATAACTTGGCATATGGGTCCGAGAGGATTTGGGATTGCACAAGTTTCGGGACGAAACTTGTTTTTAGGGGGTGAGATGTAAGAGCCTTAATCTTTAGTGCTTAGCTAGGACCTAGCCGCCCCTGCAGGTCCATTGTGCCGCCCCAACGGGTGTCCTGTCTTCCACCCCTGCGGCTCAGGGAGTCTGCCCTCGCGGTTTCCTGCGGCTGCAGCCGGCTGTTGACTTTTTGATCATGTTTTACTCTTCTTCTTCCCTATAAGTTTCTTCCTTACTTCCAGATGAAGGGTTTCCTTCACTTTCCCAGCTGCCTTACGTTCTTCTTCTCTCCTTCCTTCTCCTTGGATCTTCCTCTTGATTTTCCTTGGTTTGCAAGAAAGTTTTGTGAGTCTTGGTTGTTGATGATGTTGAGTAGATGTTGTGCTGTGAGAGCCAGTTGATTGTGTTGGTGTTGATCATTTCCTTCTGTTTAGGCTACAACAGTGGTAAGCTTCCTCTTCTTCTTTCTTTCTTCCTTATTCCTTCCTTCTTTGCTTCCTTTCCTTCTCTCTTAGCTTAGGATTGGATCTCCTAGGCATATATGTTGATGTTTATATGTATATATATGTATGTGTTGGATTGTTGGACGATGAAGTGAAGATAAATGTGTGACAACATGATTATGTGTTTATGATTCCTTGACTTGTGTTTGTGCTTATGCATTATCTTATATATGAATGGTTAGCTAATGGTTATATACCGTGTTATAGATGCTTTGCAAGTTAGGATAACTACAGAGTGATCCAGATGGGGTGATCCGCTGAGGGCTCCGTACACTAGGATTGTGCGTGGGATATGGGTTGTTTTTGCTATGTATAGATACATGTTTGGTTTGTACTCAGCGGTATTTTTGTATACCTTTTGATATATATATTACAGTTTGATGTTTTGGTTTTAATCTATGTGTGCCTTGTTGTAAGATCCAGTGAACTTGTTGTCAGGCTAGGGTCAGGATCCATTGTGAGATCCTAGCCTAGTAGCGCCCCGAGTCCCGCGGATTCGGGGTGTTACAGGCACAATATACATGATCACCATACATATTAGAGCATCTTAGGTTATATTGGAATCACATTAGGACATCACTTAACATCTTAAGTGTCCTTGTATGTTATCCAACAAGTCCTAAGTCACCAACTAATATGTAAGCATTCATATATATGTGTATAAAGGTATGGATGGTACAAGTTATGAAGTTGTAGTAACTCTAGGTACATGACCTATTGTTTATTAACATAACAATATGCCCTCCTAAACAATAGACATCACAGTTCTATCTTCCAGTAGTGGATTGGTGGCTCTCCTGTCCTTCATCAATCCATGGTCCTACATATCTCAGTGTACATCATATATATGCAGAAAATTCCTGCAATAAGCAAATTTATCAGCAGTTACAATCTTAATAGCAAAATCAGAAGGATTCAAGTCACCTTTGATCTTCTTTACAAGTATTTGTTTATGTTTCACTTTCTTTCTAATATAATGAAACCTAACATCAATGTGTGTAGTTCTTTCATGATACATGAGATCTTTGCAGAGATAAAAGGTACTTTGACTATTAATATTAACGACAGGAACATAGGATTTATTTTCTATTTCTTCAAGCAAACCTTTTAGTCAAGTGGCTTCGTTGGTAGCCTCAGTGGCATCCATATATTCAACTTTTGTTGAAGATAAGGCAACCACAAACTGTTGTTGTGATTTCCATGAAATACAATTCCCTGCCCAAGTAAAAAACAGAGCAGTAGTAGATTTCCTATTATCTATATTACTATCATAGTCAGAGTCAACATAGCCACACAGATCATTAGTAGAGCTATGTTCTTTGTACACTAAACATTTATTCTTAGTCCCATTCAAATATCTCAACATATACTTCATAGCATCCCAATGTGGTAGACCAGGGTTTGACATGTATCTACTCAAGACACTAATACCAGAAGCTAAATCTGGTCTAGTACATAGCATATCATACATCAAAGAACCAACATCAATATCATAAGGCACATTTATCATTTTAGCTTTACTTTCAGGAGAATCGGGACAATCTTTCTTAGACATTTCTAAGTGTCCTCCTAAGGGAACTGGGGTAGGCTTAGCATTTTATATATGAAATTTAGCTAACACTTTCTGAACATAGTCAGTTTGGGATAACAACATGGATTTATTAGGCCTATCTCTAATTATAGTGATACCTAATATTTTCTTAGCATTACCTAGGTCTTTCATATCAAAGTTGTTCTTAAGATCATGTTTAACACTAGTAATGAGAGCTTTAGAAGAAGAAATAATCAAGATGTCATCAACATATAGCAAAACATACAAATGAGCATGCTTTTTAATGTTCTTAAAATAAAGACAAGTATCATATTCACTTCTTATAAATGCCAGTTTGGTCATACATGCATCAAACTTCAAGTTCCATTGTCGTGGAGATTGTTTTAGACCATAGATAGATTTTTTAAGCAGGCAAGCAACATTAGGTTTATCTTTGTCAATGAAATATTTTGGTTGAAACATGTATATAGTTTCAAATAAGTCACCATGCAAAAAGTCAGTTTAAAACATCCATCTATTCTAGTTCCCAATCATAGACAACAACCATAACAAGCAAAATTCTAAGAGTTTTATACTTAACAACAGGAGCAAAGATATCATTGTAATCAAGTCCTTCTTTTTGTGTAAAACCTTTAGCAACTAATCTTGCTTTAAATCTGGTTGGTTCATTTATATTTGTTCCTTCTTTTATTTTATATATCCATCTACACTGTATGAGCTTAAATTTCTCAGGCTTATCACATAAAGTCAAGTATTGTTAGCATTCATAGAAGCAATTTCATCATGCATAGCAATCAACCATTTCTTAGCATCAGGGCAATTAATGGCTTGTTCATAAGTCTCAGGAGTGTAAGGATGTGACACAACATCAGCAGTAATAAGAAGAGCATATTCAACAACATTAGCAGATTGATACTTTCTATTAGGTATAATAGTTCTGGGTAATCTATCTCTAGTTAAGTGATAATTTTTAACATTTTCAAAAGCATCAGAGACCGAGGGAGCATACATATCATTTAAAGCAGGAACATGCATTTCAGAATTGCTATTATTAACACAGAAAGGATCAGAATTACCCTCCCTTAATGGTTGCATATGCTCAGTTGCAGTATTGTCATTCATTTTAGAATGATGATCTCCACTAGCTGCTTGTGAGTTGGTACTATGCGCCAAGCTATGATTAGGTTCCTCAGAACCTTCAATAGAGTAGTCTCCAATGTCAAACTCCACCTCAGGACTGTGTGGAGCTGCACTAGGAGTGTAGAAGTGTATAGGCACTTCATCTTTATCACCTTTAAGCTCAGGATTGGTAGTTAGTTTAGTTTTGAAATAAAATTCATTCTCATTAAAAGTGACATTTCTGGAAGTGATCACTTTGTATCCACCAGATTGTATGAGGAGAATTTTATACCCTTTAACATTCTCAGGATAACCAAGCATAACACCTTTTATGGCTCTTGGTTGCAACTTGCCTTGCACTATATGTGCATAAGCCGTGCATCCAAAGGGCCTAAGGTATGTTAAGTTGGGTTTCCTAGAAGTCCACATTTTCCGTGGAGTTTTAAAGTTGATAACAGAGGAGGAAGATCTATTGATGAGGTAAGCAGTTGTTGTGACTGCTTCACCCCATAGGGTAGGTTTTAAACCAACACTAACTAACATACACCTAGCTTTTTCAAGTAAGGTTTTGTTCATTCTTTCAGCATTACCATTCTGTTGTGGGGTACGTGGGACAGTTAAATGTCTCCTGATGCCATCCACTTTACGTACATAATGAGTTAAACTCATTATTACAAAACTCAAGACCATTGTCTGTTCTAAGACATATGAGTTTATGTGTAGTTTGATTTTCAACTAGAGTTTTCCAATTTTTAAAAGTCTCAAAAGCTTCATCTTTAGTTTTTAAAAGATATATCCAGACTTTTCTGGAAAAGTGATATATGAAAGAGATACAATATCTCTTTCCACCTACAGTGTCAACTTGTGCGAGATCAGAGTGAACATACTCTAGGGGATAATCAACTTTATAGCTAGAGGTAGTGAAACTGTGTTTAGATTTCTTACCCATTATGTAACTTTCACAAAATTTAATAGTTGTAGGTTCTTGGTCTATCAAGTCTTGTTTGTAAAGGCTTTGTAAACCCCTATTTCCAATGTGTCCTAATCTATTTTGTAAGAGGACAATCTATTCTAAAGTCATAATGTTCTTATCTTTGGTTATATTTATTTCAAGTGAGGTGACAACATGATATAACCCTCCCCTTTTAATACTTTTAAACAAGACAACTCCATTTCTACGGACTTGTTTAACCCCATTGCTAGAGTGTATAGTGCAACCTAGGTCATCAAAGACAGACTCAGAATGTAAATTTCTTCTAAGCCTAGGCACCCATCTTACATTCTTTAAGATTCTAACTCTACCATCATGCATAATCATAGAATTATATCCTATGCCTTTCACAACTAAAGAAGAGTTATCTCCTAGCATAACATCACCACCATCATATAAATGCAGATTTTTAAACAAATGTTTATATGGGGTAGCATGCATTGTACATCCTGAATCTAAAATCCAAGAATCATTATCATGAGCAGAGTTCATAGAGTCACACATAAGCAGGTCATTACAGCAATGATAGTCACAAGATAAATCTGAAAACATGCTATTATCATCCTCAGTAGGAAAACTAGAGCAAATTAAAAGTTCACAAGGATAGTCATACTCAAAAATAGAAGCAGAATGTGCATTTTTATCTTTATTTTCTGACTCATCCTTCTTTTTCTTTCTACATTCATCTATAAAATGTCTTAGTTTGCTACAATAAAAGCATTTCTTATTTGATTTATCTCTATGATCCTTGTTATCAGATTTCTCCTTATTAAAGTGCTTCTTCCTATCATTTTCCTTTTTAAAGTTCTTTTTACCTTTGAATATATGAGAGCCTTTGACGGACTATCATTTTTATTCCCAGTTTTAGATTTAAACACTTTCATGCTTTCATGTTTCTGTACAATGGATTCAAGAATTTTTTTTCTTTAGATATTTCATCTTGACTATATTGAATCACATCTTTGAAATTATCAAACTGGTTAGGCAAAGAATTCAATAACAGGATAGTAGCATGATCATCAGAAATTTTATCATTACATCTCTCTAAATCTTATGTTAATTTTAGAAATATATCCAAATTATCTTGCAAAGAACACATGAACATCCATTCTAAAATTAAACAATTTATATAGTAGAGATATACAACTAGGCAATGACTTTTTAAGGTACAAATCTTCTAATTTTTTCCATAAAAGTGAAGGATCGGTAATACTTACAACCTGTCGGGCTACATCATCAGATAGCCTTATGAATAATTCAGAGTGAGCTTGCTCCTCTAATTCCACCTTTTTGTCAGGTGAAGTGTCAATTGGAAACTTTCCTTGGACAATATTCCAACATTTTTCTGTTATGAGAATAGCCCTCAACTTTAGTTGCCATATGGAAAAGTCTGAAGTGCCATCAAATGGCTTTATCGATCCGGACTGTATTCTCTGACATAGTCCCTTGTTCACAAGAACAAGATCCCAGATGTCAGCTACTAATTTTATTTTATTTTTTTGAAAAAACAAAAGAAAGATTGAGAACACTAATGTTTCTCAACCTTATTTTGGGAGAAGGAGTTTAAAAGCACATAAACTTTATAAAACACCTTTTAAAACGAAAACAAGACAATAAGCGGAAGCAAAGAAAGAATCAAAACTTTTAATACCTAAAGAACATCAAACTAGGGTTTCAACGTCCTTTAAAAGATCCAGAAAGCTCTGATACCAAACTGATAAAACTAGATATGAATGGTTTTTCGACAAAACACCACTTATCTAGAGTGATTTTGCCAGATAAACGATTTAAGCCAAACAACACAAAAATTGGTGACGCAGTTCGGGTAAAAACCCTACTCTGCGGGATATCAGGAGGAGAAATCCGTCTCAATCCACTAGGTAGTGTAACGCCCGGAAATTTTATTCCGGACTGAGAGCGTTTTACGGATCTTCCCGAGTTTCTTTTTCGGTTTGGAATACGTTCCCGTATATCCGTATTATTTTTTTCGTAAAAACGTCGGAAAAGTTTCCCGAGTCAAAACTTTTCCGGTTCCGGTTTTGGGGTTACTTATTCCTATTTTTAATTAATTAATTAATTAATTATTTATTTATTTATTCTTTTATTTATTTATTTTTCTTTTTCCGCCCTTCTTTTCCACGTCATCCCGGGCCCACGCCAGATGGCGCCACGTCACCCGGGGCCACGCCACGCTGGCGCCTCTCCCTCTCCCGGGCCCGTCTGGCTCCCCTCTTCCTTCTCTTCTTTTCCTCTTCTTTCCCGCTGCTTTACTTCTTTTTCTCCTTCTTGGTTCTTTCTTTTGGAGCAGCCTAGCTACTGCCCAGCTACAGCCCAGGAGCTAGCCGCCCGCCTAGCCTGCGCCTAGGCCTGCAAAGCCTGCAGCAGCCGACCCCTCGGCCTCGTCCGTCCCTGCTCCCCTGCAGTAGCCGACCCCTCGCCCCATGCATACTCGGCTCTCCCTCACTTCACACCTGCTGCACCTCCTCTCTTCTCTCCCTCCTCTGGTTCCTCTCGTCTCCTTCCTCACAGGCCATCACCTCGGCACCTCCTCCTGTCACCCAACAGTGAACATCTCCCGCCTCACAGCCTACCTCCTCTCTCCCGAGCCTCTCTGCTCCATCTCTCTCCCACCTCTCTGTCTTCGTTTCGAGCCTCGTCAGAAGCCACAACGCCGAAGACCTGCCCTAGAAAGCTGGTCGACGCAACACAGCCTCGCCTCGCCGCCAGCCGAAAGCCAACCGCCCTCGCCTGCCGGAGCCGCCGACGCCTCACCTATGCAACTCTCAGCAACCCCTCTCCCTGCTGTCAACACCACCGGGAGCCTCTTCCAGCGGGACGCCCTCACCTTGGGCCGTCGAGGGAGGTCACCGCAGGCCCTGCCACCGTTGGAGTCGCCGGAAAACGCGCAGAATCGGCCGGAGAAGCCTTTTGGCTTAATTACAGTCGGGCCCCCTCACTTTTGGTAATTACATTCTGCCCCTCAACTTTTGGTTAATTGTAGAATGTACCCAATTTTATATTAATTACAGTTTTGAACCATATGTCTTAGGAAATGTATTATTGCCCCGGAAAATACGTTAGGGAGTTTTTACCTCGGAAATTATGAACGAATTTTATAATAGGTTTCGATATATTATATTTGATGATCAATTTAGCGTATGGGCTAAATTGTGTACTATCATGATAGGTTGGAATTAGCATAACTTAGAGGAAATGCCAAGTAGCGGCTTTTGAGACCTTAGGAGAATGTGATGAGCGTATTTAGACCTCGTTAGCTTTTACGTCGTTATTGACAGTAATTATGGTAGACTCTAGGATGCAGTCCTAGAATGTGAGTCAAATGATCCTGCGTAGATCATTTGTGTAGAAGTTCTAGACTTCTCGAGTTGAGCGGGTTTTTATGGATACCTTGTTGTGGACAGGTTGAGTACTTCTTCCCAAGGGAAGCGTGAGCGTTGTGTGAGTTAGCGTTTGGGACGAGGTAAGTCTCCGGACTTACTTAGCTCGTATTTTATGTATTAGCGTTGATGTGTGTTTGGTGGTGTGTGTAATGTTATGTTATAACAACTAAACCGGTAATTAGGACCACCGACTTTATATATATATATATATATGTTGGCCCAAGTGTATGATAACGGGCGCTGACATCATCTGCCTAGCCCTGGAGGGGTCTAGGAGGTTCTCGGCGACGAGTCCGGCGGGTATACGGGCGGATGCATCTGCACCATTCCTTGCCGGTAAGGGACCGAGACGAGACCACTGGGGTCTCGTGTCACAACAGAAGTTGAACTAGAATGGAATACGACTTAATAATGAAAGATAATAAACCGGACTTGTGTGATTTATGTTTTGTGTATGGATGTGTTTGTGCCTTCACCGCTTTTCTAATACCTAGAATATGAGCAAACAGTTTAAAACCGTATGTAGTTGACTTGCAGGTTAGGGATGCCGCCGAGTGAGGTGGAGGAGCGGACAGCCGGGGTCTTTGTACATTATAGGACGGGGATGTATTTGAGTCACGTTTCATATTCTTGTTTATGGATATTGTCGTATGTTTAGAATTCGGATCTAATTATGTTGTTTTGAGGACTCGGCTGAGTTTCCAAGTTGTAGTTTCTTACTTTCGGTTTCCGCATACTTGAAAAACATATTTGAGTTTTCGCCTTTATTTGTGCCATGTTGGAAGGTCCGGTGAAATTGTTGTCAGGCTAAGGGTCGGACCCATTGTGAGGTCTCGCCCGTAGCGCCCCGAGTCCCGCCGATTTGGGGTGTTACAGGTAGATAGAACGTTAACGTACAAGTTACAACAACTCAAACAAGACCGAAAACAAACCCTAAAACGAGAACTAAACAAGAACATCCAAGTACAAGAAGAAAGATGATGCCAACGCAATTGGAACCAAGCTTCCAGTGAAGCTTGAGTTCGTAATATTTACTTCTCTCAGAATCACACACAAGAACTCTCACTTTCACTCTTCGTCTCTCTTTTTCTTCTCTCGCTTTCTTGGAGGAGAGGATCTCAAAGGAATCGGCCGAGCCTTCTACGGTGCCACACAAGCTCCCTTCAGAAGCTTAAATACCTAGGGTTAAAGAGGAGTCATCAACCACACATGAAGGAGTCACGTTCCTTCATTAATTCAAGTAGAGACGGATCAAGTCAAACCCAGAAGAGAAAAGGCCCAACAAGCACACAATTACATCAGCAAGCACAAGTCATACACAAATTACAATTAATAGCCGAAACTTATTAAGTTTCCCATAATGGCACAATATACATGATCACCATACATATTAGAGCATCTTAGGTTATGTTGGAATCACATTACGATAACACTTAACATCTTTAGTGCCCTTGTATGTTATCCAACAAGTCCTAAGTCACCAACTAATATGTAAGCATTCTTATATATGTGTATAAGGGTATGAATGGTACAAGTTATGAAGTTGTAGTGACTCTAGGTACATGACCTATTGTTTATTAACATAACAGAGTTCATAAATATTAATGCTATATTGATGAACTCTCAAAGTAAGTTTACTCATAAATATTAATGCTATATTGATGAACTCTCAATGTAAGTAAAACTTGCAGCTTCCATATCCATGCCTAATGCATAAATAATACGTCACTCGAATCTATATTGATGAACTCTCGAAATAAGTTCGGCAATCAATTGTAAAAAACAATCTTCTAGGCCAAAAGGCATTGCTAGAAAATATGGTATGACAAGAAAAAATATCAAAAAGATCATTCCTGCTTTTATCAACCGCTTTGGAAGTCTCTGAAACCACTTAACTATTTGAATGACGGCACCAACAGCAGCAGGCGTCACTGAAAAGATGAGTAGTACAACGCTAACAATGGCAACAACCAAGGTAGCTATCCATCTGGCGTCTTGAGATACAAGCGCATACACGCCTGAGATGAAGGAGATGATGGTAGCTAAAAGGGCGCATTGAAGCATCACGACGCAAGGAATGGACAAAACCCTCAGCCATGCTTTTTTTGTTGCTCCAAATGTGTAAGTTAGCAGGACACCAACACCCAACAACATGGCCACAACATTTGATGCTACAAAGGTTTTAACCGAAGATGTCTTCATTCGGAGGGCTTCTCCGGTGTTTTGGTCATATCCGCCCGGAATCGTGAAAGTTGCTGCAAATGTTAATGCTATCAATAGAGCTGCAGCCACCGCCACATTTTCTAGTAGTTTCTTTAAATCCTCATCGCTTGACATTCCTTGATCACTATAGCTCGTCATTACACGAGTGTTGATCCGTAAGAGTAGTGGTACTTGGCTTCGCCTCTTATTCTCTTTTGCTACAAAATCTTCCAATTCTATCCATATTGCAAGCTATAATTTCCATCAAAATAAGTAAGAAAAATAAGTTTATCGAGGCAAGGAGAAAATGATTGATATAGTGCCAAATTATACCAAGATCTTTTTAACAAAAAGTAAAGAGAAAACGTAATAAAAACATACATGTCTTGAGTCGCCCTTTATCAATAGTTGTGTACAGAGGTTCATAGGTGTTTGACGCCACTTATTTTGAATAGACACTCTTACACCTTTGGTTGACAATAGAAGACGTGCCTTATATATGTCGGATTCCAAAATAGCACAATGTAGAGGGGTATTTCCATCTTTGTCTATTTCATTTATCAAAATTTTCATTTTGTAATATATTTTCATGATTCGAATCCATCCCTCAAGAGCATGAGCGGCCCTTACTTTTAAAAGGTGAAGCATTGTACTTCCGTTATCAGCATGCCCAAGCTCCACAGAAGAAAGTCCGTAATGATTAAGTATATGATAAGCACAATCAAAAGAACCATTAGCAGCAGCTCTAAGTAAAGGACTATATCCTTCATTATTGTACATCAATGCTGCTGAAATGCAGTCCTTTTCACATGAGAACAACCCAAAGCGCAATAGTTCAACATTGTCTAGTTCTGTAGCATAATGTAATGGGGTCTTTCCATTATTGTCTACCGTCTTCACGAGGTCAGACAGGTATACTGTCAGAAAATCTCTTACACCAGCGATTTTAACACATGGTATATCAACATCATCAATTGCAGGAAATGGATTGGGTTGTGACACGTTGGGCTTGCCAAAATTAAAAGAAAGTGCATTTGACCATCCATATGTGGTTGTAGTGTCTGTACACAATGATAATAGATAGGATTGTGAGCTACTCATTTGTAGTATTTATTACAATATTTAACTTGTTTACATTAATGGAAATTTGTGAATACAAGTTTTATTTTTTTATTTCAAAACAAATTAACCGAAATTTTCTATTTCAAATTTTTTTTTACAAGTTATAATTTCATTTTTTTGGTGAAAGAGTTATAATTTTATTTTTATGGTGAAAGGGTTAAAAATTATATGTGCATTAATATATGCAATACTTTGTATATGGTCCAATATGTGTAGAATTATATACTTCATATATACATTACACTATATTTAATTTGTTGACTGTTTTATGCAGCTTGTACAAGTTCACCCAGTTTAATAAAGAGTAGATGGAAGAGATTGTTAAAATGTGATTCAACATTTCAGGTTTTATTTTAATTAAGTAATTTTCTGATTAACAGTTAATAAACTAGATTTTAGGGAGTAGATTCTAATCTAGTTCAATGTTTGATTTTCAGATCAGTTTTTTTATAATAAGCACGATTGTGGACGTGAGATTAGAAAGTTTTTTAGTGGCAAAAGTAGTGGTTTATTCCTTTAAATACTTGTATTTGCTGATCAAGAAATAGTTGTGGAAAAGCACGAACAGTGCAGTTGTTGTGCAAAACTTCTTTCTTGATCTCTTTCCACTTCTCTCGCTGAATTTCTAAATCAAAGTTAACATGATTGGTATCAGAGCATCCCAGGTTGTGGTTCTACGGGAAAAAAGGAGAGATGCAAAACTCCAGAGGAAGCCAAAATGGGAACTCTCAGTTGCCCATCTTCAAAGGAGTTAAATACCAGTTATGGAGTTTGAGAATGAAGAAATTCTTCATGTCTCAAAAAATGTGAAAATTTATTAATGAGGGTTTCGAGGATGATGACACAGAAGAACCAGATCATGCTTTAAGAGAGAAGCGGAAGAAGGATGCAAAGGCCTTATGTACAATTCAACAAGCTCTGGATGATGATATCTTTCCAAGGATCGCATCAGCCACAACATCAAAGGAGGCCTGGGACACGTTGAAGCAAGAATACCTAGGAGATAAGAATGTGATCATGGTGAGATTAAAATCACTAAGAAGAGAGTTTGAGACGTCTCTCATGAGAGACAAGGAGCCAGTGCAAGAGTACTTGTCAAGAATCTCAAGTATTGTGCAACAGATGAGATCTTATGGAAAGGAGGTGTCAAATGAACATATTGTTTGTAAGTTGTTGAGAAGTCTTACGAAAAAATATGATCATATTGTTGCTGCTATTGAGGAATCAAAGGACATGAAAACTTACTCCGTTGATGAGTTGATGGGCTCACTCCAAGCTCATGAGAAAAGGCTAAATAGATCTGGTGATCAAAAGGAAGAGAAGGCTTTCATGGGAAAATATGAATGCAATGACTGATCAGGGCAGTAATTCAGAAGAGGAAGAGAAAGAGGAGACTATATAGGGAGAGGCAAAGGCAAAATTGGTCAAAGCGGTGAAGAAAGAGAACAAAGTTAGGAAAGGAAGCTCTTCAAGTGTTTTAACTACAAGAAATCAGGCCACAAGGAAGCTCAATGTTGGAAGAAGCAAAAGGAGCAGGGTCAAGGAGAGAAAAAAAATGATCAGATATTAAACTTTTGCAGAGCAAGAGGACAAGTTGTTTTTAGCACAACTTGTGGAGCAAGAAAAGAAGATGCTACTTACACATAATTATTCTATCAAGTGCACCAGGTAGTATGTGGTATGTTGATAGTGGTTGTTCAAACTATATGACTAGAGTAAGAGCATTGTTTTAAGGATTTGTATGAGTCCAAGAAAAGCCAAGTAAGGCTTGGTGATGACAAGCAACTCAATGTTGAGGGAAGATAGTAACGACAATAGAGAAACGTATCGCACGTCAAACTTATTTATGATGTACAGTATGTACCAAAGTGGGCTCATAATTTGCTTAGTGTTGGTCAGTTGCTATGCTCTAAATTTTGTGTTCTCTTTGATGATCAGTGTTGTCTCATAAAAGAAAAGAAGTCGGATGAAGTGATTGTCAGGGTTGCAATGGGAAAAAATAAAGTGTTTCCTCTTGAATTGTCTACAAGTGCAGGAAAGGCACTATTGGCAAGAGGAAATGATGACACAAGATTGTGGCATCTCAGATATGGACACCTCAACATGCAAGGACTGAGGTTGCTACAGATAAAGGAAATGGTGACTAGCTTGTCAAAGATTGGTGAGTTAGAATTGTGAAGGTTGTGTATATGGGAAGTAGTCAAAGGGATCATTTCAAAGTGGGAAGGCATGGAGAGAAAGTTGTAACGCCCGGAATTTATTCCGGACTTGGAGCACTTTGTAGTTATCCCGTAATCCCGAGATGCCGAGAGTCGGGATTTATTCCTAAGAAAATCCCGAGCCGACTCGTCGTTTTTTCCTCTTTTTCCGCGTTACGACCCTTCGTTCCGGGCTAAAAATGACAAGGGGTCATTTCCGACCCCTCGGTCCGTGTGAGGGACAAGAGGTCAGCTGACCCCTTGATCCCCACACCTCCTTCAGCCTTGTCTCCCTCTCTCTCCTCCCTTAGCTCACTTCTCACGTTACTCTCTTTTTCACTCTTCCACACTCATCTCTTCTCCTCTCTTTTGCCTCTCTTCTCCCTTGGTGCTGAAGATCCAAGTTGTGGACTGCAGAGGAGATCCCAGGCTGTTGGTAAGCTCTTCCCTCTCCCTTCCCTCTCTTTATTGCTGTCCTTTCCCTTCTTCCTCCTCCCTCCTTCATCCATGGCTATGGAGGAAGATCTTGAGGAGCTTTGCTTAACTCTTTGCATGCATAGGATCTTAGATCGTTTAGGTCAAGGAGAGGTGCCTAAGACCCGTGGTGGGTGTTTGGAGAAGATCCAGCAAGAGAAGAAGGACTTTGGAGCCAAGGATCCACGATCAAAGACGAAGAAGACGACATTCTGCACACAACCCGCGGGGGCGGCTCGACACAGCCGTGGGAGCGTCCAACCGCAGGGGCGGTATAGCTCAGCCACGGGTGCGGCCCGGCATGGCCGCAGGGGCGGCTTCTGGCAATCGATGCGGTCCACCGCGGGTGCGGCTTCTGGTTCCGCGGGGGCGGCTCCTGTGTCCGCAGAGGGCGCCAGCTTGACTCCGCGGCTGCGGTTTCTGCAACAGTAGGCTTCTCCTTTCCTTCACTCTTCGTTCCTTCCTTAGATTTGTTGTTGAATCATATAGTAGCATGCTTAGGATGGCCTAGAGTAGCTTGAGAATGCCACTTAGTGGTTGTGAACCTAGGAGCCTTTAAGGCTCGATATAGTTGTTGGATATGAGCATGTGAGTATGTTGGATCTTCTAGGCTTGCTTGTGCCTCTTTGGTTGAGGATTAATATCTTGTGGAATTATGAATTGTTGTGGGTTGTTTCATGTGCGGAGAGTGTGTGGTGAGTACTTGGGACCTAGGAAGCATTCCTAGTTTGAGGGTTAGGTGATCTTGTAGAGATCACTAAGAGTGAAGTCTAAGACTTCTTGAGAGTGAGTATGTATTGATATGCATATCTCTTGTGAGCAGGTTGTGGGCTTCCTCCTTAAGGAAGCAAGAGTGTGGTGACTTGGGTTTGGTGACGAGGTAAGTCTCCGGACTAACTTAGCTCGTATTCTATGTATTAGCATTGATGTGTGTTTGGTGGTGTGTGTTTATGCTTTTGTTATGACAATGAAACCGGTAATTAGGACCACCGACCTTATATATGTTGGCCCAAGTGTATGATAACGGGCGGTGACATCAGCTGCCTAGCCTTGCGGGAGGTCTAGGAGGTTCTCGGCGACGAGTCCAGCGGGTTAGATGGACGGGTGCATCCGTACCATTCCTTGCCGGTAAGGGACCGAGGCGAGACCACGGTGGTCTCGTGTCACAACCGAAGTTGAATTAGAACGGGATAAAACTTAATAATAAAAAGATAATAAACCGGACTTGTGTAATTCGTTTTGTGTTATGTATGTGCTTGTGCCTTCACCGCTTTTCTAATGCTTCGAATATGAGCTAACGGTTTTAAACCGTTTGTGTAGATGACTTGCAGGTTAGGGATGCCGCCGAGTGAGGCGGAGGAGTGGACAGCCGGGGTCTCCGTACATTATAGAACGGGGGCGTTTTTGGGTTATGTTTCATATCGTTGTTCATGGATGTTGTCGTACGTTTAGACTTTCGTATCGGGTTGTATGGTTTTGAGGACTCGGCTGAGTTTCCACCTTGTATTTGTCACTCTTCGTTTTTGCATGCACTAAAAATGTCTTAAGTTTTCGCCTTTATTTGTGCCTTGTTGGAAGGTCCGGTGAAATTGTTGTCAAGCTAAGGGTCGGGACCCATTGTGAGGTATCGCCCGTAGCATCTCGAGTCCCGCGGATTTGGGGTGTTACAAAGTAGTGTGTTGGAGCTTCTTCATGCAGATTTGTGTGGCCCTATGCAAACAGATTCATTAGGAGGTAGCAAGTATTTTCTCCTAATCACAGATGACTACAGCCGGATGAGTTGGGTGTTCTTATTAAAGGCTAAGTGAGAATCTTTTGAGAATTTTAAGAAATTCAAAACTTTGGTGGAAAATCAAAGTAGCATGAAGGTTAAGGCGTTAAGAACGGATCGAGGAGGCGAATTTTTGTCTGCGCAGTTTACATAATTTTGTGAGGAGCGTGGAATAAGAAGAGAGCTCACTACACCCTATACGTCAGAGAAAAATGGGGTGGCAGAAAGAAAGAACATAACTGTGGGGGAGATGGCAAGGAGTATGTTGAAGGCAAGAGAAGTGCCAAATGTTTTCTGGCGTAAAGCAGTTGCAACAGCTGTGTACATACTCAACATATCTCCCACCAAGGTTGTCATGAATCAGACACCATATGAAGTATGGACTGGCAAGAAACCAAGTGTGAGTCATTTGAGAATATTTGGTTGCACTGCTTATGCTATGGTGAATTTAAGAGCAAAATTGGACGACAAAAGTGTAAAAGGCATCTTCATTGGCTATGCAACACAATCCAAGGCATACAGACTATATAATTTATTGTCAAAGAAAATAATTATAAGCAAAATCAGGTAATTCATAAGCAAACTGAGATCAACGTCAACAACTCTATGGATGAGGCAACAAAAGATCTTGGAAATGGAACCGCAAGCTCATCACCAAGAGGGGTAAGATCACCAACCTCATCATTCAATAATCAATCTAACAGTTCAGGGTCATCAGATGATTCTTTACCAAGAAGGTTCAAATCAATGGCCGAATTGTATGAAACTTGTGATTTTTAATTTCCTTAAATGTTACTGAGCCAAGTAACTATGAGGAAGCTGCAAAAGTGCAAGAATGTGAGTAGGCAATGAATGAGGAGATGGGTTTCAATTCGAAGAAATAGAACATGGGAGCTAGTTGATCTACGTGAAAGTAAGAATGTCATTGGTTTAAAATGGATCTTCAGGATTAAGTTCAACATTTATGGAAGCATTTAAAAGCACAAAGCAAGGTTGGTGGCAAAGGGCTATGCACAGAAAGAAGGGATCGATTATGAAGAGACATTCTCAGTAGTGGCAAGGTTTGAGATTGTGAGACTTGTGCTTGCGATAGCTGCTCAGAAACAACTTCCTATATATCAGTTTGATGTGAAATCAGCCTTTTTGAATGGAGAACTTCAAGAAGAAGTATTTGTTGATCAACCATAAGGCTTCATCAAACAAAGAGAAATAGAAATAGGCAAGGTGCTCAAGTTCAACAAAGCTCTCTATGGACTAAAGCAGGCCCCAAGAGCATGGTATAGCAAAGTTGATGATTTTTTCATCAACAATGGCTTTGACAAAACTGAGAATGAGCCTACATTGTATGTGAAAAGGGAGGATGAAAAGAGGTTCATGGTAGTGTGCCTCTATGTTGATGACATTATCTATTTTAGCAACTCTGAGAAATTGTTGTCAAGTTTTAAAACTGTGATGAAAAAGGAATTTGAAATGACAGATATGGGATTACTTAGTACTTTCTTGGCCTTGAAGTGAAGCGAAGGAAACAAGGTATATTCGTGTGTCAGGAAAAGTATGCCAAAGATATGCTGAAGAAATTCCACATGCAGAATTGTAAAACTGCAATAACTCCCATGAACACAAATGAGAAACTGCAGAGAGAGGATGGCACTAAAAGAGGTGATGAAAAGCTGTTTAGGAGTCTTGTTGGAGGCCTAAACTATCTCACACACACAAGGCCTGAAATAGCTTACTTTGTGAGTGTTGTATCAAGATACATGCGCTCACCATCAAGGCAACAATTGAGAGCTGCAAAGAGGATTCTCAGATATGTGGCCAGTACTGTAGGATATGGAATCTGGTATGAGCGAAGAGAGAGTTTTTAAACTCGTTGGGCATACATATAGTGATTAGGCAGGTTGCTTAGATGATAGAAAGAGCACTTCAGGTTCAATGTTTAGTCTGGGATCTGGAGCAATCACTTGGAGCTCGAAGAAGCAGGACACAATGGCTCTATTATCATCTGAAGTTGAGTATGTTGCAGCATGATCAACTTCTAGGCAAGTTGTATGGTTGAGGAAGATGTTGTCTGATTTGTGTTGTGCTCAAGTAGCTGCAACAGAGTTGTGGTGTGACAACCAATCACCAATTGCTATGACAAAGAATCCTGCATTTCATGCAAGGACCAAGAATATTGAAGTTCAACATCACTACATAAGGAAGCTTGTTCTTGAAGGAGAAAGTTGTACTCAAGTTCTGTGGCACAAATGAACAAGATGCATATGTGTTTACAAAGCACTGAATCAAGTGAAGCACATGTTCTTCATGGGAGAAGATCGGGATGTGCAAGTTTGAATCAAGGGAAGGTGTTAAAATGTGATTCAACACTTCAGATTTTATTTTAATTAAGTAATTTTCTAATTGGTAGTTAACAAACTAGATTTTAGGGAGCAGTTTCTGATCTAGTCCATTGTTTGATTCCTAGGACAGTTTTTTTGTTAAGCACGATTGTGGACGTGAGATTAGGAAGTTTTTTAGTGGAAAAAGTAGTGGTTTATTCCTTTAAATACTTGTATTTTCTAATCAAGAAATAGAAATAGTTGTGGAAAAGCACGAACAGTGCAGTTGTTGTGCGCAAAATTTCTTCTCTCTTTCCACTTCTCTCGCTGAATTTCTAAATCAAAGTTAACAGAGATTAATGGAGTAATAGACATTGTTGGTAATGGTACGTACCTAGAGGGCTCCTTATAGCAGGCATGTAGTGGATTTTGACCATCTGGTCCACCGATACTGAGATTGTAGTGTTCATTGTCCTTTGATTCTCTTAATAAAAAGTGTACAACCCTGGAGCAACCGGTGAGGCTGGCTAGATAGAGTATGCTTTCGTTCATCTTGTTGACAGAAGTGTTTAAGAGTGAAGGGTCCCACTCAATGAGACGCATAGAAACTTCTTCGTATCCGTTTCTAAGGGCCATGTGAAGCGGAGTGTCTCCTTTTGCGGACTTCATCTTCCACGGCTTCCATTCCGCATTTGAAATCATCTCTCTTCTATTATCATCTTGTTGATGATTAGGAGGATTGCTTGTTTCTATTACCACCTCCACTTGCTCTTCTTCTTCGGGCTTCTTATTTCCGAGTTTATTTGTTGACATGCTGAGCTCTAGAATGACCTCTACAACTTCTAGCTCCCCGGTTGCAGCGGCTACATGAAGAGGGTCTCCCCTCTCGAGTTCTCCCCTGACAACACCAAAACTCGGATTTATTGTCCCACTCGTGGCTGCCTTGTTGATGATTCTCATGTGCCCTTCCCTCGCTGCTAAATGTATTATACTCTCTCCCTCAACTCCTCTATATGATGTAAACACCTCTTCCCAGTCGGTGTCTTCGGACTCAAACAACGTAGACAACTCCTCCTTGAATAATTGCACATTTATTTCTTCTTTGACGCTCCAATATTCTGATGTTAATCTTTTCTGATGCACCCATAAAAATCATTTCACATATACTTAGCTTATATGTGCGTCATTAACATCATTCTGATTATATACAAATTAATAAGGATTAATGATGGACTACGCACCAAATTGGACGGAATATTGTCCTTCGATTTGGATATGTTCTCTACTACCTCTCCATTGATGTCACTCACTCTCTCTTTGGACACCACCTGATCCAATTTTTATACAATAGATCGATTATTAATTAGTTTGCATTCAAACTCTCATAATTGTAGTACGGAATTTTACACATGAATCATCTGTTTTGATAATAGGTATATATAAGACGTACCAAATTGGTGGAGAGCTCAGGTTTGCATAAATCCATGGGAGTGTATCCGTCATTATTCATTAATCTATAATTGACGCCACTCACTTCAAGCAGGGCATTTGTGCCGTCTTGACCTAAAACGCGAGATGTAATGGCGTGTTGCCTTCCTTATAACTACATTAATGAGCTTCTTCATGCTAGTGTGACGAAGACATACCCTCAAAAAACAAGAATCCATCTTGGCTACATGAAGAGGCGTTTGGCTCACACGATCACCCTTATCGCAGACCATTGATATCGATTGTGGACACAACTCCAATATTGTCCTAACAATTGAGAAGGAACCCATACTAGAAGCTCTATGAAGAGGTGTCATGCCATCATTGTCATGCAANTTGCTTGTTTCTATTACCACCTCCACTTGCTCTTCTTCTTCGGGCTTCTTATTTCCGAGTTTATTTGTTGACATGCTGAGCTCTAGAATGACCTCTACAACTTCTAGCTCCCCGGTTGCAGCGGCTACATGGAGAGGGGTCTCCCCTCTCGAGTTCTCCCCTGACAACACCAAAACTCGGGATTTATTGTCCCACTCGTGGGCTGCCTTGTTGATGATTCTCATGTGCCCTTCCCTCGCTGCTAAATGTATTATACTCTCTCCCTCAACTCCTCTATATGATGTAAACACCTCTTCCCAGTCGGTGTCTTCGGACTCAAACAACGTAGACAACTCCTCCTTGAATAATTGCACATTTATTTCTTCTTTGACGCTCCAATATTCTGATGTTAATCTTTTCTGATGCACCCATAAAAATCATTTCACATATACTTAGCTTATATGTGCGTCATTAACATCATTCTGATTATATACAAATTAATAAGGATTAATGATGGACTACGCACCAAATTGGATGGAATATTATCCTTCGATTTGGATATGTTCTCTACTACCTCTCCATTGATGTCACTCACTCTCTCTTTGGACACCACCTGATCCAATTTTTATACAACAGATCGATTATTAATTAGTTTGCATTCAAACTCTCATAATTGTAGTACGGAATTTTACACATGAATCATCTGTTTTGATAATAGGCATATATAAGACGTACCAAATTGGTGGAGAGCTCAGGTTTGCATAAATCCATGGGAGTGTATCCGTCATTATTCATTAATCTATAATTGACGCCACTCACTTCAAGCAGGGCATTTGTGCCGTCTTGACCTAAACACTTGTGCTTCAACGCGAGATGTAATGGCGTGTTGCCTTCCTTATCAACTACATTAATGAGCTTCTTCATGCTAGTGTGACGAAGACATACCCTCAAAAAACAAGAATCCATCTTGGCTACATGAAGAGGCGTTTGGCTCACACGATCACCCTTATCGCAGACCATTGATATCGATTGTGGACACAACTCCAATATTGTCCTGACAATTGAGAAGGAACCCATACTAGAAGCTCTATGAAGAGGTGTCATGCCATCATTGTCATGCAACAAGGCCAACGAGCTATCTGCCTTTAACAATACATCCACCATTGGCTCTATAGAATCCTCTGCTACATAATGAAGTACCGTTTTTTCTTTATTATCTCGATGTTTCAAGAGCTCCTTTCTTCTTTCTATTAGAGCTAGCATCATCTCATCTAGAGGCATGTAGATTTTTTTCATCAGTAATATAAAAAAATTTAAAAAGTAAAATAGATATAGCACGTACAGAATAAGAGTTAACTCGGTTTACCATTCAAATTTCTAGCTGAGTGGAAGACGGTCATGCCAAATGGCGCGGAAAAGCTAATCGAGCTTTTCTCTTTGTTTTCGGCATCCAAAATAGTGTACAAAAATCTCTCACAAAGATTAACAGCAGCAAGATGGGCAGGACTTTCGCTGGCTTTATTATCCAAGTATGCCAAATTGGCGTGCCTTTTGTACCAACAAAATGGCAATATCTTGGTGGCCATATCTTAGTGCCCTATGAAGAGGCGTATCTCCCTTCTTATCTTTCGTACCCAAATAACGTTCCTTCCTATCATCATAATCACCAAATGAGCTTTCATCATGAGTATAGAAGAGGAGGATCTCAAAAGTCTTCTTGTCTCCTGATTGAGCCGCGAGGTGTAGGGGAATCTCTCCTTTCAAATTTTGCTCATAAAGTAGATCAACATATGATTTATGAGTATCTATATCTTCGTGCTCAAGAGTTAGTTTTGATAAAATCTTTGTTACCACACTCTGCTGCTACATGAAACACGTTATTGTTTTCTATCCCCCGGGTTTTGGGGAGAAAAGTATTTTGGTAAATAAATTCTTTTAGGATTTCAGTATTTTTCTCCGACTGTATCATTTTATAGAGCTCGACATCCATTAATGGCTTGCTATCTTCGTTTTCAACCATCTTATGAGCTCCGCGTTATGTGTTGTGACGTAGACAGCTGAAAATAATTTATACAAATTAAACGACCTTGATATTACATATATATCACGTTTATAACACTTTTGTCACAAAGAATATCAATTTATTTGAGCCATTATATTAAGATAATTGAGTGCATTCTAATTTTGAAGCTAAAATTTGTAATGAATTCATATTCTCAATCAATAAGTTTAAATTAGGGGTTTCGGATTGTAACTTAGGAATTCTAATTAAAACATTTTGGTAATGCAAGTCTTAAACCCAATTTGAACAAAATTGTAAAACCCAATTTCAAATAAATTTTAACAGTTAAGACACAATGAAATTGACAATCGTGCAATACTGCAATGATTGTGTAAAACTGCAAATGACCATGGATCCTAGTTGATCATCTTAAAATAAAATATATACAAAAATGATCCATTTATATTTTTGGTCTCATACAATTTCAGATTCACCGTTATCTTCATCTTATAAAATAATTCTTCACACTCTATCTCAAATTGATAAGTTGAACCTCATAAATTATTTTCTTTATGTATAAAAAAAGTATAATGGAACAATAATCTTTAGTAGTTCATTTCACACTGCACTTACTTTCCATAAACTGCACTTACTTTCCATTCATTAAAATTCTGTTGATTGATCAATAATTAAACCATGCCATCTATACAGCTACAAACATGAGAACATATTACAAATGTCAAATGAGAGACGGGAGGGATAGAAGAACGTATAGGAAGCTCAATCATACACCCTCAATTGTTCATCTTAAAATAACATAAATATAAATTATATATAAATTATGATCGGAATATCATTCTTCCCGTTCTATTATCGAACTATTTCAATGTAAAATTTTATTGAGCAACAATTAAACACTGCATAATACGTGCACATATACAAAATATTTCAAAGTAAAATCCGGAAATTTTAGCTCTTCAATGTCATAGCATTGAGAAGATTAACAAGTGAGGGGTGAAGATTTGGACATGCAATATATGATAATATTTGAGCTTTCCTTGAACCAAAACTTAATTCATCAAATGAAACAATTCACGAAAGAAGAAAGAATTAAGTTAAGTGTCTAAGAAAAATATAATCAAAGGTTAAAAGAGGATACTTACAGTTAAGTGATTGGCGTAGTTGATCAGCCGAAGAACTTGAGAAAACTCTGTTAAATGCTAATGGACATGTTGTCCATCAACTTTAGTGTAACATTCTAAACTGGAATTGATACAATGTCAGTAATCCTTACAATAATTGAGGTTTTTTAATACAAAAGATATTTAGGTTATCTGACGTCCGTTCTATGCATGAACTGTTCTTGAACTACTTTTGAACCTGTTTATGACAACATAGTCCGTCTCATCGGAATAGTGTTAATATTTCATTAGACTAAGATAATACATAATCAATTTATTACATGAACTAAACGAGTGTAAAATCATAAATAATACCACATACTTACTTAAAATACAAAATTGATTTCATAAGCACGATTGTTTTAATTGGAGTAAGTAATGTTAATTGTTAAATGTAACATATAGATGATGTTGAGCTTAAAAAGGGTAACGTGATTACTAATTCCAACAACTTTTGAACATGTGTAAAATAAAATCATGATAACTCCGCAGAAGCTGGAAAAGGGTGCTATATATGAAGTGGGATGATGAGATGGCAAGTCAAGATCCCATAGCCATTGAAGGAAGGAATGTGTAAAATATAGCCTGGGAAAAGAAGAAGGTTGATTCACACACTGCACCCTCTCTATATAACATTATATAAATGGGAAGTTTACCACTTGTAGAAAGTAGAAACTATAGCCTGGGAAAAGAAGAAGGTTGATTCACACACTGCACGATCGATCAGGACCTGATTCAACAGCAGAAGAACAACATCGCCGAGGACACAAGGGAGCGGCTTGTTAGGCAGAAGTAATGTTACAGAGAAGCATGAGAGAGTTGCTCGAAGCAGCAGAGCGAAGATAAATGAAATGTAGAGTTTTAATTGTTGAATTTATGTGCGCGAGATGCTCCACCGCCCATATTGACTTTCAAAGAGTGAAAAAGCTAATTCAAACTTTTATACATGCATAGCCACACAACTCCACTTGCCAGCGATGCACACTGTACCGCCAAGTTGGAATAAAAAATTGAGTAGGGGTACAATTATTTAAAAATCAAATTGGAATAGAAAAAAAAACCATTCATTTTTCTGCATGCTTGAAATAATGTTGAAATTAACATATGTTTTTTTTATTTATTGTTTTATCACTTTCATGGACGCATGACCAATATTTTTTTTATTAAATTTAATATTTATGCAATTCTTTTACAAAATAACTTGGGATATTAATAGATTTGGGGAATGTTTTAATAGAAAAGAATAATTAAATTTTATCAAACTAATGAATTAACTATAATCAAAATATAAATAAAAATTAAAATAATTCAGGAAACAAACACTTAGAAAAGAATAACGATAAAGTGTCTCAATAAAGAAATAAACAGAAGGTTGATAAAGTGAGAGAAGGATTCGCTAGCGTGTTAATGGCCATCAATTAGTCAAACTTCTCCTAGTCTAAAGACTCTAAATCAAGTCTTTGTTGAGTGGGTCAATAATTTTTATTTAGAGAAAATTCTTATGGAGTTAAACGGATCGTAGCTATCAAATGTGAACTCGATCAACGTTTAATTTGAAGAGCGAGTCCACTGTCTTTGAGGATCATTTCCTTTCACTTGGTTCCAATTTTAGTAACTTTTTGAACAATTTGATTTTATTTTTGAGAAAACACAAGATCCTTGTATATTGTTGAACTGCTATAATGTGCGTCTCACCGGAGGTGTCTCATCGTCCCTTCATGGGTGAAGTTGTCCAAGCCCTTAAGCTCGTCTGCAGTAAGGTTGAGGATTGTACGAAAGAGACGGAAGGTGTTAGAACAATTTTCGGAATACGAGTGTGTTTAAGGATCACATATTGTGTTTCACTTGGCAGAGGTTTGTGACAACTTACAATGCATAGATTGTGTTTCTTCAAATCCTCGTTGCTCGACATTCCAGCTTGACCATTATAACTCATCATTACACAAGTGTTGAACCATAGAGTAGTGTTATTTGGCTCGTCCTCTTGTACCAACAAGAGTGATACTAATGCATCTAGTTGTATATCTGAGTGGAATAGTCGCGGAGAGCCTTATAATTATAAATCAACAAACACACACCACTGTAGTAACACACACTAATACGAAAGAAAATTAGCTAAGTAACTCTATAAGACTTATCTGTACCGATCCAAAACTCGACTACCGCTATTTCACGGCCCCGTACATATATGATCTCAAACTCCTAGTAAAAAGAAAATGAAAATACGTCTAGGAGGCTCTAAGAGACTTGTAGGGATAGGGTGAACCAGTAGGAATATAATTGCAAGCCTAGCCTGGAATTTTAGGTAATTTACAAATATAGCTTAAACATTCTCTAAACTATGAAGAAGGCCCAAAAGTATTGTAACGCCGTAATTAAACCTCATATCATCCTGTAATTGGTGACTAAACTTGTCGAAATCTTTGAAGGTTTCTAGGATTCCCAAAAGTACCTAATGTATCATAATCATCCGCTTAAGCCTTCAACCGATCCATAAAAATTACGAAAAAAAAATATCGTTCAAACTATGATACACCAACTTCACTTACAAAAAAACTATGGCAAATCTCAAATATGGCTCCAAAAATTAATTCTTCCATACTTAGCCATTTTATTTTCCACAATTCCTTAAAACAAATATTTCTCTTATATATACTTTTGGGGCTCCTATCCAAAGATCTAACTGTTAGATCTTTTTGAAAATGAAGTATCTTCAACTAAATAATAGCAACTATATATCATATATAAAAAAAAATTCAACCATAAAAGATTGATCAGATCCTAACACCTAGATCTAGTTCCAAAGTTGGTTGTTTGATTACTCTGCAGGTAAGGAAAAACTAGAAAAGTTGGAGTTCTTATAAAGGGTTTTTTTGCTCCTGCGTGGTTGTAAGGGAGATGCAAAACGCTCAAGAGTGCCCCAAATCTACCTACCGAGGATAGAATGAAAGAGGATTGAAGTGAGTTGCTACATCGATCCAAAGAAGGTAAGGTTAGGTTGCTTACTCACTTGACCGGAGAGGGAGAAGGGTTGCCGTTGCAGTGTTCAAGGAGGTGGTCACAGGAGCTGCTGCTAGTTGTTGTTGCTAACTCTATCCAAAATAACGCTTTACCACGCCTCCCCGCTCACCCTCTATCACCCCCAAAATAACATTAACCCTAATGTGAGCTCACAACAATGGATCATTCTCCCTTCATCTCAAAATAGGCTTTCCTTCGCCGACGAATATAGGAACCCCAATATCTACAAGAAGACATCAAAGGAGGTGTTATTTATGCCTCCTTTCTCTATTTTTCGAAGAAAAATAAAAAGAAGAGTTGCTCAAACATCTTCAATCAACGGGAGATCAGCGGAAAGAAACTAGGTAGAGAGATTAGAAAGGAAAAAGCGATCGATCTTTGGGAGGTGTTGCCTCCTGTGATAAGGATGTGGGTTTCAAAACTTTTCTCTGGCTCGGACATTGACCGGGCATTTTGATAGTGAACAACATCATCTTTTGTTTATAAACAATAAAAGATTTCTGGTTTGAAATCTTTCAAAACTATGGTCGAAACATTCATCTACCATATAACTAATTGTGTGGCACGAGGTGCTAATACATGAATGTGGATATTTATTTTATACTGCAAACCTTTAATCATGTTTTAAAAAATTCCATCTTACTTGTAACCATATGCTTATATACTCTATTTGTCTGTTTTGATGAAGAAATGAAACCCATAAACAACGGAGATAAGGTTTAATTCCCTCATCACTGTGAACTCTATACACTAAGAGAAACAAACTCTCAACAAATAAGATCACTAGATGAAATATATAACCTTTGGTTGGAATGAATTTTCTTTTTGAAGAAATTAAAGACGTTTCTTAGAGTGTGGTCTAAACGACCATCTTAAAAGATGTTGTAGTCACATGTCGTTGTTATATGTTGATTGTGGTTGTATTCGATTGTCCTGAAAAGACCTTGTAATAGGAAAATGATCAAGTTGATATTTATTTGTCATACAAGCCCAAACTTTTAGATGATTTACAGTTATTGCCTTGATATTTTGAAATTATAAAATGGGTCAAAATACATCGTACCTCGTTATATTATCACTGAAAACAATCTAATCGGCAATCGACCTATAAGAAGCTTGGGAAGTCCCATTCACTCTTATATGCCCTACCCAAGTATTCAAGTTAAAAAAATCTATAAAGAATATTAATCATTCTAGCACCACCGTGATAGTAAGAATTGTAAAATCAATATAAATATACTAAAACAGGGTGCATAACTGTTGACGTGGCGCGCTGTGATACGAGTATTTGAAATCGAGCTCTCTTATTAATCATCAGAATATATTTTTTTTAAAATTACTTAATTAAATTTTTAATTATTTGTAATTAGTCTTGAACGATTTCTTTTAGGATAATTTAGTTATAATATCTTCATTTTTTAAATATTAATAACTTATTTTGTTATCTTGGTTTAATTTCCAGTATAAGATTACAATAATTAATCATCTCCCAAATCTCAAGCAAATCCGTTAACTTTTCAGCCAAATCACCTCTCTCTTTTTTTATTGATTCGTAAAAAATTTTTTGAAACAAATCCATTCACAAAGATGCCAAATCCGTTGATATTACTTAAAAAAATATTTGTGAGTCATTATATATTTTACTGTTAATGAATCTAACGTTCTTTCTTTAATTAATTTAATTTATAGCTTATTTTACCATCTTTATCCAGCTTATTCCACAGTTAACTAATAATACAATTAACCAATAATACAAATTTGTAAACGATTGAATATATGCATTTTGAAAATTTTCCTTTCTTTGTTTTCATTTTATGTTAGTTTTTTCTTAAAACTATCATAAATCGTACACCACAAGCAACTTGCTCCTATTATTATTACTAGAATCTACAGGATAAATCGGTATCTGTAAATACCTACAAAATAGGTATTCGATATAATCTTCTCCGATCGGATTTAGTTTGTACGCTACAAGCTTTACTTGCTGAGATAAAGAGTTTCCACTTTCACGGTTATTACATCTTTTTTCTTCTTTGACTGAACACGTTATCACAATGCCCTGGTTCAAACCAAAGGTAAGAAAATAGGCGGGGTTTGGTTTAGTGTCGGATTACTCGATCGGGTTTGGATTCATTCGGTTAATTTATTCTTATTCGATTTGGGTTCGGTTCAATAAAAAAAAATTAATTATAAAATAACCGGAAAAATTAATTAAAATTTTCCGGTTATTACACAAGTCTTAGAAAATCTATTCTTATTAGAAGATCGATCTTATCTTAGCTTAGACCTAGATCATATCTTATTATCGATAAGATATGATTTAGCAATCTTCGATTAGGAAGCCCAAAGGACAATCTACACCCTATGAAAAGGGAGGTCACGCCTCTTGTTTTTCAAAACTTGAAATATATACATTTTTTAGAAACACGTTGTGTAATCTTTTGCGGTGTATACCGTCGTCTTCTATGTGAAGAGAAAATCTGAGTAAGAGACGTCTTGCTCGCAACTCTCTTGGACATGTTTGTGAGTGTTCTACTTGCCACGTAAAAGATCGCTTATTGTGTGTTGTTTGTAGCGGAAGGGTTCTACAAAACTTTGATGGTTGTGTATTAGGGTGATCCTCTCGATCGTATCCTTTTGTGCTTCCAAGTCGTTGATTAGGGTTCGACCTTGATCTATCCATCTACCGATCGATCATGTAACGCCCAGAATTTATTCCGGACTTAGAGCACCTTGTAGTTTATCCCGTAGTCCCGAGATGCCGAGTGCCGGGATTTATGCCTAAGAAAATCCCGAGCCGACTCGTTGTTTTTCCTCTTTTTCCGCGTTCCGACCCTTCGTTCCGGGTTAAAAATGACAAGGGGTCATTTCCGACCCCTCGGTCCGTGTGAGGGACAAGAGGTCAGCTGACCCTTGATCCCCACACCTCCTTTTCAGCCTTGTCTCCCTCTCTCTCCTCCCTTGCTCTCATTTCACATTAAACACTTCCACACTCCTTCTCTTCTCTTCTCTTCCCTTCTCTTCTCTTCTCCATTGTTGATTGAGGAGCTGCATGTGTGGACTGCAGTAGGAGAACTACAGATCTGGTGTGGTAAGTCCCTTTCCTCCCTTCCTTCCTTCCTCTCCATGGTTGCTCACCCCTTTCTTCTTCCCTCCTTCATCCATGGCCATGGATGAAGCTTTGAGAGGTTTTCACTCAAGTCCCTTGCATGCTTGTGTTCTTAGCTCGTTTAGGTCGAGGAGAGGTGCCTAAGACCAGTGGTGGGTGTTTGGAGAAGATCCAGCAAGGAAAGAAGGACTTTGGAGCCAAGGATTCACGATCGAGACGAAGAAGACGAGCTTCTGCAGCGTAACTGCGGGGCGGATCATCACGACCGCGGGAGCGGCCCGCCGCAGGGGCGGCTCGGCACGCCTCAGGGGCGGCTCCGGGCTCCAGACGCCGGACAGCTGCAGGTGCGGCTGACCACAACCGCGGGGGTGGCCCTGACCGCCGCAGGGGCGGCTCCTGCAACCGCAGGGGCGGTTCCTGCTCCGCTAGAGGGCCGCAGGGGCGACTTCTGCTCCGCCGAGGCGCCAACTTGACTCCGCGGCTGCGTTTCTTCGACAGTAGGTTCCTTTCCTCCCTTCCCCTTCATTCATTCCTTAGATTTGTTGTTGAATCATGTAGTAGCATGCTTAGGATGGCCTAGAGTAGCTTGAGAATGCCACTTAGTGGTTGTGAACCTAGGAGCCCTTAAGGCTGGATGTAATTGTTGGATATAAGCATGTGAGCATGATGAATCTTCTAGGCTAGCTTGTGCCTCTTTTGTTGAGGATTAATATCTTGTGGAATTATGAACTGTTGTGGGCTTTCATGAGTGGAGAGTGTGATGAGAATGATAGACCTAGTAGGCTTTTACTCGTTCTTGGGTTTTGAGTATGATCATATGAGAGTTAGTAGGTTGTTGAGATATCTCCTCATGTGTTGAGTGAGATGTGAGTATGAGAGATTCTAGGATGTGGTCCTAGAATGAGAGATCTCCTCATGCGTTGAGTGAGATGTGAGTGTGAGAGATTCTAGGATGCGGTCCTAGAATGAGAGTCAAATGATCTTGCGTAGATCATTTGTGTGGAAGTCCTACACTTCTTGAGTTGAGCGGGTTTTGATGGTTATCTTGTTGTGAGCAGGTTGTGTGCTTCTTCCCAAGGGAAGCGAAAGCGTTTTGTGATTTAGCATTGGGACGAGGTAAGTCTCCGGACTTACTTAGCTCGTATATTAGCATTGATGTGTGTTTGGTGGTGTGTGTTTATGTTCTTGTATAACATCTAAACCGGTAAATAGGACCACCGACCTTTTGTAATTTGGCCCAAGTGTATGATAACGGGCGGTGACATCTTGCCTAGCTCTGCGTGAAGTTAGGGGGATCTCGGCGACTAGCCCGGCGGGTTCGATGGTCGGATGCATCCGTACCATTCCTGCCGGTAAGTAGGGACCGAGGCGAGACCACGGTGGTTCTCGTGTCACAAACCTAAGTTGAATTAGAACGGGATATGACTTAATAATAAAAAGATAATAAACCGGACTTGTGTGGTTTATGTTATGTGTTATGTGTGTGGTTGTGCCTTCACAGCTTTTCTAATGCTTAGAATATGAGCTAACGGTTTTAAACCGTGGTTGTAGATGCCTTGCAGGTTAGGGACGCCGCCGAGTGAGGTGGAGGAGTGGACAGCCGGGGTCTCCGTACAATATAGGACGGGGACGTTTTTGGGTTGTGTTTCGTTGTGGGTTTATGTTGTACGGTTGTGGTTTCTTCTTGGAGTTATGTTGTTTTGAGGACTCGGCTGAGTTTCCACTTTGTATCTTTCTTTTCGGTTCGCATACATTATAAACGGTTTTTAGTTTTACCTTTATTTGTTCCTTGTTGGAAAGGTCCGGTGAAATTGTTGTCAGACTAAGGGTCGGGACCCATTGTGAGGTCTCGCCTGTAGCATCCCGAGTCCCACGGATTTGGGGTGTTACAGATCCCATCATGATATCATTGTTTTTCACATCTTTTCCCTTTTTGTAAGTCTTTTTATCAAGTATTTAGGTGTCGAAAGATCGGGCCAAACTACACGAGCGGATACCTCATATCACAAAGGAAATGTTTCAATATATAGAGTAACATAATCCTATATTATACTTACTCTTCAAGTATATGATTGGGCCAAATCGTAAAGACCCAAACAAATGACATGTCCAATTCAAGGCATATCAACAAATATTCACCTTGACTATAATCCTCACAAATATATCAAATGCATTAGTCAATGCCCGGACTAACTCCTCTCTTTATCCAGATGTGCTCCTTGGACAATCAACAATTTCTGACATTTATCAAGTCCAAACAATGTTGGAACTTGTTGCGGCGTACAGACTTGGTGAACATATTAACAAGGTTATTAACAATACCTACTTTTTTCACGTTGATCCTCATCTTACTTCTCAAAAATGATATTTGACGTCAATAATCTTAGTCCTCTCGTGATGAACCTGGTCCTTGGCCAAACAAATTGCACTCAAAGTGTCATAATACACAATAGCCAGATCATAATCATAATTAGAGTATCTTGTGAAAAGACATTATGTATCCTTTCCAAAAACTAGCCCAATGTTAGATGTACCTCTAACGTTCTAAAATATCCTCTTCACAGCTTGCCAATGTTCTTTTGCTAATTGCCACATGAACCTGGTTATGACACTAACAACTTGTTCCATATTTGGTCTTGTGGAAACCATATCATACACCAGTCTTTACTACACTAGCATATATAAGGGACTCACGACATATACTCCTTCTCTTCTTCTTACTAAGGTAAAAACAAAGTGGTAAGACAAAGGTTAACAATACTAGATGTTGTCCGGAAGCCTTTCCACTTTCCCTATTCGTCTTCCTCACCGCCTTCCTTGACTGAACACGTCACACATTGATGCCGGCATTCAAGATGGCATTGATGGCCGGAGCACGTCGACACTCCCGGACAACATCACGTGGACTAGCTTCTCACTCCCGGATCTCAACCCTCCACTGCACCCCTCTCATCTACGCCTCTCACTCGCTCCGGTCACCGAGACCCAGACCCTTGCAGCTCCTCTCTTTCACTGTCATTCCCCTTCCACCGTCTCAACACCACTGGAGCCGCCGGTTTCTCCACCCCTTCTTCCTTGACCTTTAATCTCGACACCATCACAACTCACCCGAGACCTCTGCTTTTACCTCACTGTCGAACCTCGCAGCACCTCCCCTCCTCCACGCCATGTCCTCCACTCATCTCTTTCCCTGTTCAACAACGGTTCCGCCTGACCTGGACCTTTGCATCTCTCCCACCTGCATCACCTCTCCTCCAACCTCCTCTGTCCGGCCGCTTTCACCAATCACGTACCACCAACACCGGTCGATACCGCCATTCGACCTTTCCACCTCGTTGAACCTCTGCCGCCTCACTCTCCTCCCTCCCCGAGACCGATACAACATCCTTCTCCCCATAGCACTGTACCGAAGAACAAAGAAGAAGCCCTGTTGGACTCAACCACTGCTATGGGCCGTCGATCCTAGAACCTTTGGGCTAGGATACAAAGTAACGTGTTTTGTAGATAGGGAGAGTTGAACCCAAGACCTGTTGGCTTGTGGCTAGGATGAGAAGCCATGTTTTGTTACCAGTGGGATTTGAACCCTCGACCCCATGTTCCCAAGCAGCTCAGAAATTATGTCACCACACCGGCCCAAGGAATCGAACCGCTGATCACTTGCACCTTTAACCTCACCAAACGGTACCACTTGGTAGCTGAACCGGTTAGACCCGAACCCAAATCTCTTCCGTTAATTTATTTTACGTGTTAATTAACTAGAAGAACCGGTAGTTGCGGAATTAACTAGAAGAACCGGAAAGTAAGATTTAGCAAATTTGAGCAGTATGTTGTTGGAACTAAAATGAGAACGTGGAAGAGCTAAATAGATGAATAACATTAGAATAATAATGTCCTCCGAGTTAGGGATAATCTAATGGAACTGCTATGCTAACGACATGAGATTTTGAAACGGACGCTTAGGTCCACGATCCTAAATGCTAAAGAAAGTCAAGGGTATCGATGCTAGATATCATACCCTGATTATTTTGGAATGTTAAGTCGCGTTATGTTAGAGATTGAAATAGCTCTAAGAGTGGATAGATTGATAATCGGATCTTTGACTAGCAACATCGCGAAACGAGGAGACCAGTACCGATGAGGTGAGTTCGTAGAACTTACTTAGCTACTTTTTAATACTGAGTGTGCCCTAGGGTAGTGTGTGTTATTCTTGTGAAATAAATTGATCGAACTAGATCACTGTCTTTTAATTTTAAGAGAGGCACAAGGGTATGATAACATGTCGTAACCGTCGGTCCGGGCCGATGGAGCCGGAGGATTGCCCCGCG
This sequence comes from Fagopyrum tataricum, assembly GCA_002319775.1. Classification (NCBI taxonomy): domain Eukaryota; kingdom Viridiplantae; phylum Streptophyta; class Magnoliopsida; order Caryophyllales; family Polygonaceae; genus Fagopyrum; species Fagopyrum tataricum. Next base: position 22,455,058 of record CM008283.1, on the reverse strand, counting down.
ACCAGTCCAATAGTGTATATGGGGGAGATGCATCAAAAACAGTCCTACTAGTAAATGGGGACGGGGCAAGAGTCGGGGTACTCTTGTGTTACAAGTGTAAGAGCCCTATCCTTTCGGACCATGATCGGACCATGGCTGAGATTGGCTTTGACCGAGTTTGGTCTAGCTGCACCCGCGGATACCTGGCGCCGCCCCTGCGGCTGGCCGACCCTGCGGCTGGCCGACCCTACGGATCTTAGGACCGCCCCTGCAGTTTCCGGCGGCTGCAGCCGTCTTCGTTGACCTTTGACCCCTGCTTTACTCTTTACCTTACTTAATCTTTCCCTTGGCTGATCAAGAGTTTGTTCTTCACTTTCTTCTCCAGCTTCCATCCCGTTCCTAGCCTTCCCTTGCTTCCCTTGATCTTATTCTTGGTTGGAAGAGATTGGTTTGAGTTTTGTGTGTGTGATAGCTTTTGTGGTTGATGTTTGTGAGTTTGCTGAGTTTGGAAGCCAGCCTTGGTGTGTTGTTCTTCCCTGCAGCCTAGGACCACAGTGGTGGTAAGTGATCTTCTCTTTCTCTTCTTCCTTTCTTGTTTTTCCTCTTCCTTAGCTTAAGATTAGATGTATGTTGGGGTTATTGATGGTTGGTATGTGTATGTGCATGTGGTGTGTGGATTTGGAATGGTAAAGACGTGATTGGATCACGTGAAGAGCCGAAGAAGAATCACGAGATCTTGTTCTGCGCTGTCGCCGCCCCCGCGGCCAAGAGTCACCGCCCCCGCGGCACCTACACCGCAGCGCCGTGCCGTGCCAGCGGCGTGCCTGCGTCCGCCAGCGGCCTTGTCACCGCCCTCGCGGCTACGTTCCACCGCACCCGTGGCCACTTGCCTTCCGCCCCTACGCCCCCTTTGTCACGCAGGTGCGTCTTGTCCCGGTTCTACCTAGAGTTAGGTAGATCCTTCCCTTTCCTAGTATGAGCAGTAGTAGCATGCTAGGTACGAGTATGAGGTTAGAATGAGATTGATTATGACACTGTTTATGCCGGTTACGACCTTGAGGTTTACGAGTTTGATATGATCCCTATGGATCCCTTGGGTCTAGATGTGACCCATTTGTGTGATAGTAGATTGATATGTATATGTGTGCCTTGTATAGGCTGTGTTGTCCTCCAGTTTGGAGTGGACGTTTCTGAGAGTTGATCATAGTGGGGATTAGTGCCGAGACTGAGGTAAGTCCATAGGACTTACTTAGCTGCCATCTATATATTGGATGTTGCATGAGTGGTGCATGTTTATGCTTGATAATATGTGATATTGTTATTATCGACCTATGGTTTAGTAACTGCCCATTGTAGGGCCGTGCAGCTATCCTTTCATCTCGCTGGGAGACTGGAGGTTCTCTGCGGGCATGTCAGTTCTGGATTGTGGGGTGGGCTTTCTCCACTCCCATAGGGTATATGGTGACGGTGACCGCATCACTACTCTAGCTGGCATTAGCAACGAGAGGCGAGGGATATATTCCTCGTGTCACATATATTCATATTGATACCCTTATATATACGATTTGAGTGTTGGACTATATTTATAAAGATTATAAAATGGGTAAATGCGTGACATCATGCTGAAGTATTAGTATCTCTGATATGTGATTGTGCTTATGTTCATTCTATATGTGTATGGTTAGCTAACGGTTTTATATCATGTTGTAGATCCCTCGTAGGTTAGGAGAACTGTAGAGTGATCCAGAGGAGGTGATCTGCTGAGGGCTCCGTACACTAGGTTATCCTCGTGGGATGGGATATTTTGATCATGTATATTCATTATGTTTTGATTGTACTCAGCAGTGTGGTATAAACCTTTTTATACTTTTATATCAGTTTCATGTTTTATATTTAATCTGTTGGTGCCTTGTTGTAAGATTTAGTGAAATTGTTGTCAGGCTAGGGTCAGGATCCATTGTGAGATCCTAACCCAGTAGCACTTCGAGTCCTACGGATTCGGGGTGTTACAAAGTTGGTATCAGAGCCAGGTTGACAATAATGGCACTAGTAATCTGCAATAAAGTTCAAATAGATAAATAAACAGAACCCGAAAGGGGTCTGACTTTTCAAAAGATTTTGGTTTTGAAATGAGTACAAATGTTTTGGGATATCGTGTACGTGAGCCATCACCCCTCTAAAGATCTCGACGGTACATATATATATAGATATTTTGTTCTGATTGATTTGATACATACATATGGCATATATACAGCCTTCTAAGTTAGATTTGTGTCCTCTGCAGATGGTTTAGACTAGAGCCATACCTGTAGTTGGACGAGGTAGGGGTAGGCCCCCTCTTCCTCCAGTTATGGTAGGACTAGGTCAGATTTCCGCTGTGGATCCACGTGCAGTGGAGGAGATATATGAGGACATTGCTGAGAGTGTCGTTCCTGAGACTTAACCCACAGAGGGTCCAGTCAGATGACTCTGATCGTGTCTCCATGGAGGGACCAGCATTTCGTGAATATATCAGACAAGTGATGGAGGCTGCCAAGGCGGTTATACCTACCCCGGATCTGCCAGTACAGGCGAGATTCTCTGAGAGGTTATGTGGAGTGACTCAGGTGCTAGTTATACCAGCAAGTGCTGCTGAGATCACTCAAGTTCCAGAAGAGTATAGAAGATTTGAGAAGAGACAGCGGACTGGAGAGACCAGTGCTATTTGTGGAGTTGTTAGTTCCGAACGAAACCAGGGACAATCAAGTTCCCCTGCATCTGCACAGGTTGCAACTATAGGTCGACGATGTTATAATTGTGAGGAGCTTGGACATTTGAGACCAGCATGCAAGAAGAAGTTAGTGACATGTTTCATCTGTGGCAGACAGGGTCACAGGACTTTTTTCTGAAGACGGAATAGAGCCTTATCTCAGCAGGGTACTAGTGCAGTTGTTGGTTCACGGCAAGGTCAGAGCCGCCAGAGTCATCCCTCATTTGCACCCGTTACAGATAAGGGACGACGTTATAATTGTGGTAAATATGGACATATGAGACCAGAGTGTCCGAGGCAGACAGTGATGTGCTATACTTGTGGAAAACCCGGACACAGACATGTTTTCTGTAAGCAGGGCAGAGCTGTTTTACCACAGGGTTCTTCTCCTACCAGTGGAGCGGGAGGTGGGCAAAGACCACCTCAGCAGCAGCAGACACAGGGACAGGAGAGAGTCCCAGATCGTCCTACTACTCAGGGATCTGCTCCTGAGCCGAGTAGAGGCAGAGGTCGTGGTGGGAGCACCACTGACATCAGAGACCCACGGGGCCGAGTTTTTGAGCTGAGGAGTGCAGAGGAGTCAGCTGCACCGACTGTTACAGGTACCATTCTGATCCATGGTTTACCTGTTAGAGTTTGTTCAATACTGGAGCTGTGTCTTCTTTTATATTTGATGCTTGTATTGAGTGTTTGAGTCTAAATACGACTGGGTGGATACCCTTTCGTATAAGGTTATCCGATGATAGTAGGGTCAGATGTACCCATGAGTTTCGTGACTGTCCCATTTCTGTGGGGACCCGTGTGTTACTAGTTGACTTCTTGTCATGTCATTACGGCATGAAGAAGTCATACTAGGTATGGATTGGATGGATAGACTTTCTGCAGTCTTCGATATAGGTAGGAGGAGTGTTACCCTCTCTACCGAGCTAGGACAGATAGAGGTTTTCCGAGGGTGGGACTTTGGAAAGGTAGGCACAGTTATCAGCGCGATACGAGCAGCCAGACTGATTGCACAGGGTTGCAAGGCCTTCTGGTGTTATGCCATGAAGGAGGGGGAGATTCCAGCATTAGAAGACATCCCAGTTGTTTGTGAGTTCACAGATGTGTTTGCTGAGCCGTCCAGCTTGCCGTCTCAGAGAAGTGTGGATTTCGGAATTGAGTTAGAGCCTGGTACGAGACCGATCTCGAAGGCCCCATACCGGATGACGCCTGTCGAGATGCAGGAGCTGAAGAGGCAACTTGAGGAGTTGGCCGAGAAGGGCTTCATTCGCCCTAGCGTGTCCCCATGGGGAGCACCTGTCCTCTTCGTACGGAAGAAGGACAGATCATTGAGGTTATGCATAGATTACAGAGAGCTGAACAAGGTGACCATCAAGAACAAGTATCCACTGCCTCGTATTGATGATTTGTTAGATCAGCTACAGGGAGCGATTGTGTTCTCCAGGATTGACCTGCGTTCCGGGTATCACCAGCTGGGGGTGAGGGAGCTAGATGTGCACAGGACAGCAGTCCGGACCAGATATGGCCACTACGAGTTGTAGTGATGCCATTTGGGCTTACGAATGCCCCAGCCGTCTTTATGGAGTTGATGAACAGTATCTTCATCGACTTCCTGGATCAGTTTGTGGTGGTTTTTATTGATGATATTCTGGTATACTCTCGCAGTGGAGAGGAGCATGCAGGACATCTAAGGATTGTATTGCAGGTTTTGCGGGATAGAGAATTTATGCTAAGTTCTCTAAGTGTGAGTTCTAGATGCCAGAGGTAGCATTCTGGGTCATGTGGTTTCAACTGAGGGGATCAAGGTGGATCCAGCTAAGATTGAGGTAGTAGCAGCATGGACTACACCGACGAACGTCAAGGAAGTACGTAGTTTCCTTGGCCTAGCCGGTTATTACAGACGCTTTGTGGAGGGATTCTCAGTGATTGCCCGTCCACTGACGAGTTTGCTGAGGAAGACTACCAGATTTGTGTGGTCTGATCAGTGCAGGCAAAGTTTTGAGGAGTTGAAGAGGCGTTTGACTTTTGCTCTTATTTTGGCACAGCCAGAGGGTATTGAGGATTTTGTGGTATACAGTGATGCATCCAAGCTAGGCTTGGGATGTGTTTTGATGCAGAGAGGCAAGGTGATTGCATATGCGTCTCGACAGCTGAAGACGTATGAGGAAAACTACCCGACTCATGATTTGGAGTTGGCCGCGGTAGTTCATGCATTGATGATCTGGAGACATTACCTGTATGGTGTTACATGTCAGATCTTCACAGACCATAAGAGTCTGAAGTATATTTTCACGCAGCGGGAATTGAATAACCGCCAGCGTAGGTGGCTCGAGCTGATCAAGGATTTTGATTTGGAGATTCTATATCATGCAGGGAAGGCGAACGTTGTCGCCGACGCCCTGAGCAGGAAGACGCCTCGAGAGCAGGCGATTGCGAGATTGACGATACAGTCTCAGCTACAGAGAGACTTGATCTGGTTAGCATTGGACATCCAGTTTCCTAATGAGGAGGCCCAGCTGCGTACTTTAAAGGTTCTTCCTGATCTGTTGGATGAGATCCGACAGAAACAGGAGACCTGCCCGACTTTACAGAGGATCAAAAATAGGATGTCTCGAAATGAGGCACCCCAGTTTCTGCTTGGAGCAGATGGAGTTTTGAGGCACCGCGGTCGCGTCTGTGTACCTGCAGATACAGAAGTGAGGCAGAGGATTTTACAAGAAGCACTGTACACCTTACTCTATACATCCAAGTACGAGTAAGATGTATCAAGACTTGAGACATCTATATTGGTAGGAAGGGCTGAAGCCCGATGTAGCCAGATTTGTAGCTCAGTGTGCGACCTGCCAGCAGGTCAATATCGAGCATTTCCGACCTGGAGGTGAGCTCCATTCCCTTCCTGTTCCACAGAGGAAGTGGGAGGACGTCACCATGGATTTTGTGACTGGCTTGAGGCTGAGCCGGAGTTTTGATGCCATCTGGGTCATAGTAGACAGATTGACGAAGACGGCACGTTTCATTCCTATTAGGGAGACGTGGCCGGTGAGCAGATTAGCTGAGGAGTACACTAGGCAGATAGTGAGACTTCATGGTGTACCGAGGACGATCGTCTCAGACAAAGATGGGCGATTTACCTCGAGATTCTGGCAGCAGATTCAGACTGCCCTGGGGACGAGTTTGCCCTTCACGACTGCGTTCCATCCTCAGACCTATGGTCAATCAGAGAGGACCATTCAGACCCTAAAGGATATGTTGCGAGCTTGTGTGTTGGATTGGGGACAGGTGTGGACGGATCATCTCCCACTTGTTGAGTTCTCCTACAACAACAGCTGACATGCATCTATTGGGATGGCCCCATATGAGGCACTGTATGGACAGAGATGTCGTACCCCGTTATGTTGGGATGAGCAGAGCAGTGTTAGTAGTTTAGCACCTGATCAGACTCAGGATGATGTAGCTCGAGTAGCACTGATTAGAGAGAGACTGCTGACCGCTCAGAGCCGTCAGAAGTCATATGCTGATAGGAGGCGTAGACCTCTAGAGTTCAAAGTTGGCGCCCATGTGTGGCTGAGAGTGTCTCCGACACGAGGTGTTAGGCGATTTGGCATTAAGGGGAAGTTGAGCCCCCGATATGTCGGACCGTTCGAGATTCTGGATCGGATTAGGAGTGCGGCATACAGGTTAGCTTTGCCTCTGAGATTAGAGGGTGTTCACTCTGTATTTCACGTGTCTCAGCTGAAGGAGTACATACCAGATACGAGGCACATTGTGAGTTATGATGATCTGGTGGTTGATCCGGACCACACGTTTATAGAGCATCCTATTGCAGTCCTAGAGCGAGGTATGAGACACCTGCGTTCAAAGGACATCCCTATGTTGAGGATACAGTGGTCGAGACGAGGACCCGAGGAGGCTACATGGGAGACTGAGGATAGTATCCAGAGGAACTATCCAGAGTTCTATACCGAGATAGGTGCACCACTAGGATCACCGAGTAGATCTTAGTACTAGCTTGGTGAGTCTTATCTGCTTATATGCTTATATGCTATGATGTGTTTATTTCATACTAACTTTGATGTGATTATGATCTTAGTAGATCTTATTGTGCTAGTATGATTATTGTTTATAGCTGGAGATGGTTCTTCCCTCCATGCTATTGTGATACGATAGGTTTAGCTGGAGATGGTTCTTTCCTCGATGCTATTTTGATGGACATAGTAGTGCTGGAGATGTACTTCCTCCATGCCTTTCTGTTATGGATACGATACGGCTAGAGATGTGATTCCTCTATGCCTTGTGATATGTTTATGGTTGGCTAGAGATGGTTTCCCTATATGCCCTAGATAATATAGTTTGTTACTGGAGTTGATGATTTCCTCCATGCTTATGTTTGAGGTTATAGAGAGAGTTTACCTCGGCTTTTGAGCCCGAGCGGTTTCAGGATGTTGCAAGTTTCGGGACGAAACTTGTTTTTAGGGGGGTGAGGTGTAAGAGCCCTATCCGATCGGACCATGGCCGAGATTAGCTTTGACCGAGTTTGGTCTAGTCGCACCCGCGGATACCTGGCGCCGCCCCTGCGGATCTTAGGACCACCCCTGCGGTTTCCGGAGGCTGCAGCCGTCTTCGTTGACCTTTGACCCGTGCTTTACTCTTTACCTTACTTAATCTTTCCCTTGGCTGATCAAGGGTTTGTTCTTCACTTTCTTCTCCAGCTTCCATCTCGTTCCTAGACTTCCCTTGCTTCCCTTGATCTTATTCTTGGTTGGAAGAGATTGGTTTGATTTTTGTGTGTGTGATAGCTTTTGTGGTTGATGTTTGTGAGTTTATTGACCTTGGAAGCCAGCCTTGGTGTATTGTTCTTCCCTGCAGCCTAGTACCACAGTGGTGGTAAGTGATCTTCTCTTTCTCTTCTTCCTTTCTTGTTTTTCCTCTTCCTTAACTTAGGATTATATGTATGTTAGGGTTATTGATGGTTGGTATGTGTATGTGCATGTGGTGTGTGGATTTGGAATGGTAAAGACGTGATTGGATCACGTGAAGAGCCGAAGAAGAATCACGAGATCTTGTTCTGCACTGTCGCCGCCCCCGCGGCCAAGAGTCACCACCCCCACGGCACCTACGCCGTAGCGCCGCGCCGTGCCAGCGGCGTGCCTGCATCTGCTAGCGGCCTTGTCACCGCCCCCGCGGCTACGTTCCGCCGCACCCGTGGCGACTTGCCTTCCGCCCCTGCGCCCCCTTTGTCACACAGGTGCGTCTTGTCCCGGTTCTACCTAGAGCTAGGTAGATCCTTCCCTTTCCTAGTATGAGCAGTAGTAGCATGCTAGGTACGAGTATGAGGTTAGAGTGAGATTGATTATGAAACTGTTTATGCCGGTTACGACCTTGAGGTTTACGAGTTTGATATGATCCCTATGGATCCCTTGGGTCTAGGTGTAACCCATTTGTGTGATAGTAGATTGATATGTATATGTGTGCCTTGTATAGGCTGTGTTGTCCTCCAGTTTGGAGTGGACGTTTCTGAGAGTTGATCATAGTTGGGATTAGTGCCGAGACTGAGGTAAGTCCATAGGACTTACTTAGCTTCCATCTATATATTGGTTGTTGCATGAGTGGTGCATGTTTATGCTTGCTAGTATGTGATATTGTTATTACCGACCTATGGTTTAGTAACTGCCCATTGTAGGGCCATGACAGCTATCCTTTCATCCCGCTGGGAGACTGGAGGTTCTCTGCGGGCAGGTCAGTTCTGGATTATGGGGCGGGCTTTCTCCATTCCCATAGGGTATACGGTGACAGTGACCGCATCACCACTCCAGCTAGCATTAGCACCGAGAGGCGAGGGTTATATTCCTCGTGTCACATATATTCATATTGATACCCTTATATATACGATTTGAGTGTTGGACTATATTTATAAAGATTATAAAATTGGTAAATGCGTGACATCATGCTGAAGTGTTTAGTATCTCTGATATGTGATTGTGCTTATGTTCATTCTATATGTGTATGGTTAGCTAACGGTTTTATATCGTGTTGTAGATCCCTCGTAGGTTAGGAGAACTACAGAGTGATCCAGAGGGGGTGATCTGCTGAGGGCTCCGTACACTGGGTCGTCCTCGTGGGATGGGATATTTTGATCATGTATATTCGTTATGTTTTGATTGTACTCAGCAGTGTGGTATAAACCTTTTTATACTTTTATATCAGTTTCATGTTTTATATTTAATCTGTTGGTGCCTTGTTGTAAGATTCAGTGAAATTGTTGTCAGGCTAGGGTCAGGATCCATTGTGAGATCCTAACCCAGTAGCACTTCGAGTCCTACGGATTCGGGGTGTTACAACAAGCAATAGTTGGAAAATAAAAAGACTCAATTCATGTAATGAAAGATAATAAACCGGAACATTGTGTGTTGCATGCTGATTGATTTACAATACTTCCTTATATGTGTGTGTGCTTTAGTGACCTTAGTATTAGAATTGTAGCTAACGGTTTTACCGTGTTGTTATGTTTTTGCAGGATAGATCTCTACCGAGAAATCGGGAGTGGAGTGGCCAGCCGGGTTTCCGTACTAGGAGTTTGGGTGTTGGGTTGTTATATATTATGTTTATGCATTTTATTACAATAGAGTTATTCAATTACCAGTTGGCTGATGTACGGGTCATAGTCTATCTGAGTTAAATACTTATTTATGAAAGGATTTGATTTAAAATATTTGTGTCTCTTTTCAAGATCCGACGTTATTGACGTCAACCTAAAGTCGGGACCCACTATGAGGTCCTAGCCAGTAACGTTCCGAGTTCTCAGAATTTGGGGTGTTATAACTTGGGTCTCAAGCATCTCTAAGAGATATGATTACCAAATATATCTCTAACCTTCCCTATTAGAAGGCTTAAATTAAATGCAGAAAGGAAATAAAATAAAGTGGACTGAAAAAAATAACATTTTTAAAAAGCCCAAAAGAAATAACAACTTAACTCATGATTTAAAGAGAAAATTGGATGAGGCATCAACTTATTTAAGTATTTGTCTTTTTTGTAGTTAGAGGGAAGATAAACGAGAAAATGAATGTTAGCGGAGAAAAGGGATAGATTCTTAATGCTTTTTGTGAGGGGAACAATTAATACAACTTATTACTTGAAATTACTAGTTAGTCAATTCATCCTAATTTAAATGTGTTTGTATGAGTTGAAAAATAACACATCTTGGACCGAAAAACATCCTTGAAATTCGTCCTCCATATATCCATGTGTGGTTGGCCCATTAATGATGTGTTGATGCATGGTTGGCCCATTCCGATATTTAAATGGCTACATGGATTATCTGGTGGCTTCCTACGTGGACTTACATGGAAGAGCTCATATATCCATGACATTGATCTCCATCTCCCGCATGGCTACATGGATTATGTGGTGGTTTCCATTGTTATGTTCTTGAAGTGTGTTAGATCCGGAGATACTCCTACATCACTTTGCCTCCAAATAACTTGGTTATCTGTTTATATATAGTCTGAATCTCCTCAATAAAATATCTTCTGAAAGTGGACGTATTCATTATTCGGCAAACCACTATAAATTTGTATGTCGACTTTCTTGATTGTTAAATTTTGTTATGTGTCAACACATATTTTTGTAAATAAACATTACGTTGAAAATAAGTAGGTAGTTTTTTTTTTTAATACAAGGGTAAGCATCTAGGCCTGGTCAATATCTATTACTGCACCATCCTATGTCATCCTTTCGGATGAGGTTAACGACTTCTTGTGGTATGATGTCTCCTGCTGCAGAGCTGTCCTGGCCTAGAGCTGTGAGTTTGTCCGCAACGCCATTGACTTCTCTGAAAATGCGGCTAACTTTCACCTGCATAAATCCAGTCAACAAAATTAAAATATCCGAAATGATTAGTTCAATTTCCCATGGTGGTTTCCATACTTTGTTTATTGCGTTAATGATTGTTAAGTTGTCTCCTTCAATTTCAATGTTTATTTATTTTCATTTCTATTGCTTTTAAAATTCCTTTCCTAAGTGCAAAGACTTATGCGTGTAAGACAGATGTGTAACCACATTGTCCGTAATCAAATGCTACTATTTTTGTTTGGTTGTCTCTAAGAGTGTAACCGAAGGATCCATGTTCATTATTCATTTTTTTATCCATCAAAGTTAAGTTTTATGTTACCTTCAGCCGGTTTAGTCCATTGTATATTTTTCCTTTTTCTGATATTGGTTCTTTTGTTCTCCACCTTATTAGCTATATTTCAATCCTTGATTTGTTTATAAGCCTCTTGTCGGACGCCTATAACCGGTTTGTTTTCAAAGATGCTTTTGTTCCTCATATACCAGACATTCCACCAGATGACAGAGAGTTGGATGAAGTTCTTTTCATCTAGATTGTTGTGAACGAGGGACATGATTTCTTGTATCTCCATTCCTGATGTGTCGATATTGGTTAATTGGTTTTGTGCCGCTGTATTAATGTTATTGATTGTGATTGGGCACCTAAAGAAAAGATGTTTTGCAGTTTCGTATGGGTGTTGACATAGTGCACAATTCATTGGTATCGGTATTTTTTGTTTTTTTAGATTTTCTTTTGTTGGTAAGCCATCCATAAAAAGTTTCCAGAGGAAGTTTTTTACTTTTGGTAATGTGTTGAGGTTCCAGATCCATGAGTTGTCGATTGAGTTAGCACTTTTGTTTTTGTGAAACAAATCAAGTGCTAATTTTGTGGAGAACCATCCGTCTTTTCTTGGGTCCCAGTATAGTCTATCTCGAATGTTATGGATTGGTAGAGGGTACCCTAAGATTCGGTTGATCATACTTTGGGGTATGACTGATCTAAGGGTGTTTGATATCTTATTTTGGTCCCATTTGTTATTTTTCATTAGCATGCTTACAGTGTCTTTTTCATTTATTGTCGGTAAACTTGGAGCGTATTGTTCTAGTGGGAGTTCGTCTAACCAAGGGTCTTTCCAAAGTCTGATTGTTTGTCCATCACCTACTCTCCAGACAAATCCCTTTTCAAACTCTAGTCTTAGTTTCATCAGTTGTGCCCATTGCCATGAGGTGTTCGATTTCATTTTATAGAACCATAAGTTATTTCCTCTCAGGTAAATTTCTTGTATAACTTTGACCCATATGTTATTTGATTCTGCCATTATTTTCCAAAGTAGCTTCATTTGTAGAGCTTTATCCATATCTTCCGCTTTTCTTATTCCTATACCTCCTTCAGTCTTTGGTCTACATATTCTTTCCCAGCTTATAAGTGGGTGGAAATTTGTGCCTTGTTCCAAAAGAATTGCCTATTGATTTTGTCCAGCTCCTTGTGTATGGTTGTCGGTAGCATGAAACTTTGCATGATAAGATCTGGTTTAGCATTAAGGTTTGCATTAATTAGAACAATTCTACCTTTTTGGGAAAGGGATGATGCTTTCCATTTGGTTAGTTGTTGTCTAGATCTTGATATGACGTCTTCGAATGTAGATTTATTCACTCGTCCGTTAATAATTGGGCATCCTAAAAATATTTTTCCAAGCAAGTGCATGATATTATTCCCAGGTTTTGTTGTATTACCCTTTTGCTTGCACCATCGACATTGTTTGTTGCTTGGAATGCCGATTTGTGGTAGTTTACTTTTTGGCCCAAAAATAGGCAATATTTGGATAGTATTTCGATAATTTAGTTGTAAGCTATATTTTTTGCTTTGGTAAATATGATTATATCATCTACAAATGCTAAAAATGGGATAATTGTTCTAGACCTTGTGATTGGAAAACCAATACTTTTCATATTATCGTTGCTTGCTTTTTGGATGTTCCTTGCTAGTACTTCGGCTCCAAGATTGAATAGCAATGGAGACAAAGGGATCCCCTTGTCTGAGACCACGTTTTGGAAAGAACATTTTGGTTGGATTGTCAATTATAAGGAGCGAGTAAGAGACTGCTGAGAAGCATTCCTCGATCCATCCGGTAAATTTACTAGAAAAGCCAAATTTTTGTAAAACTTGAAGCAAAAAATGCCATTCGATTCTATTGTATGCTTTTTCCATATCTATTTTTTTGCTACATAGCCTTCATTACCTTTCTTAGATTTGAAGCAATGAAAAATTTTGTGGGCTTATTAGAACATTGTCATGAATTGAACTATTTTGAATGAAGGCTCCCTGAAGCGGGTGAATAAGTTTTGAGGTGACTTTTTTCAATCTTTGCGTTAAGATCTTTCTTATGATTTTGTATATTGTTGAGCATAGACTAATTGGTCTGTAGTGATTTGTAGCAGTTGGATTATCCACTTTTGAGATCAGGGTAATAAATGTAATAAATGTGTAGGTAGTTGGGTGTTGTTCAATGTTCAAAACATGCTAACAACCTTAATTCATGCTAACAACCTTAATTCATGGGCCATTTGGTTGTGATCCTGGAAACTAATTAAATGATAGGAAAATGAATATACAATTTATTTCCATGTCACTACGGACATTCATTCATAAAATAATCAAAGGGCAAATCTCTCCTTCCACGGGCCTCATTCTCCATTCAAAATGCCACCCGCTTCTCCAAAGTCGTCTTCTGTTTTTTTTTTGTTGACATTGAGGCAATAATCCAAAGAATATACGATTATATATGCGGAAATCACTTAATCTCCTTATGATCAATAAAAAAAATAATCAAAGCAATAGTTTGTGAGATATTTGGTTTAAGGTATTCGTTAAGAACTAGCTTAGTACTCGTACTTTATACGAACTTGATAGAAATTTAAACTAAATTATAGCTATCAATATAATAATAATCACCCATAATAAAAAAATAATATATAAAATTTAGATAAAAATTATTAATTTGTGTGATAACACTTGCTATACAATATAATAATAGTTTAACACATTTAATATATAATTGATATATTCTCATAAAAAAATGGTACATCAATCTTAAAATATGCCAATATGTAATATAATATTTTAGCTTCTAAAAGAGGAATTGGATAAGTTTTAGGTAAGTAAGAAATACTAACTAAAAATAATAGGTAGATGTAAAAATCAAATATGGTAATTTTCAACTAAAAGTTATGATTAAGAATCTAAAATTTTCCTATAATTATAATAGTCATTAGGTAAATGAAATCAATATTACACAATTATATAATTTCCTTTAATTGATGATTTCATTTAATATCTTAATTTAGAGAAAACTAAAACAAATAAAAAAAATCATGTAAATAGGTGTCGCGACTTAAAGACGACATGTGGCAAAATCCAACGTGACACAAATTAAAGACGACATTTGACGTAGTATGAGGTGGCGCGATGTTTGGATGACAAGTGGGTTTAACCACTACCACTTTAGTATTATATAGTAGATGACAAGAACCAAATTAGGTATGATGTGGAGACATTTCGTATTATTCACCATGGGAAATTATTTCTATCTTTTGCTATTACTTGGGAGTGATGTTATTTGGGCAGTCAAAAACTACTAACGGGACAAGGCGGAAGCGGATTCCGAATACGCCAAGACTTGGGACGGATGCGGAATCCGCCTCCACCCCATATTCAACCTCATTTGCCTTCATAGTTCACATTATTGGGGGGATTAAAAAAATTGGGGCGGAAGCGCATTCCGCATCCACCCCAGATTTTCCTTGACATTATTGGGGCGGATGCAGAATGTGCTTCCGCCCCAACTTGGATCCGCTTCCGTAGTCGCGTTAGTGATTTTCCGTCCGCGCGAATAGTAACTTTATTACTTGGTGTATTTAGAAACTCCACTTTACGTTCTCTTCAAAATTATATTTTTTCCATCGAAAAACAATATTTGCTCCAATATTTGTAATATCCGTACACAATTATAGATATGATGTAACACCCATATTTTACGTCCTTACCAAAACTTAAGTGAAAAGTGCATTTTAACTCAAGGGGTATTCGGGTCATTAAGATTTGATGGTTTTGCGTCAAGTTGGTCGGATTGGGTCATTTTGAATCGATTCGTCTTTCATATACGATTGGATCACAAGAAATGTAATGTTGTGGGTTCAAAAGAATCACACCAATAGAATCCATTCCGATTGAATTGGGTCGAGCCATATCGAATGTTTATTTTGACGAATAATTAGATCCGGATCGAATCTAAATACAAGTTAGTAGTCCTTTTGGATTGAAACATTGTTGGACGACTCTGGTTTAAAACTATACATCACATAAAAACAAATGAAAAATAATTAAAAAAAAATATTTTTTTTATTGGTTTGTTGAGCCTAAAGGCGCTCTAGTGCTCTACTGCTTTGTCACTCCTATAAAAGGTTTTGAAATTTCACCTTTCATTCTCTGCAACTTTTCCCTCTTATTTTCTGTGGACGTGTTCTTCCTCACTTGAGAGTTCAGGACCTCAAACTAATCAATCAGGTCCATCACCGATTCCTAATCTCCGCGGAACCTGAATTTCTATCGGTCAATCTTGATTTGGTTCCGTTGTTGTGATTTGATAAATGCTTTTCTTTGTCGTTTTTTAGCATACATGTATTTTGAGCTTGGCTTCAATGTCAATGTGTATCACTCTCTTGATGCGTAATCACGTTTCTAGGTTTTGTTTCTACAGTTTTTGCATTTCGTCAATGTGCATTTCACTCTTTCCTGAATTTGTTGCGGTTCTTTAGTGGATGAGTTGTTTAAGCTGCGTAATCATATTTGTGTTGCATTCTTTCTTGATTTTTACTTTCTTTGTGATTCCTTCATTGACAGGATCTTTCGAAACAAATCAAATGTCTGGTTCGGGACAGAAAGGCTAGTTTTCTATTCTTAGCCATAAATAGATAGTTCAATCTTATGATTTAGTTCTGAGTGAGTCGTGATTTCGATTTTCGGTATGCAGCTATACTGAGTGACGACCATACAGATCCCAACCGCTTTGATGTTAATCGACCCTTGGAGCCTGCAAATTTTGATCCTAATCGAACCTTGGAGGCTTCCAGTAATTCGAATTTTGTTCGAGACTACTTGAATGCTGCTACTATGGGAGCTTCTTACTCACGACGCAGCTGGAGTTCTGCCAATTTGGATCCTAATCTAACCTTGGAGCCTTCCAGGAATTCGAATCTTGATCTAACTTCGGGGCCTGCCAGTAATTCGAATTTTGTTCAAGACAACTTGAATGCTGCTACTATGGGAGCTTCATCATCAAACGAGCCGCCATTACCGCCAAGAATTAGGCGCAGTTTTGTTCGAGGAGGCTCGAATGCAGCATACTCTGTTAATAATCTTGACGAGATGTTTGCTAGGGTTGGGCCTCTATTTACAACAATCTCAATATATGTATCTTTGCATCCACGTCTGTAAGTTCATTCTAATCTCATTGTTACTTTTGATTGATATTTGCAGCGGCCTAGAACAAGTATCAAATTGGCTAGATGCTCGATATGCCGGGTGAGTTCATTCTAATCTCATTGTTTTTGGTTACTAATTAAGAAGCTCAAGTTTGAAAGAAATATGTAAAAAGAAGAGATGCTTGAAACAGGTAGCAGTTTTTTATCTGGAAGGTGATGATATAGACATTGAAGCCTGTTATTGCCCCCAGTGTGAGGTGGATTTTGGCTTGTGAGGTTGAAGATCATCAGAATCATTCGTATGCAATGTTATAGATCTTGTCTTACAAAAATCACTTTACAGTACTGACTTTGTTGTAAATGGTGCATCGGTTATATCAATTTTGATCAGCAAACTCTCTCTTTTCTGAGTCTGGTTTACTAATTTAAATCAAAGGTTGACATCTCAACGATATTAATTTTATAAAAATAGATGAAAAGTAATGCTATAAAATAGGAAAGTTAATATTATAAATATAGATACATTTTATTGAACATATTCTCACTCTCTGCCCTTTAGCTGTGTGTTTTAAAAATAACCTTATATTTCTAATTCATTATTTTTAAAATAGATATTTAAAATTACAAAAAAATATATATATATATATATTTGATTAATACATAATTAGATTAGTTATAAAATATCACTACATAAAAAGTCAGGTTCCCCAAATGAATACTCATTTTCCCATTTTACGATATTAATTACCTTCAAATTACCGTTATGCCATATACCTATTATCTTGCCACGTTGCCTCTTGGGTTGTTCTTCATGCCGCTTCACCTTCTCCAGTTCTCTATAACCCCGTTTTGTCTTTGGCTTCATCTTCAACATGTCGCGCCTCTTCCGCCAAGGAAACCTCCACGGAGTTGTCTAATCCGCGTCTGCCGGTCTTCTCTTTTTGTATGGTTGTTGCTGTAAATCCAACAACGACCACAATCCACGAGCCCTTGATCTCTGATTCAAATCAATCTGGATCTTCCCAGCTCCGAAATACACCAAACAAACTTCGGATCTAAAATGTGCTCCGGTTCCGGCTCTCCACCACTGCAAAACCGCAGCCGCAATGTCTGTACCACGGCAACCCAAAACCTTAAACTCCAATTCATCTAATTCTAGCTCGTTTTCTTCTAATTCACGTATCAAAATCATTAGACAGTGCATTATCCTGGTCTTACTCTACCCAGGTCTAGGAGTCCTCGTATTCGGGCTAAACCCGGATCAATTTTCAGGCATCAAAACTCACCCGATCGTTGACAGATTCTACTTTTGTATAGTCACCATGTGTACAATATGCTATGGACCTATGGTGACATACCTCCATCAACCCCATTAATGAAGCTCTTCGCATGACTATTCGTGCTAATCGGGTTCGGATTCATCGACATTCTACTAAGCGGAGCTGTTAATCGGGATTTTGAAAAGGGGAGAATGAGAATCAGATTTAAAGTCGAATTAGCTTTGTTTGTTGTTGTAATTTGTCTCGGAATTGGGACTATTTTGTTTTGTTTCGTTGATGGTTTCAACTCGGCTGATTCTCTTTACTTGGCTGCTATTTCTGTTACTACTGTTGGCTATGACTGGGATTTGGTTGCTTGTTTCCACTTTGGCACTTTGGCTGTAGCAGGAGCTTTTCTGTATTTAGCTGAAGCGAGGGTTTTTTTTTTTTTTGGTAAAGGATAAATTTATTAAAAAAGGGAAAAAGGACTTAACTAGGACTAGAAAAGTCCTAGCTAATCCGGCATAACACAAGAGTACAACATCAATACGTAAACAGGGCTAGGAGGCGCCCAAGTACTCCAGATAAGCATGCAAGTCCCCTGAACGTACCATCTACATCGGACTGAGAAAATTTAACCTTATGGCACTGTTCATAAGGCCCTTCCACCTTCGGCAAAGCCATCAGCAGAAAGGGACACTTATAAACCAGAAGTGTGCCTAGCCATCGGATCAAGGTATCATTCACTTTCGGCAAAGCCATCAGCAAATGATTCACTAGTCCGGTACAAAGTGTCCATGTAATGTAAAACAACATTTGTCAGTCTACTTTGAAGCGAGGGTTGATAAGAGACGAAGAAGAATTGCTAATTGGGTTTTGCCCAGATATTTCTGCTCGTGATCTTCTTGCTGCCAATATCAATAACAATGATTTCATCAGGTAAATACAGAATTATTTCATTGCAATTACCATTATAGATCCACAACATATTTTTGTAATGAGCACTAATCATACAGTGATCGAAGATTTTCAAACTACCCGAACTATGTTTGAGGAGATCATAGAAGGTCATAGGTATAGGCCAAGAGAACTACAATATAATAAGTACAGGTCAAGTCACTTCGTTCTCTTGTTTTGCTTTTGACACCAACGGATGTTGGGTGTAGAACATAAATCATGAAGCTATGCCGGGCAAATTGTCGTAGTGTTTGGTGTTGATTGTGCTAAAAATTCATTGCTTGTAGACTAAGTCAATGTTGTTTTGGTTAACCTTTTTCTTGGGGTTGTTTCTATCTTAATTAGGTGAAAAATTAGTGTTGATAGTAATACTATATGGTTCTATCATAATCATGTTGGACCTTAATGTATATACAAAATACACTTATGGTATCTCATGGAAGTTAGATGTGAGTTCTTTGGACTCTTTTCTTGGTATAGGATAACCCCTAGCTACAAGATCTACCGATCTTTGCTTGTTATAGCCTATAGGCTGTTTTTTCTTTGTAGTGGAATTTGGATATATATATTTATGTAGTGCATGAACTTTGACTGCAATGTCTTGATATTTATTGATAGCATGATGTTGCTTGTCATGTGATCTCAAGACTGAAGAAGGAGAAGGATGAATCCAGAGCATTGTTGGCTGAACGAGAAAAACAGTTACCCGTTAAATCATCTACAAAGAACACAATCCATGCACCTGATACATGATTTGTTGGTGGATTCTTGATAACAATGTAAGGATAGAGGATCTTGTTATCTTAGTTTATTATACATTGTAGGTATAGAAGTGTAATCCCTGTACTAACAAAATTGAGTTGAAGTCTATAATGAACATCTATGTTAATAATTGATACTATTTTGCGGGCTTAATGCTGAGCTTGAAGTAGTGATATACTTTGAGGATGAAATGAATAACATGTATGAGGTGCTACTACATTTTATTTCTTCGACACTGTCTATTATACAGAAGCAAGGGCTACCGCGTGTGGCGGATCAACTAGTCACTACAAAGTACAAACGTTTATAAAGGAGAGAGGTCATTAGGTCAATACAATTGATGAGTTTCTTTCATTTTATAAATTAATGTTTCTACTAATCTAAAAGATTCTTTCATTTTTTGTGTTTATTTTTTTATTTAAAAAAAAAGGTAATTGATAATGTTATCTTATTGAATGTTGTACCAATTAATCTAATTGAAAAATATTGGGTAAAATGGGGGTTTAGGCCCTACCCTACATAATGAGCATCAATTAGGCCATATCATTATGAACGGACTTAATAGGCCCACATAAATGATAAAAAAATAAGGAAAATGAAGGAAGGTGTTTTGGGCTGACGATTATATCTTTTTTCAGGGAGAATTCTTCCAACCGCTAGCGTCGAAAAATCGGGATTGATTTCAGCCGACCTTCATTCGGCCGAAAGCCTCCTTCCAAGTTTCAATACGATCCGGCATTAAGATACGATTTCGATTCAAAAACTTTGATTCAGAGGCTCGATTAAGATCGTGGAGTGAGCAAAATTTCAATTCCTGAACAATTTCTCTCAATGAAACAGTAATCAAGAAAAACTTCGAAAATCCAAGTATGTTATACAATTTATGTGTCGAAATTATAAATTCAATGGTCTGTTTCTCTTAATTATTCTTTTTGTTTCTAATTTAATAGAACAATTTCACCACTATCGGTCACAGTCGTAATGTTTATTCCTAGGTAAAGTGATATCAGTTGATTACATAGAGAATGGTTATGTAGATGTAACAGTAAATGAAATTCGTAACTGAATCATTGCTTATGTAGTTGGGATAGTGAAATTCAAAACTAATGTTGAATTGTACTTATGTAGCTATCATGACATTGCTTTGTATAACGACATACTATGACGGACATTGGATAGTGGAAGAAGGAGTTTGGAAATATAGTGGAAATGTCTCTCGTAAACCTCTGTTGGTTGATGTATCATGCACATTTGATGAGTTGAAAGAAATGGTTGCTTCAACATTCAGAATTTGTGTATCGGAATTTGGAATAGAGTTATCGTACCAGAATATTTTTAATCCAGCATTGATGCCATTTGATGTCAACACAAGAGAAGATTTTGAAACATATATTCGGTTAAACGAAATGGACAAATACAATTGGAGTATTCCCTTATGTGTAACAAAAAAACAGTTACATAAGGATGAGGGAGAAGAGATGATAGATGTTGATAAAGAAGATAGAGATGTGTTGATCAACAAAGAAAAAGATGAAAACACAAATGCAGTACACAAGGATGGGAAAGAGATACAAATAGAACATGGAGAGAGTTCATCAACTGTTGTACAGACAGAGAAATTTGAAGATACATCCAAATACACTATGGTCATTATTCCCCAACTAACAGGTTGTGTACCCACAGAAAAAGATTTAAATCTTAAAATTGGGAAAACATACTGTACGAAAACTGAAGTGAAGACAGCATTGTGTCTACATGTCATCTTAGAATGTTTCCAATACAAAATTGTCAAGTCAAAAGTGATAGCAGTAACAGCAGTTTGTGTAGACAAAAGATGTGAATGGAGGGTGCACTTCTCTATGCTTGGACAGTCAAGTTACTTTACAACTATAAAATATAACTCTACACACACATGTTCTTTTCAATTGAGGAGATCGGTTAAAAGGGAAGCTTCTTATCACGTAATAGCTGAGAAGGTTAAAGCAATGTGAGTGTTTTATTTTACTAGATAGATGTAGAAGTGTTCATTACATAACTTGCAATAACTTACATAAATGTATGTTCTGATTGTGTAGGTATTATAACTCAAAGAAGTTACCTACAGTTGACCAAATCAGCACAGTAATGAAGACTTTACATAACATTGAAGCCAATTACTGGAAGTGTTGGAAGGCCCTAGAAGAAGTAAAGGACATGATAAGAGGTACACCGAAGGATAATTTTATGTTGATACCTTCATATTTGTATGTGTTGGGACAGGTCAATGAAGGGACTATTGTTACTCTAAATCTTGATGAAGATACATGTTTCAAATATGTGTTTGTTGCCTACGGGCAATCAATAAGAGGATTTAAAGTAATGAGAAAGGTAATAACTTGTGTACTGCCTACTCTGTTCACGCTTTATGTACTTCAAATATAAATGATATTGTGTATCAGATATATCTTGTGTACTGAGTCCTCTGTCCAAGCTTTATGTACTTGATATGTACATGAACTTGTGTATCTGATATAACTTGTGTACTGACTCCTCTGTCGAAGCGTTATGTACCTGTACGTGTCCTTGTGTATCTGATATAACTTGTGTACCAACTACTCTGTTCACGCTTTATGTACTTGATTTGTGTGTATAATTGTGTAACTAATAGAGCTTATGTAGTGAATCCTTTGATCATGCTTTATGTACTTAACGTGTGTGTGCTTAAATAATTATGTATGTGTAGGTAATCACAGTAGATGGAACTTATTTGAAGCGAAAATACGGGGGAGTCTTGTTTGTAGCTACTGCACAAGATGCAAATCATCAAATTTACCCAATAGCATTTGCAGTCGTTGATAGTGAAAATGATGCATCTTGGGATTGGTTCTTCAAGAACCTAAAGCGGTTTGTACCAAACAACAATGAACTTTTGTTCATATCAGATCGGCATAACTCCATTAAAAAGGGAATAGCATCAAACTATGAGATGACATTCCATGGATATTGCAATTGACATCTTAAAGGAAATTTGAGGAAAAGAACGAGATCGGCCAGAATACTTGAATTGTTCATGGAAGGTGCCCGGAAATATAAGAGGACATAATGCATGAGAATTCTAGAACAAGTATCAGAGATATGTACGTTAAATCATCTTATTAGACACATTTATGTAAACTGAAGAGTTGTGTGCTTTTTTGAAAACAATTAATAATAAGTTGTGTGTATTTTGACAAACAGGAGAAGCCAAATGTAGAGGAAATGCTTAAGGAAATTGGAACTCCAACATGGGCACGTTCATTTTTTCCATTGAAAAGGTACAACATACTTACAAGCAACAACGCAGAGTGTGTGAATGGTATCATGAAAGAAGGTAGAGAGTATCCGGTTCTAGCAATGCTTGAGGAAATAAGACAATTCATGACTAGGTGGTTTGCAGAGCGTCGAACCAAGTCTACATCTTGTGTAGAAAAGTGTCCACCGAAAATAGAAGCAATAATACAGAAAATGTACGCAGAGAGTAATAGCTACTTTGTGTATGTACTAGATGCAGAAAAGCTAGAGTTTGAAGTAAAAAAGGGAGATGAACAAGTGACTGTCTTTGCTAATGAAGAGTTGTGACGGCAAGGAGTTTGATATTGAAGAGATACCTTGTGTACATGCAATGGCTGTAGAAAATCACATGGGTATGAATGCATCTGATCTAATTGGTAAGTATTATACATGTGAGAATTGGAGGAACGGTTATGTGGAGACAATTTATCCAGTTCCTAACAAGTCAAAGTGGAATGTGCCTCCGTCAGTATCACAAATCTCATGTGAGCCTCCAAAGAAGCGTAAGAGGTCTAGTCGTTTGCCAAAATCTAGGAAACGTGTTGCATGGGAATTGAAGATTAAACGGAAATTGAGCTGTTGTGGAATGGGTGGACACAACAAGAAGACATGTATGAATCAACCAAAATAGGAAGTTTGATTTGCTTTGACTCTATATTGAACTGTTGCATATTATGCATTTATAATAACAAACTAGGGGATATTGTAATACTATATTCAGGTACATACACATACATTGTGGGACAAGCATATATTTTTTGGTTATATAATAGAGATAAAGAAAATAATGACACATGGTTTTTGAAAATAGGAAAAGTTATGTAGGAATACAATAAAAACCAGTACACAAGGTTAGCTGGATCACTACACAAGGTATGTCTGAAGAAGAATTAAAGATAGGTAACAAAACATGATAAACAAACACAATTAGTTAAATGTTTAAAACAGAATCAAATGCATTTAAACATAAAGTCAGTACACACAACTGTTACAACACACAAAAGATGCCCAAAAGTGATAGTGGAAATGTTTTAGAACAATCCAATACACACAACTGTGACATCACACTTTCAATTGTCTTGGAACCACATAGGCCAATCCCTGTCAAATACAGCAAATGCTATTTGTTCTCTGTAAGCTGGGAGAGATACATCATTGATTTCGGATAGATCATGTCTTCCGGAAGCTAGGAACTGAATATACTTGATAGTGTATGTAACACCCCAAATCCGCGGGACTCGGGATGCTACGGGCGAGACCTCACAATGGGTTCCGACCCTTAGCCTGACAACAATTTCACCGGACCTTTCCAACAAGGAACAAATAAAGGCAAAACTCAAATCATTTATAATGTATGCAAGAAACTGAAATGCAAAGATACAAGGTGGAAACTCAGCCGAGTCCTCAAAACGACACAACTCTGATAAGAAAACTTAAACCGTTCAACATAATCCAATAATACGAAAACATAACCCATAAAACTTCCCCGTCCTATAATGTACGGAGACCCCGGTTGTCCACTCCTCCACCTCACTCGGCAGCGTCCCTAACCTGCAAGTCATCTACACAAACGGTTTAAAACCGTTAGCTCATATTCGAAGCATTAGAAAAGAGGTGAAGGCACATACACACATATATCACATAACACATACATACGCCAAAACACACAAGTCCGGTTTATTATCTTTTTATTATTAAGTCGTATCCCGTTCTAATTCAACTTAGGTTTGTGACACGAGAACCACCGTGGTCTCGCCTCGGTCCCTACTTACCGGCAAGGAATGGTACTGATGCATCCGACCGTTTACCCGTCCGGGCTAGTCGCCGAGAACCTCCTAGACTCTCGCAAGAGCTAGGCAGATGATGTCACCGCCCGTTATCATACACTTGGGCCAAACAATATAAAGTCGATGGTCCTATTACCGGTTTAGTTGTTTATAACATAAACAATAACATACACACACACCACCAACACACATCGATGCTAATACGTAAAATACGAGCTAAGTAAGTCCGGAGACTTACCTCGTCACCACACTCAAATCACAACACTCTCGCTTCCTTAAGGAGGAAGCCCACAACCTGCTCACAAGAGATATGCATATCAATACATGCTCACGCTCAAGAAGTCTTAGACTTCACTCTAGTGATCTAAGCAAGATCACCTAACCCTCAAGCTAGGAATGCATCCTAGGGTCCAAGGTACTCACCACACTCTCAGCACATGAAAGCAATTCACAACAGCTTATAACCTCACATGATCTTAAACCTCAGCCAAGAAGGAACAAGCTAGCCTAGAAGGTCCATCATGCTCAACATACTCAAAACCATCACTACATCGAGCCTTAAGGGCTCCTAGGTTCACAACCACTAAGTGACATCTCAAGCTACTCTAGATCCATCCTAGGCATGCTACTAACATGATATAACTACACAACTAAGGAAGGAACGAAGAGGAAGGGAGAGGAGAAGCCTACTGATGAAGAAAACGCAGCCGCGGAATCAAGCTGACGCCCCTACGGAGCAGTCACCGCCCCCGCGGCCTCCTGGTGCCGCCTGGCTCCGCCCCTGCGGTGGCCTGAGCCGCCCCTGCGCTTTCCTGGATCCGCACCCGCGGCTCTGTTTATCCCCCCCGGGGTTTCGCTGCAGAAGCCCGTCTTCTTCGTCTTCGACTATGGATCCTTGGCTCCAATGTCCTCCTCTCCTTGTTGGGTTTTCTCCAAACACCACCACTGATCTTAGACTCCTCTCCACGACCTAATCGAGCTAAGAACACATACATGCAAGGATTTGAGAGAAAAAGCTTCTCAAGAGCTTCATCCATGGCCATGGATGAAGGAGGGAAGAAGAAAGGAAAAACAACAATGAAGGAGAAGGAAGGAAGAGGAAGAAGCTTACCACACTTGATCTGGATTCCATCTACTGCAGTCCACACATGCAAGAGCTCCCAAGAAGAAAGAAGAACAAAGAGAGAGAAGAGAGGAAGAGTGGAAAGAGTAACGTGAAAGAGAAAAGAGATGAGAGAGAGAGAGAGGGGACAAGGGCTGCCAAAGGGGAGAGGGGATCAAGGGGTCAGCTGACCTCTTGTCACCTCACCTCGGAACGAGGGGTCGGAAATGACCTCTTGTCACCTCAGCTCGGAACGAAGGGTCGGAAAGCGAAAAAAAGAAAAACAACGAGTCGGCTCGGGATTTTAGGAATAAATCCCGGCACTCGGCACCTCGTGTCTACGGGAAGATCTACAAAACGCTCTAAGTCCGGAATAAAAATTTTCGGATGTACAACTCACCCCCCTAAAAACAAGTTTCGTCCCGAAACTTGCTAAACGCAGAACTCTCAGTCAAACACGTCACGTAACCACGTGGAACTCATAAAACGTCAACTATTGGCTCAAATCCAAGTCTACGTATAGAATCACATCAAGACCTCGCAAGGTACACATATACTCATACGAACTCACATAACACGTCATGGCATAAACACATAGCACAAACAAGGGAAGATCTCGGGACTAACCCGACAGTCCTATCGATGTCGCTAAATTTGCGTAAAACTCGGGATAGTTTCTCCGGATACTATACTCTGTCTCCCATGTAGCCTCATCGGCTCCTCGCCTTGACCACTGCACTCTCAGCATCGGTATCTCCTTTGATCGAAGGCGCCTCGTACTCCGCTCTAAAACTGCTATCGGATGCTCTGCAAAAGTATGGTCCGACTCGACCACTAGGTCCTCGTGGCTAATGATGTTCCTCGGGTCGTGTATGTACTCTCTCAGCTGAGAGACATGAAATACCGGATGTATACCCTCCAACTGCGGTGGCAGTGCTAACCGGTACGCCAGCTCACCGACTCTCTCCAAGATCTATAATGGACCGACATATCGGGGGCTTAACTTCCCCTTAATGCCGAATCGCCTGACGACCCGCGTCGGTGATACCCTCAACCACACCTGAGCTCCTACCCTGAACTCAAGAGGTCTACGCCTCCTATCCGCATACGACCTCTGACGGCTCTGCGCGGCCAACATCTTCTCTCGGATCAAAGCAACTCTAGTCACGTCGTCCGGTACCTGATCTGGAGCTACAACGCTAGAACCCCCCGGCTCGTCCCAACATAAGGGAGTACATCATCTCCGTCCATACAATGCCTCATACGGTGCCATCCCAATCGACGCGTGCCAGAACCTCGAGGTAAATCGCCCGTCCCTTTCCGAGATGACGGTGCCATCCCAATCGACGCGTGCCACACTCATCCATAGACCACCCGCACATGCGTGTTCTCGGTTGTCACCAATTAGCTGATAACTGACCTTCTCCCATGTCAAAGACTTACCATTCTTCTATGCTTCCATGTTACCATTCTCATGAAGGCTACCCTCTCGGGTACTCAACCTTAAACTCCGTTAGGTCATTCTTCATTCCACGCTTCCTTTTCCTTCTACGAGATAAATATACCCTTCTCGGCGTTGTTGAGTCACATGACTCGCCTTCAGAGGCTTAACCGCGCTTTGTGATATCTTGTAAGTGCGTCTTCTCAAAA
The DNA here is from genome assembly GCA_002319775.1 of Fagopyrum tataricum. Taxonomy (NCBI): domain Eukaryota; kingdom Viridiplantae; phylum Streptophyta; class Magnoliopsida; order Caryophyllales; family Polygonaceae; genus Fagopyrum; species Fagopyrum tataricum. Next base: position 22,428,196 of record CM008283.1, on the reverse strand, counting down.
TATTTAATGTTAGTTTGCATCCACGTGTTGCTCTCATCTTCTTAGGATCATCATATATACATACTTCCTCCTTTTTGGCGTTTCTTCGCCTTATCGTCATAACGGAAACCGGTCAACTCCGCGTAAATCCCACCTTGCCCTTCTTCTCATAACTCTCGTAATGTTGACTCTTCACTTAATGGTACTTCGTAAGCTTAACTTACGGTATCTTACATCTTTGACACTTGGTTCAATCACGTTCTCATCTTGACTCCAAAGCTTAGGAGTGCCTAAGGAAAGCTTCACTTCTCGTGATGGAACACCGCCTTTAACCTTGTTAAAATGCACCCATCTCCTCCTCGATTCGCATCTTTAGTTGTCCACGCGTCTTCTCGAAGAACTTAAGTTTGTTATCTCTATTGTTCTCGTCGTACTTAGTCCTCAAACACGGTAGCTCCAATGGACACTCCCCTGGTCCTGGCAGATGGAGAACTCTACGCCCGGACCTCCCAACGGTCCTATCCCCAGCCTCGGGAACGATGCTCTCGGCGACGTCCTCTACGGGAACCTTAACTACTGGTGGATCCATAATTGGCGGGTCCGCAATGGGGATACATCCCCGACCTCTCGTGCCTGGAGGTCTTCCTACTCGTCCCCGTCTCGGGACGGTAGGAGAAAGAGGGGGTCTACCCTTGGCGGGTCCTACGTAAGCGGTAGCTCTCGTACGTGCCATCTAATAGCGTATGGCGTTTACTTATGTATAAATACATAGGTAATACTTATTATCTCGGTATGATAAAACTTCTAAAGGCATAAAGGAAAGCATGATCACAATATACATCCAAGGCATACAAGCCCAAAACATCCTAAGGTCACATACATAGCTAGGTACATACAAATCCAAAAACATCCTAAGGCCATATATATAAATAACTACGTAATAATATACATACATACATCAACTCTAAAGATCTAAGTCGCCGAGGTTTGCGGATGGAGTGGTGGTCCCGTACATACTAACCCAAACCCAACTCATGCACATGATTTTGAAAACGAAAAGTCAAAACCCGTGTGGGTTCTGTTTATTCCTCATTCGGCCTTTAAAATATTGCGAGTGCCATTGTTGTCAACCTAGGGCTCTGATACCACTTTTTGTAACACCCCAAATCCACGGGACTCGGGATGCTACGGGCGAGACCTCACAATGGGTCCCGACCCTTAGCCTGACAACAATTTCACCGGACCTTTCCAACAAGGCACAAATAAAGGCAAAACTCAAATCCTTTATAATGTATGCGAGAAACTGAAATGCAAAGATACAAGGTGGAAAATCAGCCGAGTCCTCAAAACGACACAACTCCGATAAGAAAACTTAAACCGTTCAAAATAATCCAATAATACGAAAACATAACCCCAAAAACGTACCTGTCCTATAATGTACGGAGACCCCGGTTGTCCACTCCTCCACCTCACTTGGCGGCGTCCCTAACCTGCAAGTCATCTACACAAACGGTTTAAAACCGTTAGCTCATATTCAAAGCATTAGAAAAGAGGTGAAGGCACATACACATATATCACATAACACATACATACGTCAAAACACACAAGTCCGGTTTATTATCTTTTTATTATTAAGTCGTATCCCGTTCTAATTCAACTTAGGTTTGTGACACGAGAACCACCGTGGTCTCGCCTCGGTCCCTACTTACCGGCAAGGAATGGTACTGATGCATCCGACCGTTTACCCATCCGGGCTAGTCGCCGAGAACCTCCTAGACTCTCGCAAGAGCTAGGCAGATGATGTCACCGCCCGTTATCATACACTTGGGCCAAACAATATAAAGTCGGTGGTCCTATTACCGGTTTAGTTGTTTATAATATAAACAATAACATACACACACACCACCAACAGACATCGATGCTAATACGTAAAATACGAGCTAAGTAAGTCCGGAGACTTACCTCGTCACCACACTCAAATCACAACACTCTCGCTTCCTTAAGGAGGAAGCCCACAACCTGCTCACAAGAGATAGGCATATCAATACATGCTCATGCTCAAGAAGTCTTAGACTTCACTCTAGTGATCTAAGCAAGATCACCTAACCCTCAAGCTAGGAATGCATCCTAGGGTCCAAGGTACTCACCACACTCTCAGCACATGAAAGCAATTCACAACAGCTTATAACCTCACATGATCTTAAACCTCAGCCAAGAAGGAACAAGCTAGCCTAGAAGGTCCATCATGCTCAACATACTCATAATCATCACTACATCGAGCCTTAAGGGCTCCTAGGTTCACAACCACTAAGTGGCATCTCAAGCTACTCTAGATCCATCCTAGGCATGCTACTAACATGATATAACTACAAAACTAAGGAAGGAACGAAGAGGAAGGGAGAGGAGAAGCCTACTGATGAAGAAAACGCAGCCGCGGAATCAAGCTGACGCCCCTGCGGAGCAGTCACCGCCCTCGCGGCCTCCTGGTGCCGCCCCTGCGCCTATTGGCGCCGCCCCTGCGCCAGATCGCGCCGACATGCGCCGCTCCTACGGCTACTGCTGCCGCCTGGCGCCTCTTGGTGCCGCTTGGCTCCGCCCCTGCGGTGGCCTGAGCCGCCTCTGCGGTTTCCTGGATCCGCACCCGCGGTTTCGCTGCAGAAGCCCGTCTTCGACTATGGATCCTTGGCTCCAATGTCCTCCTCTCCTTGCTAGGTTTTCTCCAAACACCAACCACTGATCTTAGACTCCTCTCCACGACCTAATCGAGCTAAGAACACACACATGCAAGGATTTGAGAGAAAAAGCTTCTCAAAAGCTTCATCAATGGCCATGGATGAAGGAGGAAAGAAGAAAGGAAAAACAGCAATGAAGGAGAAGGAAGGAAGAGGAAGAAGCTTACCACACTTGATCTGGATTCCCTCTACTACAGTCCACACATGCAAGAGCTCCCAAGAAGAAAGAAGAACAAAGAGAGAGAAGAGAGGAAGAGTGGAAAGAGTAACGTGAAAGAGAAAAGAGAGGAGAGAGAGAGGGGACAAGGGCTGCCAAAGGGGAGAGGGGATCAAGGGGTCAGCTGACCTCTTGTCACCTCACCTCGGAACGAGGGGTCGGAAATGACCTCTTGTCACCTCACCTCGGAACGAGGGGTCGGAAATGACCTCTTGTCACCTCAGCTCGGAACGAAGGGTCGAAAAGCGAAAAAGGGAAAAACAACGAGTCGGTTCGGGATTTTAGGAATAAATCCCGGCACTCGGCACCTCGTGCATGCGGGAAGATCTACAAAACGCTCTAAGTCCGGAAATAAAATTCCGGATGTTACAGTGTAAATGCCACAGCTACCTCTTAAATAAGTAAAGTATAAACAATGGTATATGTAAACATATATGAAATTGTAAAATATAGGACTGAAGAAATAACTTAAGTAAACAAAAACATACCCATCAGCGTTGCTGTTGAATCCTGTCTTCCTGACAATCTTGAATGGCATATTGAGATTATCCCCTAGTCTTGTGTGACGACCATGAAGTTTCAACACATGGGGAACAAAGTAGCAAGAGGCTCTAATTCTTTCTGCAACTTATCTTCTTTCACAAGCACAGTTTGAGGATCATAAACATAAATGCACCACTCAAGTAGATTGATCTCAACAACCATCCAATGAGATTCAAGAATGTTAAATGGGGCATACATGTAATCCACTTCATACAAATCTTTTCTGAAAAGGGACGGTGCATCTCCTTTGACAACAACATACACATATTCATTAAAGTCATAAAAGTTTGCTCCAACCTCAAGAAAAGTGGCAAGTTTTGTCTTGTTGAATGTTCTTCCAAAGTTGCAATCCAAAACAACTGTGCGTGCAAATAAATCTTTGAACTCCATAATAGATTTCCTCATAAGAGCTACTACTTCATCAATAACCTGTAATAAAATGAAGATACACAATAATTTAAACACAAAGAATGCATATGCAGTAGTCAATGAATAAAAATAAATCAGTACATAAACCGAACCTCACGTAATAACATAATAACATTTACAATGCATACACAAAGTTGTGCATTAAAGTTATACTCAGTAGTCAATTAATATAAAGAAGTAAAAAGAAAAGAACATAATAACATTTATAATGCATACACAAGGTTGTGCATTAAAGTTATACTCAGTAGTCAATTAATATAAAAAGTAAAAAGAAAATAACATAATAACATAAGCACATGATAAATCAGTACATAAAAAATGCATATTCAGAAATGAAAGACATTGCAGGAAAAGGGGATGCAATTTAGAATGCATACACAAGTTTGTACTGTAAACGTAAACTCAGTACATAAGTTAGGTAATAACAATAAGTAGAAAGAAACTCAAATAATGTCAGTACATAAAGAATTTATAAAATACCTCATTCTTAATCCATCCGCTTTTCTGCAGAATTGACATTATAGAAGCCTTCGTGAAGTTAGTAGTGTACCCCGTAATTGTGCCTTTGCTCTTCTTGTCCTTGAGAAAGTTGTAGAACTTTTGTCGATCACTAGACTCTATCGTGCTACCAAAAGGAGCTTTTGGTAACTTGACATCTTGACGGTAAGGAGTTCTCTTCCACTGACTTTCTTTTCTGAGCCTCAAACCCATTCGACGGGTTGACTCTTCATCAGTAGTTTCCTCCTGACAAAACGGGTAAATATATCAAACATTAATAACTGGATTAACTTTATGTGTTATTATAACTCCTTAGCATAATATTGAAGGTGTCATTATCAAAAAGTGAATTTTCATACCTCACTTGAGTGATCAGATGGTTCAAGTGTCACGGGCTGAGTTTCCCTAACTCCAAACCGTGCGGCTCTTAGCTTGTCTCGACCCCTTGTCGTGCTAAGATCAGCCTATTCCCGATGTTGCCAACGAAAGAACTTAAGATTGATGGCTAAGAGAACTTTGAAGGCTTTGTGTGGGAAAGAAAGCTTTGTATTATAGGAGAGCTTTACAATGCTTGGATGAGAGCTTGGAACTTGGATGATCCAAATGAGGGGGTGGCACTCCCTATTTATAGCCCAAGGCCACCCCTCCTAGGAAGGTTCCGGATTTGGACAAGTCTTGGACAATCCGGATCCTTCTTGGCTAGAACTCCTTACAAGCTTCTCTACTTATCTAGAATATTCCGCAAGGCTCTAGCCATGCCTAGATGGTTCCGCATTTCTCTAGGGTCTTCCGGCCATGTCCGGAGACTTCTACGAGCGTCCCGAACGTTCCGGATGCTTCCGGATTGGTTGAGAAGCGCGGTCCGTGTCATCCTCCCCCACTGAATCCCGCGACGTCCTCGTCGCGTTGGCCTCGTATGCCTCGATCTTGTCCTTGAATTGCCACAAGGACTCGGCCGGTTCCCATGTCATCTCCGCCTCAGGAAGTCCCTTCCATCGCACTAAGTATTCGAGTCTTGGCCGCCGATACTTCTCGCGGACGACCCGATCTGACATGATCTCCTCGACTTCCTTGTCGAAAGAAGTCCGAACTCCCATTGGCGCCCTTTGAGCGTCTCCCCGTGCTGGGTCTTCCATGTCTTGGTGGTAAGGCTTGATACATGGAAGACGGGGTGTATCTTGAATTTGGACGGCAACTCGAGCTTGTAGGCGGTGCGCCCGATTCTCTTAAGAACTCTGAAAGGTCCCTCGTACCGCCGTATCAATGCCTTGTGTAGTCCGGTGTGTCGCATGATGAAGTGGAGCTTGACCATGACTAAGTCCCCAACTTGGTACTCAATGTCCCTCCTGTGTTGGTCAGCCCATTTCTTCGTCCTCTTGTTGGCTTTGACAAGGCAAGCCTGCGTCAAGTCCAACTCCTCTTGCCAACCCTTGGCAAATTTGTACGCCGCTGGTGTTGGTCCAGTGTATCCCGTTGCGATGGTACTTGGCGTACTTGGTTGGAAGCCCATGATAATCTCGAACGGACTCTTTCCCGTAGACTCGCTCCGTTGTAAATTGTATGAGAACTGAGCGACGTCCAATAACTTCGGCCAATCCTTTTGTGATGCGCTGACATAGTGCCGAAGGTAGACCTCGAGCAAGCAGTTAGCCCTCTCGGTTTGTCCGTCCGTCTGAGGATGGAAGGCGGTGGTGAACTTCAAGTCTGACCCGAGCATCTTGAACAACTCTGTCCAAAACCTCCCCGTGAACCTTCCGTCTCTATCACTGATGATGGATTGTGGCAAGCCCCAGTACTTGACCACGTTCTTCATGAACAGCTTGGCCGCCTCTTCTGCGGGGCATTCCTTTGTCGCCGGTATGAAGGTTGCGTATTTTGAGATTCGGTCTACCACCACCATGATACTCCCGAATCCGTCCGTCTTGGGTAGACCAACTATGAAGTCCATGCTAACGCTTTGCCAAGGATGGTCTGGTATTGGCAAAGGTTCCAAGAGTCCCGCAGGTTGTCGTTGCTCAACCTTGTCTTGTTGGCAAACAAGACAAGTCTTGACATATATCTCGACGTCGTCCCTCATTTGCGGCCAATAATATTTTCTTCTACAAGAGCTAAGGTACGATGCATACCTGGGTGTCCGGCCCACTTGGAGTCATGGCAATCTTTGATGATTTCACGTCTTAATCCTCCAAAGTGGGGCACATATAGCCGTTGGCCCTTGGTGAAGATCAAGTCCCGTTCGACCCAAAACCGCCTTGTTTTGCCCTCCTTGACGTATTCCCTTAGGTTCTTGGCGGTTGGGTCATGATCAAGGCCCTCCTTGATGCGGTCTTCCAAAGTCCCTATCGGTCGGCTGATGGCAGCTAACTCCGCTTTACGACTAAGAGCGTCGGCGACTAGGTTGGCCTTGCCCGGCTTGTATTCCAACTCGTAGTCGAACTCGGCAAGAAAGTCTTGCCACCTGGCTTGCTTGGGTGTTAGCTTCTTCTGGCTTTGGAAGTAGCTCGTGGCCACATTGTCTGTCTTGACCACGAATTTGGACCCTAGGAGATAATGACGCCAAGTCCTTAGGCAATGGACGATGGCCGTCATCTCCTTCTCTTGTACTGTGTAGCGCCGCTCGGTGTCATTAAGCTTTCGGCTCTCAAAAGCTATCGGATGTCCCTCTTGCATCAGGACTCCCCCTATGGCATAGTCTGATGCGTCCGTGTGTATTTCGAACGGCTTCCCATAGTCGGGCAGGGCTAGCACTGGCTCTTCGGTCATCGCCTTCTTAAGCCGATCGAACGCCTCTTGACTCTCCTTGCTCCAAGCCCAAGATATCCCCTTCTTGAGCATGTTTGTCAAGGGCGTCGTGATGTGCGAATACCCATGGATGAAGCGGCGATAATAGTTGGCTAGCCCCAAGAAAGAGCGAAGCTCGGTTACTTTAGTCGGCGGTTCCCAATCCATGATTGCCTTGATCTTGGCGGAGTCCATCCGTATGCGTCCCTTGCCGACTATGTGTCCCAAAAATGGCACCTCTTGTTGAGCGAACGAGCATTTTTCTCTCTTGACATAAAGCTCGTGCTCACGTAGTACTTGGAAGACTTGCCGTAGGTGTTCACGTGCTCCTCTAATGTGCGGCTATAGATAACAATGTCGTCCAAGTAAACTACGACAAAGTGATCAAGGAAGGGTTGGAGTACCTTGTTCATGAGAGTGCAGAATGTTGCCGGTGCATTTGTCAAGCCGAAAGGCATGACTAAGAACTCGTATGACCCATATCTCGTGACACACCGCGGTCTTCTCCTCATCTCCTTCCGCGATCCTGACTTGGTAGTATCCCGATCTTAAGTCAAGCTTGGTGAACCACCGAGCTTCCCCAAGTCTATCGAACAGGTCTGCGATGAGCGGGATCGGGTACTTGTTCTTGATGGTTAGCTTGTTGAGCGCCCTATAGTCGATGCACATGCGTAGGCTCCCGTCGTGCTTCCGCTGGAATAACACTGGTGCTCCATATGGTGCCTTGGACGGTCTTGATGTAACCGGCTTCCAATAATTCCTTAAGTTGTCTCCTTAGCTCCTCTAGCTCCAGCGGAGACATGCGATACGGTGCTCGGGCGGGTGGTCGAGCATCGGATACGAGCTCGATCTTGTGATCCACCTCCCTCTTAAGTGGGAGCTTCTTTGGAAGTTCGGGCGGCATAACATCCTTGAAGTCTTCCAAGACATGGCAGACTTCAACTGGTGTCGGGGTCTTCCCCGGATGGTGTCTCGTCCATCTGAGAGTTGCCAAGAATGTTGGTTCCTCCCGCTTTAGTCCCTTGGAAAGTTGAATTGCCGAGACTACCTTAGCACTTGGCCCCCTTTTCCCCGATATACCGGCACGATGCAACGGTGATGGGGGTCCAAGATGCATATACAGTTGGCAAATGGCACAAGGAGAGCATTGATACGATCGAGGAATGCTAAAACCAATGACTAAGTCGTAGTCGTCTAGAGGGATTACCTCAATCGTGGCCTTGCCCGACCAATCTCCCAATGATAGCTCTACTCCTTGTGCTACCCCCGAGTGTCGGGACCTCCTCGGAGTTTCACCGTCTTGATCCATCCATGACTCTTGGTGACCTCGAGCCCCCAACTTCTTTGATGTTTCCTCAGACATGAATATGTCGGAGGCCCCGGTGTCCACCAACGCGCTTACTTTAGTGCCGCCTACCATGGCGTCTACGAACATAAGTCCCCTTTTGTTGGTGAACCGCTTAGTCTTGATGGAGCTAAGCATCATGGCCCCGAGTCGCAGCTTATCGTCCTCGGGCGGGTCCTCCCGTGTTATGATGGCGCTCAACTTGTTTCTTGAAGGGCAGTCGCGCATCAAGTGCTTCTCCCCGCATAGGAAGCAACTCAAGGGTTGCCTCTCGGCTGGTCTCTTGCCCTTGTCGGTCTTGGTTGTACCGCTCCTTGTCTTTTGGCTTGGACGAGTCCTTGGATGAATCCTTGGATGACTCGTCGTTGTCCCGCCTTGGTGGCCTTCCCCGTCCTTGGTCTCCCCCACTTTTTCCTTTGTCACGGGAGAAGTTACTTCGGTCTTGGCTTTTGAATTCAATGGAGGGAGTCCGCCTCGGTCATGGCCTCGGTAAGGGTCTGAACCTTCTGTCGGTGAAGCTCTTGTCTTACCCAAGGCTTAAGCCCGTCCATGAATTGGAAGAAGGCTTCCTTCTCGTTCATGTCTGAGATCTGCAACATTAACTCCGAGAACTCCTTCACGTACTCTCCGGCGGTCCCTCTTTGAGTGAGCCTGCGAAGCTTGGCCCGGGCTTCGTCGTCGGCATAGATGGGGTAGAATTGTTTCTTGAGCTCTGCCGAGAACTCGGCCCATGTGGTGATTGGGGTCCCTCCGCGTCCTCTCGCAGGTCCTTCTACGCCACCATAATAAAGCTATATCACCGAGATATAGAGAAGCGGTACTTACCTTCTTTCCTCGTCCCGCGATCCCCGTGACGCGGAAGTATTGTTCCATGCCCCACAAGAAGTTCTCTACATCTTTGGCGGAACGACTTCCCTTGAACGTCGTTGGTTTGGGTGCGTCCACTTTCTGCAGTGGGCCAACTCCGACAAAGCCAGCCCCCACAACTGTCTTGCATGCCGCCAACTCCCTTATGACCGTCTCCCAGCTTGTCGGTCAGCGCCTCAAACTTGGCCTTGAGAACTTCATGTTCTGCGGCAAGGGTCTTGTGGGACACGTTCATGGCCCCTTTGGAACTCCCCCTTGAGTTCCTCAATAGAGGACTCCATCGTGGATTCGACGTCATCAACCCGCTTGTTGGCGTCGAAGATGGAGTCCCGCATCTCGCCCACGGCCAACTCGACTTTCTCCAGCCTAGCCTCCGTGCTTGACACCACGTCCCTTGATGCATCCCTTGCGGCCTTCTTGCCTTTCTTGCTCACATCAACGACTTCCGACACACCTCCTTGGCTAGCCATCGAAACCTCCCTTTGGAACGTTGTTGGCTCTGATACCACTTGTCACGGGCTGAGTTTCCCTAACTCCAAACCGTGCGGCTCTTAGCTTGTCTCGACCCCTTGTCGTGCTAAGATCAGCCTATTCCCGATGTTGCCAACGAAAGAACTTAAGATTGATGGCTAAGAGAACTTTGAAGGCTTTGTGTGGGAAAGAAAGCTTTGTATTATAGGAGAGCTTTACAATGCTTGGATGAGAGCTTGGAACTTGGATGATGCAAATGAGGGGGTGGCACTCCCTATTTATAGCCCAAGGCCACCCCTCCTAGGAAGGTTCCGGATTTGGACAAGTCTTGGACAATCCGGATCCTTCTTGGCTAGAACTCCTTACAAGCTTCTCTACTTATCTAGAATATTCCGCAAGGCTCTAGCCATGCCTAGATGGTTCCGCATTTCTCTAGGGTCTTCCGGCCATGTCCGGAGACTTCTACGAGCGTCCCGAACGTTCCGGATGCTTCCGGATTGGTTGAGAAGCGCGGTCCGTGTCACAAGAACCAAGTTCTCTACATCTTTGTCAGTTGAAGGGGTATTGGCTTGAGCAGCTCCAGGGGAAATAAGTTCTTTGATCAGCTTTGTAATATTAGTTTCAGTGCGCTTGCAAGCAAGAAAAAGTGTAGAATCAAGTCTGTCAAACAAAGTCCCCAAGTCTTTGGAGTATAAGACATGCTATTCTATAATCCTTGTTGATGATCAACCTTCTGAGTAAGCTTAGTTTGTTCATGTTGAATTTCCAAAAGTTTGTTCATTATATCTGATAATGAAACAGTTAGGACTTCGGGAACACTAAAAAAGTAACAATAGTCAATAGATGGCAAAACACATTACATACAAATATCAGTACATAATTGTAACGCCCGGAATTTTATTAATTTTTATCCGGACTCGGAGCACCTTGTAGTTATCCCGTAGGCCCGATATGCCGAGTGCCGGGATTTATTCCTAAGAAAATCCCGAGCCGACTCGTCGTTTTTTCCTCTTTTTCGCGTTCCGACCCTTCGTTCCGGTTAAAAATAACAAAGGGTCATTTCCGACCCCTCGTTCCATGGGGATGGACAAGAGGTCAGCTGACCCCTTGGTCCCCTCACCCCTTTTGTCAGCCAAAGTCTTCCCTCTCTCCCTCCTTGGATCACTTTGCACGTTACACTCCTTTCACTCCATCTCTTCACTCTCTTCTCTTTCCTTCTCATCTTTCTCCATGGCTGCTTGAGGATCCAAATTGTGGAACTGCAGAAGAAGATCACAGGCTGTTGGTAAGCTCTTCCCTCTTCCTTCCCTCTCTTTTCTTGCTTCTCTTTCCCCTTCTTCTTCCTTCCTCCTTCATCCATGGCCATGGATGAAGCTTGGAGATGTTTACACTCAACCCTTGGGCATGTCTAGGTTCTTAGCTCGTTTAGATCAAGGAGAGGTGCCTAAGACCCGTGGAGAGTGTTTGGAGAAGATCCAGCAAGAGAAGAAGGACTTTGGAGCCCAAGGATCCAAAGTCGAAGACGAAGAAGACAACGTTCTGCGCCAGAACCCACGGGCGGCTCAACAGGACCGTGGGAGCGGCCAGCCGCAGGGCCGGACCAGCAGGCCGCGGGGGCTCAGCACGCCGCGGGGCGGCTCGGCAGGCGCAGGAGCGGCGGCAGGCACGCCGGCGGGCGCGGCAGCGGACGGTCGCGGGTGCGGCGTGACTCGGCCGGGGGCGGCAGCGGACGGCCGCGGGTGCGGCGTGACTGGGCGCGGGTGCGGCTCCTGGAAGGCGACGCTGTCCTCCGCGGTGTGCGGCTCCTTGTTCCGCGGGGGCGGCTCTTGTGTCCGCAGGGGGCGCCGTCTTGACTCCGCGGCTGCGGTTTCGGCAACAATAGGTCCCTCCTCTCCTATCCTCTTCGTTCCTTCCTTTAGTATTGATGTTGGATTGTTAGTAGCATGCCTAGGATGGATCTAGAGTAGCTTGGAATGCCACTTAGTGGTTGTGAACCTAGGAGCCCTTAAGGCTCGATGTAAGTGATGGATATGAGCATGTGAGCATGATGGACCTTCTAGGCTAACTTGTGCCTCTTTGGTTGAGGATTACTCTTGTGGAATTATGGATTGTTGTGGGCTGTTGCATTTGTTGAGAGTGTGATGAATACTTGGTACCTAGGATGCATTCCTAGTTTGAGGGTTAGGTGATCTTTGCATAGATCACTAGAGTGAAGTCTAAGACTTTCTTGAGTGTGAGTATGTATTGATATGCATATCTCTTGTGAGCAGGTTGTGGGCTTCCTCCTTAAGGAAGCAAGAGTGTGGTGACTTGAGTGTGTGGTGACGAGGTAAGTCTCCGGACTTACTTAGCTCGTATTTTACGTATTAGCATTGATGTGAGCTTGGTGGTGTGTGTTTATGTTCTTGTTATAACATCTAAACCGGTAAATAGGACCACCGACCTTATATTATTGTTTGGCCCAAGTGTATGATAACGGGCGGTGACAATCTGCCTGACTCGGCGTTAGTCTAGGAGATTCTCGGCGACTAGCCCGGCGGGTGATATGGTCGGGTGCATCCGTACCATTTTTTGCCGGTAAGTAGGGACCAAGGCGTGACCGCGGTGGTCTCGTGTCACAACCGAAGTTGAATTAGAACGGGATATGACTAAGTAATAAAAAGATAATAAACGGGACTTGCGTGTTTTATGATGTGTGATATGTATGTGTTTGTGCCTTCACCGCTTTTCTAATGCTTAGAATATGAGCTAACGGTTTTAAACCGTTTGTGTAGATGACTTGCAGGTTAGGGATGCCGCCGATGAGGTGGAGGAGTGGACAGCCGGGGTCTCCGTACATTATAGGACGGGGACGTTTTTGGGTTATGTTTTCGTATTGAGGATTATGTTGTACGGTTTAAGTTTCGTATTGGAGTTGTGTCGTTTTGGACTTTGTTGAGTTTCCACTTTGTACCCTTTACTTTCCGTTTCCGCATCATTAAAAAAGATTTTCAGTTTTTGCCTTTATTTTGTGCCTTGTTGGAAGGTCCGGTGAAATTGTTGTCAAGCTAAGGGTCGGGACCCATTGTGAGGTCTCGCCCGTAGCACCCGAGTCCCACGGATTTGGGGTGTTACAATAATCAAAATGCAATTCAGTACATAAATAAGGCATATTTGTTATCATGAATAATCAATTTGTAACGTCCGGAATTTTTAAAAAAAAAATAAAAAAATAGATATATTTCTTTTCCTTTTTCCGTAAATTATCTTTACGAAAGTGTTCGGAAAATATTCCAACCCGTAACATCCGTTATGAAATTATTTAACGAGTTTTGATTTTATTATATTTATTTTATTCTTTTTCCTCTCCTTTTTCCACATCACCCGGGCCCCACGTCAGCTGGCGCCACGTCACCGGGCCCACCTCCACGCTGGCGCTTTCTTTTCTTCTCCACGCAGGCCTCTCTCCCGTCCAGCTGCCTCTACGTTTAGCCTTGCAGGAGCACTTCTCCACGCAACTAGCTGCCCAGCCTCTGCACCACTCCTGTTCCTCTCTTCCCTGCAGCCCGACTCCTCGACCTTGGGCACGCTCTTCTGCACACGGCTGCAACCCTGTGCCGACCTCTCGTCCCTCACACCTGCACCTTGGCCCAGCTCCCTGCAACGACCCCGCGGCACTCCCCTCTTCCTCATTTCACACTCACCTCCTCACTCTTCCTCGTTCTGCACCCCTCTGCAACTCACCAGCCCTCTCATCCCCTCACCTCGCCTCGAACTCGACGGAGAAGGAGCTGCTACCGCCCCAGCAAAGCCGGAGAAACCAACCTCTTCCCCTGCTTCTCTTCCCCCTTCGGTTCGAGCTTCTCCGGAGAACGCCAGCCACCACACCGCCACCATCAACACCGCCGAGAAAGAGCCTCCCCGCTGCCCTAGGAACCACCGTCAAGCCTCGCCTCCACGAGCTCGCCGGGAAGGACGCCAGAAGCCGGCTCTGCATCTCTCGGTCGCTGGAGTTTGCCCTCGCCGGAGCTAGAGGCCGGCCGCCACCCGTCTATAGCCGCCAGGGGAGCCAACGGAGTCGCCTTCCTCCCGGCCGAGTCTCCCTGCCGCCGCCGCAGGTCTGGAACAGCCTTTTGGCTAATTAAATCGGGCCCCCCTCTCTTTTGGTATTATTAAATTTCAGCCCCCTCAGTTTTGTGTTAATTGCAGTTTATACCCAGAGTTTTGGTTATTACAGTTTTGACCCAGATTTCTGAATTATAGCATTTATACCCTCGGATTGGATTTTTGTCGGAAAATTGCCCAAGGTTTTAATCGTGGTTTTAGGACCAAGTTGCTAGTATCGAGCTTTTGCCCCGGAAGGGTAATTACGGGATTTTAACGTTGGCTTTTGGAAAACGAGTTTTACCTTAGGACTTTATATATATTATTGTATGATCAAATTTAGCGTATGAGCTAAATTTGTTTAGTTTTTGGTGCTAGGTTCCGAAGCCCGATAAAGGCCAACGAATCCAAATCGACATCCATAGATCGTCTTCCATCCTTTGATGTCACGTGAGTACCCTCTCCCTCGAGCTAATAATCTTACCTCGATCTAGTTATGATGAGTAGTATCATGTTAGGTTGGATCTAGCATAACTTAGAGTGAATGCCATGTAGTGGCTTTTGAGATCTTAGGAGAGTGTGATGAGTGTGTGGTAGACCTCGTAGGCTTTTACGTCGTTCTGACTGCGATTATGATAGACTCTAGGATGCGGTCCTAGAAAGTGAGTCAAATGATCTTGCGTAGATCATTTGTGTGGAAGTCCTAGACTTCTTGAGTTGAGCGGGTTTTTATGATATCTTGTTGTGAGCAGGTTGTATACTTCTTCCCAAGGGAAGCGAGAGCGTTGTGTGAGTTAGCGTTTGGGACGAGGTAAGTCTCCGGACTTACTTAGCTCGTATTTTATGTATTGGCATTGCTATGTTTTGGTGGTGTGTGTTTATGTTATGTTATAACGATTAAACCGGTAATTAGGACCACCGACCCTATATGTATATGTTGGCCCAAGTGTATGAGAACGGGCGGTGACATCACTGCCTAGCCTTGACTGGGGCTAGGAGGATCTTGGCGACTAGCCCGGCGGGTATACGGGCGGGTGCATCCTAGCCATTCCTTGCCGGTAAGTAGGGACCGAGGCGAGACCATTGGGGTCTCGTGTCACAACAGAAGTTGAACTAGAATGGAATACGACTTAATAATGAAAGATAATAAACCGGACTTGTGTGATTTATGTTTTGTGTTATGGATGTGTTTGTGCCTTCACCGCTTTTCTAATACCTAGAATATGAGCTAACGGTTTTAAAACCGTTGTGGAGATGACTTGCAGGTTAGGAATGCCGCCGAGTGAGGTGGAGGAGTGGGCAGTCGGGGTCTCCGTACATTATAGGACGGGGATGTTTTGAATCATGTTTCATGTTCTTGTTTATGGATGTTGTCGTACGTTTAGACTTCGTATCAGATTATGTTGTTTTGAGGACTCGGCGGAGTTTCCAAGTTGTAGTTTCTTACTTTTCGGTTTCCGCATACATTAAAAACGTATTGAGTTTTCGCCTTTACTTGTGCCTTGTTTGAAGGTCCGGTGAAATTGTTGTCAGGCTAAGGGTCGGGACCCATTGTGAGGTCTCGCCCGTAGCACCCCGAGTCCCGCGGATTTGGGTGTTACACAATTAGTAATGAATACACAAGTAGCAGCCACAAAATAGAAATTAAAAATTGCAAAAGAAGGGGAAATCATTTATAAATGCATACACAAGGTTGTGCCTTAAACGTACACTCAGTAGTCAATGAATAAAAATAAGTAAAATAAAATCGCAACATAATGACATAATAAAGCAGTACTTAAAAAATGCATATTTGGTATCATGAATAATCATTTCTTAATGAAAACACAAGTAACATTCAGAATGAGAACTGAAAGTCAATGGAGAAGTAGGGAAACCAAGTTATAATATATACACAAGATTGTACCTTATACAGAAAGTCAGTACATAACGTGAATTAATACAAAGTAGTGATACATAAAGAACAGATATAAACACTCACTGTGTCATTTTAGGAATTTCCCCCTCAGTCTCTTTGAAATCTCTTCTTCAGAAGGTTTATCACCAGTAGGAGGGATAAATGGTTCTTTTCCTTTAGCCTTCTTCCTTGAAGAACTAAAAAAAATGGAACAATATTAAAAATTAAAGTAAGCAATGAATTGAAAATGTGTAATTCAGTTTTGACCATGACATACGGTGAAGTTGGCGGAACAGGAAGTGTTTCTGAAGCCTTCCTCTTGACATGCTTGGGGACTTGTTTTTTAACAGGTTCTTTAATCAGAATTGACTTACCCCTTGTCCTTGGGGGTGTAGCAAAGTCATCACCTTCTGAAGCTTCTGGAATAGATTTTTTGGAAACTTTCGTCTGAGCCTTCTCACTGCATAATAGCATAATAATGAAACATCAAAAAAGAAACAATGCATAGGTGTAATAATATGTATGCTATGAAGAAACAGTTACACAAGGACAAGCATAAAAACTGTAAGAATATCAATACACAAGCATAATTTGAACTTACCTAATAACAGTTTCTAACTTCTCAGAAACTGGACGATGAATATGAATGATAGAAGGTTCGAAACCCTGTTCAAATAGAACATCAATTCTTTCATCAACAACCTCTTCTTCCACCAATCACCATCATCATTCTCAAAACTTCCTTCCACAGTTTTGATGTCTTTTTTAGTGAGGGTATCAACAATGGCTTTGATATCAGATATGCCGGGAAATGGCTTTCCCTTTTGAAATTTCGATTTTCACCGTCTACAGATTTGTGCAGCATTTTCATCAATAATAGTTGCAAATTCCATGCCAACCTTTGGCATAGAATGAAAAGCAAGCAGCTAGAAAAAAAAGAAGAAGCAATACATAAAATGGTTAATAGATTGAATAAAATTTGAAGAAATGGTAAACTGAATAAACTGATTAACCTGTAAAGCAAGTGGAAACCCTCCAATATTGTAGCCACCGCTTGGCCTCTCCTTACCAGCCTCACAACTTTGCAAAAACCGCTTGGTTTGAATGAAAGGAATGCCGAACCCAAGGGTAAGCATTGAAAACATCCAAATTACTAACAAGATTGATGGTCTGCTTGTTGACCATAGTCTTCTTGTCCTTGGAGGCAATAACGCCTTCAACAAAAATAATTAACGCCATTTTCAACTTAAATGGTGAGTCCTCTAGCTCCTTATTAAATAAAGCTTCCAGTTGGTCATTGGTACAATGATCATGACCAACGACATCAACCATATCAACATCTTCAATTTGTTCTGCTTCACTGAGACCTTCATCACCACAATGCATCCCAGTAATGTTTTTAAATTCCGTTAATCCGAAACGGATTAAGGTGTTATTAACACCAAACCACATTGAGTAGTTCCGATTGGTAACTACTTCCCTCAGTAGCATGAAGTGAATTAATTGGTTGGACAACTTCAACTTTGTGCTCATTTCAATAATGTCCTTAAAACACCAAACTTAAAAGTTTCTTTGTCAGCAGAGAAAGTTGAGCTAAAATGTGAGGGATGAGAAGCATCCGACTGTAACAGTTTATGCGTGCGGAAACATTTTTCTCTATTTCATCCCACTTGTATTGAAACTGAGAAATAAAAAGCAAGCATATATAGGAAGGTAGTAATGAAGTCGAAAACAATTGTTTCATGAAAACATATGTCTGCTATGTAGTTGTGTACACACAATAAGAAAATGATAAATACAGAAAACAATACAAAGCCGTATGTAGTTATGTACTCACAATGAACAAATAATAACTACATAAAACAACATACATAATAACAAAAGATACATATATATATATATATATATATATATATACCTCTTGTGGGGGGTCAACTTTTTTGAATTTCGGAGTTTTGCCTGAGTTCTTATTACCAGGAATTTTCATACGAGGCATTTTTTAACACTACATAAGAAACACAATGTTAAACAAACAGTATATAGATAAATTTTTCTTAATCAGATAACAAAAAAGATGGTTAACAATACATGCAACCAACATAACCACAACCTCATATATATATATATATATATATATATATATATATATATATATATATATATATATATATATATATATACACACACACATTAAACTTCGAATAAACAAAAACAAGAACCTAATATGTGTATGTATGGAAAAACTAAACACAAACGAACTATAGAAAAGCGTTGTAAAACGTAACCTGAAAAACAAGAGACAAATACATGGAAATTCAGAAACATTAGGTTTGTATGAAAAAAAAACTAAAAAAAGAGCTGGATGTACGCAATCTATCTCCTAAACCCTAATCTGAACACAGAAAGAGGGAAAACAAGTAAAATAAGAATTAAATAAACCTAATGAAAATTAAGTTACGAACCTATTGAAATTTGAGAAAATAAAGGTCGAAGAAGAGGAGAATGCAGAAGATAGGAGAATCGTCAAGAGATTGGTACAGATTGAGCAAGAAGAGATGAATCGTCGATGAAATTGGGAGGGAGATGAACCGTCGATGAACTTGGGAGGGAAATGAAGTGATTTTTGTAAGTGATTTGAGTGTTTACTTTTGCCGCCTATGGCCCGTCACTTCTCGCAGAAGATAGTTCGGCTGCAACGATACCGAAATAATTAATTCGTTTTAAAATTTCTGATCAAATACCGATATTGCCCTTGTTAAAAGAAGGAAATATCACAATGGCAGCGGGCCATTTGAAGCTTTTTTAATCCGAAAAATAGAAAAGGCCTGCTTGGTATCTACATAACCCAAAAAGTCCTACCCCATCACCATCACTTCTTCATCTTCAACATCAACGATATCATTTAGGGTTTCTCGTTGAACACCCCAAATCCGCGGGACTCGGGTGCTACTGGGCGAGACCTCACAATGGGTCCCGACCCTTAGCTTCACAACAAGTTCACCGGACCTTTCAACAAGGCACAAATAAAGACGAAAACTCAAACGTTTTTAATGTATGCGGAAACCGAAAAGTAAGAAACTACAACTTGGAAACTCAGCGAGTCCTCAAAACACACACTCCAATACGAAAACTTAAACCGTACGCATAAACAAAAAGGTAACCCAAAAACATCCCCGTCCTATAATGTACGGAGACCCGGCTGTCCACTCCTCCGCCTCACTCGGCGGCATCTCTAACCTGCAAGTGATCTACACAAACGGTTTAAGACCGTTAGCTAATATTCTAGGCATTAGAAAAGCGGTGAAGGCACAAACACATCCATACACAAAACATAAGTCACACAAGTCCGGTTTATTATCTTTCATTATTAAGTCATATTCCATTCTAGTTCAACTTCTGTTGTGACACGAGACCCCAGTGGTCTCGCCTCGGTCCCTTACCGGCAAGGAATGGTGCGGATGCATCCGCCCGTATACCCGCCGGACTCGTCGCTGAGAACCTCCTAGACCCTGCCAGGGCTAGGCAGATGATGTCACCTCCCATTATCATACACTTGGGCCAACACATATATATATAAAGTCGGTGGTCCTAATTACCGGTTTAATTGTTATAACAAAACATAAACATGCACCACCAAACACACATCAATGCTAATACGTAAAATACGAGCTAAGTAAGTCCGGAGACTTACCTCGTCACCAAACCCAAGTCAACCACACTCTTGCTTCCTTAAGGAGGAAGCCCACAACCTGCTCACAAGAGATATGCATATCAATACATACTCACACTCAAGAAGTCTTAGACTTCACTCTAGTGATCTACGCAAGATCACCTAACCCTCAAACTAGGAATGCATCCTAGGTACCAAGTATTCATCACACTCTCAACACAAGCAATAGCCCACAACAGTCCATAATTCCACAAGAGTAATCCTCAACCCAAGAGGCACAAGCTAGCCTAGAAGGTCCATCATGCTCACATGCTCATATCCATCACTTACATCGAGCCTTAAGGGCTCCTAGGTTCACAACCACTAAGTGGCATTCCAAGCTACTCTAGATCCATCCTAGGCATGCTACTAACATGATCCAACATCAATACTAAGGAAGGAACGAAGAGGAAAGGAGAGGAGGAACCTACTGTCGAAGAAACGCAATCGCGGAGTCAAGCTGGCGCCCCGGCGGAGCAGGAGCCGCCCCTGCGGAACCAGAGGGGCGCCCCCTGCGGCGCTGCCGGCCGCACCCGCGGCCACTTCGAGCCGCACCCGCGGCGGTGCTGCCGCTCCGCGGCGGTGATGTGCCGCTCCCCGCGGCCGTGATGAGCCGTGATCCTGTCGCCGCCCCGCGGCCATGCCGCGCCGCACCCACGGCGGTGTTGTGCCGCTCCCGCGGCCGTGCTGAGCCGCCCCTGCGGCCGTCCACGCCGGCCGTGATGATCCGCCCCGCGGTCGTGCTGCAGAACATCGTCTTCTTCGTTTCGATCGTGGATCCTTGGCTCTCAAGTGCTTCTTCTCTTGCTGGATCTTCTCCAAACACCCACCACTGGTCTTAGGCACCTCTCCTCGACCTAATCGAGCTAAGAACACAGCCATGCAAGGAGTTGAGTAAAAACCACTCAAAAGCTTCATCCATGGTTATGGATGAAGGAGGGAAGAAGGAGGGAGAAAGACAGCAAAGAAGAGAGGCGAAGGAGAGGAAAGAGCTTACCAAAACAAAGCTAGAACTTCTCCACTACAGTCCACAGTCCAAGCTTCAAGCAAACATGGAGAAGAGAAAGAGAAGAGAGGAGAAAGAGGAGAAGATAAGGAGTGTGTGAGTGACTAACGTGAAATGAAAGCAATGGGAGGAGAGAGAGAGGACAAGATGGCTGAAAGGGTGTGGGGATCAAGGGGTCAGCTAACCTCTTGTCCCTCCCCACGGACCGAGGGGTCGAAAATGACCCTTTGTTATTTTTAACCCGGAACGAAGGGTCGGAACGCGGAAAAGAGGAAAAACGACGAGGGTTAGAAGAAATCGTCAATGGCCAGGAAGAGAGAGCGAGAAAAGAGAGAGGTAAGTGAACCAATGAAAAAAAAGCTCATACTATTATATACCTGCATACTTATAGTTAAAAGTATAAATTATGGGTACACTTTGTATCCATAATATTAAAAAAATGCATTAATAGCTCCATTATTTCTTTTTAAATTTGTAGACTCTTAAAAAAAATTTAAAAAATTGTTTATATTTTATATATAAATTTTTTATTTTATTCCGAAAATAAAAATAAAATTGTTTTTTATTTTAATTCAAAATATAAAAATTATATATTTAAACTAATTCTATTATAAATTTATTAGTTTTAAATTTAATGAAGTCATAATTATTTTTAAAATTTATTTTTTTGGATTTTTTAATTATTTATAATAAATTTTTAATGTAATATATTAAGAATGGGTATAAAGAGAAAACAAATAAAATCATAAGGATACCAAGAGAAATTTTTAAAACTTGGTGAACACCAAGAGAAAAAGTTCAAACCTGAGGGCACCAAGAGGAAAAACCCTTAATTTTAAGTTGAACTTTTATATCTTTACCAAAAAACTTTTATGTTTTGGTTTAATGAGGGAATTAATCATACCAAAAAAAAAAAGAGAATTAAATTTGGGCATTAATAAATCCTATGCAATTTTAACATGAATCAAATAATAAGACGGGGATATAGCTAGAGCTCAAAAATAAGTCATGCAAATTTTGAGCGGTTTGGTTGCTAAAAAATAAAGCTCGTTACAAAACATAGGATGATATAAATGTTATTTAACAACACATAAACTCAACCGTTAATTTGGAGTCTATTTTGTTGGTTCAAAAAAGTTAGATTGATTTGATTTATGTAGTTCATATACTCTAGAAGACCCAATACATGATACATTATACATTTTTCGATATTCGATTAAAATTAATTATAATACTTTTTATTATTATTTTAATATCTTATATGTGGGTCATTGACCTGCTATATATGAATTACTTTGACATTAAGTTCATTTACTAATTGAATCAAGTTGAATTCTTTAACTAAAATGAAATTTATTGATACTATTATCTCAAAAAGGGTGATTTTGGTGAGCATGCACTCTTTAATAGTGCGTAAAAACTAAAAAGTATACATATTATTTTTATAGTGTGTACAAAATATGCACTTTATTTTGTAGATGAATGATTTTTATAAATAATCTTAGAAAGAAGAGAAAAAGAAATGGGAATGTAATTTGTTTAGTTAAATGATATATTTAATAATCCTATGAAGAAGAAAAAACATTTTTTATTTTGTTACCCAATATCTTAATACCCAAGTGTGGTACCCAATGCGCGTCCAACCGTAATACACAATATGTTAATATTCAATATGTTAATACACAATCTATCTTAATACTTAGATGTGATGCCCAATATGTCAATATTTAACCGTAATACTCAATAAATCAATGCCCAAGTCTAATTCATTATGTTAATACTCAAGTATGATACTCAATATGTTAATATCCAATGTAATAACATAATACTAATATGTTAATACTCAACCTTCAC
This sequence comes from Fagopyrum tataricum, assembly GCA_002319775.1. Taxonomy (NCBI): domain Eukaryota; kingdom Viridiplantae; phylum Streptophyta; class Magnoliopsida; order Caryophyllales; family Polygonaceae; genus Fagopyrum; species Fagopyrum tataricum. Next base: position 22,405,785 of record CM008283.1, on the reverse strand, counting down.
ATACTCAACCTTCACATACCCAACTTCAAATACTCAACTTCACGCACCCAACTTCACTCAGTTACTCAATGTTAGTTACCCGGTTCTACATACCCAATTTATCTTTTTGGGACAATTTATGAAATTTCAGAGATTTGGGTCATTCCCTGCGATTATAACTTTGGGTAATATTTTATAATTATCTTTTTAGAAAAAAAATCTGCAAATTCAGAAAGTTGGACTATTAATGCAATTACAAAATATAGGAGCTTTTGTAATTTCATTAAAATTTCATCTTCCCCATATAATCTAGGATTTCTATTGAACGCAATCGACAATTGCGGCAAGCTCCGGCGACGGCAGGCGAGTGGAGGAGATCCGGGCTTTTTCCATCGTTCTTCCGCTCTGGTCTAGCCCTATCATTTGCCTTGGAGTTCTCTTGTCTCCTACACTTTAATCCCACAAGTTGCTTATCTTCAATCTGCGTTAATTGCTCTATAGATGTCGAAGCTTCAATCCCGCAAGCTACAGTGGTAGGTTAGCCACTATAGACGTAGCTTCAACCTGTATTGACTTCCCTCCATTATTGGCACCTCTAATGGGTTGAGTATCGTTACCCATAACATATTTTTTTTTTGAAAAGAGGAAAGCTGTTAGATTAGGCTACCTTCTCGAGGTAGTCCAACCTAAAGCATCTTTGTAGATGAGAACATTAAGTTCGGGATCATCAGAAAAACTGGTGTTGGTGGTTGAGATTCCCAAGTGGGTCAATCGGTTGGCAACACATCTGATTTCTTTGAAACATGTCTGATCTGAATTTCGTCAAAAAAACATAGATCTAGTTTGGAGTCGAAAATAATCATCTTGACATCTCGTGGATAGCTTCACAACCCTTGGAGTTGTAACACCATAAACCCGTAGGACTCGGAGTGCTACTGGGCTAGGATCTCACAATGGATCCTGACCCTAGCCTGACAACAATTTCACTGATCTTACAACAAGGCACCGATAGATTAAAACAAAACATAAAACTGATATGTATATATATCAAAAAGGTAATACAATATACCGTTGAGCACAAACCAAAACCATATTGTACAACAAAAGAACCCATATCCCCGATAACGCCCCAGTGTACGGAGCCCTCAGCGGATCACCCACTCTGAATCACTCTGAATCACTCTGCAGCTCTCCTATCCTGCAAAGTGTTTACAACACGGTATGAAACCGTTAGCTAACCATACACAAATATAGGAATATGCTAGAGCACAAACACACATCAGAAATCTTAACACATCATCATGCTTTCACACATTTACCCTGTTCATTATCTTTATAAAGTCCAGCAATCAACTCATATATAAATATCCATATAAACATAAGTGACACGAGGAATATAACCCTCGCCTCTGGGTACTATAACCAGCTGGAATGGTGCCTGGAACACCTCCTCGTGTACCCTAAGGGAATGGAGAGTGCCCGAACCGTTTATCAGGTCTGGCCTGACCACAGAGAACCCTCAACTCCCAGCGGGATGAATGGAAAAGTTGTCACAACCCTACAATGGGCAATCAATACATCATATGTCGGTGACCATCATAACACATGCTATAAACATATAACACACACCACTCATGCACAACATCCTATAAAGGAATGACAACTAAGTCCCACGGACTTACCTCAACCTCGTAGTCGTCTCACTGGATCAACCCTCAACTCAGTCCACTCCAACTGGAGGATAACACGGCCTATACAAGGCATACATACATATCAAACTCCTATCACACAAGGGTCACACCTAGACCCAAGGGATCCATTAGGGGATCATATCCAACTCGTAAACCTCAAAGCCCTAACTGACATTTCCGTATCATACACATCAACATCCGAATCCTAGCATGGTATTAATTTTCTCATACTAGAAAGGAAAGGAACTACCTAACTATAGGTAGCCCCAGGACAAGACGCACCTGCGTGATCTAAGGACGCAGGGGCGGAACGCAGGCAACCGCGGGCGCGGTGACACTCAGCCGCGGGGCGGTGACAAGGATCGCTGGCAACGCAGGCATGGCGCAGACGCTGCGGCACGTCTTTCGCAGGGGCGGTGACTTCTGGCCGCGGGGGCGGCGACAGTGCAGAATGAAACCTCGCGGCTTCTCTTTAGCTCTTCACGTGATCAATCACGTCTACTCTCTTCCAGATTCATACACATGCCACAACATACACATACAAACATCAATCCTACATTCAATCATCTAATCCTAAGCTAAGGAAGAAGAAGAACAAGAAAGGAAGAAGAGAAAGCAATAAGATCCTTACCACACTTGTGGTCTATGGCTGCAGGGGAAGATCACACACACACTAGCTGGCCTCAAGCCTAGAACCAACAACCGTCAGCATCCATAGCATCAAAGCCATCTCAAACTCTCTTGTAAACTTCAAGAGAACTCATACACAAGATCAAACTCAAGGGAAGAAGAAGGAGAAGCAAGAAGGACGTGAAACTGGATTGGAAATGTGAAGAAACCCTTGCTCAGCAAGGTGAAACGGGAGAAGTAAGGTAAGGTAAAGCACGGGTCAAAGGGTCAACAAAACCGGCTGCAGCCGCCGGAAACCGCAGGGGCGGATTTCCTGGCCGCAGGGGCGGAACAACAGGGGAGCCGCAGGGGCGGCCTCACAGACCCGCGGGGGCGGCTAATGCCAAAACTAGCTCCCAAAACTAAGGCTCTTACAGGAGTGCCCTAATAACACACAGGTTGTCACCTTCGATTTCAATCTTTTTAATATGCAGTTTCAAATTTCCTATTGTAAACCGGCCTTAAGAGCGAATGCTTCAGCTTTTATGACTGAGTTGAAGTTATTCTTCTTTGCATCAAGGCTAATAACTTCTCCATTGTGGTTTCGAATAACAAAACCAATGGATGTTATACCCGAATCAAGTTTTGATACGTCAAAATTGAGTTTATGGAACCTTGGTTTTGGTTTTTCCCATTTAATATTGTGTTTTTTCCTTGTTGATGCGTTAAAGTCCTTTTGTTGTTTTTTAATGTCGTAGTCATCTTTGTTTGTTATTTTAATTTTCCAATTATGGAATTTCTTTTTAATGAAAGCAATTACATATTTATCAGGTCCAATTGGTTCATTATTAAAGATAATTTTGTTCCTAAAAATACAGATGCCCCACCAAATAGTTGCGAGGAACTCGAACTTGTTTGTTCCAATTTTGTTTTTCACTTTCTGTAGGATTTCATGAGCTTTTTTATTTTGTAATTCTTATTTTATTAAGATCATTCAAAATTGTTCTATCGACTTTATTAATTATTTGTTTAGTGAAGGGGCATTCGATTATCAAGTGGGTCAAGTCTTCCCGATGATGGTTGCAGAGTTCTCATTGTCTTGTTAGTGGTGTCATTGTTATCCAACTGTCATGCCAGAAATTGATTGTTTTGCCATCATCGACTTGCCAAATGATGCCTTTTTTGAATTCAGATTTAAGCTTCATAAGGTTATTCCATTGCCATGAAGCTGGCCCTTTCTTTTGGTAATGGAGAATGTTCCGGTTTTTCAAGTATTTTTTGTTGATAATTTTAACTCATATATTGGTTGGTTCCGCAACAATTTTCCATAAAAGTTTCATTTGAAGGGCTTTATTTGTGGTTAGAGATTTTCTCAATCCCAAACCACCACTCTTTTTTGATTTGCATATTGTATCCCATTTTATAATAGGTCTGTGTTGGTCTCCTTTATTCCAGAAGAATTTTTTGTAGGTTTTATCGAGTTCCTCCATGTTATGTTTTGGTAGCATGAAACTTTGCATAACAAAAGTCGGTTTGGTTGCCAGATTATGTTTTATGAGGGTATTTCCGCCTTCTTGGAATAAAGAGTTTGCTTTCCATTTAAGAAGTTGTTGTTTTGATTTAGTATTAATTTCACCAAAGGTTTCCTTTGTCACTCTTCCATTTATAATTGGGCATCCAAGATATTTGTCGAGGGTTGTAGTATGGCACATCCCCAACATGTTTTTTAGTTGGGTCACATTGTTCTCGCTTGTGTTTTTTGTTGTTTGGAAAGCGGATTTTTCGTAGTTAATTTTTTGTCCTGATATGGAGCAATACATCTTGTAGCATTTGTGTGAGGACTTCAACTCCCAAAACGAAGAGAAAAGGAGATAAAGGGTCCCCTTGTCTGAGTCCTTTTTCAGGAAAGAATTGATCAGTTGGTCTGTTATTAACAAGGACAGAGAAAGAGATTGTGGTGATACACTCCTTAATCCTTCCTACAAATTTGTCATTGAATCCGAATTTTGTAAGAATTTTGATGATGAAATCCCAATTAACTTGGTCATATGCTTTTTCCATATCGAGTGAAAATTTTCGTGGGAAATCATAATATTATCATGGATAGATCTGTTAGCCACGAAAGCTCCTTGAAGAGGGTGAAAGAGTTTTTCCATAATGGATTCCATTCTTTTAGTAATTTTTTTTGCAATAATTTTATAAATTGTATTGCATAGACTTATAGACCTAAAATGGTTGATTGTTGTAGGATTATCCATTTTTGGGATCAATGTTATAAAAGTATGGTTGATTTGTTTAAGCATTATCCCGCTTCTAAAGAATCCTTTTACCGCTTTAGAGACGTCGGTACCTACTATGTGCAAGTATTTTTGGTAAAACCCAGCCGGTATACCATCGGGTCCCGGAGATTTGTCACATCCTATATCGAACACCGCATTTTTTATTTCTTCGTTAGATGGGGTTTTTGTTAGAAGCAAATTATCCTCGAACTTACTTTGGTTTTGATGACTCGGAGGTTGACTTCGAGCATAGCATGGTCAATAGGTGTTTTTGAGAATTTACATTTGAATTCCTTATTTACCTCCAATCGAATATCAACCTCAGAAGAGAGGATTGATCCCGTTCTGGTTTTTAGCTCTTTTAGTTGTTTTCGGTTTCTCCTTCCGGTAGCAATGCGGTGGAAGTGTTTGGAGTTCGAATCCATATTTTTTAGATGCGTGTTTTTTGATCTTTGTCTCCAATATCTTTGCTGGAAAGAAAGAAGTATGTTTTGTTTAGTTAAGAGATTTCTTTGGGTTATATCAAGAATTTGGTTTAGGGTGTTTGTTTGATTATTTTGGATTTCCTGTAATTTTAACTCCACCTCCTTTAATTGTTTGAAGATATTACCAAAATTAGTTTTACTCCACTCTTTTACCTTTGTTTTCAAAAGTTGTGTTTTCTTTGTCAACTTAAACATTTCATTCCCCATAAAGATGGAGCGCCAAGATTGTTTTACAATATTTTCAAATGATTTACGTTTAGTCCACATCATTTCGAATTTGAACGGGTGAGGGGTAAAGGTTTCCACTCCAGATAACTCCAAAGAAATTTGGTAGTGGTCCGAGATGGTGAATGCATGGTTTTTTGTTTTAGATTTGGGTACCATTGTGTGATTTGGTGATGAACAATCACTCTATCTAATTTTTCAAAGAGGTTATTCGGCCCATCACGTCTTTTCCTCCAAGTGAAGTTGTTCCCTATAGTTTGGGTATCTTCCATATTGCAGGAATTTTTGAAGTTCACTAATCTGTTGAATCTATTTGAGTTGGTTGGAGCTCCTCCTTGCTTATCGGACTGTTGTTGGATTTCATTGAGGTCTCCCATTAAGATGCACGGATGAGATGAATCTTGGATGAAAGAGGTGAGTGAGTTCCAAAAGTGGTTCTTATTGGCTTCTTGAGGAAGGGCGTATGCAAAAATGATGTTCATCTTTCGATTTAGATTATTACATGCAAATTCAATGCATATAAATCTATCATTTTTGTAGATGAATGTGATAGTTTGGTTTTTTAGTTGGTGACATTTCCATAGAAGGCATAATCCTCCCGCTTTTTCAACGGCAGGGCAATAAACTATGTTGTCAAATCCGGCGGATCTGCAAAGATGGTCTTCGGGAGGTTTTTCGGATTTAGTTTCTGCTAAGGCAATAATATTGATCTTATGGATTTTGCAAATAGCGTCGAGGTTTGTCCAGAGGGTACTCCGGCCCATTCCTCTAATGTTCCAGAAGCTAGCTATCATTTACACCGGATGGTAGGGGTAGAAAGTAGGAAGGCTGAGCAACCCGTTAAACCTACATTCCGTGTCATTATTTCTTTTTTTTGGATTATACTTTTTATTTTACCTTGGGAGAGGTATAAGCCTAATTTTGTACATTTACTTGAATGCAATAATTGTGGTATGATAAACTTGGTGATTTTCTTTTTTGGGGATAACCAAGAATTTTCCAAGGTTCTCAATCCCTTGAAGCATCTTTTAGATATTGAAACAATGTGGGGTTTGATAGTAAAATAAACATCTCTTGAGAATGTCTTATCATAGGTACACGAAACTTTCCTTGAACGCATCGTATTGTTGAGATGGCAGTTTGAGTTTGGTAAAGTTGCAAGGTTGGAAGCGCAAATATTCTTTCATTTTATTTTTGCAAGATTGGTTATGTATGTTATGACTTATATCGTTGTGATCATGAAGACACAACAAAAAGGGGTAAAAATAGGCGGTGCACCAATAATAATTTTGGTTCAAAAGAATAATTTCCGTAAGTGAAATTTTGTATTTGGTCCATGACTTAAAAATAGTAAAAAACCGTGTAATTTGTGAATAGCATTTGCAAGACAACGTCTTATATGAATGTTTTTGGCTTTTGACATCAATTGGCAGTACGTTCCATGGTCTTTCCCGTAGAGTGTTTTTATTGGGCCATTGGGTGACCAAGCCCAAAACTTTTTGAGAGCACCTGTGATTGATGATTGTAACACCCCAAATCCGTAGGACTCGAGGTGCTACTGGGCTAGGATCTCACAATGGATCCTGACCCTTGCCTGACAACAAGTTCACTGGATCTTACAAATAAAACATAACTGTACATAATAAAAGATCCCATATCCCACGATAACGCCCCAGTGTACAGAGCCCTCAGCGGATCACCCATCTGGATCACTCTTCAGCTCCTAACCTGCAAAGGATCTACAACACGGTATAAAACCGTTAGCTAACCATACACATATATATAGAGATGCATAAGCACAGTCGCACATCAGGAATAATAAACACATCATCATGCTATCACACATTTATCCGGTTTATTATCTTTATAACGTCCAACACTCCAATCGTATAAATAAATGTATATGAACATATGTGACACGAGGAATATATAATCCTCGCCCGTCTCACTGAGCCAGACTGACCTGCCCGCAGAGAACCTCCAGACTCCCAGCGGGATAAAAGGACAAGTTGTCACGGCCCTACAATGGGCAATCACTAGACCATAGGTCGGTAATAATAATCTCACATGCTATCAAGCATATAACACACACCACTCATGCATACATCCAATATAAGGATGGTAGCTAAGTAAGTCCTATGGACTTACCTCAACCTCAGAAGTAGTCTCAACCACGATCAACTCTCAAACACGGTCCACTCCAATCTGGAGGACAACACTGCCTAATAACAAGGCATAACAAGATATCAAACTCCTATCCATCAAAGGGGTCACACCTAGACCCAAGGGATCCATAAGGATCATATCCTAACTCATAAACCTCAAATCCATAACCGGCATAAACAATATCATACTCATCATCATTCTATCCTCATACACATACCTAGCATGCTACTAACCCGCTCATACTAGGAAAGGCAAGGATCATACTACTCTAGGTAGATCGTGTACAAGACGCACATGCGGAACGGAAAGACGCAGGGGCGGAACAAGGCAAACCGCGGGCGCAGCAAGGCTCGGCTGCAAGCGCGGTGACAGTGGCCGCAGGCAAACGCAGGCGCTGTGACAAGGCTCCCGCAGGGGGGCGGCTTCTAGGCGCGGGGCGGCGACAGTGCAAAAAGTGATCCCGCGATTCCTCTTCAGCTCTTCACGTGATCAAATCACGTCTTCTCCATTCCAAAGTCACATTCATACATATACATACACATTCCAACATCAATCTACATTCAATTCATCTAATCCTAAGCTAAGGAAGATGGAATCAAGGAAGAAAGAAGAGAAGAAGAAGATGACTTACCACAATTGTGGTCCTAGGTAGCAGGGAAGGATCAACCACATACTCTCAGCTGGCTCTCAAGCTCAGCAACCATGCACAACATCAACCTCAGCAAGGCCACACCACAAACTCTTTTGCAAATTCAAGAAAACTCACACACAAGATCAAGGAGAGGAAAGGAAGCAAGAAGGACGTGAGAAGGTTGGAATAGAGTGAGAATGAAACCCTTGATCATCCAAAGAAGAAGCTTAAGGAGGAAGGAAAGGAGAAGGTAAAGCATGGTCAAAGAGTCAACAAAGCCAGCTGCAGCCGCAGGAAACCGCAGGGGCGGAAATTCCTGGCCGCAGGGGCGGATTACTACCCTAGCCGCAGGGGCGGCACCACAAACCCGCAGGGGCGGCTAAGGCCAAAATGGCTCCAAAGACTAAGGCTCTTACAATGATAACCAGGACAATTAGACTGAGTTGGTCATTGGGATCACAATGAAAAAACATGTCAATGTACAAAGGTGCAAAGGTTCACTGAATTTGTCCAACAAAAGAGTCGTAGCTAGGGGTTCAACAAAAAGATCCGAAATATCATTTCCAAACTTCTTCGACTTTCCATAAGGGATCGGGAAAATCAGTTCAAAATTTGATCGAGGGATCGGACGTTTAAGCCTTTGGAGGTCATTAGCTATATTTATATAGAATCCATTATTGTAATAGTAGCTTTTGAGCCAATAAAAAATATTCCTGCTGGGGAACAAAACAGGAAGCCAAACAACTCGAATGCCGAAATATGAACCATTCATAAAGAAGCCAAGTACAAAAGGAATTTTAACATCTTGAGTTTTTCGGGAAGTAGTCATCCCATACAAGAGATAAAACCATACACAATCATAAATAAAAATAACATAGAGATCCGAGAAAAGTAGCTGCATAAAAATGGTAACCGCAGGTGGTGCAAAAGTCGACACATAAAGCTTTGTGGTCGTGCCGAATGGCTTGTGAGGCCTTGTTGTCCACAATTCAAAAGCCATGGAGATGGTGAGGCACTGAGGCCCATGAAGAAGATGAAAACTTGGCTTCTTCCTATCATTGACTAACCTAACTTCTTCTTTTTTCCTCCAGTAGGGTTAGAGGAAGCAGTGTCAATATCGTCTTCATCGATCATTCTCTTGCTAGAATGGAAAAAGAATTCTCTCCTTTGTGAACTTTCATAACCTCCATCTTTTGTATTACGGAGCAATCTTCTGAGTTGAGAGACTGGAAAGAGTTGTTTGACTGGACCTTATCAATGTTTTCGGATTGGAAAACGTTGTCAGCAAGGATGTCTTCATAACCTCCATCTTTTGTATAATTATAGAATATTTAGTATAATTATCATAAATTTAATGTATATTACATATAATATCTTAAATATATATATTTTTATTTTTACATAAAATTTATATTTAAAATAGTTTTTAAAAAATAAAAAATAAAATGGGTATCTGGAGGCCCGCCCACCGCTCCGGGTCCGGATAAACGGGCCGAAAATTCCACAAAAGCCCGTGCCCGGATATGAACTGGTCTAATCTTGTAGTTAGTGGGTTTCAAACTCTGGATGAGAGGCCCTTTGTCCCACATTTACAGAGGTCTAAGCCCAATATTAGTGGATTTCGAACTTTGGATGATAGATCATCCTCCCACCCTTATACCAGTTGGATTAATAGAATTTGTGTATTCTATTTTTTTTTTGTAAAGTTATACTTAAAACTAAATATTAGTACACAATAATAATACACAATTTCAAATACATAATGTTAATGCACACTTCCGTCATTTATACAATGTCGAGTTACAAAAGCTCAATCGAGTTACACAAGCCCAATCGAGTTACACAAGTCCAAGGTTTGCCGAGTTACACAAGTTTGGGTCATTTTGTGTAATTATAAACTTAGGCCATATCTTATAATTATTTAATTATGTATATAATATAATTCCAAGATTTAAAAACCTTTTACTCTAAACCAGCCACCTAAAATCAATCTTGGTCCTCAAATCGGTGGATCGTGGCACATCCCTCAAGCCCAGCCATGCTTCAGCTGTCCAAATAATGTTCAAGATGGGCCCAAATGTGTTAGCTTCATGTGTTATCCTTTCGATGGCCCATAGATATTAGGCCCAAGTCTTCATTTAGTCTGTCTATGTGAAAAAGGGGCCATTACTAGAAACTTCTTTGCACTACCCTTATTGCAAGATGTAGCAAGTATCTAAACTTGTACGGCCCCCACTGAGAGTTCATGTGAGACGGCCCAAAATCCCACTTATAATCATTTTCTGTTTTGAATTTGACAGTTTTATTTACGTTTTATGTCCTTATGTCCTTATGTCCTGTAATTAATTTGTTTAGATTTAAAAAACATGTCAAAAAATAGAGGGGCCGAGGTTTGGTTACACAAAAGGCTTTACTAGCTCAATCTTCTATAAAATAAAATATACATAGATGATCGATTATTGAAGAAATTATTGAAAATATTAATCCCAAAAATAGAATAATTTGTTGGGCTTGCCGAACGGACTCTAAGTAGATTAAAAAGAATACATACTTAGGGTCTGTTTACTTGCAGATTGATTTATTTTCAGGTTTATAAACTAAATGAGTTTATACCAAATAAGGTTGTTTACTTGTAGTTTAATTTTTGGGTTTATTTTTGTTCAAAATACACTTATGCCCCTACAAAAATCGAAGAACGACGGGTAATACATAGAGATGAACAAAGAATATCGGGTTGGAAAAGCACAAGGCCAAAATCAGGTTTTAAACAAAAATAAACCCATCCAAGCAAAAATAACCTAACTCGGATAAGTTTATACATTTTTTCCGATATTTGGTTAAAATTAATTATAAGATTTTTATTATTATTATTTTAATATCTTATACGTGGGTCATTGATCTGCTATATATGGATTACTTTGACATTAAGTTCATTTACTAATTGATTTAAGTTGAATTCTTTAACTAAAATGAAATTTATTGATACTATTATCTCAAAAGGGTGATTTTGGTGAGCATGCACTCTTTAATAGTGCGTAAAAAGTATACACATTCCTTTTATAGTGTACAAAATATGCACTTTATTTTGTAGATGAGTGATTTTTATAAATAATCCTAGAAAGAAGAGAAAAAGAAATGAGAGTGTAATTTGTTTAGTTAAATGATATATTTAATAATCTTATGAAGAAGAAAAAATATTTTTCATTTTGTTACCCAATATCATAATACCCAAGTGTGGTATCCAATGCCCAACCGTAATACATAATATGTTAATACCCAATATGTTAATACACAACGTATCTTAATACATAGGTGTGGTACTCAATATATCAATATTCAACCGTAATACTTAGTAAATTAATGCCCAAGTCTAATTCATTATGTTAATACTCAAGTATGATACTTAATATGTTAATATCCAATGTAATATAACTAATACTAATATGTTAATACCCAACCTTCACATACTCAACCTTCACACACCCAACTTCATATACTCAACTTCACGCACCTAACTTCACTCACTTACTCAATGTTAATTACCCGGTTTTACATGCCCAATTTATCTTTTTGGGACAATTTATGAAATTTCAGAGATTTGGGTCATTCCTTGCGATTATAACTTTGGGTAATATTTTGTTATTATCTTTTTAGGAAAAAAATCTGCAAATTCATAAAGTCAAACTATTAATGCAATTACAAAATATAGGTGTTTTTGTAATTTAATTAAAATTTCTTCTCCCCATTCAATCTAGGATTTCTATTGAACCCGATCGACAATTGCTGCAAGCTCCGGCGACGGCAGGCGAGTGGAGGAGATCCGGGCTTCTTCCATCGTTCTTCCGCTCTGGTACAACCCTATCATTTGCCTTGGAGTTCTCTTGTCTCCTACTCTTTAATCCCACAAGTTGCTTCTCTTCAACCTGCGTTAATTGCTTTGTGGACATCGAAGCTTCAATCCCGCAAGCTATAGTGGTAGGTTAGCCACTATAGACGCAGAAGCTCCAACTTGCATTGATTTCACTCCATTATTGGCACCTCTAGTGGGTTGAGTATCGTTACCCATAACATTATTGGATTAACGTTGAATCTTGTTGTGATGTAGGGAAGAAAAAGCAAATTAGTATCTCACATCGACAATGCGAAAATATGTGAACCTAGCATATAAGCACTAGGGTTACTCCTCCTATTGCCAAGTGGTTTTAGGATGGAACCCTGAATACTTGTGTGCGTAGGTTCGTGTAAGAGCCTTAGTCTTTTGGACCGAGTTTGCCTTAGCCGAAATTTGGCTTTAGCCGAGATTGATCTTAGCCGCCCCCACGGGCTTGTGTGCCGCCCCAGCGGGTTCCCGCTCCTGCGGCCCAGTGAACCGCCCCCGCGGTTTCCTGCGGCTGCAGCTGGTTTTGTTGACCGGTTGACTCGTGCTTTACTCTCTTCCTTACTTCTTTCTTTCCTTGCTGAGCAAGGGTTTCTTCTTCACTCCTTTCCCAGCCCCATACGTCCTTCTTGCTTCTCCTTCTCCCTCTTTGATCTTGTGTGTGAGTGTTCTTGAGTTGAAAGTGTTTTGATTGTGAGGATGATGATGTTGATGATGTTGGATGTTGTGATGAGCTTGAGAGTTAGCTGTGTTGGGTGTTGATCCTCTGTGCAACCGAGGACCACAAGTGTGGTAAGTTCTTTGCTTCTTCTCCTTCTCTTCTTCTTTGATTCCATCTCCCTTAGCTTAGGATTAGATGATTTGGATATAGATTAATGTTAGTATGTGTATGTATTTGCATGTGTGTGATTTTGGAATGGAAGAGACGTGATTTGATCACGTGAAGAGTGAAAGAGGACTCGCGGGACTACGTTTTGCACCGTCGCCTGGAAGTCGCCTCCCCTGCGGAACCCGTGCCACAGCACCTGAGCCGTGCCTGCGTTGCCTGCGGCCATTGTCACCGCGCCTGCGGCTGAGCCTTGCCGCGCTTGCGGGTTACCTGTTCCGCCCCTGCGTCTTTCCATCACGCAGGTGTGTCTTGTCCCAAGTCTACCTAGAGTTGGGTAGATCCTTTCCTTTCCTAGTATGAGCGGGTTAGTAGCATGCTAGGTACGTGTATGAGGTTAGAATGATGATGAGTACGTTATCGTTTATGCCAGTTATGGCTTTGAGGTTTATGAGTTAGGATATGATCCTTATGGATCCCTTGGGTCTAGGTGTGACCCTTTTGATGGATATGAGTTGATATATTGTTATGCCTTGTTATTAGGCAGTGTTGTCCTCCAGATTGGAGTGGACCGTGTTTGAGATCGTGGTTGACTACTACTGAGGTTGAGATAAGTCCATAGGACTTACTTAGCTACCATCCTTATATTGGATGTATGCATGAGTGGTGTTTGTTATATGCTTTATAGCATGCGATATGGTTCATTACCGACCTATCTCATATTGACCGCCCATTGTAGTGGCTGTGACAACTTACCTTTCATCCCGTAGTGGAGTCTGGGAAGTTCTTTGTAAGCTAGTTAGATCTGGTATACGGGAAGGGCATTGACCACTCCTTATGGTATACGGGAAGATGCGCTGATACCACTCCAGCTAGCTATTGCACGCAGAGGCGAGGATTATATACATTCCTCGTGTCACATATTTTCATATGCAAATCTATATAATATTTGAGTGATTGACGTTATAAAGATAATAAACTGGGTAAATGTGTGAAAACATGTTGATGTGTTATAATTCCTGATGTGTGTTTGTGCTCTAGCATCTTCTTATATATGTGTATGGTTAGCTAACGGTTTTATACCGTGTTGTAGATCCTTTGCAGGTTAGGAGAACTGTAGAGTGATCCAGAGGGGTGATCTGCTGAGGGCTCCGTACATTGGGGCGATATCGTGGGATATGGGATATTTATGTTGTACGGATTTATATTTTGACTTTCTACTCAGCAGTTACTCTATATTACCTTTTTGATATGTATATATATATATATATATATCAGTTTTATGTTTTGTTTTAATCTATCTGTGCCTTGTTGTCAGGCTAGGGTCAGGATCCATTGTGAGATTCTAGCCCAGTAGCACCTCGAGTCCTACGGATTTGGGGTGTTACAAAGTTGGTATTAGAGCCCAGGTTGACAACAATGGCACTTGTAATCTGCGATAAAGGTCGAATAGATAAATTAACAGAACCCGGAAAGGGGTCTGACTTTTCAAAAGGTTTTGGTTTTGAAATGAGTACAAATGTTTTGGGATACCGTGTACGTGAGCCATCGCCCCTTTGAAGATCTCGACAGTATAGATATATATAGATATTCTGTTGTGATTGATTTGATATATATCTATACATATGGCATATATATAGCCTTCTCAGTTAGGTTTACGTCTTCTGCAGATGGTTCAGACTAGAACCTTACCTGCAGCTAGACAAGGTAGAGGTAGACCCCCTCTAGGTAGAGGACGGGGTAGGACTCCTGCTGGTGGTTCACAAGCAGCGGGAGAGATACATGAGGAGGTTGTTGAGAGTGTCGTTCCTGAGACTAGGAACGGTGCAGCTGAGAGACAGGGGTCACATAAAGCCCAATCTGGTGAGTCTGATCGTGTCTCCATGGGGGGATCAGAGTTCCGTGCTTATATCAGACGAGTAGAGAAGGCTGCCAGAGCCGGTAGACGTGCCCAGATTTATAGGCACAGGAGGGACCATCTGAGAGATCCCACGGAGTGACTCAGGTGCCAGTTGTACAAGCACATGCTGCTGAGATTCCTCATGTTCGAGAGGAGCATCGAGGGCCTAGACCAGATACCTGGTTGAAGGCATTCCATCAGATGGGTGTACCCCCTTTCACTGGGAAGGTGGGGTTAGAGGTTGAGCTCTGGATTGGACATGTGGACTCAGCTCTGGAGTCCATTAGATGTCCAGTGGACAAACAGATCGAGTTGGTGCAGACTTTATTCCGGGACTTGGCACAACATTGGTGGAGATCAGTACGGGGTCAGGTTACCAGTTTTGAGCATATGAGGACTATGATCAGAGAGCGTTTCTGCCCTGCCTCACTGAGGAGGGAGAAATTGCGAGATTTTGTTGAAGCTGGGTTTGAGGATGTACTAGTCTCCGAGGCTATTAGGAGGTTTCAGGAGGAGCTGGCATTACTGGGACCAGCTGCACCTTCTGCAGATCAGCATGTCTATCTCTTTTCCCGACGACTGAGGGATACTACCCGGACCTATATGGCGGGATTTCATTGTGAGTCTCTGATGGATTATCAGGACAGAGCTTCCGACTATGAGAGGGAGTGAGCTGGACAGAGGAGAGCTTCTCAGACCGGAGGGTCTGAGAAGAGACAGCGTACTGGGCAGACCAGTGGTACTGGTGGTGCTGCTAGTGTTTGGCGAGGTCAGAGACGCCATAGTCACCCCTCATCTGCACCAGTTGCAGATAAGGGACGTCAGTGTTTTAACTGTGGTGATCCAAGACATATGAAGCCCGAGTGCACGAGGCCACTAGTGACTTGCTACACCTGTGGTAGGCAGGGTCACAGAGTTGTTTACTGCCGACAGGGCGGAGCTTCATTTCAGCAGGGTTCTTCCCCTGCCAGTGTAGCGGGAGGTGGGCAGAGGCCACCTCAGCAGCAACAGATACAGGGACAGCTGAGGGTCCCAGATCGCCCTATTACTCAGGGATCTGCTCCTGGGCCGAGTAGAGGCAGAGGTCGTGGTAGGAGCACCACTGATACTAGAGGACCACAGGGTCGAGTATTTGAGCTGAGGAGTGTAGAGGAGCCAGCTGCACCGACTGCTACAAGTACCATTCTGATTCATGGTTTACCTGTTAGAGTCTTATTTGATACTGGTGCTACGCATTCTTTTATTTCTGATGCCTGTGTAGAGCGTCTGAGTCTAGATACGGTTGAGGGGATGCCCTTTATTATAGGGTTACCCGATGGTGGTAGGGTCAGAGGTACCCGTGAGATTCATGGTTGTCCCATTTCTGTAGGGACTCGTGTGTTACTAGTTGACTTCTTTGTCATGCCATTAGAGCATGAAGAAGTCATTCTAGGTATGGATTGGATGGATATACATTCTGCAGTCTTAGATGTAGGTAGGAGGACTGTTACCCTCTCTACCGAGTTAGGTCAGATAGAAGTTTTCCGAGGTTGGAACCTTGGAAAGACAGGCACGATTATCAGTGCGATACGGGCAGCTAGACTGATTGCACAGGGTTGTGAGGCCTTCTGGTGTTATGCCATGAAGGAAGGGGAGAGTCCAGCATTAGAGGATATCCCAGTTGTCTGTGATTTTGCAGATGTTTTTGCTGAGCCGTCCAGTTTGCCGCCTCAGAGGAGTGTGGACTTCAGTATTGAGTTAGAGCCTGGTACGAGACCGATCTCGAAGGCCCCATACCGGATGACGCCTGTTCAGATACTGGAGCTGAAGAAGCAACTTGAGGAGCTGGATGAGAAGGGCTTCATTCGCCCTAGCGTGTCCCCATGGGGAGCACCTGTCCTCTTCGTACGGAAGAAGGATGGATCACTGAGATTATGCATTGATTACAGAGAGCTGAACAAGGTGACCATCAAGAACAAGTATCCATTGCCTCGTATTGATGAGTTGTTGGATCAGCTTCAGGGAGCGACTCCATGATTGACCTGCGCTCAGGATATCACCAGCTGAGGGTGAGAGAGCAGGATGAACACATAACAACATTCAGGACCAGATATGGCCACTACGAGTTTGTAATGATGCCATTTGGGCTTACGAATGCCCCAACAGTTTTTATGGAGTTGATGAACAGTATCTTCATCGACTTCCTGGATCAGTTTGTGGTGGTTTTCATAGATGACATTCTGGTGTACTCTCGCAGCAGAGAGGAGCATGCAGGACAGCTGAGGATTGTGTTGCAGGTTTTACGGGATAGAGAACTTTATGCTAAGTTCTCTAAGTGTGAGTTCTGGATGCCAGAGGTAGCATTCTTGGGTCATGTGGTTACAGCTGAAGGGATTAAGGTGGATCCGGCCAAGATTGAGGCAATAACAGCTTGGACTACACCGACAAACGTCAAGGAAGTACGTAGTTTCCTTGGCCTAGCCAGTTATTACAGACGCTTTGTGGAGGGATTTTCTGTGATTGCCCGTCCACTGATGAGTCTACTGAGGAAGACTACCAGATTTGTATGGTCTGATCAGTGTATGCGGAGTTTTGAGGAGTTGAAGAGACGTCTGACTTCTGCTCCTATTTTGGCACAACCAGAGGGTACAGAGGATTTTGTGGTATACAGTGATGCATCCAAGCTAGACTTGGGATGTGTGTTGATGCAGAGAGGCAGGGTGATTGCATATGCGTCTCGGCAGCTGAAGACGTATGAGGAGAACTACCCGACTCATGATCTGGAGTTGGCAGCAGTAGTTCATGCATTGAAGATCTGGAGACATTACCTGTATGGTGCTACATGTCAGATCTTCACAGACCATAAGAGTTTGAAGTACATTTTCAGGCAGCGGGAATTGAATAACCGCCAGCGTAAATGGCTCGAGCTGATCAAGGACTTTGATTTAGAGATTCTGTATCATCTAGGGAAGGCGAACGTTGTCGCCGATGCCCTGAGCAAGAAGACGCCTCGAGAGCAGGCGATTGCGAGATTGACAGTTCAGCATCAGTTACAAAGAGACTTGATCTGGTTAGAGTTGGACATCCAGTTTCCTGATGAGGATGCCCAGCTGCGTACATTAGAGGTTTTTCCTGATCTGTTGGGTGAGATCCAACAGAAGCAAGAGACCTGCCCGACACTGATGAGGATACGAGATAGGATGTCTTGGGATGAGGCACCACAGTTCCTGCTAGGAGCAGATGGAGTTTTGAGACGCCGCGGTCGCGTCTGTGTACCTGTTGATACAGAGCTGAGACAAAGGATATTACAGGAGGCTCACTATACACCTTACTCTGTACACCCAGGTACGAGTAAGATGTACCAGGACTTGAGACGTTTATATTGGTGGGGAGGGCTGAAGCCCGATGTGGCCAGATTTGTGGCACAGTGTGCGACCTGCCAGCAGGTCAAGGTAGAGCATTGCAGACCTGTAGGTGAGCTCCATCCACTTCCTATTCCACAGAGGAAGTGGGAGGACGTCACCATGGATTTTGTTACTGGCCTGAGACCGAGTAGGAGCTTTGATGCCATCTGGGTTATAGTGGACAGATTGACGAAGACGACACGTTTCATTCCTAGAGAGACGTGGCCGGTGAGCAGATTAGCTGAGGAGTACACTAGGAAGATAGTGAGACTCCATGGTGTGCCGAGGACGATCGTCTCAGACAGAGATGGACGATTTACCTCGAGATTTTGGCAGTAGATTCAGACTGCCCTGGGGACGAGTTGCACTTTACGATTGCGTTCCATCCTCAGACAGATGGTCAGTCAGAGAGGACCATTCAGACCCTAGAGGATATGTTGCGAGCTTGTGTGTTGGATTAGGGACAAGTGTGGACGGATCATCTCCCACTTGTTGAGTTCTCATACAACAACAGCTGGCATGCATCTATTGGGATGGGCCCATATGAGGCACTGTATGGACAGAGATGCCGTACCCCGTTATGCTGGGATGAGCAAAGCAGTGTTAGTAGTCTGACACCTGATCAGATTCAAGATGATGTGGCTCGAGTAGCACTGATTAGAGAGCGGATGCTGACTGCGCAGAGCCGTCAGAAGTCATATGCTGATAGGAGGCGTAGACCTCTAGAGTTCAGAGTTGGAGCCCATGTGTGGCTGAGAGTGTCCCCGACACGAGGTGTTAGACGTTTTGGCATTAAGGGGAAGTTGAGCCCCCGATATGTCGGACCGTTCGAGATTCTGGATCGGGTTGGGAGCGCAGCATACAAATCAGCCTTGCCTCCGAGATTAGAGGGTGTTCACCCTGTATTTCACGTGTCTCAGCTGAGGGAGTACATACCAGATCCGAGACACATCGTGAGTTATGATGATTTGGTGGTCAAGCCGGACCACACTTTTGTTGAGCACCCTATTGCAGTCCTAGAACGAGGTATGAGACGCTTGCGTTCGAAGGACATTCCTATGTTGAGGATACAGTGGTCGAGACGAGGACCTGATGAGGCTACATGGGAGACTGAGGATAGTATCCAGAGGAACTATCCAGAGTTCTATGCCAAGATAGGTGCACCAGTAGGATCACCGAGTAGATCTTAGTACTATCTTGGTGAGTGTTATGCTTATGTGCTTATATGCTATGATGTGTTATTTTCATACTAGCTTGATGTGATATATGATCTTATTAGATCTTATTGTGCTGGTATGATTATTGTTTATAGTTGGAGATGGCTCTTTCCTCCATGATATTGTGATACGATTAGGATTCAGCTGGAGATGGTTATTCCTCCATGCTATTTTGATGGACATAGTGTTGCTGGAGATGTTTTTCCTCTATGCCTTTCTGTTATGAGTAAGATACGGCTAAAGATGTGATTCCTCTACGCCTTGTGATGTGTTTATGGTTTGGCTAGAGATGGTTTTCCTCTATGCCCTGGATAGTATAGTTTTGTTGCTGGAGTGATGATTTCCCCATGCTTGTGTTTGAGGTTATAGAGAGAGTTGTTATACATATCTCATCGTAAAAAAAAAAGGTGATTGGAAGGGGTGGATTTAATTAAGATTTGATTTTAATATTTCGTTAAATAATTTTGTAATGAATAAACTTAATTAATATTTTGATGGGCTGTGGTTAAATGCTAAAATAACACGTGACAGTGAGTATTTTTCTGCGTGACACATGACAAGGAATGCTACTCCTATAATATATATAAGATTTACCGTTGTTAAACAGATGAGACGTAAATGATGTGCTCACGATCTTGGAAATCATATCTTATATTTAGGTTATTTACATAAATCATGTCCTCACGTCTTGGAAATTGTATCTTATTTGTATGGTTATTAAAAGTGGTTTCATGTAAATCAACATTTGTTACATTGAAATAGAATTGTGGATTGTGGAAGTTGATATCCTCCTCATTCCGCTTCTCGTATTATTATAGGAATTGAACTGGTTCTTGGAACTCGTGTTAAATCTGCTGATGTCAAGCGTAAGACACTCCTAACAGCAGCTGGAGAGACCATAAGTTACAAAATCCTCATCATTGCTACTGGTGCTCGGGTACTGTAACTCATCTTGTCATATTCTCATACATTTTCTCCTTTGAAGTGCATGCTACACCACTCGGGCAACTGTTCTCCAATTTATGGTTGTAAAATTTCACATGCAAGAAACATGCTGTTTTTATGGATTATATTCTCTTTTGTAATATTCAAAGGAAAAGCTGGCATTGTAAATAAAAACATTTTTTTAAGTTTAGAAACTTTCATCTCCTTGATCTTATATCTCTAAGGAGAACAATTATTTTGTAAAAGCAACACATCCATTTCATTTAGCATTCTAATTTCTAAACAAAGGATGGTTGGACTTACAGGCTCTTTTTGATGAAATGTCTTCATGTAGGCACTGAAGCTTGAAGAATTTGGTGTGAATGGATCTGATGCTGAAAATGTGTGCTACTTGCGTGATCTCGATGATGCGAACAAGCTTGTCAACGTTATGAAATCTTCTGTTGGTGGGAATGCTGTTGTCATAGGCGGCGGTTATATAGGGATGGAATGTGCTGCATCACTTGTGATAAACAAGATTGGCGTGACCATGGTCTTTCCGGAGGGACACTGCAGTAAGCTCTCTTTCATAAATCTCTTGCGTTGCTCGTGGATATTTATTACTCTAGGGATTGACAGCTTCCTGAGAAATACCTTCATAGTTGAGATTCTGGTGTTTTTATTGTCACCGAGTCTATGCATGGGATATAGTTTTCATTAGACCTCTAGCATTATTTTGAGCTTACCTTGTCATCCCATGGAAAAAAACACTTTGAACATCCAACCTAAAACTCCTAAAAACACAGGAGATTCAATTTCTGCTTGTAGTCAAACGATGAAACCTCGATATAAGGTTCAATTATTCACGATCATTGTTCTACTTTGATTTATTGGTTATAATTTTATTTATTTTATATTTAATAGGTATACTTTTTCTTTCAAAAAAAAATAAATATATAAAACGGGCCCGCCCGACTCTGACAGGCAAGGACAGGTCTCAGGCCCGAGTCCGGCCCGGGAAAACGGGTAAAATTTTCTCAAAAGTCCGGCCCGGGTCCGGTGGTGATGCCCAGGTCTAGTAATTGCAGAATACGAACTTGTGTAGACACTAATGACAATATTGTTTTGATGTTAGAAAAATAGTTATCTAAGAGTATTCAAAATTGCAGCCAAGAAATACTTATAACTCGGTTATGTCGCTTAAAAGCCTGTCTTGTTTTGATTTAGAAAACCTTTCTGCTCATACCAAACACTGGATTGTTTGAAGGGCAACTCTCGTTGGAAAAGGGTGGCATTAAGGTAAACGGAAAAATGCAGACGAGCCACAGCTCAGTCTATGCAGTTGGCGACGTGGCTGCATTTCTAGTCAAACCATTCGGTGAGATCCGGCGACTTGAGCACGTTGACTCAGCACGAAAGTCAGCCAAGCATGCCGTGGCCTCGATAATGGAAGCAGGGAATACGGTTGACTTTGACTATCTTCCTTTCTTCTACTCTCGAGTCTTCACTTTGTCTTGGCACTTTTACGGGGAGAGCGTAGGAGAGGTCGTCCACTATGGAGATTTTTCAGGCAAGAGTTTCGGTGCGTATTGGGTAAACAACGGTCATCTCGTGGGTTCGTTTCTTGAAGGGGGAACGAAAGACGAGTACGAGGCACTGGCTAAGGTCACGGGTCTTAAGCCTTTGGTTGAAGATTTGGTTGATTTAGAAAGGTTAGGATTGGGATTTGCCCTGGAAATCAGCCGGCAACCGCCACCATTGATTGTCACGCCTCAAGTGGACGGAGGCATAGTTATCGAGAAGCCGGTGCACGCGTGGCATACGGCTGCTGGGGTTGTGTTGGCTGCATCGGTTGCTGCGTTCGCTTATTGATATGGAAGGAGACGCAGAAGGTGGTGATCCTGATTCCTCAGAGCTGTTTGGAGGGATTGTGACTTGAATGATCATTGATGAAATCTTGTTGTTGTATCATACATACTAAAATTTGTATAAGTTTAGAGCATTTTGAACATACTTTTGATCTTGGGGATCAATGTTTATTTCATTGAATTCCTAGGCAATATACCTCATAGAAAAATCAATTGCACGAATATTTTGTGTTTTGTTACGTTGTGCACATACAATCTCGAAATTTTAACTGTACGAAACTCGCTTTGGGTGCGAGTTTGATTCTCGGAATTTCCATTGCATTGCATTTTATATACAGATGTCTAAACCAACTTTCAAACTAAGGGTCTATATAGTTGTAGTTTATTTTAGGTACATATAACTGTAGTTTATTTTTGTTTCATTTAATTAATAAACCTGACTGACACAGGTCATTTTTGTCCTTTTTCGAACCCTAATGTTCTTTATTCTATATGTTCCCGTTATTCTTCGATTTTTTAGGGGTACAAGTGTATTTTGAAAAAAAAAACCAAAAAATAAAATTCAAGTGAAAAATCTTATATTTTATTTATATAAATCCATTAAAAAATAAGCCCGAAAATAAACTATAAATCCATATAAATTCATTACTTATAAATCCAAAAATAAATCTGCAAGTAAACATACCTAATAAACATGCCTAATAGAAACACTATATGGTATTGCACAAGTTTGTGAATCATTATTTCAAAATTCAGCTTCTACAATTTCCTCTGAAATCAGCAAGCATGCTCAATGCAGCACTATTAGCTGGTGAAATTCTAACAAGGAAAAGCTAAACTATGGTCGGTAATCCGAGACGAAGGTAACCTATGTTCAGTCATCTCCTGAACCGGGAACATATATGGTGATCTGCAGAGTTTTGCATCATCTGAAAGCTCTCATCTTTACAAAGTCGATGTAGTTTCCTGTTGTCAAGTTTCAGAATAAATGCTGATAATCCTACTAACAGTAACAGACGCGTCTTTCTGCAAAAACTCATTCTGTAAATATGTCGCTTCTCGACATCCTCTTCTTCTTTCGCGAAAATGACACTGTTGTTTGTCATGGCATCTACTATTAGCAACAAAATCAACCTTTGCAAATGCCACCTAGTAGCACCTCAACAACAGATAACTGAAATCAGACATTAAAAACTGCTGTTTACCAAGGGCGATGATAATTCTGATGCCTTCTTTCCCATAACATTCCATAACCCATCAAGCAGATACTTACATGTAAGACTGCTCGGTGCATACCCCAGTTTCAACAATTTATTCTGCAAATCTAAGAGTTGAGAAAAGTCGCCATCCACACTCAATTTCCTCATAATCACATTATAACTCTCTGAATCATAAACATGATACTCAACAGCAAATACATACAGCAAATCTTCTGCTTTCACAATATTATCTTCTTTGCAGTACCCAGTTACTAAATCTCTGCATACCATACAATCAGGTTTCAGGCCATGCTCAACCATTTCTTGAATCAAAAGCTCAGCTTCCGAACACTTGTTTAATTTACATAAACAAGATATAAGAGCCTGATAAACACCTAAAGATGGCTTCATATTCTTTTCAAGCATCTCACATTTATAAAGTAATGGCTCTGTAATACACTCATTTTTACAGAGATATTTAATCAGATTTTCGTATGTATCCTTGTTTGGCTCATACCCATCTTCAATTGCTCTATCCAAAAGCTTCACTGCTGCGAAAGGATGGTCAAATTGACACAGAGAGACTATCAAGTAACTATATACATTTCTAGGTATTGAAACTCCATATCTTTTGAATTCAACAAGCAAATTCAAAGCCGAGATCCACTGACCATCTTTACCATAACCTTCAACAAGAATCTGGCAAGTGAAACCATCAGGATCAATCTCATTTGCAATCATATCATGAAATAAGGCCTTTGACTCTTTCATTTTCCCCTCATTGCAATAACCATTGATGAGCAAATTGTAAGTTACAATATCCGGACTCAATCCTCTATCAACCATCCGATGAAAGATCTGATGAGCTTCCTTTAAATTTCCTGACCTGCAAAGACCATTCATCAATGAAGTGTATGTAACCACATCAGGCATTACATACCTCCTATACATTATCTTGAATAAATAAAAGGCATCATCTAGCCTACCCTTCTTACAGTAACTCCCGATTAACGTATTATACGTAACAAGATCCGGTTCGAAACTTTGCTCTTCCATCTTCTCTAAGAACTCATTGACATGATTGATATTCTGATCCTTACACATGACATGAGTGAAAATATTGAATGTGATAGTATTAGGGACTATTCCAACTCTCCACATGTCATGATAAAGCTTCCAACACTTATCTAAACAATTCAACTTCGAGAGACCATTCAAAAGAATGTTAAATGCAACTACTTCGGGCAGGAACCCTAGTTTCAGCATCCGCCTAAATACCCTATACGCTTCTCCAATGGAACCGATCTTAACATAGGCCTTGATGAGCATATCGAACACGACAGGATCCCAATTACACCCCTCGGAACAAGATACCAAACCCTCAAAGAGATGAACCTCGCCTGTATCAATCAGTTCAGCAATCAATTCCATAGCATGGGAGAAATCACGAGACCAGGTCAAAATATGAACCATGGTGCAGTAGTGGTAAGTAGTGAGGGTAATTCCTAGATCATTCTTGACCCAATAGAAGAAAGTGAGTGCCATCCGAGAATCGGATTGACATCTTAGCAAAATCCGGGAGATTTCAGTGGAACCCAAGTGAGGGGTGAGGGGTTGTAGCTCGTCAATTACAAGGAGGTTGGTTGAATTGGGTCGATGTCGTTTCAAAGCAGAGCAGATGAGAGTGACTAGATTGTTAGGGTTTTGGGTCGCCGGTAGGAAATTGAAGAGTGGGTTTAAGAAGGGTTTTGGATTTGGGATGGTGAGACTCTGAGAGGTAGAAGAAGAAGAAAGAGTAGAATTGGAAAGGGGGATTAACGATGAGGAGCATGATGTTGAGAAGATGCGATTAGAGCTCTGCAACAATGATCGATTCATCGGGATGCCTTTAGATTGAAATAAGAAAATTCATATCATAGATATCAAACTTGAACTGATTCAAACTGAAAGAGAGTAGAAGGATAACAAACACTTACAAAAGTGTTCTTCCTATCACGTGCATAGCACGTGTGTTAAAATATTCAGGTCATTAATTTAACGAAGGTGAACAACTCTAGAACTCAAAGGAGTACGGTGACTGCTTTCACACCCTTCGCCATCCGTTTCCACCATCGTCGGACGGCGGTGTTTCTTCCTAACAATGTGAACCAGCTCACTCACAAAAATCTGCAAAAAGCCGCAAAAGAAACGAACATCACAACAAGCACTTATGAGTAGATACAGTTGAGTATTTAACACTTCACATCATAGAAATATGAAAGAAAGTTCCTTTCTAGAGATTGAATACAACATTTCAATTCTTTTACAGTGGATTAATATGCCAAGGTAGAAGTCTAGAAGATAATCATGCACCCTGATAACATCAAAACTTTACAAGAAGGCACATCATATAATGCCATTATAAATTTAGAAATTAGAATAAACCCTCAAAAGTTTTCAATTATCTAATTCAAATAGATGTTGATCTGAGTCGAATGTACATAGGTTAGACCTCATTTCAAGTATACAATCACCATTGCTCAAAATTACCATGATTTTAATTGTAGTTTCAGGATGTCATTCCACTTATCAAACTAGTTTGCAAACTCACATTCTTGGAAGAAATTTCCTACAAAAAATTCAGCAATGCAACAAAATGAATTTGAAACATAGATCTTTACCTTAGAATGATATATTTAAATTAAAACATGGCAAAAGCCACAAAAAATTCAACATTGAAAACAAGCACCCATGAAGACGGCAAAAGCCACAAAAAATTCAGCATTGAAAAATTCAGCAATGATGATTTCAAATTCAGCATGTAATTGATTAGCTAAGTAATTGATGTCATTCTGTTTTTTTTTCAAATTCAGTACGATAACACAATCAACAATCAATGAATTTGAAATCTCCCACAAAAATTCAGCAAAGCAAACCGTTTGCATATACTTGCGTAATGTCACTCTACATTAACTTCAGAGATGGCTGGATAAACCCAATTCAAGCCCTGGAATACTCGAATAAATTACTAAAACTAGTTATAAAGATTGCATTTTTCTTCAATTTTCCTGGCAAAACCCTCACCTCATAAGCGAGCTAGGGTTTAACACATTGAAAACAAGCACCCATGAAGAATCTGTATTCCACAAAAAACATAAACAAAGAAACAGAATAGAGACGATGTTGCATACCTAGAATTTCTCAGTCCAATCAACTGACGAGTGACGGAGAGAGAGCTGGGAACAAAGGGCTTTCAAGACACAAGAGGAATTTTCGATCTACTAGTGGCACAAGTCGAAGTAGACTGACAAATGTTGTATGCAGTATAGAGATGACGAAACTCTTCTTCTTCGACCAGGAAAACGAAAGTTTGCTGAGAAGGCGATGGAGCAAGAAGGTTGAGTTGAGAGGATGTTCTTTAAATACCCTGTAAACTGTGTAAATTCGTAAAATAAGTAAGGGCAGCAGAGTAATTTTGAAGGTTCGAAACACTAGTATAAGAGAGAAACCCTTGCTCAGATAAGGGTTTCAGAAACCAATCCGTAAATACTTTAACACTAGTGTTTAATTACAAACCAAACACTCGTTAAAAATGAAAATACTCATATACACTCAGAAATACTAGTGTTTTGGCCTTGCCAACTTATAATAAAAAAGATTATTATGAACATTTGTTCATTCAAATGAGACAATTTTTAATAAAATATTATTATTGAGACCAACTTATAATCATATTTATAAATATATATGTATACATATCTTATAATGAGATTAATTTATAATTTAAAGCAGTCTGGCGCCGTCCAGAGTCTCTCCTAGGGTTTCTAAGTCTCCTCGAGTCTGGCGCCGTCCAGTAAGATCTCTTACCTAAATTTCAGTGCGAGAAAGTCAATCGATCTCATTTTTCAATGAAGGAAAGATGGAAGACATTCGTAAGGCGTGGGGAAAGCTGCGATTCACAGACGATGAAGAGTCGGTGGTGGTGGCGGACATCCAAAGAGATCCAAGAATCAATTTGAAACTGAAATTTTGCCTGACTGGAAGAATTTGCGCTCTGAAACCAGTAAATGTGCCGGCTTTCAAGAATACGATGAGAAATTTATGGAAACTCCAAGAAGATGTGGTTATCCATGAACAAGCCGATAACACGTTCCTATTTCAATTTTTTAGTAGAGAGGACAAAACGAAGGTCCTGGAAGGGAGGCCTTGGACGTTTGACGAGCATCTTTTAATCCTTAGGGAAATCGAATGGGAAGAAAATATCGGTAAAACGGTGTTCGACTCTTCTCCGTTCTGGATTAGGGTACACGATTTGCCGATTGGTATGCATACGCTTGAGATGGGTAAATGCTTGGGGGAGAAGGCTGGGAAATTCATGGAAATTGATGAAGAGGCAATAAGGAGTATCCAAGCAGAGATGAGAATAAGAGTGGATGTTAACATAGAAAAACCGTTGAGGCGTGGAGTACTGGTTTCACATGGGGGAAAAGAATTATGGGCGTCTTTCCAGTATAAAAGACTCCCGACCATGTGCTTTCGCTGCGGTAGAATTGGGCATACTATGAAGGGTTGCTCCTTCGTATCAGAGACTGAGGATAAGGATAATCCGAACCAGTATGGTCCATGGATGAGGGCACCACTAATCACGCAGGCGATGGGGAGAGTAAAAGGAGACAAACTATTACACAAAAGATGGGTTGAGGCTATGAAGGAACAGGAAAGTTATGAGGCACAAGGAGAAGTCACAGAGGATGGGAAAGGGACTAAGGAGAAGGAGGAGAGTCCAAAAGTCAAGGAGGAAGAAGCAACAGCTTATCAAATACAACAAGTAATACCCGCAAGTGAAAGTGTGAGGGAGGAACTGAGGAGTGAGAAGACTGTAAGAGGGTTCAAGCGAAGAGCGAGGACCGGAGGGAAAGAACATACTGATGGTCTTGAAGATATTATGGTTGTGGAATATATTAGGAAAAGGAAGAGTATGGGAGAAGAATGCAGTGATGAAGGAAATGTTACACTAGTAGAGGCTAAAAAACAACGTTTAGATGGAGAACAAACAAGAGAGCAAAGTATTGCTCAAGTAACGGGAAAGGGGAGATACCCTTCCCGTGAAGGGCAATGAAAATACTCGGATGGAACTTTCGGGGACTGGGCAATGCCCCGGCAGTTAGAGCGCTCCGAGAGTTGTCTTGGAGATATCGCCCCTCTTTGGTTTTCGTGATGGAAACAAAGGTGAAGAAAGAGAAAACGGCAAAGACAATGAACAAATGTGGGTTCACAAATGGATTGAATCTAGACAATGCGGGATTATCTGGAGGACTTGGTATATGGTGGAGGGACATTGATGCAAATGTCATTTCCTTTTCAGCACACCACTGTATGTTGGAGATCAAGGGCCCTAACCTTAACACAAATTGGGCGCTTATTGCTATGTATGGGTGGCCTGAATAAAACAAAAAGAACCTCATGTGGGACCTTATGAGAGAGCTAAGAAGTCTCTATGACGGGCCTGTTTTGTTGCTTGGATACTTTAATGAGATTTTGGCCCAAGATGAGAAGCGAGGAGGGAGACCAAGGTGCAACAGAGATATTGAAAGCTTCAGGTCAACGATCGAAGATTGTGGGGTTCGTGACCTGGGGTATGAAGGTCATAGCTTCACATTGTTTAGAGGGACTGAAGGCAATACAGTTATTGAAGAGAGACTGGACCGGTACTTGGCATCGGACAACTGGGGTGGTTTGTTTCCCAGTTATAAGGTGATACATCTTGCCCGTTATAGATCAGACCATTGCCCGATTATGCTTGATACCAAAGGAAAGGAGTTTAGGAGCCGTAAAAGCAGGAAGATGATGCTGGAAACCTGGTGGCTTGAGAAGGATGGGAGTACAGAGATTGTTGGAAATGCGTGGGGAGCCTATGTGGGCAAGGAGTTGGCTTCACGTCTCCAAATGGTGCTAAAAGATCTCTCAGGTTGGGGGAGATTTAGCGTAAAGGCAAGGAAAGAAGAAATGAGGAAGCTTGAGAAGGAATTGGGGCAATTACAACGAGGGCCTGCGACTGGACCTGTTCTCCAAAGAGGAGTACAAATTGCTGCTGAATTGGATAGCCTACACAAGGAGGAGGAAACCCATTGGTACATCAGAGCAAGAGCTATTGAAATGAAAGATGGCGATCGTAATACTGCATACTTCCACCACAAACCTTCTCAAAGAATGAAGAAGAATGAGATTACGAGTCTCTGTGATGACGAGGGTATAACACAAACAAAGGAGGAGCAAATTGAGAAGATTGTTACCAAGTATTATGGGGAGTTATTCAAAGCTGGAGAAAGAGAAGGCAGCTTTGAAGAACAACTTGAGGATGTTAGACCAATGGTCGATGAAGAAATGAATGTTAGGCTCCTTTAGGAGCCTTCTGAGGAGGAGATCTGGGTTGCCCTTAAACACATGCATCCACATAAAGCTCCCGGAGTTGACGGTCTTCATGCTATCTTCTATCAGAAATATTGGAGCTTGATTGGCAAGGATATAACGAGATATGTGATTGAGTGGTGGAAGGGAAATATGTCCGTGAAGGAGGTAAATTGTAATGCTATTTCTCTTATCCCGAAGACTGGAAAACCTACCTCGATGTCGGACTATAGACCTATTAGTCTATGCTCCGTACTGTACAAGATTGTGTCAAAACTCTTGGCAAACAGGCTTAAACCGGTGATGCCATGTATCATTACTGAGGAACAAAGCGCCTTTGTGGCTGGAAGATCGATAACCGATAATGCAATTGTGGCGCTTGAAGTTTTCCACCACATGAAGCCGTTGCCCCTTGGTGTAGATTAAGTCATCTTCGACCCAGAACCTCCTTGTCTTTCCCGCCTTGATGAACTCTATTAGGTTCTGGGCTGTCGGGTCGTGGTCAAGTCCAATCTTGATTTTATCTTCCATGGCCCCTTGTGGTCGACTTATGTTGGCTAGATCGACTTTTCGACTTAGTGCATCAACAACCAAATTAGCTTTGCCCGGTTTGTACTCCAACTCGTAGTCAAACTCTGCGAGAAGTCTTGCCATCTCGCTTGCTTGGGCGTCAGCTTTTTCTGGGTGAGAAAGTAACTTGTCGCCACGTTGTCCGTCTTAACCACAAATCTCGATCCTAAGAGATAGTGGCGCCATGTCCTTAGGCAGTGGACGATGGCGGTCATCTCCTTCTCTTGCACCGTGTAGCGCCGCTCGGTGTCATTTAGCTTCCGGCTTTCATAAGCGACTGGATGCCCCTCTTGCATCAATACTCCCCCAATGGCAAAGTCGGAGGCATCGGTGTGAACTTCGAACGGCTTTCCATAGTCGGGCAAGGCGAGCACCGGCTCCTCGGTCATGGCCTTCTTTAGCTTGTCAAACGCCTCTTGGCACTCCGTACTCCATACCCAAGGTGATCCCTTCTTGAGCATATTAGTAAGAGGCGTTGTGATGTGGGAGTAGCCATGGATGAAGCGGCGGTAATAGTTGGCTAGCCCCAAGAATGAGCGAAGCTCGGTGACCTTTGTCAGCGGCTCCCAATCGGCAATTTCTTTGATCTTGGCCGGGTCCATGCGAATCCGTCCCTTGCCGACAATGTGCCCTAGAAACGGCACTTCCTTTTGAGCGAAGGCACACTTCTCCTTTTTTCACATAAAGCTCATGCTCCCGTAGTACTTGGAAGACTTGTCGAAGATGTTCCTTATGCTCCTCTAGACTCCGGCTATAAATGACAATGTCGTCCAAGTATACTACCACGAAATGATCAAGGAAGGGATGAAGTACCTTGTTCATGAGCGTGCATAACGTTGCCGGTGCGTTCGTTAGTCCAAACGGCATGACTAGGAACTCGTATGACACATATCTTGTGACGCACACGGTCTTCTCCTCGTCCCCTTCCGCGATCCTCACTTGGTAGTAGCCCGATCTTAAGTCCAGCTTGGTGAACCACCTTGCCTCCCCAAGCCTATTGAACAAGTCAGCTATGAGTGGGATCGGGTACTTGTTCTTGATGGTGAGCTTGTTGAGCGCCCGATAATCAATGCACATTCTAAGGCTTCCATCATGCTTCCTTTGAAATAGCACGGGCGCCCCATATGGTGCCTTCGAGGGCCGGATGTAGCCGGCTTTCAACAACTCCTTGAGTTGTCTCCGCAACTCCTCTAGCTCCGGCGGAGACATGCGGTAAGGTGCTCGGGCGGGCGGCCGAGCCTCAGTCATGAGCTCGATCTATGATCGACTTCCCTCTTTGGCGGCAATTTCTTGGGCAACTCGGGCGGCATAACATCCATAACATCCTTGAACTCATCCAACACTTGGATTATTTCTGGGGGTGTTGGATCTTCTCCCTTGGGTTTTTCATCCAGCTTAAGTGCCGCCAGGAATGTCGGTTCTTCCTTTTTCAACCCCTTAGAGAGCTGGATCGCCGAGACAACCTTGACGCTTGGTCCCTTCTCTCTATAGACCGGTACTATGCAACGTTGTTGGGGGTCCAAGATACATATGCAGTTGGCGAACGGCACGAGTAGAACATTTATACGATCGAGGAAGGCTAAGCTAATAACTAAGTCATAGTCGTCAAGCGGGATTACCTCGATTGTGGTCTTTCCGGTCCACTCTCCCAGCGTCATGTCTACTCCCCGTGCCACCCCCATGGTTGGGACCTCCTTTGAGTTCACCGTCTTGATCAATCCGTTGTTTTTGGTGACCTCGATCCCCAACTTCTTAGCCATCCCTTCAGACATGAAGATGTCCGATGCCCCGGTGTCCACCAACGCACTCAGCTTCGTTCAGCTCACCACGGCGTCTACGAACATAAGTCCCTTCTTGTTGGTGAACCGCTTAGTCTTGACCGAACTAAGCATCCTGGCCCCGAGTTTCAACCTCTCCTCCTCGGGCGGGTCCTCATGGGTCATCATGGCATTAAGTTTGCTCCTGGTGGGACAATCTCTCATTCGATGCTCCCCGTCACAAAGGTAGCATCGCATCGGCTTCCTTTCCATGGGTTGCTTTCCTTTCTCCGCCTTTGTGTACCGTTCCTTGGGCTTGGACGAGTCCTTAGACGACTCGTCATCACTCTTCCTCTGTTGTGGCCGGCCCCTACCTTTGTCTCCCCCACTTTTTCCCTTGTCACGGGAGGAGTCCGAGCGATCTTGAGTCTTAAATTCGATCAAAGAGTCGGCCACCGTCATTGCCTCGGTTAGAGTCTGGACATTACGGCGTTGTAGCTCAAGCTTGGCCTAAGGCTTTAGCCCATCCATGAAAGTGAAGAGGGCTTTTTCTTCACCCATGTTGGAGATCTGTAGCATGACCTCCGAGAACTCCTTAACATACTCACGAACGGTGCCACGTTGCGTGAGTCGACGAAGCTTAGCCCGCGCTTTGTCGTTGGCCTAGGTCGGGTAGAACTGTTTCTTAAATTCTGCCTCAAGCTCGGCCCAAGTAGTGATTTGGGCACCTCCGGTTCTTTCACTGGTCCTACGCCTCCACCATAGCAAGGCAACATTACTAAGGTATAGTGAGGCGGTACTTACCTTGCGTTCTTCATCCGTGATTCCCACCACACGGAAGTATTGATCCATGCCCCAAAGAAAGTTCTCGACGTCCTTGGCCGACCGGCTCCCCTTGAACTCCTTAGGCTTTGGTGCGTCCATCTTCTGCACGGGAGCGGTCGCCGACATGCCTGCCCCTAAGGCCGCCTTGCATGCCATGAGCTCTTTCTTGAGCACCTCCATCTCCTCGCGCATTTGCGCCACCGTTGCCTCCAACATGTCTTCCCGCTTAGACAAAACTCCTTGAGCTTCATTGACGGCACCATCTAACCCGTCCTTGAGGGCGACCATGTCATCCTTGACGTCCTCGACGGCGTCTACCATCTCGCCATACTTAAGCTCCATCTTCTCTAAACGGGCCTCAAAACTTCCCATCATGTCCTTCGATGGTTCCCTTGGCGGGTCCCTGTGAGCCTTCTTGCCCTTCTTGCCTTGGGCGTTAGGGTCGACAATTCCGGACACATCTACTTCGGCCATCGCTTCTCCTTGGAACGTTATTGGCTCTGATACCACTTGACACGGGCTGAGTATTCTCAAACTCACAACCGTGCGGCTCTTAGTCGTTGGCGTTGTCAAATGACTAAGTCAAGCCTTAACTTGAGGGACTTTGTTGCGAAAGCGCTTGCTAGCGATGACTTAAGAAGACTTAGAGATTTTGTGGATAAAGAGAGCTTTGTATTGTTTTGAGAACTTTACAAGAGAGAGCTATGCTTGGATGGTTTGCAAATGAGGGGTGGCCTCCCTATTTATAGCCTTGGCCACCTCCTTAGCTAGGAAGGATCCGGATTTACACAATCCTAGAGGGATCCGGATCCTTCTTGTTGGATAAGGCTTAAGCCTTCTATACAAATCCGGATAATTCTCTACGAGTCTTGGCAAGCCTAGAGAATTCCCGAGAGATCTAGAATATTCCGGCCTTGTCAAGACAATGCCGGGGTGTTCTCCGTGCCTCTTGAAGTTTCCGGAACTCGGTCCGTGTCACTGACACGTGGCAAATAAGGGTTCTCCTTTAATACTTATAAGATCAGATACCCGCCTTATATATTTCTTATTTCCTTCGTTGATTAGCAATACTCAAAGTAGATCAACATCTTCGCGGCCCGCCTGCTTAGTTCTCCATCGTTGCAACTGCCGCTCAATCGCCGTTGTGCCGGCATTCTTCCTCGCCTCTTTCCAGGCACCTCAAGTGTTACAATCGCCGTTTTTGCTTATGAACTTTACAAGAATCATCGTTCTTGTTGTCACTTATTTTGGCGGAATAGTAGCACCTCTCAATTGTAGAAGGGTGCGTGAATTGCATCGTTTTTCTTAAACAAAGAGATGATCTTGAAAGTTCTCTTTAGTACAGACCGAATCATAGTTATGACGTTGGCTGAATGTTAATTATGATGGCTGAATATTTCAGATACTACAAAAGTATTTTTTTTTATAAGTATTTCTCATAATCTATATACTGTCCTGATACAGATTACGCATCACATGTCAACCAATGTAATTTTTTTAATTATATTTTAATCTCTTAAATCAAAACTTTGATTGCATAAACATCATTACGTATCACGTGTCAACCAATGTAATTTTTTTAATTATATTTTAATCTCTTAAATCAAAACTTTGATTGCATAAACATCATAATGATTAGTGTAATATCCGAAAATTTTTGGAATTTAATATAATTATGTTATTTAAATTTTAATAATTAATCCGAGAGTCAGAGTCGAAATTTAAAAAGGATAACCCGAGTTAAACCGAATCGAGTCCTTCATTTGTTTGTGTGAACCGGACCAATCTTGTTTTTAGAAATCTGAAGAGGGAACCAGCCTACTGGACCATAAAGCCCACATGGGCACAAGGCCCAAACGATCCATCTACCTGCTCCTTGTTTCACCTCTCAGCCCATTTCAGTCTTCACTCCACTAGGCCGTTGCTTGGGCCCGTCTGGCACGCCAGGCCGTCTCTTCACGCTCGTCGTCTTCCTCGTCTTCTTCCTGCAAGGACGATCCGCCTCACCGCACTGGTCTTCGTCAACATGTAACGGTCACCATTAAAGAGGGCCATTCACACCGGTATTGAAAGCATAACGGCCACAGTGAAGAGCGGATAACACCTAGAGCCGAAACTGGCGACCCGTTCACTCTCCCGCGCACCCAACCCTGCCGCTTCTAGCCCTCGTTCACCTTGCCGGAAATCTTACGCCCAATCGCTTCTTCCCCTCTCGCTCTAAGCCACTACTTCACGCCTCTCCTCTGCAAATTTCTTCCCGAGTTCCACCACCACCCGTCCAGCTCTGTCCCTCTATCGAATCTCCCTCTAGTCCACTACCACCTGACCCACCTTAATCCGACAATTCCGACGAGTCATCCCTACTCATCTCCCTGCAATGGCCTGAAAATGTCGAAGGAAGAGATGAAAGAAAAGGGGCCGAGTGTTTGCAGCGGATAAATATAGAACCAGACCCAACGTGCAGCGTACTTGGTGAATTGCCGCCCGGGAGTATCGATCCTATGACATTCGGGACATTGCCTTGTGACTCCCTTCCAAGCCTAATTGCTGCCCTTCAGTTTTGAACCTGAGACCAAAGGGAAAGGGGCAGATTAAATTCTATCACCTTGTGCTGGCCGCAGGATTTGAATCCATGACCTCCGGAAACCATTTGGTGTCACTTGGTGTGCTGATCCGTACAAGTAAAACCTGAACCGGTTAGATCTGAAACCAATTCTTTTCCGTTAATTTTATTTTCCGTTATAATTGTAATAATAAATTATAATTTAAATAATAAATCATAATTTAAATAATAAATTATAATTTAATAATTTTTAGATTAATGCTTGATAATTTAGTTACCAATTAGAGCATAAAGTGTGGAATTACTTTGATAGGACGGAACTAGTTAGAAAATCGGAATGTTGGTTTAGTGGAATGGAGAAAGTATATTAATGGAACCGGAATAAGTATTTTGAGCAGTTAGTTAGTTTGATGAGGTTAAGTATAGATTATGCATTTCCGAGCTAGCGAGTTCTAATGAAACGACTATGGTTGCTATAGGAACCGAAATGAGTGGGTAGCCATGAAACCGGAATGAGAATGCAAAATAATCTAGAAGTTTGATAACGTAGATCTTGTATGCACTTCTAAGATAGAGATCTAGATACGTTAAAGGAATGACGATACTATGGTTAAGAAAATGTGAATGGGCGCATAGGTCCCGAAACCAAAGTTGTTAAGGAATGTTAGGGTATTGATGCTAGATATCATACCGTGACTATTTAGAATGATAAGCCAAATAGTATTAAGGATTGAACTCATTCTAAGGATTGATAAATGTGGAACAAGATAATCGGATCTCTGACTGGCAAGATCGCGAGACTTTGAGACCAGTACTGATAAGATGAGTTCTTATGACTCACTTAGCTACCTTTTAATACTAAGTGTGCACTAGGGTAGTGTGTGTTATTCTTGTGAAATAAAATGAACGGACTAGATCACTGTACTTTAATTTTAAGAGAGGTACAAGTGTATGATAACGTGCCGTAACCGTCGGTCCGAGCCGATGGTGCCGGAGGATTGCCCCGCGACCAGTCCAGTAGTGTATACGGGAGAGATGCATCAAAACTAGTCCTATTGGTAAACGGGGACGGGGGCAAGAGTCGGGAGACTCTTGTGTTACAAATAAAGTTGGAAAATAGGATGACTCATTCACGTAATGAAAGATAATAAACCGGGACATTGTGTGTTGCATGTTGAGTGATTTACAGTACTTTCTTATATGTGTGTGCTTTAGTGATCTTAGTATTAAAATTGTAGCTAATGGTTTTTTTCCGTGTTGTTAGATATTTGCAGGATAGATCTCTACCGATAAATCGGGAGTGGAGTGGCCAGCCGGGTTTTCGTACTAGAAGTTTGGGCGTTGGGTTATATTTTATGTTTATTTATTATATAGCAGTAGAGTTGGTATAGTATATAGTTAGTTGATGTACAAGTTAAGAGTCTGTTAAGAATTAATTATGCATTTCTGAAAGAATTTGTATTTCAATATTTGTGTCTTGTTGCACGATCCGACTTCATTGACGTCAACCTAAGGCCGGGACCCACTGTGAGGTCCTAGCCAACAACACTCCGAGTTCCCAGAATTCGGGGTGTTACATTTAGTAACCCATTGTATATTTTTCTTCTAGAGTGTATATGTTTATTTGTTTCATCCAAAACAATATACCTATTTATGTATACATCTTATTAATATGTGTTATTATATAATTATTAGTAGGTTCATTTCTTGCGAGTCATGTGATCCAGACGTTGACGAAGGTATAGCCTAATTCGTTAACGAAGGTGTAGAATCCAATATTAAAGGTGTATAACAATACTTCAACATTGTAGATGAGCAAGTCAAATAACTTTAAATTCGTCGTGTTAATTTAGATATAAGTTAAAATTTTATTATACGTATGTTTTGATATATTATAACTTTAAAGGTATTATTATTATTATTATTATTATTATTATTATTATTATTATTATTATTATTATTATTATTATTATTATTATTGTTATTATTATTATTATTATTTATTGATTTATATACTCCATAAATTGCGTTATATTCATTCGATTTACTTGATATCCCCGTCATCCGTTTTAATTTTTTTATCATCTATATTATTTTCAAAAATATAATTTGTATGGATAATAAATATATAAAAATATATATCCGAAAACAATAAACTTTGTTTCTTTATACTTTGAATATTTATGATTTTGGTTGTTATACTCATGCTATACTTGAAGATATAGTGACTTTTTATATTTTTTTGTTTCCTATTTAAGTGGTCGGACTATTCCCTATTTATTACTACTTAGTCCAATTCTTATTAATCAAGCATGTTCAGATGCGTCGGAGATCAAATTTTTATTAAATAAAAGTAAAATATATTAGATGATGTTAATCATTTATATGAAAAATACAAAAAAATACAAAAAAAGTATTTTTATTAATTAATATCCGTACAAGGTACGGGTTCTGCACTAGTTGTATAAAGAAATGTAGTTAAATTTCAAGATATGATACATTGAGGATTTTATTAATTATAAAGATTAATTACATGTCGTTTTCTTTCACGAGTAGTCTCCATTATACTTTGATTGATTAGAACATACTATAAACTCGGAATGAGTCCAAGGCTAGACAAGATGCTACTACATGTACTCTTGTAAAAGATTGATTCTCTTACACCATCCTTACACCAAAAAGGGTTTTTGTGACTCTATATTTGCTCTTAATTTTATGGTATGAAGATGAATGAGGCATGTTTTTTTAACATATTGTTTCCGTTTTACCTTATATGTACTCCATCAATTAACCCTTTTCAGCTTGTTTTAACCC
Organism: Fagopyrum tataricum; assembly: GCA_002319775.1. Classification (NCBI taxonomy): domain Eukaryota; kingdom Viridiplantae; phylum Streptophyta; class Magnoliopsida; order Caryophyllales; family Polygonaceae; genus Fagopyrum; species Fagopyrum tataricum. The sequence goes on along the minus strand of CM008283.1, from coordinate 22,367,610 downwards.
TTCATTATAACTCCACATAAATTTCTGGTACCATGTTTTAGGCTCATTTAACCATCTGGAAATTAGAAAGAAGAGTTATGCAAGTGAAGGAAAAGGTTTTACGTGCAAGTACGAAGGTATAATTGTTGAATTATAAGAGATATGAAGTGTATTTTTATTACAAACTACGAGGGTGGAGTTGTGCATTACAGAAAAAGAAAAAAAAGATAGATTATATATATATATTGTAAACCCCTTGAAACCCGTTTGAAAAATGAGATGATTTGCAGGCACAACGTACTAAAATATAAAATATAATATTTGATAATGAGTCTAAGTGTGAAGGGTGAAGAGACCATGGTATTGTAGATCAGACTCAATCAAATCGATCAAACAAAGCAGTTTACTCGACAAATTGATAAAAAATGATCGGGAGAAATGCGTTACCAAGTAGTAGTCGAAAAGGGAGGAGGAGGATGAGTGTCGGAGACGATGTCGAACAAAGATGAAGTCGAACAAAGACGATGTCGATAGTGAAGGAGAGAGGGAGTGAAAAGGAGGAAAAAAGTTGTGGAGAAGGAGAGAGTAAAGCGAGGAGAAAGGGAGAGGAAAACGAGAGGTTGGGGAGAAGCTGTGGAGAAGACGAACGAAGAACGAAGACGATGAAGGAAGGGAAGGAACCGAATCGGCCGAAGAAGAACGATGAAGGAAACGAAGGGAAGTTTCCACTTTTTGCCGTCCTTGGGAGAGATTTGACAGGATCGGGATGGAAATACTAATATTGCCCTTGAGTAAACGGAATATAACGATACTTTGCCCGGCCTTTTTGTTTTTATTTTTATTAAATAGTGGAAGAAGCCCATTTGGTACCCGTAAAACAAAAAAAGGCCTTTTCGGCCCATTTTTCTCATTTATATATGAGCTTAAACTTTTTATTTAGTTTATAAAAATTAAATATTTTAGAGTTAAAATTTGATGAAAAGGAACCAATATGTAATTCACTAAAAAAAAATACAGATTTTGTGTATCTTTAATTTTTTTAGATTGATTTTGTATCTTTAATTTTATAAAAGGTAAGAAATTTCAAATAGCTTTATGAGCTTCTCTAGGTCCGGAAAATATCTTAATGTTTGAACTGATTAAAATTAGTTAATTTAATTAATATTGATCCGCACCATCAAAATTCGGAAATATTGTATTTCAAATATAAGAAACCCAATTGACAGTTGTATAACTAGAAACTAAATCTAACGGTTATTTATATTTCAAATATGCTATTCTAATGATGTCCTCAACTCAAACTGCGATATCTACTAAAAAGATAGGAGATTTTCGATCCTCAGTTGACCGTTGCTTCATCGTTTGAAAGAAAGATGAGAAATTGCTTGCAGAGTAAGGATTTCGTTACAAAACCCCTGATCTTTTTCCTCTCCTCTGTTGCTGTTTGATTATCTTTCAAATTACTTGCAGAATCGATTCAAACATTGTGCTCTCTTTTCGATTCAAAAATCCAATCTATTCCCTTTCCTCTGTCACTATGAAATTGTGCTCTCTTCGCTTCTGACATGAATTCCCAGCTCTGCGTCCAATTCTCCATCCCGATTCAACAACCCAAGTTGAATCCGAGTTCTGATCTCCTTATAATGGATCAAGAAGAGCTTAATCGGACTGTCAAACGACGTCGATCCCCGATAACGAAGCTGTAACACCCCAAATCCGTAGAACTCGAGGTGCTACTGGGCTAGGATCTCACAATGGATCTTGACCCTAGCCTGACAACAAGTTCACTGAATCTTACAACAAGGCACCGATAGATTAAATACAAAACGTAAAACTGATATATAAATCTCAAAAGGTAGTACATAAGTACTGCTGAGTACAAAAGAAACATATATCCGTACATCAAATATCCCATAAACCACGATAATAATCCCAGTGTACGGAGCCCTCAGCGGATCACCCCTCTAGATCATCTGCAGCTCTCCTAACCTGCAAAGGATCTACAACACGGTATAAAACCGTTAGCTAACCATACACATATATATAGAGATACAAGAGCACAAACACACATCAGGAATCATAACACATCATCATGCTTTCATACATTTACCCGGTTCATTATCTTTAATAAGTCCAATCACTCAATCGTATAAATATATCTGAATATGAATATATGTGACACGAGGAATATAACCCTCGCCTCTCGGTGCTACCGACAACTGGAGTGGTCAACCGGGACTACTCCTCCGTGTACCCTGAGGGAGTGGAGACAGCGCCCGTTCCGTGTACCAGATCTGGACACTCCGCAGAGAACCTCCCAGTCTTCCAGTGGGATGACGGGGCTAGGTTGTCACGGCCCTACAGTGGGCGCGTACTAAACCATAGGTAGGTAATCAACATAACTCGGGCTATCAATCATATAGCACACACATCACTCATGCACACATCCAATATATGGATAACAGCTAAGTAAGTCCTATGGACTTACCTCAACCTCTGAAGTCTCAACACAACTCAACTCAAACGGCTCCAACTCTGGAGATCAACACTGCCTAAACAAGGCATAACAACATACATCAACTCATATCCATCACAGGGGTCACACCTAGACCCAAGGGATCGAATTCTAACTCATAAACCTCAAAGCCATAAACGGCATAACCGAAACGTACTCAACATCACTCCAACCTCAAACACATACCTAGCATGCCACTAAACCGCTCATACTAGGAAAGGAAAGGATCTACCTAACTCTAGATAGATCCGGGACAAGACGCACCTGCGTGACAAAGAGACACAGGGGCGGAGCAAGCAATCCGCAGGCGCGGCAAGACTCAACCGCAGGCGCGGTGACAGCGGCCGCAGGCGCTGGGACAATGGCCGCAGGGGCGGTGGCTTCTGGACGCGGGGGCAGTGGCTTCTTGGCGCGGGTGCGGCGACAAGGTACCTGCAGGGCGCTTTGCTGGACCGCAGGGGCGGCGACAGTGCAGAAGATGATCCCGCGGTTCTTCTTTCACTCTTCACGTGATCAAATCACGTCTTCTCTCATCCAAAGTTACACATATACATATACATACATAAACCAACATCAATCTATATTCAATCATCTAATGCTAAGCTAAGGAAGGTGGAATCAAGGAAGAAAGAAGAGAAGAGAAGCAAGATCACTTACCACACTTGTGGTCCTAGGCTGCCAGGAAGATCAACACACACACAGTTGGCTTCCAAGCTCAGCAACAACAACATCCATCATCAACATCATCAAACTCACATCAAAACTCTTCCAAACTCCAAGAGAAAACAACACAAGACCAAGGAGGGAGAAGGGAGAAGCAAGAAGGATGTAGGAAGGCTGAAGAAGAGGACAAAGGAACCCTTGATCATGAGCCAAGGAAAGAATAAGAAGGGAAAAGAGTAAAGCACAAGTCAAGGGTCAACAAAGCTGGCTGCAGCCGCCGGAAACCACAAGGGCGGGTTTCCTGGCCGCAGGGGCGGATCATGGCTCAGCCGCAGGGGCGGATCATGGCTCTACAAACCCGCAGGGGCGGCTAAGGCCAAAGTGGCTCCAAAAGATCAAGGCTCTTACACCTCACCCCCCTAAAAACAAGTTTCGTCCCGAAACTTGTAAAATCCTCAAACCACTCGGACTCACAAGCCGAGGTACAACTCTCTCTATAACCTCAAACATAAGCATGGAGGAAACTGTCAACTCCAGCAACAAAACACTATCCAGGGCATAGAGGAAAACCATCTCTATCCAAACCATAAACACATCACAAGGCCTAGAGGAATCACTTCTCTAGCCGTATCATACTCATAACAGAAAGGCATGTAGGAAAAAACATCTCCAGAACACTATGTCCATCAAAATAGCATGGAGAAATAACCATCTCCCGCTGAATCCTACACGTATCACAATAGCATGGAGGAAAGAGCCATCTCCAGCTATAAATATCAGCCGTACTAGCACAACAAGATCTACTAAGATCACATATCACATCATAGCTAGTACGAAAATAAACACATCATGACATATAAGAACATAAGCATAACATCACCAAGATAGTACTAAGATCTACTCGTCGATCCTACTGGTACATCTATCTCGGCATAAAACTCTGGATAGTTCCTCTGGATATTATCCTAAGTCTCCATGTAGCCTCATCAGGTTCACGTCTCGACCACTATATCCTTAGCATAAGAATGTCCTTCGAACGTAGGCGTCTCATTCCTCGTTCTAGACTGCAATCGGATGCTCAACAAAGGTGTGGTCTGGCTCAACCACTAAATCATCATAACTCACAATATGTACCGGATCTAGTATATACTCCCTCAGCTGAGACACGTGAAATACAAGGTGAACACCCTCTAACCTCGGAGGCAAAGCTAACCTGTAAGCTGCACTCCAATCCCGATCCAAAATCTCGAACGGTCCGACATATCCGGGTTCAACTTCCCCTTAATGCCAAAACGCCTAACATCTCGTGTCGGGGACACTCTCAGCCACACATGGGTTCCAACTCTGAACTCTAGAGGTCTACGCCTCCTATCAGCATAAGACTTCTGGCGGCTCTGCGCAGTCAACATCCGCTCTCAAATCAGTGCTACTCGAGCCACATCATCCTGAAGCTGATCAGGTGTCAAACCACTGGACGTACTAGGCTCATCCCAGTATAACGGAGTACAGAATCTCTGTCCATACAGTGCCTCATATGGGGTCATCCCAATAAAGACATGCCAGTTGTTGTTGTATGAGAACTCAACAAGTGGGAGATGATCCGTCCACACTTGTCCCCAATCCAACACACAAGCTTGCAGCATATCCTCCAAGGTCTGAATGGTCCTCTCTAACTGACAATCTGTCTGAGGATGAAACGTAGTAGTAAAATGTAAACTCGTCCCCAGGGCAGTCTGAAACTGCTGCCAGAACCTCGAGGTAAATCGTCCTTCTCGGTCTGAGACGGTCGTCCTCGGTACACCATGGAGTCTCACTACCTGCCTAGTGTACTCCTCAGCTAATCTGCTCACCGGCCACATCTCCCCAATAGGAATGAAATGTTCCGTCTTCGTCAATCTGTCCACATCGGGCTTCAGCCCTCCCCACCAATATAAACGTCTCAAGTCCTGATACACCTTACACGTACCTGGATGTACATATTAAGGTGTACAGTGAGCCTCCTGTAAAATCCTTTGTCTCAGCTCTGTATCAGCAGGTACACAGACGCGACTGCGGCGTCTCAAAACTCCATCTGCTCCTAGAAGGAATTGTGGTGCCTCATCCCGAGACATCCTATCTCGTATCCTCATAAAGGTCAAGCAGGTCTCTTGCTTCTGTTGGATCTCACCCAACAGATTAGGTAGAACCTCTAAAGTACTCAGCCGGGCATCCTCATCCGGAAACTGGATGTCCAACTCTAACCAGATCAAATCCCTCTGTACCCTCTAGCTGTGCCAAAATAGGAGTAGAAGTCAGACGTCTCTTCAGCTCCTCAAAACTCTGTATACACTAATCAGACCATACAAATCTGGTAGTCTTCCTCAGCAAACTTGTCAGTGGACGACAATCATAGAAAATCCCTCCACGAAGCGTCTGTAATAACCGGCTAGGCCAAGGAAGCTACGTACTTCCTTGACGTTAGTCGGTGTAATCCATGCTGCTACTGCCTCAATCTTGGCCGGATCCACCTTAATTCCTTCAGCTGATACCACATGACCCAGGAATGCTACCTCCGGCATCCAAAACTCGCACTTAGAGAACTTAACATAAAGTTCTCTATCCCGTAAAACCTGCAACACAGTCCTCAGTTGTCCTGCATGCTCCTCTTTGCTGCGAGAGTACACCAGAATGTCATCTATGAAGACCACCACAAACTGATCAAGGAAGTCGATGAATATGCTGTTCATCAACTCCATGAAAACTGTTGGGGAATTCGTAAGCCCAAATGGCATCACTACAAACTCGTAGTGTCCATATCTGGTCCGGAATGTTGTCCTGTGCACATCTTGCTCTCTCACCCTCAGCTGGTGATACCCTGAACACATGTCAATCTTGGAAAATACTGTCGCTCCCTGAAGCTGATCCAACAAGCCATCAATACGAGGCAATGGATACTTGTTCTTGATGGTTATCTTGTTCAGCTCTCTGTAATCAATGCATAATCTCAGTGATCCGTCCTTCTTCCGTACGAAGAGGACAGGTGCTCCCCATGGGGACACGCTAGGGCGAATAAAACCCTTCTCGACCAACTCCTCGAGTTGCTTCTTCAACTCCAACATCTCAACAGGCGCCATCCCATATGGGGCCTTCGAGGTCGGTCTCGTACTAGGCTCTAACTCGATACAAAAGTCCACACTCCTCTGAGGCGGCAAACTGGACGACTCAGTGAACACACTTGCAAACTCACAGACCACTGGGATATCCTCTAATGCTGGACTCTCCCCCTGCTTCATGGCATAACACCCGAAGACCTCACAACCCTGTGGAAACAGTCTAGCTGCTCGTATCGCACTGGTAACCATGCCAGATTTTCCAAGGTCTCAACCTCGGAAAACCTCTATCTGTCCTAACTCGGTAGAGAAGGTAACATTCCTCCTACCTACATCTAAGACTGCAGAATGTCTATCCATCCAATCCATACCTAGTATGACTTTTTCATGCTCGAATGGCATGACAAAGAAGTCAACTAGTAAAACACGGGTCCCTACAGAAATGGGACAGTCACGAATCTCATGGGTACCTCTGACCCTACTAACATCGGGTAACCCTATACTAAAGGGTATCCCCTAAGTCGTATCTAGACTCATACACTCAATACAAGCATCTGATATAAAAGAAGACATAGCTTCAGTATCAAACAAACTCGAACAGGTAAACCATGGATCAGAATGGTACCTGTAACAATCGGTGCAGCTGGCTCCTTTGCACTCCTCAGCTCAAAAACTCGGCCATGTGGCCCTCTGGTGTCAGTGGTGCTCCCACCACGACCTCTGCCTCTACCCAACCCAGGAGTAGATCCCTGAGTGGTAGGACGATTTGGGACTCTCTGCTGTCCCTGTGTCTGCTGTTGCTGAGGTGGCCTCTGCCCACCTCCCGCTACACTGGTAGGAGAAGAACCCTGCTGAAATGAAGCTCCGCCCTGTCGGCAGAAAACAGCCCTGGCTGGCCACAAGTGTAGCACATCACTGTCTACCTCGTGCACTCTGGCCGCATATGTCCATACCTACCACAGTTGTAACGCTGTACTCCCTTATCCGCAACTGATGCAAAAGAGGGAGGACTCTACCGACTCTGACCTCGCCCTGCACTAGCAGCCCTACCAGAACCACTGGTCTGCCTAGTACGTTGTCTCTTCTCAGACCCTCCGGTCTGAGAAGCTCTCCTCTGACTAGCCCGCTCCCTCTCATAGTCGGAAGCTTTGTCCTGGTAGTCCATCAGAGACTCACAGTGGAAACCCGCCATATAGGTCCGGGTAGTATCCCTCAGTCGTCGGGAAAACAGATACACATGCTGATCCACAGAAGGTGCAGCTGGTCCCAACAATGCCAACTCCTCCTGGAATCTCCTGATAGCCTCTGAGACTGGTACATCCTCGAATCCAGCCTCAACAAAATCTCGCAGTTTCTCCCTCCTCAGTGAGGCAGGGCATAAACGCTCTCTGATCATGGTCCGCATCTTATCATAACTGTCAACTTGTGCTCGTACAGACCTCCACCAGTGCTGTGCTAAGTCTTTGAACATAGTCTGCACCAACTCTATCTGCCTGTCTGCTGGACATCTAATGGACTCCAGAGCTGAGTCCACATGTCCAATCCTCAACCTCGAGCCCCACCTTCCCAGAGAAAGGGGGTACACCCATCTGGTGAAATGCCTTCAACCTAGTGTCTAGTCTAGGCCCTCTATGCTCCTCTGTAACTCGAGCAGTCTCAGCTACAGGTGCCAGTGCAGCTGGCACCTGTGTAACCCCATGGGATCTGTCAGATGATCCCTCATGTACTGGAAGATCCGGGATAGGTCTACCTGCTCTGGCAGCCTCCTCCACTCGCCGGATATAGTCACAAAACTCTGGTCCTCCCATGGAGACATAATCTGAGTCATCTGACTGGACTCGCTGTGGAACCTGTCTCCCAGCTACGCCGTTCCCAGCCTCAAGAACGACACTCTCAGCAACGTCCTCGTGAACCTCTTCCGCTGCACGTGGATCAACAGCGGAAGTCCTACCCCGTCCTCTACCTAGAGGGGGTCTACCTCTACCTCGTCCAACTGCAGGTAAGGCTCTAGTCTGAACCATCTACAGAGGACGTAAACCTAACTCAGAAGGCTATATATATGCCGTTTGTATATATCAAATCAATCACAACAGAATATCTATCTATATATATATACTTTCGAGATCTTCAGAGGGGAGATGGCTCACGTACATGATATCCCAAAACATTTTGTACTCATTTCAAAACAAAAACCTTTTGAAAAGTCAGACCCCTTTTCGGGTTCTGTTTATTTATCTATTCGAACTTTATTGCAGATTACTAGTGCAATTGTTGTCAACCTGGGCTCTGATACCAACTTTGTAACACCCCAAATCCGTAGGACTCGAGGTGCTACTAGGCTAGTGATATGCCCTCAGATGGCGAGGCCATCCGTTTATCCGGCTAAGAGGACCCCGCAAGCGGCATGTCTAGCCATGGCATGAAGCTTGCCATTTTGAGTATTTTCCTTAGTTATTTCCCTTTATTAATTATGTAATAAAAGAAGGAATATTCTTGTGGAATATTCCCTCTTGATCTTATCTTTTAGGTTTTGATCTTATCTTCTAGGTTTTCCTTTTTGGGCTTTTTGTTATGATCTTGTGTTGGCCCGTTGGCACATAAGTAGGCAACCCCCTCTATATTATGATGTGTTGGCATTCATTGTAAATCATGTCTAATTTGAATCCAAGAATAGAGAAGAGAAATCCTCTTCTTGGTTTAGGCATCATTCTTCTCCCCCCTCCTCAAAGTTCTATCTTGGATCTAGTCTTTGATCCAAGAACTCATACTCGAGGATCCTTTTGAAGGATCAACTATCCCGCTCCACTTCGTGGATGATTCGATCGACCTAGATCGGATTGACCGTACGCTTCCGCATCCATTTCTAAAGCCCCATCAACCAAGTTCTATCGTTTGATCCGCCTCGAACGACCAAGAAGAAGTAGTTGAAGTTTCTCCTCGATCTAGATCGCCCCCGTTTGTATCATTTGGTATCAGAGGCCGGGATCGAGGTCAAGTTCTTTACTTTTGTTCTTGATCGTTCATCATCGTTCTTCATTGTTCTTGAATTTTCTTTGATGTTCTTGAATTTTCTTTGAATGTTCTTGAATGTTCTTTGAATGTTCTTGAGTTTTCTTTGAATGTTCTTGAATTTTCTTTGAATTTTCTTGAGTTGTTCTTCATTGTTCTTCGCCGTGCGTCATAAATCATCATGATGCATGGCGATGATAATCCGTTTGGTTTGTATGGAGAAAAAGTTGCCAAAGTGGTCCCACAACGGTGTTTGAGTCCCCAAGAGAAGTATGACTTAGCCAAGGCAGAAAATGTTGCTTTGAAGCGTGAGCTAGGAATTTTGAAGGCACAACAAAAGTTTGATGCCTTGACCCGAGAAAACGCTTCCTTGAAGCAAGAGTTAGAAGCTTTTAAGGCCCAAAGTTTGGCCCGCAAGATGACCGTCCAACCCAAGGATCACCAAGCGGTGGCACAACCAAGGTGTGAGTTGGTTGTCACCTCTTTGTGTGACGAAGTCGAAGCCATGGGCAAAGTCATTGAAGAATCTACACCGGCACCTCTACTTCAAGTTGACAATCCATTGAATGATGAGTCTTTTGAAGAGGACAAGGAAGACACCGTCATCGACAAAGTCGAAGTCGTCACCGACAATGACACTATGATCTTGATGGACAACAAAGTTGAGCCGCCAGTTCCGAGGTTTGTCTTTGTTATGTCAAATTATTTACCTCCCGACTCACCTTTGCTTCTTGTCGACATGCCCCCAATGTGCACCATCAATGGTCTTGACGACATGGTAGACAAGCTCACCGAGATACCATCCACATGTACTATAAGTATGAGCCGTCCGATCCGAAGTTTGTCATTGTTATACCACCCGGCTTGCCACCCATCAAAGGACTTGTGCATAACTTCAAGAAGTACCGGCGCCATCAACCGTCACTAATCCGTTACCGGTACTTGGTCTCGTGCCTTTGACAACACATTTGACAAGCTCGGCGTCACCGTCATCTTGAAAGATTACAAGTCCAAGCCGCCCGACTCCGAGAATGAGCATCCAAAGTTCAAGTCAAGGGTCTTGTTCTCAATGTCTCTCCTTTCTTTTCCGACCGTGCAGACGAGGACGTTTCACAGCCAAGAGGAGGAGAATGATATGCCCTCAGATGGCGAGGTCATCCGTTTATCCGGTTAAGAGGACCCCGCAAGCGGCATGTCTAGCCATGGCATGAAGCTTGCCATTTTGAGTATTTTCCTTAGTTAGTTCCCTTTATTAATTATGTAATAAAAGAAGGAATATTCTTGTGGAATATTCCCTCTTGATCTTATCTTTTAGGTTTTGATCTTATCTTCTAGGTTTTCCCTTTTTGAGCTTTTTGTTATGACCTTGTGTTGGCCCGTTGGCCCATAAGTAGGCAGCACCTTCTATATTAGGATGTGTTGGCCTTCATTGTAAATCATGTCTAATTTGAATCCAAGAATAGAGAAGAGAAATTCTCTTCTTGGTTTAGGCATCACTCTTCTCCCCCCCTCCTCAAAGTTCTATCTTGGATCTAGTCTTTGATCCAAGAACTCATACTCGAGGATCCTTTTGAAGGATCAACTATCCCGCTCCACTTCGTGGATGATTCGATCGACCTAGATCGGATTGACCGTACGCTTCCGCATCCATTTCTAAAGCCCCATCAACCAAGTTCTATCGTTTGATCCGCCTCGAACGACCAAGAAGAAGTAGTTGAAGTTTCTCCTCGATCTAGATCGCCCCCGTTTGTATCAGCTAGGATCTCACAATGGATCCTGACCCTAGCCTGACAACAAGTTCACTGAATCTTACAACAAGGCACCGATAGATTAAATACAAAACGTAAAACTGATATATAAATCTCAAAAGGTAGTACATAAGTACCGTTGAGTACAAAAGAAACATATATCCGTACATCAAATATCCCATAAACCACGATAATAATCCCAGTGTACGGAGCCCTCAGCGGATCACCCCTCTGGATCACTCTGCAGCTCTCCTGACCTGCAAAGGATCTACAACACGGTATAAAACCGTTAGCTAACCATACACATATATATAGAGATGCAAGAGCATAAACACACATTAGGAATCATAACACATCATCATGCTTTCATACATTTACCCGGTTCATTATCTTTAATAAGTCCAATCACTCAATCGTATAAATATATCTGAATATGAATATATGTGACACGAGGAATATAACCCTCGCCTCTCGGTGCTACCGCCAGCTGGAGTGGTCAACCGGGACTACTCCTCCGTGTACCATGAGGGAGTGGAGACAGCGCCCGTTCCGTGTACCAGATTTGGACACTCCGCAGAGAACCTCCTAATCTCCCAGTGGGATGACGGGGCTAGGTTGTCACGGCCTTACAGTGGGCGCGTACTAAACCATAGGTAGGTAATCAACATAACTCGGGCTATCAATCATATAGCACACACATCACTCATGCACACATCCAATATATGGATAGCAGCTAAGTAAGTCCTATGGACTTACCTCAACCTCTGAAGTCTCAACACAACTCAACTCAAACGGCTCCAACTCTAGAGATCAACACTGCCTAAACAAGGCATAACAACATACATCAACTCATATCCATCACAGGGGTCACACCTAGACCTAAGGGATCCATAAGGATCGAATTCTAACTCATAAACCTCAAAGCCATAACCGGCATAACCGATACGTACTCAACATCACTCCAACCTCAAACACATACCTAGCATGCCACTAAACCGCTCATACTAGGAAAGGAAAGGATCTACCTAACTCTAGATAGATCCGGGACAAGACGCACCTGCGTGACAAAGAGACGCAGGAGCGGAGCAAGCAATCCGCAGGCGCGGCAAGACTCAACCGCAGGCGCGGTGACAGCGGCCGCAGGCACGGCGCAGGCGCTGGGACAATGGCCGCAGGGGCGGTGGCTTCTGGGCGCGGGTGCGGCGACAGTGCAGAAGATGATCCCGCGGTTCTTCTTTCACTCTTCACGTGATCAAATCACGTCTTCTCTCATCCAAAGTTACACATATACATATACATACATAAACCAACATCAATCTATATTCAATCATCTAATCCTAAGCTAAGGAAGGTGGAATCAAGGAAGAAAGAAGAGAAGAGAAGCAAGATCACTTACCACACTTGTGGTCCTAGGCTGCCAGGAAGATCAACACACACAACTGGTTTCCAAGCTCAGCAACAACAACATCCATCATCAACATCATCAAACTCACATCAAAACTCTTCCAAACTCCAAGAGAAAACAACACAAGACCAAGGAGGGAGAAGGGAGAAGCAAGAAGGACGTAGGAAGGCTGAAGAAGAGGATAAAGGAACCCTTGATCACGAGCCAAGGAAAGAATAAGAAGGGAAAAGAGTAAAGCACGGTCAACAAAGCCAGCTGCAGCCGCCGGAAACCGCAGGGGTGGGTTTCTTGGCCGCAGGGGCGGATCATGGCTCAACCGCAGGGGCGGCTCTACAAACCCGCGGGGGCGGCTAAGGCCAAAGTGGCTCCAAAAGATCAAGGCTCTTACAGAAGCAAGAAGAACTTACCCTGACCGTCAAACGAAGGAGAATTGAGAAGTTGGCAGAACCAGAACCCCAACGTTCACTTCCGCTTCCTCAACGGTATCACATTTTTTCATTACTCCGCGACCTCGAGCATACTTTGATCTTCAACAGGAAACTATTCGCCTCTGATGTGAACCCGGGTCTGATGCGCCTCACAATGCCTCGTACTCAGATTTTGAACGCCTTTTTGACGGATGACGAGGAGCAGAAGATCAACCAGAAGAACTGCGAAGGAAAAATGAAGAAGATTAAAGTGCTTGTTATTGATCCCAAGCTCAACATAAAAATCTTGACTTTGACTAGATGGAATTACAATAACTCCGCAAATTGGTCCTATATTTTGAGCGGAGGATGGAACGAGATTGTCACATCCAATGGGTTTGTCACCGGAGACGAGATCAGTATCTGGGTGTGTCGATTGGATGGGTATCTTGTGTTTGTGATTGACAAGCTGCTTCGCTGATGGTTTGAATGCTGATAGAGATTTGGTTCGGGGGAAGAAGACACTCAACTGTCTATGCCACATAGACAGTTGCAGCTTACTTGTAATTTAATAGATTTTTTCCTATTTTTTTGGAGTCTACTTACTGTTTTGAGTCACAGATTACTCATAGATTGTTATCTTACGATCAACATTTTGATCAATTTTGATCGATTTCATCTCTCATCCCTAAAAACCTGACTTTGTATTGCTAATGTGTGGTTCCTATGGTAGCAATGTTCTTATACAAATTGCTACAAGGATCAAATCTAATCAGTCATGGATTCCTATCAGAGTTATTGAAATTATACTCAGAAATATAGGTTTTGCTATGTCAACAGTAAGTGCAGTGATAGCAAGCATAAGCTGAACCGCTTACAAGAGAAAAAACAACCAAATTTTTTAACCAAGATTAGGAAATAAACTATCGAATTTTTACTTTTTTAGCAATGCAAAAAGGAACCACGAAACTGCAGAGAACTACATCAAAAATTATTGAAACTTCTCAATTTGGTAAAATCTGTTGTTTTTTAAAAATTATTTTATAAAGTTTGGTTTCTAGATGATCTGAGTTATACAGATTTTTCTCTGTCTCAATTTTGTGTCTCATTATACCAAAAAAGAAGAGAAACTTCTCAATTTGTCCAGTTGAACTTTCCAGTAATCACTTCATACAACTGTAGCGTACAAGTACTAAGAAACTTAAAAGTCCAAGGTGACAATTCACACAATAGCATTTTGTCATGAAGCAAATATATAGCTAAAAATGGAGCTTTGCTGACAGAAAACACAGTCTAATTATCATTGTTTAATTTTGAGTCTATGTGGGATTCGAACCCACAATTCATGTGTGATCACACATTGCTCTTCCTTTAAGCTAATTGGTTTGAAGCATACATATACAAACTGTCAGTCCACAATCTTAGTGTTTAGTGAACATAAGAATTGACCGAACATATTTTCAAATATTTATCTTTTTGAGTTATGATAAATTTGTTGATCAAGCTCCAATGACCTCTTCTCCATTGCAGAAGCTTGTGCTTTAACTTGGCCGGACTGATACTGCAGGGTGGCCTCTTCTCCATTGCAGTCAGTGAAGCCATTGCATATTCGTATTTATCCTGGCAGAAATTATCATAGAGTTTCAAAATAATTATCATATATGTATTTTGAAAACATACATTTTCTGTTAGTGCTTGATGCATGTATATGAGGGTATTTAAGGTGAGTAAACTTCATTCAGCTCTACAGTCATTGCACATAATACTCCAAACATAACTAAAGGCAGGCAACTGATAAGCATTACCTATGGCACCATGATGGTCATTCAAACATTCATAACAAAAAGTTATTGCTAAATCATATGCATTCAGATAATGATAGGTTAGTCTCAAATGCAAGTAAGATTTCTTAAGCTCTGCAGTCATAACATACCACACTTGATATGCAAGTAAAATTTCTTAAGCTCTGCAGTCATCACGGATCATTATATTTCTCCATTGCTGCAGTCAAAAGTGCAACAACTTGTTTTAACTTATTCAATATAGAAAATCAAATTTTCGGGAGCCCATTTCACAACATAAAATATCGACAATGATGAATAAAACATAGGTGATCAACAAAATGTTCTTGCAGAAGTGTTACTTTCCAAATTGATACAGCCGTTGCTTGCATAATAAAAATCATATCAAAAAATCGTAACTTAAGATCTAACCGTTGGAATGAATCAAAATTGATACACCAAGTTCTATACACTTCCAAGAACAACATATCCAAAAATCATCACGATCAGAGATGATTTGCATAATAAAAACAGCAACTGAAAATTGAAAAAAGAAATATCAGCAAAAACAGAAAAATCAGCAAAACAAATATCTGAAGTGAACTTCTAAAAATCATAACTCAAGATCTAACCATTGGAATGACTCAAAATTTATAGACCAAGTCCTATACATTTTCAACAACAACATATCCAAAAGTCATCACGATCAGAGATGATTTGCATACCTAACCAAGGCAACGAAGTGTACAGTTTGAACTTAAAATAAATCAGTAAAACAATGATGATTCTAATTACAGCAAAAGCGTACCTTAACATCAAATTCAAATGGATCCTTCCCAAAGCAGACATTTGCCCTACAAAGATCAAAATCGAACATTAAGAATCAAAGATTATGCTGTCAAGAGATGCCATCCTTTACCAGCTATTAGCAAGGCTTGACAGTTCAACTTTCTTACTCATTGCTGGCTTACAAATGTATATGTATATAAATAGTAGAAATACTGAAATCTATAACATCCAAAATCATCACAATCAGAGAGGATTTGCATACTTAACCAAGGTCAAGAAGTGTACAGTTTGAATATAAAAAATACAGTAAACAAAAACTTAAAATCAAAAAACAGAAAAATCAGCAAAATTAGAATAGTCAGCAGAACAATATT
This sequence comes from Fagopyrum tataricum, assembly GCA_002319775.1. Taxonomy (NCBI): domain Eukaryota; kingdom Viridiplantae; phylum Streptophyta; class Magnoliopsida; order Caryophyllales; family Polygonaceae; genus Fagopyrum; species Fagopyrum tataricum. The sequence continues at coordinate 22,351,851 of CM008283.1, read as the reverse complement.
CTGTTGTGAACTTCAAAAAATCGTAACTCAATATCTAACAGTTTTAATGAAGTGTACCGTCTGAATTGCAGTATAGACTATATACTATTATTCTTGTAGGCTTTTTATATTTTGGTTGTGAAAAGTAAAGCTAATTTAACCTGGAGTGTCAACACAGTGACAACATCGTTATATTTCTCCAATGCTGTACTCAAAAGTGCAACAACTTGTTTTGCTGCTTTCTTGTCATCAAGCAAGGTTATGCCAGAAAGTTTCTTGGCACATGACCCTGCAGAAGGAGCCTATGTATATGGTTATATTGACTGCTAACTAATCTCACATAGAGCTCTGCAGGATGACTGTCCATTCAAGTCCATTGGCTTATACCACACACTGTTATTCCCTTCAGACTGTACATACCAACACTTGAACATCCTACATGAACATCTTAACAATAGTGTCAGAGCATCCTTGACCGAATAGAAGCATATAGCATCATCTCCATCATTTGTTTAAAGTTAAAGCAGCTCATATTCTTATTCTCAATATGATTTCATTTGATTGTACTTTCCATAACCAAAATATAAAAAGCCTACAAGAATAATAGTATATAGTCTATAGAGCAATAAGATCTACATGTGAACAAATCCAAAAGATTTAGTGACCGATCGGATAATGTCTCAGCCATCCAAAGCAGAAATGCTTTAATACCTATATGAAAAATTCAAGATTCAGTTCCTTGCTGGTAAATGTTCACCTATGTGACATGGATAAATCTTACACATAGCATCATCTCCCACGATAGGCAGTGAAGGCACATAGAAACATATCAGAAGCAATGGTCAAATTCGTGTCAGATTTTCCTAATCTATAACCTCAGGCCTTAGGGAAATAGTATCCAAATCTGGGTTCATAGCAAGGTATTTTTATACCGGTCAAACCGTAATTACCATTGAAAATAGGGGCATAACAGTAACTTATTACCCGGGTATATAACACCATATGGCCTCTGGTTTCAGTCGTTCTTTATCCGATTGTTATCCCGTTCCTTCGACGACGACGCTTCCCTACGACGGTTTCCGGCCGTTGCTCTTCCTTTCGCCGACCCTTGCCGCCTTCTGCTCTACATTCCGGCGACAGGTATCTATTTCCCGAACTTCCCACCTTCTATTTTCCCAAATCCCCTTTCTGAATATGAATCTGAAGATGATATGTCTCTGAGCTTGTGCACAATAGATTCTTCTCCCTCACATAAGCCCCATGGGTAAATCTCAATCCGTCAAAGCCATAGAACGTTACGTGTCTCTCCACTGGACAAACATCTCCCCCAGCAGCCCTAATTTCTAAGGCTAAAAACCCCCTCTGTAGTATCAGGAAATTGTCGACACAATAGCCCTAGATCTTGATCCATTTAGGCAGCATTCTATCTAGCATATTTAGTAGTATTATGTTTGCCCTAGATTTTAATGAACAATAGCCCTCTGTTTGTAGTATCGTGAAATTGTCGATATGCTAAAACCCCCCTCTGTATATACTACCTACCTATAGAATAATTGGCTTGGATTTGTGCTGTTTTCATACTAAAATTGTTTACTGCAGAATCGAATGGTATTCCAGGCAACAGACAGTTCACATTTGTGTGAGCATATGCGAGACACGTTGACAGGTTCAATAATAAAAGCTTGATTATAAAGTTATTTGTAAGGATTAAGGTTAGTTTTAATATAGGAATTGAAATTGCTGAATAATACTTGATTGTTGTTTGTGGCTGAATATATTACAGAAAATTCCCAATCATTCGACTATTTGACCATTGACTATAGCAGATTGACAGGAATCCCATGAATATAGACAGCATCTTAATGAAGAAAGTTCCTATAGATCTTTAAAAATGAGACAATAGAGCAGGGTCAAACATTACTCAAATGAAGTGACACAAAAATCAGATTAGATCGAGCAGATACACGTTTTTACTCTGATTACAATATATTGGATCATATTATTATCCCTCATTTTTGTTTACATTGCTATTTTTCTTCTTTTGCTATAATTGTTAATTTGCTATATGGTTAAATCTGTGTTATATTAGCTTGTGAGTACACAGTGTAAATCTTTGGAAGTGCAAGGGTGCAAACGTACAGATTCAGCACCATATAACACAAACCCACAATAAGTCTCATTGTGCTCAACCCACTCACTAGTAAAAGAATGTATGCATGAGAACAATAATAACATGATGCTACTAATTCATTAGCTATAGACTTTAACTAATTTATCTTTGTAGTTGATGTATAGGTATATTTGTTATATTTGTTCAAATTTTACCCTCTAGCTAAGAGCTATTTATGATAATCACTCATTTATGTACGAGTTTTATTCATGATATTTGCTCATGATGCTAATAGGGAACATATAATCTGAGTATTTACGGTTTAATGTATTTTCTTATCTATATTTACATGTTAGAACTTATTATTCTCAGTATTTACGTTTCTGGGTCCTTTCTTATCTATATTGACATATTTGGACCTTTCCCTCTTTTCTCGCCTATCTTTTTCTTTTCGATATTTGCAGACACAATTCACCGTTCACGCCCGGCAGCTTTGACAGAGCTTCGATTTGGAATGGAACCCATCGGCGGAGAAGAAGAAGAGGAGCCTTTTTTTTCACAGACTGATTCTTTACAGATCGATGCCGGACAACAGCAATCACCACGGCGTCCTTCCAAATTCGATCCTAGTCGAAGTAATTTCTCTCTCTCGTTCTTGGGATCGCGAATTGTGGTTAACACTTTTTAACATTCTTGAATTAGGGTTTCCAATCGGCGATATTAACGGGTTGATTCACATATAATCATTGCAGAATTTCATCTGGATGGGTTTTGTTTTTCCGTGATTGATGTGAATTTTGGTGTTTAGGTTTTGTGCTTATTCAAATTGCAAACATATGCACCTAGTTTAAATTGATAGTCGTTGAGCACTATAGTACTATTCTCTCATTGCCAACTTAATTTGTTTAACTAGAATTGATGGTGGTATATGGAAAACATCGTCTTGTTTTAGGCTATCTCACTCTTGAATGAGAAATTCTTATGTTTTGGGTAACCCGGCTAATCAGTTTACCTTGTCATTATTTGTGTAGCTTTAGTCTGGGAAACCATTATGGTTTGGATTGATTGACGAATCAGTTAGCTTGACATTATGTGTGTAGTTTTAGAATGGAGCTTAATAGGAGTATTTTTCCAATCTATGATTTGCTTTGAGCTTATGGATTTTTCAACTTCTTGTTGTAGTATCATATTCATCTGTTTTCAAGGTTTTTTTTAATCTGTCCTGTTGAAAAAGCCTTTGACCCAATAAATGTTATCACCCGTTTTTCAATGTTTACTTGGGTTTTTCGTTTGTATGTATATCTTCTTATAATTCTATTTATGACATGAGCATGCTATGCCTTAATTAGCTGGAAAATTCACACTTTCTTACATATTGCTGAAGTGATTGGTATCATCCGAAGAAAGGCCTTGATCAAGGATTTAGCTGCAGTTTATCATGCTGAGTGCTTAGCTTACTGCCAAGAACTCCTTGAACTTCAAACTAAATGGGAAGAGGTGACATTCAGTTTCACTTTCTGATTTCTCTATTCATTTGATTTTGACATTTATCGGCATTTTCAAGATGATTTTGAGTGTTAAGTTGGACCTTATGTTGTTTAGTGACTCTGTGTCACAACCACATGTTATGTTCCTTATATTATCCATCTACATACTCCTGTGCATGCTCAGATATTTCAGATTATTACACCATTAATGTAGTGCCTGTGATTATAAGTTCAACCCACCTCAGAAATCGATTGTGCTTCATGTAACACCCCAAGTCCGTAAGACTCTAGGTGCTACTGCGCTAGGATCTCACAATGGATTCTGACCCTAGCTTGACAACAAGTTCACTGAATCTTACAACAAGGCACCGAAAGATTAAATACAAAACGTAAAACTGATATATAAATCTCAAAAGGTAATACATAAGTACCGCTGAGTACAAAAGAAACATATAACCGTACATCAAATATTCCATATCCCACGAAAATAATCCAAATGTACGGAGCCCTCAGCGGACCACCCTCTCTGGATCACTCTGCAGTTCTCCTAATCTGCAAAGATCTAAAACACAGTATGAAACCGTTAGCTAACCATACACATATAAAGAATGGGCATAAGCACAATCACATATTAGAAATACTAAACACTTCAACATGATATCACACATTTACCCGGTTCATTATCTTTATATAAATGGTCCAACACATGAATCGTATATGAACATATATGACACAAAGAATATAACCCTCGCCTCTCGGAGAGGTTGCCAGCTGGAGTGGTGATCTGGTCACACTTCCCGTGTACCCTATGAGAGTGGAGCAAGTGCCCGTCCCACTTCCATATCTGGCCTGTCCGCAGAGAACTTCCCTGTCTCCACGCGGGATGACAAGGCAAAGCTGTCACAACCCTACAATGGGCAGTCACTATACCATAGGTCGGTAAACATCATAGCACATACTATCAAGCATAAACATACACCACTCATGCAACATCCAATATAAGGATGACAGCTAAGTAAGTCCTATGGACTTACCTCAGTCTCGGAAATAATCCCAACTATGATCAACTCTCAGATACGTCCACTCCAATCTGGAGGATAACACGGCTTATACAAGGCATACATATATACATATCAATCTACTATCACACAAAGGGTCACACCTAGACCCAATGGATCCATAAGGATCATATCCAACTCGTAAACCTCGATAACACTAAACCTCAAAGCCGTAACTAGCATATCTAAATCATACTCATCATCGTCCGATACTTAGCATGGTACTAGTTCCCTCATACTAGGAAAGGAAAGGAGCTACCCAACTATGGGTAGTCCCGGGACAAGACGCACTAGAGGGAGGACATCTCCAGCACTACTATGTCCATCAAAAATAGCATGGAGGAAAGAACCATCTCCAACTAATCCTATCACATATCACAATAGCATGGAGGAAAGAGCCATCTCCAGCTATAAATATCAGTCGTACTAGCATAGCAAGATCTACTAAGATCACACATCACATCATAGCTAGTACGAAAATAAATACATCATGGCATATAAGCACATAAGCATAACATCACCAAGATAGTACTAAGATCTACTCGTCGATCCTACTGGTATATCTATCTCGACATAAAACTCTGGATAGTTCTTGTGGATCCTATCCTCAGTCTCCCATGTAGCCTCATCAGGTCCACGTCTGGACCACTGTATCCTCAACATAGAAATGTCCCTCGAACGCAGGCGTCTCATACCTCGTTCTAGGACTGCAATCGGATGCTCAACAAAGGTGTGGTCCGGCTCAACCACCAAATCATCATAACTAACAATATGTCTCGGATCTGGTATATACTCCCTCAGCTGAGACACATGAAACACAGGGTGAACACCCTCTAATCTCGGCGGCAAGGCCAACCTGTAGGCTGCGCTTCCAACCCGATCTAGAATCTCGAACGGTCCGACATATCGGGCTTAACTTCCCTTTAATGCCAAATCGCCTAACACCTCGTGTCGGGGACACTCTCAGCCACACATGGGCTCCAACTCTGAACTCTAGAGGTCTACCCCTCGTATCAACATACGACTTCTGACGGCTTTGGACAGTTAGCATCTGCCCTCGAATCAATGCTACTCGAGCCACATCATCCTGAATCTGATCAGGGTCAAACCACTAACACTGCTCTGCTCATCCCAGCATAACGGAGTACGGCATCTCTGCCCATACAGTGCCTCATAGGGGCCATCCCAATAGATGTATGTCAACACACAAACTCGTAGCATATCCTCCAGCGTCTGAATGATCCTCTCTGACTGACCATCTGTTTGAGGATGGAACGCAATAATAAAATGTAAACTCGTCTCCAGGGCAGTCTGAATCTACTGCCAGAACCTCAAGGTAAATCGTCCATCTCGGTCTGAGACGATCGTCCTCGGTACACCATGGAGTCTCACTATCTGCCTAGTGTACTCCTCAGATAATCTGCTCACCGGCCACGTCTCCCTAATAGGAATGAAACGTGCCGTCTTCGTCAATCTGTCCATAATAACCCAGATGACATTAAAATTCCGGCTCAATCTCAGCCCGGTCACAAATCCATGGTGACGTCCTCCCACTTCCTCTGTGGAACAGGAAGTGGATGGAGCTCACCTCCAGGTCTGCAATGCTCTATCTTGACCTGCTGGCAGGTCGCACACTATGTCATAAATCGGCCATATCGGCTTCTGCCCTCCCCACCAATATAGACGTCTCAAATCCTGATACATCTTACTCGTACCTGGATATACAGAGTAAGGTGTACAGTGAGCCTCCTGTAAAATCTTCTGCTTCAGCTCTGTATCAACAGGTACACAGACGCGACCACGGCGTCTCAAAACTCTATCTGCTCCTAGCAGGAACTGTGGTGCCTCATTTCGAGACATCTTATCTTGTATACTCATCAAGATCTGGCAGGTCTCCTGCTTCTGTTGGATTTCACTCAACAGATCAGGTAGAACCTCTAAAGTACTCAACCGGACATCCTCATCCGGAAACCGAATGTCCAACTCTAATCAGATCAAATCCCTTTATATCCTATGGTTGTACCCACACAGGAGCAGAAGTCAGACGTCTCTTCAGCTCCTCAAAACTCTGTATACACTGATCAGACCATACAAATCTGGTAGTCTTCCTCAGCAAACTCGTCAGTGGACGGGCAAGCACAAAAAATCCCTGCACAAAGCGTCTGTAATAACCGGCTAGGCCAAGGAAGCTGCGTACTTCCTTGACGTTCGTCGGTGTAGTCCATGCTGCTACTGCCTCAATCTTGGCCGAATCAACCTTGATCCCCTCAGCTGAACCCACATGACCCAGGAATGCTACCTCCGGCATCCAAAACTCGCACTTAGAGAACTTAGCATAAAGTTCTCTATCCCGCAAAACCTGCAACACAGTCCTCAGTTGTCCTGCATGTTCCTCTCTACTGCGAGAGTACACCAAAATATCGTCAATGAAAACTACCACAAACTGATCCAGGAAGTCGTTGAAGATACTGTTCATCAACTCCATAAAGACGGCTGGGGCATTCGTAAGCCCAAATGACATCACTACAAACTCGTAGTGGCCGTATCTGGTCCGGAATGTTGTCTTGTGCACATCCTGCTCTCTCACCCTCAGCTGGTGATATCCTGAGCGCAGGTCAATCCTGAAAAATATTGTCGTTCACTGAAGCTGCTCCAACAAGTCATCCATACACGGCAATGAATACTTGTTCTTAATGGTCACCTTGCTCAGCTCTTTGTAATCTATACACAATCTCAACGATCCGTCCTCCTTCCGTGCGAAGAGAACAGGTGCTCCCCATGGAGATACACTAGGGTGAATAAAACCCTTCTCGGCCAACTCCTCGAGTTGCTTCTTCAGTTCCAACATCTCAATAGGCGCCATCCGATATGGGGCCTTCGAGATCGGTCTCGTACTAGGCTCTAACTTGATACCAAGGTCCACACTCCTCTAAGGCGGCAAACTGGATAGCTCAGTAAACACATCTGCAAACTCACAGACCACTGGAATATCCTCTAATGTTGGACTCTCCCCCTCCTTCATGGCATAACACCAGAAGACCTCACAACCCTGTGCAAACAGTCTAGCTGCTCGTATCGCACTGATAATCATGCCAAATTTTCCAAGGTCCCAACCTCGAAAAACCTCTATCTGTCCTAACTCGGTAGAGAGGGTAACAATCCTTCCACCTACATCTAAGACTGCAGAAAGTCTATCCATCCAATCCATACCTAGTATGACTTCTTCATGCTCTAATGGCATGACAAATAAGTCAACTAGTAAAACATGGGTCCCTACAGAAATGGAAAAGTAACGAATCTCATGGTTACCTCTGACCCTACTACCATCGGGTAACCCTATACTAAAGGGTATCCCCTAAATCATATCTAAACTCAAACACTCAATACAAGCATCAGATATAAAAGAAGACATAGCTCCAGTATCAAACAAACTCTAACAGGTAAATCATGGATCAGAATGGTACCTGTAACAGTCGGTGCAGCTGTCTCCTCTGCATTTCTCAGCTCAAAAGACTCTATCTTGAGCTCCTCTGGTATCAGTGGCTTCCCGCCACGACCTCTGCCTCTACTCAACCCAGGAGCAGCTCCCTGAGTAGTGGGATGATCCGGGACTCTCTGTTGTCGCTATGTCTGCTGCTGCAGAGGTGGTCTCTGTCCACCCCCAGCTACACTAGCAGGAATAGAACCCTGTTGAGAAGATGCTCCACCCTGTCTACAAAAGACAACTCTGTGTCCTCGTCCACCACATATGTAACAAATCACTGTCTGCCTCGTACACTCTGATCGTATATGTCCATACCCCTCATAGTTGTAGCACTGTCGTCCCTTATCTGTAACGGGTGCAGATGAGGGATGACTCTGGCGACTCTGATCTCGCCCTGCACTAGCAGCTCCAACAGTACCACTGGCCTGCCCAGTACGCTGTCTCTTCTCAGACCGGAAGGTCTGAGAAGCTCTCCTCTGACTAACCCGCTCTCGCTCATAATCGGCGGCTCTGTCCTGGTAGTCCATCAAGGACTCACAATGAAATCCCGCCATATAGGTCCGGGTGGCATCCCTCAGTCGTCGGGAAAACAAATATATGTGCTGATCTACAGAAGGTGCAGTTGGTCCCAGCAATGCCAGCTCCTCCTGAAATCTCCTGATAGCCTCAGAGACTGGTACATCCTCGAACCCAGCCTATACAAAATCCCGCAGTTTCTCCCTCCTTAATGAGGCAGGGCAGAAACGCTCTCTGATCATCGTCCGCATCTGCTCGTAACTGGTGACCTGCACTCGTACAGACCTCCACCAGTGATGTGCCAAGTCTCTGAACAGACTCTGCACCAACTCTATCTGCCTGTCTACCGGACACCTAACAGACTCCAGGGCTGAGTTTACGTGTCCTATCCATAGCTCCACCTCCAACCCCACCTTCCCAAAGAAAGGGGGTACTCCTATCTGATGGAATGCCTTCAACCAACTGTTTGGTCGAGGCCCTCGATGCTCCTCTAAAACTCTAGCAATCTCAGCAGCAAGTGCCGGTACAGTTGGCACCTGTGTAACCCCATGAGATCTCTCCGATGATCCCTCATGTACTGGCAGATCTGGGATAGGTCTACCTGCTCTGACAGCCTCCTCCACTCGCCGAATATACTCACAGAACTCAGGTCCTCCCATGGAGACATAATCCGAGTCATCTGACTGGACTCGCTGTGGACCTTGTTTCCGAGCTACGCCGTTTCCAGTCTCAGGAACGACACTCTCAGCAACGTCCTCGTGAACCTCTTCCGCTGCACGTGGATCAACAGCGGCAGTCCTACCCCGTCCTCTACCTAGAGGGGGTCTACCTCTACCTCGTCCAACTGCAGGTAAGACTCTAGTCTAATCCATCTGCAGAGGACGTAAACCTAACTCAGAAGGCTATATATATGCCGTATATATATATATAAAATCAATCACAACAGAATATCTATATATATATATACTGTTGAGATCTTCAGAGGGGTGATGACTCACGTACACGATATCCAAAATTATTTTGTACTCATCTCAAAACCAAAATCTTTTGAAAAGCCAGACCCCTTTCGGGTTCTGTTTATTTATCTATTCGACCTTTATCGCAGATTTCAAGTGCCATTGTTGTCAACTTGGCTCTGATGCCAACTTTGTAACACCCCAAGTCCGTAGAACTCGAGATGCTACTGCGCTAGGATCTCACAATGGATCCTGACCCTAGCTTGACAACAAGTTCACTGAATCTTACAACAAGGCACCGAAAGATTAAATACAAAACGTAAAACTGATATATAAATCTCAAAAGGTAATACATAAGTACCGCTGAGTACAAAAGAAACATATAACCGTACATCAAATATCCCATATCCCACGAAAATAATCCCAATGTACGGAGCCCTTAGCGGACCACCCTCTCTGGATCACTCTGCAGTTCTCCTAATCTGCAAAGATCTAAAACACAGTATGAAACCGTTAGCTAACCATACACATATAAAGAATGATCATAAGCACAATCACATATCAGAAATACTAAACACTTCAACATGATATCACACATTTACCCGGTTCATTATCTTTATATAAATGGTCCAACACATGAATCGTATATGAACATATATGACACAAGGAATATAACCCTCGCCTCTCGGAGAGGTTGCCAGCTGGAGTGGTGATCTGGTCACACTTCCCGTGTACCCTATGAGAGTGGAGCAAGTGCCCGTCCCACTTCCATATCTGGCCTGTCCGCAGAGAACCTCCCTGTCTCCACGCGGAATGACAAGGCAAAGCTGTCACAACCCTACAATGGGCAGTCACTATACCATAGGTCGGTAAACATCATAGCACATACTATCAAGCATAAACATACACCACTCATGCAACATCCAATATAAGGATGACAGCTAAGTAAGTCCTATGGACTTACCTCAGTCTCGGAAATAATCCCAACTATGATCAACTCTCAGATACGTCCACTCCAATCTGGAGGATAACACGGCTTATACAAGGCATACATATATACATATCAATCTACTATCACACAAAGAGTCACACCTAGACCCAATGGATCCATAAGGATCATATCCAACTCGTAAACCTCGATAACACTAAACCTCAAAGCCGTAACTAGCATATCTAAATCATACTCATCATCATCCGATACTTAGCATGGTACTAGTTCCCTCATACTAGGAAAGGAAAGGAGCTACCCAACTATGGGTAGTCCCGGGACAAGACGCACCTGCGTGATCAAGGGACGCAGGTGCGGAGTAGATAACCCGAAGGCGCGGCAGGGATCAGCCGCAGGCGCGGTGACACGGGACGCAGTCAACGCAGGCAAGGCGCAAGCGCTGGCGCGGGCGCTGCGGCACAACTTCCGTAGGGGCGGCGGCTTCTAGGCGCGGGGGCGGCGTTTGTGTAGAAAGTGAACCCGCGGCTTCTCTTTGGCTCTTCACGTGATCAAATCACGTCTTCTCTCATCCAAAATCACACACATACATATACATACACATTCCAACATTAATCTATGATCAATACATCTAGTCCTAAGCTAAGGAAGGAAGAAACAAAGGAAGAAGGAAGAGAAGAAGGAGAAGAAAGCTTACCACAGCTGTGGCCTAACTAGGAACTGCTCACACTAGCACCTCAGCTGGCTTCCAAGCTCAGTCATGCACATCATCAACCAACCTCAACAACACACACCAAAACACTACTAAACTCAAGAGAGATCAAAAACAAGATCAAGAAGGGAGAAGGAGGACGTGAGCAACTGAGGAAGAGAAGTGAAGAAGAAGCCCTTGATCAGCCAAGGGAAAGAATAAGAAGAAGAAAGGGTAAAGTACGGGTCAAGGAGTCAACAAAAACGGCTGCAGCCGCAGGAAACCGCAGGGGCAGAACCACGGACGAGCCGCAGAGGCGGCCTCACTTTCACGCAGGGGCGGCTAAGGCCAAAAGTGGCTCCAAAGGCTAAGGCTCTTACACTTCATCTTGCACATTTAGTTGTTTCCTTGATTCTACACCAAATGCTTGTTGTCTATGATTAAATTGATTTCGTAGGCCTACTCTCTTAGTATCAGTTGAGAATCACTAGTAGCAAAGAGTCTACAGTTTGATCTTCTTCTTTCTCATCTATTCTTCCTGGAGTCTAAGATTCAATCTCCTTCCATAGTTGATAGGATTCATAATTTCGAGAGATAAAAGAGATAATTTTTACATCTCCATTGCAGTCTTCTATAATTTGAATCTAAAGGAGTGAAATGTTGAACATAGAAGTTGATGATCTCATGAACCCTTTAATACATATACTATATTGTGACCCAATATCAGCAAATTTGTCAACAAAAGAGCCATAACAATGGTACGCTATAAGAATGGACATATGAGGATACTATAATCAGATAAAGACATATGACAGATTGTTTAGTGTAATAGTGCCTATGATGGTCGTAGGGTATATTGTAGACTGAGAGTCATACTGTCATAGCACCATCCTTGTTTTAGTGTTGTGGTTAATGATGTCTTATTTTTCGTGAACCGTTTTCTGTTTGACATGAATGAATCCGCGTATGGTTGAGTCAAATTTTGGCTTTTTATATCCCATATCTTTTTAGCTGCATCATTTATAGGTTAACCCCTCGTTTGGTTGTAACTCCGGAAACGGAAACGGGGTGGAAATGAATCTAGTCCACATTGGTACCTTGTTCATGGAATCATTCCATGTGGTTTCATGCAAAATGCACTTACTTCCCCATTTTGTTACCCTATAGGGTATCAAAACTAATCAATTTCTACTACAATTACTTCAAACCACAAGGAATGATTCCCAAAAACTTCATGAACATGGGTATACGTATGGACTAGATACATTTTCATTCCGTTTCCGTTTCCGGAGTTCAAACAAAACGGGCCCTAATTTGATATCTTGTATCCAACATAATTCAGTCAAATGTTGATTCACATGGTTTCAAGCTTTGCTCCTAGTTCTAAATATGGGTAACATGTAGACAAACTCAAGAATGAATACTCCTGAAGATGTGAGGAAGCTTACAACACGCCCAACCAAACGTGCAAAGAAAGCTTGGCTAAACCTAACTCATGGATGCGCTCTGGATGACGTAAGCTAATCGAGATGTTAATACAAGTGAGGTTGTCAGGTGAAATGATTTGTTGTTTCTGCCTTTGTTGTTGGAATGTTGGAACGTGAATATCAGTAGCACAGTGATTGTTGTGTTGATTAACAACTTAGCAGTAATGAGACATTGTTTAGCTACAAATTTGAAAGAAGAGAGTAGATAGTTTTTGAAAAGAAAAAAATGAAGTAGAATGTGATAGTTGTGATGATGAAATCAGAAAGATGTTGGAAGAATGTTGGTCTCTTGGCTAATATTTACCTTATTTGGTATTTTGCTTTGCTCGGCAGTGACCATGGACATTTTGAAAATAAATTAGTAAAGAAGTTGATGATTGGCGATGTTACTTATTGCTTAACCATGTATCTTTTGGTTTCGTTTGATGTTCAAACTCAACAACTCATTGTAAAATTGAATATTTTACTTTGTTTGCTTAACTAAATGTCTAACCCAAATTTCTACAACTCTACAAGTATTGCTCTAGTTTATATGATGTCTAAAGTGAGTTACCCAATAGCCATATTTTTGGGCAAAATTTGCAAAGCGTGCTCTAATCTTGTACTTACGTATCTATGCTAAAAAGTTTGTGTAAAATTGAATATTTTACTTTCATTTATGTAATTTTTTTTTAGTGTGTTAGTTTGTGTAAATTTTTGTTCTTGTAAATTTATGTGTTTTTTGTGGTATTTTCCAGTTATTTTATGTAATTTTTATTGAGTTATTTCGTGTATCTAATTTGTGTGTTAGTTTGTGTGTTAGTTTGTGGTAAGTGGTCGTCTGGTCATCTTTGTAATTATTGTTGATTTATTCCCATAATTATTGGTGTTTCCTAGTTTATGCAAGTGTTTGTGTAATTTTATTTTATGTAAGTGATGAGTATCATTAAATTTATGAAATTTTTTTTTTTTATAAGTACACCTTGTTTATTTGGTAATAAGGGTGGGTTGGAGCCTTCGAGGTTCTTCTTTAATCATTATCTAGTGTTCAAAACTTCAAGAATACTTATCAACTTTTTAGCTTGTTTTAATCGTTTTAATATATATATATATAAAAGGATATTTTAGTATATACAAAAAAAATTATTTTATTATATTTTTGTTCTCTTTAAAATAGCATAAATTTGTGTAGAAGAAAGTGTGTCCTTTTATTTATAAAAAGGGTAATTTTATGTTATTTTGAAGAAAACATAAATAGAATAAAAGAATTGATTTTTTTCGTCTTCTTTTGTCCAGTTTTCTCACTTCTTTGTCTCATGCGTTCATGCAAAGATAAACAACTTCTTTGATCTCTCTCAGACTGAACTCGACAATTGTTCTCTCAAACTTACTCTTTCTCCTTGATTCACCTTAGATAAGATCCTAGGTTTTTAATGTATCATTCTCTCCCTCCTTCCCTCTATTTTAGGGTTTAAAGTCGCATGATTAACTCTCTTTTTCTTATTTGATTCACCTTGTATTTGAACAAATTTGGCAGAATTTTAACTTTTTTCTTGAAAAAACTAAACACAAATTGCAGTTCGGTTTGGGATTTCTTTTTTTTTTAAGTTTTTGACACAAAAAGTGATTTGTGTTATTTGTTAGTGGATTTCACTTGTTCTTGTTGTTTATAGTTTTTTTTTAATGTTTTGAAAACACCGTAGTATGTTGAGAACAATTGACATTATGTTTTTTTTTTTGAAATTAGAAAGTGATTAGATCGGACTATCTCCTCGAGGTAATCCAACCTAAAGCATCCTTACGGATGAGAACACGAAGTTCGGGGTCTTCAGAAAAAATTGGTGTTGTTACACCCCAAATCCGTAGGACTCGGAGTGCTACTGGGCTAGGATCTCACAATGGATTCTGACTCTAGCGTGACAACAATTTCACTGATCTTACAACAAGGCACCGATAGATTAAAACAAAACATGAAACTGATATATATATATATATATCTATATATATATATATATATATATATATATATATATATACATATATCAAAAAGGTAATAAAATGTACCGCTGAGTACAAACAAAACCATACTGTACAACAAAAGAACCCATATCCCCGATAACGCCCCAGTGTACGGAGCCCTCAATGGATCACCCACTCTGTGTCACTCTGCAGCTCTCCTATCCTGCAAAGTATCTACAACACGGTATAAAACCGTTAGCTAACCATACACATATATAGGATTATGCTAGAGCACAAACACACATCATCATGCTTTCACACATTTACCCGGTTCATTATCTTTATAAAGTCCAACAATCAACTCGTATATAAATATCCATATAAACATATGTGACACGAGGAATATAACCCTCGCCTCTGGGTACTATAACCAGCTGGAGTGGTGTCTGGAACACCTCCCCGTGTACCCTAAGGGAATGGAGAGTGCCCGAACCGTTTACCAGGTCTGGCCTGACCACAGAGAACCCCCAACTCCCAGCGGGATGAATGGAAAAGTTGTCACAGCCCTACAATGGGCAAGCAATATACAATAAGTCGGTGACCATCATAACGCATGCTATAAACATATTACAAACACCACTCATGAACAACATCCTATAAAGGCATGGCAGCTAAGTAAGTCCCACGGACTTACCTCAACCTCGTAGTCGTCTCACTAGATCAACCCTCAACTCAGTCCACTCCAAACTGGAGGATAACACGGCCTATACAAGGCATACATAAATATAAAACTCCTATCACACAAAGGGTCACACCTAGACCCAAGGGATCCATAAGGATCATATCCAACTCATAACCTCAAAACCGTAACCGGCATATCTATATCATTCTCATCAACATCCGCTACCTAGCATGCTACTACCGCTCATACTAGGAAAGGAAAGGATCTACCTAACTCTAGGTAGATCCGGGACAAGACGCACATGCGTAAAACAAGGGACGCAGGGGCGGAGCAAGCAACCCGCAGGCGCGGCGGAACTCAGCCGCGGTCGCGGTGACTAGGCTGCAGGCACGGCGCAGGCGCTGGCGCGGGCGCTGCGGCACGACTTTCGCAGGGGCGGCGGCTTCCAGGCGCGGGGGCGGCAACAGTGTAGAACGTAGCCCCGTGAGTCTTCTTCCACTCTTCACGTGATCAAATCACGTCTCTATCATTCCAGATTCAAATACAAGCATAAACATACACATTTCAACATCACCCTATGCTCAATACATCTAATCCTAAGGTAGGGAAAGAAGAAACAAAGGAAGAAAGAGAAAAAGACTTACCACTGCTGAAGATCCTAGGCTACAAGAGCACAAGCACAACTCAGCTGGCTTCACAAGCTCATCATACACATCACTAGCATCATCATCAACCACAAAGCACACAACTCTCTTCAAACTCTAAGGAGAACAAGAGCAAGATCAAAGGAAGGTGAAGGAGAAGCAAGGAGGACGTGAAAGATGGATTGGAAATGAAGAAGTAACCCTTGATCAGCCAAGGGAAGGAAAGAAGTAAGGCAAAGGTAAAGCACGAGTCAAAAGAGAACAAAATTGGCTGCAGCCACCAGAAACTGCAGGGGCGGGTTTCTTGGCCGTAGGGGCGGAACAACAGGGGAGCCGCAAGGGCGGCCTCACAGACCCGCGGGGGCGGCTAAGGCCAAAACTAGCTCCCAAAACTAAGGCTCTTACAGGTTTTGGCGGTCAAGTTTCCCAGGTGGGTCAATCGGTCGGCAACACAGTTTATTTCTCTGAAAATATGTCTAATACGGACTTCGTCAAAGAAACGAAGATCCAATCTGGAGTCAGATATAATCATCTCAACCTCCCAATGACAACTCCACAGTTGTCATTATGTTGATGAGAAGTGCAAATTGCTCATCTAGTTATCGTACAGAATAGCGATAGGGTATTAGAAAGCTCCTTGTTTTTTTTAAAAAAAAAACAATAAACGACTAGAAAAACAAAAGTAAGATAAGAGTTATTTCTTTTTAGATGGTTGTACTTGTTCCACTAGAAAACAACAACCGACAACTAGATCATAATTTACTTTTAAAAAAACTAGTTTATATCCCGTGCCTTGCACAGGTATTTATTAATAAATGATTTGAAACTTGCGTATGTTAACGTTATAAACTAAATAATGCCGTCAATGTATATAATTAATTTGATATAAAGACATACGAAATACACTATCTTTTTATTTTCAATAAAAATACTATTGTATCACCAATACTTAAAATCATATAATTGAGAACAAATAAAATGGCAGGTGCAAGATTATGGAAAAGATAATAATGAGAAAACAATTTATATATATATATATATTGATTAAAAAAACAGCTATAAAAATAAAATTATGGATTTTACTTTCACTAAAAAATTGTTACATATATACATACATATACATACATATATATATACATACAAATCATTTATTAATAAATACCAGTGTAGCGGGAGGTGGGCAGAGGCCACCTCAGCAGCAGCAGACACAGGGACAGCAGAGAGTCCGAGATCGCCCTACGACTCAGGGATCTGCTCCTGGGCCGAGTAGAGGCAGAGGTCGTGGTGGGGGCACCACTGATACCAGAGACCCACAGGGCCGAGTTTTTGAGTTGAGGAGTGCAGAGGAGCCAGCTGCACCGACTGTTACATGTACCATTCTGAATCATGGTTTACCTGTTCGAGTTTTATTTGATACTGGTGCTACGCATTCTTTTATTTCTGATGCCTGTGTAGAGCGTCTGAGTCTAGATACAGTTGAGGGGATGCCCTTTATTATAGGGTTACCCGATGGTGGTAGGGTCAGAGGTACCCGTGAGATTCATGATATCACACATTTACCCGGTTTATTATCTTTAATAAGTCCAACACTCAATCGTATAATAAATGTATATGAATATACGTGACACGAGGAATGTATATATAACCCTCGCCTCTGCGTGCAATAGCTAACTGGAGTGGTATCAGCGCACTTTCCCGTATACCATATGGAGTGGTAGGTGCCCTTCCCGTATACCAGAACTAACTAGCTTACACAGAACTTCCCAGACTCCACTACGGGATGAAAGGTAAGTTGTCACAGCCACTACAATGGACGGTCAATATAACATAGGTCGGTGACCAAATAATAATACATGTTATAAAGCACATAACACACACCACTCAAGCATACATCCAATATAAGGATAGTAGCTAAGTAAGTCTTATGGACTTACCTCGATCTCAGAAGTATCTCGCTACGAACAACTCTTAGAAACGTCCACTCCAACTGGAGGACAACACAGCCTATACAAGACACACACATATATATATATATATATATATATATATATATATATATATATATATATATATCACAATCCTATCACACAAAGGGGTCACACCTAGACTCAAGGGATCCATAAGGGATCATATCCAACTTGTAACCTCAAAGCCGTAACCGGCATATCTATAACATACTCATCATAAACCGATCATCCTCGGTACACCATCTCTGTCTGAGACGATCGTCCTCGGTACACCATGGAGTCTCACTATCTGCCTAGTGTACTCCTCAGCTAATCTGCTCACCGGTCACGTCTCCCTGATAGGAATGAAATGTGCCGTCTTCGTCAATCTGTCTACTATGACCCAGATGGCATCGAAACTCCGGCTCAGCCTCAAGCTAGTCACAAAATCCATGGTGACGTCCTCCCACTTCCTTTGTGGAACAGGAAGGGGATGGAGCTCACCTCCAGGTCGGAAATGCTCGATCTTGACCTGCTGGCAGGTTGCACACTGAGCTACAAATCTAGCTACATCGGGCTTCAGCCCTCCCCACCAATATATACGTCTCAAGTCCTGATACATCTTACTCGTACCTGGATGTACAGAGTAAGGTGTACATTGAGCCTCTTGTAAAATCCTCTGCCTCAACTCTATATCAGCAGGTACACAGACGCGACCGCGGCGCCTCAAAACTCCATCTGCTCCAAGCAGGAACTGTGGTGCCTCATCCCGAGACATCCTATCTCTAATCCTCTGTAAAATCGGGCAGGTCTCCTGTTTCTGTCGGATCTCATCCAACTGATCAAGAAGAACCTCTAAAGTACGTAGCTGGGCATCCTCATCAGGAAACTGAATCTCCAACTTTAACCAAGATCAGATCCCTCTGCAACTGATACTGAACTATCAGCCTCGCAATCGTCTGCTCTCGAGGCGTCTTCCTGCTCAGGGCGTCGGCGACAACGTTTGCCTTCCCCGGATGGTACAGGATCTCTATATCAAAATCCTTGATCAGCTCGAGCCACCTACGTTGGCGGTTATTCAATTCCCGCTGCGTGAAAATATACTTCAGACTCTTATGGTCTGTGAAGATCTGACATGTAGCACCATACAGGTAATGTCTCCAGATCTTCAGTGCATGAACTACCGCGGCCAACTCCAAATCATGAGTCGGGTAGTTCTCCTCATACGTCTTCAATTGTCAAGACGCATAAGCAATAACTTTGCCTCGCTGCATCAAAACACATCCCAAGCCTAGCTTGGATGCATCACTGTAGACCACAAAATCCTCAGTACCCTCTGGCTGTGCCAAAATAGGAGCAGAAGTCAAACGCCTCTTCAACTCCTCAAAACTCTGTCTGCACTAATCAGACCACACAAATCTGGTAGTCTTCCTCAGCAAACTCGTCAGTGGACGGGCAATCACAGAAAATCCCTCCACAAAGCGTCTGTAATAACCGGCTAGGCCAAGGAAACTACGTACTTCCTTGACGTTCGTCGGTGTCGTTCATGCTGCTACTGCCTCAATCTTCGCTGGATCCACCTTGATCCCCTCAGCTGAAACCACATGACCCAGGAAGGCTACCTCTGGCATCCAGAACTCACACTTAGAGAACTTAGCATAAAGTTCTCTATCCCGCAAAACCTGCAATACAGTCCTCAGATGTCCTGCATGCTCCTCTCCACTGCGAGAGTATACCAGAATGTCATCAATAAAAACCACCACAAACTGATCCAGGAAGTCGATGAAGATACTGTTCATTAACTCCATAAAGACAGCTGGGGCATTCGTAAGCCCAAATGGCATCACTACAAACTCGTAGTGGCCATATCTGGTCCGGAATGTTGTCATGTGCACATCCTGCTCCCTCACCCTCAGCTGGTGATACCCGGAACGCAGGTCAATCTTGGAGAACACAGTCGCTCCCTGTAGCTGATCTAACAAATCATCAATGTGAGGCAGTGGATACTTGTTCTTGATGGTCACCTTGTTCAGCTCTCTGTAATCTATGCATAACCTCAGTGATCCATCCTTCTTCCGTATGAAGAGGACAGGTGCACCCCATGGGGACACAATAGGGCGAATGAAGCCCTTCTCAGCCAATTCCTCGAGTTGCATCTTCAGCTCCGGCATCTCAACAGGCGCCATCCGGTATGGGGCCTTCGAGATGGGTCTCGTCCCAGGCTCTAACTCGATACTGAAATTCACACTCCTCTGAGGCGGCAAACTGGACGGCTCAGCAAAAACATCAGTAAACTCACAAACAACTAGGATATCCTCTAATGCTGGACTCTCTCCCTCCTTCATGGCATAACACCAGAAGGCCTCACAACCCTGTGCAATCAGTCTAGCTGCCCGTATGACACTGATAATTGTGCCTACCTTTCCAAGGTCCCAACCTCTGAAAACCTCTATCTGGCCTAACTCGGTAGAGAGGGTAACAGTCCTCCTACCTACATCCAAAACTGCAGAGTGTCTATCCATCCAGTCCATACCTAGAATGACTTCTTCATGCTCTAATGGCATGACAAAGAAGTCAACTAGTAAGACACGGGTCCCTACAGAAATGGGACAACCGTGAATCTCACGGGTACCTCTGACCCTACCACCATTGGGTAACCCTATAATAAAGGGCATCCCCTCAACTGTATCTAAACCAAGACGCTCTATACAGGCATCAGAAATAAAAGAGTGCGTAGCACCAATATCAAATAAAACTCTAACAGGTAAACCATGAATCAGAATGGTACCTGTAGCAGTAGGTGCAGTTGGCTCATCTGCACTCCTCAGCTCAAAAACACGACCCTGTGGGCCTCTGGTATCAGTGGTGCCCCCACCACGACTTTTGCCTCTACTCGGCCCAGGAGCAGATCCCTGAGTCGTAGGGCGATATGGGACTCTCTGTTGTCCCTGAGTCTACTGCTGTTGAGGTGGCCTCTGTCCACCTCCCGCTGCACTAGCAGGAGAAGAACCCTGCTGAGATGAAGCTCCGCCCTGGCGGCAGTAAACAGCTCGGTGCCCTTGCCTACCATAGGTGTAGCAAGTCGCCAATGGTCTCGTGCACTCTGGCCTCATATGCCCTGGATCTCCACAGTTAAAGCACTGACGTCCCTTCTCTGCAACCGGCGCAGATGAAGGCTGACTCTGGCGTCTCTGACCACGCCAACCACTAACAGAACCACCAGTACCACTGGTCTGCCCTATACGCTGCCTCTTCTCAGACCCTCCGGTCTGAGAAGCTCTCCTCTGTCCAGCTCGCTCCCTCTCATAATCGGAAGCTCTGTCTTGATAATCTGTGAGAGACTCACAATGAAATCCCGCCATGTAGGTCCGGGTAGTATCCCTCAGTCGTCGGGAAAAGAGATAAACGTGTTGGTATGCAGCAGGTGCAGCTGGTCCCAGTAATGTGAGCTCCTCCTGAAACCTCCTGATGGCCTTAGAGACTAGTACATCCTCAAACCCAGCCTCCACAAAATCTCGCAGTTTCTCCCTCCTCAGAGAGGCAGGGCAGAAACGCTCTCTAATCATCATCTTCATCTGATCATAACTGGTAACCTAACCCCGTACTGATCTCCACCAGTGTTGTGCCAAGTCCCGAAATAAAGTCTGAACCAGCTCAATCTGTCTATCAACTGGACAGCGAATAGACTCCAGAGCTAAGTCTACATGCCCGATCCAGAGCTCAACCTCCAACCCCACCTTCCTAGTGAAAGGGGGTACACCCATCTCATGGAATGCCTTCAACCAGGTATCTGGTCTAGGCCCTCTATGCTCCTCCGGTGCTCTGGCAATCTCAGCAGTAGGTACCTGTACAGCTGGTACCTGAGTAACGGTGTGGGACCTCTCAAATGGTCCCTCTTGTGCCTGTAAATCTGGGGCACGTCTACCGGCTCTGGCAGCCTCCTCAACACGTCTGATATAAGCATGAAACTCAGATCTACCCATAGAGACGCGATCAGAATCACCAGATTGGGCTCTTTGTGCCCCCAGTCTCTCAGCTGCCCCGTTCCCAGTCTCAGGAACGGCGCTCTCAGCAACCTCCTCATGTATCTCTCCCGCATGTGACCGTTAGCAGGAGTCCTACCCCTTCCTCTACCTAGAGGGGGTCTACCTTTACCTCGTCTTGCTGCAGGTAAGGCTCTAGTCTGAACCATCTGCAGAAGACGTAAACTTATCTTAGAAGGCTATATATATGCCATATGTATAGATATATCACAGATCAATCACAACTGAATATCTATATATATCTATATTGTCGAGATCTTCAGAGGGGCGATGGTTCACGTACACGATAACCCAAAACATTTGTACTCATTTCAAAACCAAAACCTTTTGAAAAGTCAGACCCCTTTCGGGTTCTGTTTATTTATCTATTCGAACTTTATTGCAAATTACTAGTGCCATTGTTGTCAACCTAGGCTCTAATACCAACTTTGTAACACCCCAAATCCGTAGGACTCGAAGTGCTACTGGGCTAGGATCTCACAATGGATCCTGCCCTAGCCTGACAACAACTTCAGTGAATCTTACAACAAGGCACCAAGAGATTAAAACAAAACATAAAACTGACAACATCTTCTAATATGTATGTGTATATATATATATATATATATATATATATATATATATATATATACATATCAGAAGATGTTAGAGCACAAACACACATCAATAATATTAACATCTCATCATGATATCACACATTTACCCGGTTTATTATCTTTAATAAGTCCAACACTCAATCGTATAATAAATGTATATGAATATACGTGACACGAGGAAATGTATATATAACCCTCGCCTCTGCGTGCAATACCTAGCTAGAGTGGTATCAGCGCACTTTCCCGTATACCATATGGAGTGGTAGGTGCCCTTCCCGTATACCAGAACTAACTAGCTTACAGAGAACTTCTCAGATTCCACTACGGGATGAAAGGTAAGTTGTCACAGCCACTACAATGGCGGTCAATATAACATAGGTCGGTGACCAAATAATAACACATGTTATAAAGCACATAACACACACCACTCAATCATACATCCAATATAAGGATAGTAGCTAAGTAAGTCCTATGGACTTACCTCGATCTCAGAAGTATCTCGCTACGAACAACTCTCAGAAACGTCCACTCCAACTGGATGACAACACAGCCTATACAAGGCACACACACACACACACACACACATATATATATATATATATATATATATATATATATATATATATATATATATATATATATCACAATCCTATCACACAAAGTGGTCACACCTAGACCCAAGGGATCCATAAGGGATCATATCCAACTTGTAACCTCAAAGCCGTAACCGGCATATCTATAACATACTCATCATAAACCGATACCTAGCATGGTACTAGTTCCCTCATACTAGAAAGGAAAGGAACTACCTAACTATAGGTAGCCCCGAGACAAGACGCACTTGCGTGAACTAAGGACGCAGGGGCGGAACGTAGGCAACCGTAGGCACGGTGGCACTCAACCGCGGGGGCGGTGACACGGGATGCAGGTAACGCAGGCAAGGCGCTGTGACACGTCTTCCGCAGGGGCGGTGACTTCTTGCCGCGCGGGCGGCGACAGTGCATAATGAAATCTCGCGGCTTCTCTTTAGCTCTTCACGTGATCAAATCACGTCTTCTCTCCATCACAAACACACACATGCGACAACAAACACAAATCAACACCACCCTATGATTCATACAACTAATCCTAAGCTAAGAAAGGAAGAACAAGGAAGAAGAAAGAATGAAGAAGCAATGAGGAAGAAGCTTACCACAGCTGTGGTTAGTTAAGGAACTGATCACCAACAATCTCACTGGCTTCCAAGCACAGCAACACTCATCAAAAGCATCATCATCAACCACAAGGTACAAATCCAAGCCAAACTCCAAGGAGAACAAGAACAAGATCAAAGGAAGGTGAAGGAGAAGCAAGGAGGACGTGAAAGCTGAAGGAAGAAGTATGAAAGGTAACCCTTGCTCAGCAAGGAAAGGAAAGAATAAGAGGAAGAAAGGTAAAGCACGGTCAAGGAAGTCAACGAAACCGGCTGCAGCCGCCGGAAACCGCAGGGGCGGTCCCCGTGAGCCACAGGGGTGGCGGTCATGCCCACGGGTGCGGAAAGGCCAATCTCAGCCCAAAGCCAATCTTAGCTATGGTCCGATCTCGGTCCGAAAGAATAGGGGTCTCACATCGTGAGTTATGAAGATTTAGTGGTTGAGCCGGACCACACCTTTGTTGAGCACCCTATTGCAGTCCTAGAACGAGGTATGAGACGTCTGCGTTCGAAGGACATTCCTATGTTGAGGATACAATGGTCGAGACGTGGACCTGATGAGGCTACATGGGAGACTGAGGATAGTATCCAGAGGAACTATCCAGAGTTCTTTGCTGAGTTAGATGCACCAGTAGGATCACCGAGTAGATCTTAGTACTATCTTGGTGAGTATTATATGCTTATATGCTTATGTGCTATGATGTGTTTATTTTCATACTAGCTTTGATATGATATATGATCTTATTAGATCTTGTTGTGCTAGTATGATTCATGTTTATAGCTGGAGATGGCTCTTTCCTCCATGCTATTGTGATACGTTTAGGATTCAGCTGGAGATGTTATTCCTCCATGCTATTTTAATGGACATAGTGTAGCTGGAGATGTTTTTCCTCCATGCCTTTCTGTTATGAGTATGATACGGCTAGAGATGTGATTCCTCTATGCCTTGTGATATGTTTATGGTTTGGCTAGAGATGATTTTCCTCTATGCCTTGGATAGTGTTTTATTGCTGGAGTTGATGTTTTCCTCCATGCTTATGTTTGAGGTTATAGAGAGTGTTACCTCGGCTTTTGAGTCCGAGTGGTTTCAAGACTTTGCAAGTTTCGGGACGAAACTTGTTTTTAGGGGGTGAGATGTAAGAGCCTTAGTCTTTCGGACCGAGATTGGACCTTAACCGATTTTGGCTTTGGCCGAGTTTTGGCCTAGCCGCCCCGCGGGCATGTGTGCCGCCCCTGAGGGTTTCCGCCCCTGCGGCTCAGGGAACCGCCCCTGCAGTTTCCGGCGACTGCAGCCGGTTTTGTTGACTTCTTTGACCCGTACTTTACCCTTTCTTTGACTTCTTCTTTAAGTATTCCCTTGGCCGATGAGAAAGGGTTTCTCACTCCATTTCCAGCTTTTACGTTCTTCTTGCTTCTCCCTTGCTTCTTCTTGATCTTGTGTTGTTTTCTCCTTGGTTTTGGAAGAGTTTTGATGTGGCTTTGATGATGATGATGCTAGTGATGTGTGTTGTTGTGCTTGGAAGCCAGTAAGGTTGTTTGGTGATCAGTTCCTTAGCTAGCCACAGTTGTGGTAAGCTTCTTGCTCCTTGTTCCTCTTCTCCTTTCTTTGATTCCATCTTCCTTAGCTTAGGATTAGATGAATTGATCATAGATTGATGTTGGTATCTATATGTATATGTATATGCTTGGTTTTGGCTGAGAGAAGACGTGATTTGATCACTTGAAGAGTGAAAGAAGACTCGCGGGGCTACTTTCTGCACTGTCACCGCACCCGCGGCCAGAAGCTACCGCCCCCACGGCAACGGTCACCGCGCCCGCGGCCAAGTGTCACCGCGCTTGCGGTTGTCTGCTTTCCGCCCCTGCGTCCCTCCATCACGCAGGTGCGTCTTTTCCCGGGTCTACCTAGAGTTGGGTAGATCCTTTCCTTTCCTAGTATGAGGGAACTAGTACCATGCTAGGTATCGGATGATGATGAGTATGATATAGATATGCCGGTTAGGGCTTTGAGGTTTACGAGTTGGATATGATCCTTATGGATCCCTTGGGTTTAGGTGTAACCCCTTTGTGTGATAGGAGTTTGATATATATGTGTATGCCTTGTATAGGCCGTGTTGTCCTCCAGTTTGGAGTAGACCAGTCTGAGAGTTGATTGTGGTTGAGTTACTCCTGAGGTTGAGGTAAGTCCATAGGACTTACTTAGCTACTATCCTTATATTGGATGTATGTTTGAGTGGTGTTTGTTATATGCTTTATAGCATGCGATATGGTTCATTACCGACCTATGTTATATTGACCGCCCATTGTAGTGGCTGTGACAACTTACCTTTCATCCCGTAGTGGAGTCTGGGAAGTTCTTTGTAAGCTAGTTAGACCTGGTATACGGGAAGGGCACCTACCACTCCATATGGTATACGGGAAAATGCGCTGATACCACTCCAGCTAGCTATTGCACGCAGAGGCGAGGGTTATATACATTCCTCGTGTCACGTATATTCATATACATCTACTTATACATTTGAGTTCATGGACTTATTAAAGATAACAAACCGGGTAAATGTGTGAAAGCATGTTGATATGTTATAATTTCTGATGTGTGTTTATGCTCTAGCATCTTCTTATATATGTGTATGGTTAGCTAACGGTTTTGTACCATGTATATCCTTTGCAGGTTAGGAGAGCTGCAGAGTGATCCAGAGGGGTGATCCGCTGAGGGCTCCGTACACAGGGTCGATATCGTGGGATTATGGGGTTTTTATGTTGTACAGTTATGTACTTTGATTTTGTACTCAGCGGTTACTCTGTATTACCTTTATATATATATATATATATATATATAGAGAGAGAGAGAGAGAGAGTGTTAGGATCATGTAGGAACCTCTCTTAGAGTAGGGAATAGGGACTTATAATAGCCGTTTGATTAATATGGATGAACGTCTAAGATTTAACATTGTTTATGGTAATAATTAATCAGAATATTATATTGCCTCTAATAGAATTATGATAAAAATATTTTAACGACCAAAATTTCTTTATAAAATATAATAATGACCAAATTATGGTAATACATTATTTTCATATTGGGTTGTTATTATATTTTATCGAGAAAATTTGATGGTTAAAATGTCTTTTTTCATATTTTAACTACCAAAACAAATTTTAACGACCAATCCTAACAAATTTAACGATCAAATTAACGATCAAAATGGGTGGTTAATTTAGAATTAATTCCAAATTAACGACTAAGTCCAAAATAATGTTAAAAATTAACAACTACTTAAAATCAATTTTTAACGACTGATTAAAATCATATTTTAACGACTGAGATTGTTCAATTTTAACGACTGAAACTTAAAAAGTATTTTAACGACTGGACAATACAGATCAAAAATTTTAACGAGTAGAAATTGAAAAAAAATTTAACGATTGAATGAAAGATCAGAAATTTTAACGAGTAGAAATTGAAAAAATTTTAACGACTAAATGAAAAATCGTATGAAACTAAAATTAACGACTGAATGAAAATCTTATGAAACTAAAATTAACGATTGAATGATATTCTTATGAAACTAAAATTATAACGACAGAACATCAAAAATTTTATGAGTTTAACGACTACACTAAAAATCATTTTTAACGACCCTTAGAATTTTAACGAGCGAATTGTTCATTTTTAACGATTGAAAATAAATAACGAAGATTAACCAAATGTAGCAGCATTTTTAACGACTAATATTATTAATCAAAAATTAACGATTGAAATTGAGAATAAAAATTACTAACCTTAATCTTGTTCAAAATTACTAACCTTAACGATGTTAATGTTCAACAATTGTTTTATTGGTAAATGGGAATCAATTTACTCAACGTTTAATTTTGGGATAGCCCAAAAATAGTATATTTGTTTTCCTAATATGTATATTATTTAATGCTTTATTTGTGAAAATTGAACAATCATATGAATCTCACCTATGGAAGCATATTATGTACCTTCCATCATGTCCGTTCAAATTTTAATCCAACGGATCTTAGGGGTTCCTATTCCCTACTCTAAGGATGGTTCCTACCGGATCCTGACTCTATATATATATATATATATATATATATATATATATATATATATATATATATATATATATATATATATATATATATATATATATATATATATATATATATATATATATATATATATATATATATCAGTTTTATGTTTTGTTTTAATTTATTGGTGCCTTGTTGTAAGATTCAGTGAACTTGTTGTCAGGCTAGGGTCAGGATCCATTGTGAGATCCTAACCTAGTAGCACCTCGAGTCCTACGGATTTGGGGTGTTACAACTAAGGTCACTAAAACACACACACATAAGGAAGTAGGACTGGTTTTGATGCATCTCCCCAGTATACACTACTGGACTGGGCGCGGGCAATCCTCCGGCACCATCGGCCCGGACCAACGGTTACGGCACGTTATCATACACTTGTGCCTCTCTTAAAATAAAAATACGTACAGTGATCTAGTTCATTCATTTTATTTCACAAGAATAACACACACTATCCTAGTGCACGCTCGGTATTAAAAGGTAGCTAAGTGAGTCCTACGAACTCACCTTATCAGTACTGGTCTCAACGTCTCGTGACCTTGCCAGTCAAAGACCCGATTATCCTGTTCAAACATTTATCAACTCTTAATATTGTGCGACTTATCATTCTAAATGATCAGGTATGATATCTAGCATCGATACCCTGACTTTTATTAACACTTAAGTTCGGGAACCTATACGTTCATTTCCAATTTTCCTATCAACAGTATCTCCGTTCTAAGAAAACTATCACTATCTCGGAAGTGTATTTTATTCTTGTATTATTAATCCATTTAACTGCTCAACATACTCATTCTGGTCCCTTAAATATATATCTCCATTATACTAAATTCACCATTCCGTTTTGATTAGTTCCACGCTATCAATCATTCCAACAATTCGGTCATTTCAAACTAATCTGTAACTATCAATCGTCCAATATTTTATACTTAACTAGATATCAACCACTAATTAATTCTCTACATCTTCACATCAATAACTAATTAAATAATTATAAAACATGATTAATCATTACCGGAATATTTCATTTAACGTGAACTTAAAATTAACGGATTAACTAGTTCGGATCTAACCGAAATCGGATCGAAAGCGGAATTACACGGTATTAGTTGGCAATACGCAAGGTCGGACAGAGATCTCGGTTCGAGACCGGTGGCTAGTACTTGATGTCCCCACTTCCACAGTCAACTCCTGCGGTAAACAAATTCAACATTTTAATCTTTCATTGTGCTCAATGGTCTCACGTTCGAAACCGGACGGCAACGCAAACACATGGCTGCTAAAACAAAAGGAACGAGAGGTTTGAGAGTCGACTCACTGAGAGGAAGTGGCGGGATTCCCGTCGTTAGTTCACCGCCGGTCGGAGAGATGCCAAGGGGGATGGCAGTCGTCACGAAGTAGGGAGAGAGATGCACGGGGTGTTCGCCGGTCGTCGGAGAACTGCATTTCCCTGTGAGAGATGGCGAGGCTGAGAGGCAGCAGGGGTCGGGGAGAGGAGATGCGCTGAGGCTCGGCGGTCTCGAGTCGAGACAGGGAAGGTGGGGCGACGGAAGATGACAGAGGTGCCGTTGGTGGTCGGAGGTAGTTGTGTTCCATTTGGAAGAACACTGCAGAGGGGAGTAGGGGCTAGGGAGTAGGGAGGCTCAAGTCGAGTCGAGGCCAGCAGGGGAAGGTGAGGTCGGGAGAGGGTGATCGGGCATCTTACTCGACTTCAATGTTCACCCTCGACGTTATCGGTACCTTAAATCCGTCATTAAGCCGGCGTAACTCCATGGTTGGTTCCTGAAACGCTCTAGCGGAAGGGAAGAAGCCAACGTGGTTGTGTGGGCTTGGGGTGCCACCTGGATCGTCTGGCCCAAGAAGAAGTAAAAATGGGCCGGACCAAGGAAGAAGGAAAAGTGGGCTGGCTCTCCACTGGGCCGGGGCAAGGAAGAAAGAAAGTAAAGGGACTGGGCCGGTTCGGAGTTAAATATACGGGTTTTGGTTTAGCTTAAACCATTTGATCGGGTTTAGACTCGTTTGAATTTTATTCGTATTCGATTCGGGCTCTCGATTTAAATAAAATAAAATAAAATTTTAAAAAATAACCTGGATAAATAATTAAAATTTCCGGTTATTTCAAGTAAAATATTTTTAATTTTTACAAAAAAAATCGAAATTTCTTCTTCTTTTTTTTTTTCTCCGTAGTTTTTTCATATTTTGTTAATACTTTTTTGTAAATGAAAAAAACCTTTCATTAAAATATTTATTTATTTTTAAAAAGTAGATATTTTTTTAAATCAAATTTAATTGTTTTGGGAAAATGTTTTCAATTTTTTCCACATATTTTTAATATTAAACTGAGAAAAATGAGCTAATAAAGCATATTTTGTTTTACTAATACAAAATAGGCCCTCCATTTTTCTCCTAAAATTTTAATTTTAAAATTTATTTGTGATAAGGTTATAACAGTAATTAGACATGTTCTCACAACATAATCTCCTGTTTGTTTCGTCTTCAATGACTATTTCGTTCTCTCTCCTCTTCAATGACTAATCTCCTTGGTGCGTGCCGCTTCTTCCGCCGCCGCTTCCCTGCTCACCATCACCGGAACTCCCAGATCTACGAAGAGAAGGCCGCCTCCAAAGCTTCGCTGCTCGAACTCTTTGATATACGAACCGAACCGATGCTTGTGTATTGGGCCCTGTCCGATGCTTGTGTATTGGCCCCTGTCCGATGCTTGTGTATTGGGCCCTGTCCGATGCTTGTGTATTGGGCCCTGTCCGATGCTTGTGTATTGGGCCCTGTCCGATGCTTGTGTATTGGGCCCTGTCCGAAGCTTGTGTATTGGGCCCTGTCCGAAGCTTGTGTATTGGGCCCTGTCCGAAGCTTGTGTATTGGGCCCTGTCCGAAGCTTGTGTATTGGGCCCTGTCCGAAGCTTGTGTATTGGGCGTAACCTTTATTAAAACAATTGGGCTTTTATTAAACCAATGTAACTTGAGCTTTTATTAAAACAATTGGGTTTTCATTAAACCAATTGGAGTTGGACTTTTATTAAAACACTTGGGCCTTCATTAAAACAATTGGGCTTGGGCTTTAATTAAACCAATTGAACTTGAACTTAAGTAATTTCATATTCCTAATTTGCCCTTTCATTTAATCTTTAAAGATAAGTTAATGAGGCATATTTTGTCCATTGATATAAAAAGGAGCCTACTTAGTGCTCATCATTACAAAAAGAGTCTAGTCTCCCATTTCACCATATTAAACTTATGAGTTTTTATACAAAATCATTTAAAAATATCTGAAACTTTTTCAAAAATATTTAAAAATCAAATTTTATTTGTAAGTTAAAAATATTTAAAAAAAAGTAACTAAAAATTAGATTGTTTTGTTAATAAAGGTAGATGTATATTAACAAAAAAATTAAGACGTAGATTAATAAAAAAAAAAATTGGTGAAAAGTTAGACGTAGATTTAAAAAAATTAGAAGACTTAATATTTAAAATAAATTATTTAATTGTTATATTTAGCTGCTTATTTATTTGTTTTGTTATGAAAAGATTTGGTGAAAAGTTGATAAGGTGGGCCAACAAAAAAAATTAGTTAGTAAAATATTTAAAGAAAATGCGTAAACTAAATATTTAAAATAATTTGTTTTAGCATGGTGGGAAATGAATAAACACAAAATTGACACGTGTAAACTTAATGACGTGGATTCACCAAACTGTGCTACGTGTAAATTTAATGACGTGGATTCACCAGACTATGCCACGTGTAAGTTCACGGGCTACTTTAGTATATAGATAGATAAGATTGAAAAGTAGTTAAGGAAAGAGAAGAGATTAAAGATTATGATTAATCTCATCCATTAGAGATTTGGTTGTGTTTATTAGTGATTCTCGAAGTGTTTAATGTTTTTAGTGTATAAGTTACTGTTATGCCCCTATTTTCAATGGTAATTACGGTTTGACCGGTATAAAATTTTGACAGATTTTTCATTTAGTGTTTTTAGTGTATAAGTTACTGTTATGCCCCTATTTCTAATGGGACAAATGTTTTTCATTTAGTGTTTTTAGTGTCTTATAATAGATTGAGTTGGATGTTATTGAGTTTCTTGGATATAAGTAATAAGATATTAATATTTGTGTTTATACTTGTTTACTATGTTTTAGAAATTTCTTTCGACTTTGTTTATACCATTGAGTTTGTATGTATAATGAAATGTGATTAAATTTCAAGATATGACACATTGAGGATTTTATTAGCTTATAAAGATTATTTACATGTCGTTTTCTTTCAAGAGTAATCTCCATTATACTTTAATTGTTTAGAACATACTATAAACTCGAAATGAGTCCAAGGCTAGATAAGCCCAGATGCTACTACACGTACTCTTGCAAAATATTGATTCTCTTACCCCATCCTTACACCAAGAAGGGGTTTTACGACTCTATGTTTGCTCTTACTTTTATGATAAGAAGATGAACGAGGGATGTATTTGTTTAAAGTATTGTTCCCCTTTTACCTTTTATATGTACTCCATCTCATCTATTAACCCTTTCTAGCTTGTTTTAACCCTTCATTATAACTCCACATAATTTTCCGGACCATGTTTTAGCCTCATTTAACCATCCGGAAATTAGAAAGAGGAGTTATGCAAGTGAAGAAAAAGGTTTTAAATGCAAGTGCGAAGGTGTAATTGTTGAATTATAAGAGATATGAAGTATATTTTTATGACAAATTATGAGGGTGGAGTTGTGCATCAAAGAAAAAGGGGAAAAAAAATGATAGATTATACATATTGTACACCCTTTGAAACCCGTTTGAATAATGAAATGATTTGCAGGCACAACGTACTAAACTAAAATATAAAATGTAATGTGTGATAATGAGTCCGAGTGTGAAGAGACATTGGTACTGTATATCAGACTCGATCAAAACGATCAAACAGAGCGGTTTACACGACAAATGACGACGATCGAACCCAACTAGTACATTGAATTACCCTACTATATACAAAATTAGCACAAAAGACGTAGAACAAATCATATGAAGAAGCACACAAGTACTTCGATTACAATCAAAATATTGAGCTGTTACGGGTGGATCAGTGGGATAATTGGGTGGTCACCACTCGGATCGGATGGCTCTAATACCAAAATGCTAGGACCCTGTAAGAATCTCACTCGCAAATTGTGTTGAAAGGTCTCCAATGTTGTTAGATGAATGAAAATGTCAGATGCTAATCAGAGCAGCCAACTGGCCTATAAATAGGCAAAAGACTTGGACTACACATTCTGAACCGTATATACTAAGATTGCAGTGCTTCACAGGGAGACATGTCTACTATTCTGTGGGGTTTATGCTTAACTGCAACCTAAACAATACAATCAATCACCACAAACCCCTATATTCCTCAAAGAAACCATCAAAATAGAGATGCCAATGCTTGATAGCCACCGCAGGTAAAATCGTCTCAATATAACATCAACATCACACTAAAATACCTTGCTGAACCAATCAACAACATCAAATACTTCACAGAAAAGCATAGTAAAAGTACAATACAGGATGATCACAATAATCAATCATCAACAGGGTCCTGAGGAGTTTCCTCTGCCTGTCTCTTGATTGTAATCACAGGGCACTCTGCATGCTTCACACAGAATTCACTCACAGTCCCAACAAATACCCTACAATTAACCAGCTCAAAGCATTACCAACTCTGGCCCTATAGTCATAATAATTATGTTTCAAATTTAATCAATCCAAGGGAATGGGCACAATAGTTTGTACCTCTGAAAGGGTCCAAGTCCACGGCATCCTACAACAAGAAGATCAGGCTGAACACGTTTCACCTCGTGGCAGATTACTTCTTTAGGGTCACCCTTCCTAATCCATGCCTCACAATCAATCTAGTCAAAGTGCAAAAAATGAATCAAATTATCTATAGCTTGCACTTATCTTTAAACGTTGACAGGAGTCGGTTTCTATAAAGGAAACAATAAAAACTCTATACCCCAATCTCATGGCATCTATTGACAAAAAACTCCAGCAGATGAAGCCCTCTCTTTTTTTCCTCATTCTTCAAGTTCTTGAAATCATCTGGTGATGCATATATACTATCCATATCATTGAAACCTAGACAAAAGGCAATCTCATAGCATAAGTGGTGACTTTCCCTGTACTGTATAGCAATAAGGGCCAATACAGTAAGCACAGATTAAAAAAGTGCAGCAACATACAGTTATCACAAGTTTTTTGGGCATACTGGAGGCAAGGTAAAAGGAAAACAACACTTCATGATTAAAAAAATTGAATCAACCTAGACATGATATCTGTTTGTATATTATATATCAAAGACGAACATAATGAAATGAAATGAGTAGTTTGATTGCTGAAGAAAAATCCTTATTAATTTAAACAGCAGTATTCGTAGCCAAGAATTCAGTAAGGAGTAAACAGTCAAGTTTGTATGCAAAAGTTGAAATAGAACATCACTGCAGCAGCTCATTTCAAACTTCAAGCTTGTTTAAACAGGATATAAAAATTAATAGGAAAAACCATGAAATTAGAAATTAGATTCAACTGCAAATGAGATGTGTTTCATAATTCATTATTGTACTTCTCCAAACGAATCGCAGGCTTTTCATTCTACTTTACCAAACAACAAAAGCACTAGAAACAGATATTGTAGCAACATATTGTCATCTAGAATGAACCTTTAACTGAACTTGCTATTTTATCTGGATAAGTGAAATGCCAATACGTAAGTCTTTTTTTCCTCCTTTTGCTCAAATCAAATTAATCAATACATCTCTTCCCTGCTGGTCTTGAAGCAAGCAATCCCCCTATACTAGAAGGCTCTCAAAATTAATCATCAGAGTTGTACTTCAACTACAAAATTGAAATGATAGAAGCAAAAGACAAGCCCCCCAAAGCAGGTAAACTGCTTCGGGTGTCAACTACGATTCAAATCATATCCAAATCCCATTTTAAACCTGATTCACGCTGGCAGCACTATGATATATCCAGAGCCTTAACTTGAAGCATTTTATAATGTAATCTAGTTCCATTAATCGGTCTTTCTTTTTGCAAAACCAGCCAACTAAGGAGAAATGAACCGTAAATAGCTCCACAAACCGACGATAAAAGCAACAAACAATCAATTTCACATTCGCAAACTTCAGACCCCGACCTTCGTTATCCCCTCAAAATTCAAATCCAGCTGGAATGGAAAACTGATTGAGCGAGATAATAGTCAAATGAAACTCGAAAATCACAAAAAAGTATAAGTGAAATATGCAGTAAATGAAGAAGTGAAGAAATGATGCAGGGAGAGAGAACCGTCTTCGTCCGGAACTTGAACATGAAGAAAGAGAATCTTATAGCCAGATGTGTTGTTGCGAACGATCTTCTGGAGAGTCCACTCGAAAGCACGACGGCTACTGATTGAAGGATGAGGGTAGCCTTTGATGCTAGACTCGTTGACTGCGATCATCACCCGAGTAGAATCGTTCTGACTCATCTTCTTCTTCGTCTCTGTTCTTCCCCTCGAATCGTCGAACTCTCCAGACTCCTCTCTATATTGTTTTCTCTCTCTCACGTGTCATGTGGCAAGGGCACCGTGACGCGCAAGGCAGCTTTGCTGGTCAGTACAATCAATCAAAGCTGTTTTATTTATTTGTTTATTTATTTATTTGGAAAATTGTTGGTCGGATATCGTGGCATTGGATTGGAGTTTAGTTTAGCACACATTTGCATCTACCGCATAATTGAAGACCCAATCAAGATTTAATAAAACGAGAGAAAATTACATTTTTGGTAAATCTGACTTTTATTTTATAAAGAAAATAGGGACGTGAAAGGTAACCCTTCACAATCGGGTTAATAGTGAACGTAGAATTACAGGGAAAAAAATATATAATTTAAAATTACCAAAAAAAGAAGAATTATAAAAAAAATTGGTTGGATAATTGACCTAAATTAGGTGATTGCGAAACTAAATCCTAGTTTTTTCTGTGTACGGATGTTTGTAATATGTACACATTAGATTATGAGCAAATTGATAATATGTGTCGGTTTAACCAAAATTCTGAATTAAAAAATAATTAACCATCAAGAGACTTCATCTCATTCGCTAATTACATATTTGATGTAGTCGATTAACTTTGTGTTATTTTAATACATTTATTTTTTTTGAACTTTTTGATGTGAAATAAAGATGATGTAACATTATAATAAAAGGTATGTGTTACTCGTTAATACAACAATGATGACAACTAAATAAAAGATAACTTAAAAAAAACTCTTTTAAGGAAAAACCTAGAGGCGATTTGACGTTTTGCGGCGACTTACTTTTGTATCCACCTCGCAACGCTTAGACTTCTCTTCGATGTACTATGAGGGTTAGGTGTTTTACCATCGGTGTGTGGAGGGTGTTTCGTTAGGGCAATATGGAGAAGGGGAAGAGAAGATTCACCTCATTGAGGATGAATGCATTGTCGTCAAGGCTGCGGTAGAAAGGTTGAAACTCAAGCAACGTGTGTTATTCTTGTGGGTATGGTACTATCTCAAAGGTCATTTAATTCATATGCCCTTAAGACCACCATGAAAGGGCATGGAGGCTTCCTCAATGCTTCGTCTTCTGGGAGTTAAAGCATAATCTTTTCATCTTCTAGTTCGCCTTTGTGGAGGACCATGAAAAGGTTATGCAAGGCAGTCCTTGGACGATCGATAAATCATTGTTGGCACTTAAAGAGTCAGGATCTATGCAACCTTCCAAGTTGGAGTTTTCGCACGTTCTTTTATGGATCATGATTCAAGACTTAGCTATAGGTATTGCGGATGAATCTCTAGCTAAAGAAATCGGAGAACTGATGGGAGGATACTTGCATCATGGTAAGGAAGTGCTTAGGGTACCAGTAGTGAGTTGCGTGTAAGGATCTCTCTCGATATTCAAAAGCCCATGCCTCAAGGCATTATTCTTACCGTTTAGGATCAACGAATATGGGCACCAATAAAATACGAGAAATTACCGAATTATTGTTACATATGTGGAAGATCGAGACATGTGAAGGGAGAATGTAAAGATGACCAAGCAAAAGCTTTCCAGAATGAGTATGGGGAGGATTTGAGAGCATCTCCCAAGCACATTATAAAGGAGAAAATAAAGGACGAGTGGGGTCAGAAACCTAGGCAAGGTACTATATCAAAAGACTTCACAGAGCAACAATCACAAGAAGTTAAAGAACGAAAAGGTAGAGATAATAGATTGCTGGAAAAACTACTTGATGATAATGAGAAGTTTGTGCAGATTCTGTCGAGAGAGGAAGAAACAAATTTGTCGAGAGAGATTCTTGACATTCAATTGAAAAATAAGGATAGCGATCCGATGGGCAGGTTGAAGACTAATCTAGGAAAGGAAAAAGAAAGCTCTCAAGATAAGGCCTTGGATAAGAGTTGTATACAAACGAAGAAGAAATTGAAGAAAGTGAAAAGGAATGACAGAAGTTCAAGGAGCTCAGGGAGAGAAGCGGAAGGAGATGGAGTCACATGAAATGATGGAGGTTGAACGTGAAGGAGTTACAAAGAAAAATAAGGGTGAGATTGCTACCACAATATCAACGGATATCTCTCTTGCCGAGACAAATGGATACCATCAGTTTTAACTATCGGGGATCGGGCAAAGTTCCGACAGTGACAAGACTAGTCACACTAGTCCAAGAGAAGAAGCCCGATTTGCTCTTTTGTGCGAAAGAATAAGTGGTAGGATAAGGATGGACACCATTAGGTAAAGACTTGGTTTTGATGGATTCATTTGTGGTGGATAGTGTTAGGAATATAGGCGGTCTATGTCTCATGTGGAAAGAGGGCGTTGATGTGCATGTATAGACTTATACTCAACATCACATTGATGTTCGTATTGAGGATTGGAGATTCACGGGTACTTATGCCTGATTTAGGTCTAATACAAGACATCTCACGTTGGTTTTACTTAAACATATCAGCAAAGAAGTGCATGAATCTTGGGTGGTTTTGGGTGACTTTTACCAGATATTATCATCTCTGGACAAATCAGGGAGAAACTATTCTATTTTTCGCAACTTGATGATGTTCTGGGAAGCTTTGGATTTCTGCAAACTTCGGGAGTTGACTTTTCATGGCCCTAGATTCACCTGGACAATTCTCAAGACAAGGTTAACTTCATTCAAGGAAGAATCGATCTTGGCTTTGCTACGAAGGAGTGAATGGATCGGTTCCCGTTGGCTAAGGTTATACATCTGGAACGTATTGATCATGTCTCGATTTTTCTGGACGTAATCGGGGAAGATGAGGAGGGTACGCCTTGTTGGATCCATAAACCATTTAGAATGGAAGCAACTTGGCTCTGTGACGAGAGAAGTGATCTGATTATCCAGAATGCTTGATGTAACCTAGGTTCTGCTTATGCTGATGTCGGAATCATGGGGAAATTGAGTAGATTTGGTCGTGATCAGCGAGACTGGAGGAATTATACATGTGGAAATATTGGGTTCCAACTCAAAGTTGTTCGTAGAACACTACGGGGACTCGGTCAACAAGGTATGAATGGGGATTTTGTTGGGCGCTGAAATAGTTGGAATTTGAAGAGAAAGACTTAATGTAAAAAGAAGTCAGACTCCCGTTTATAATCCACTTGAGGAGATTATTTGGTATCAGCGTGCCAAGGCGAATGAGCTTCGACGGGGGGACCAAAACATGACCAATTTTCACAACAAGGCCAACAATAGAAGACGTAGGAACAAGATCTCGTGATAAAATAAGTTTGGAGGTCTACAGTTGGAAAAATGAGAGTTGCTACTGATTATTTCTCACTGCTTTTTTCGGCCGAGGCGGATTCAGGCGCTACACTCTTGACTACGTTGACCGTAGATGACGAGGACGAGGCTCTAAGGGTTCGCTTGGATGGACCGCTCACCCATGCCCGAGCCAAGTCCATCAGCCAAGATACCGGCTCTATCATCATCCGCACCATTACATCACTTGGACCCATTAGTGGCATGTCGTGTCTCCACACCACCATGGCATAGACTACCGGCTCCGTCCATGCCTTTTGGCCCTGTTAGCTGCATGTCTCGTCGACACCATGGCATGAAGCTAGCACATTTTGGACTATATTTTCCATGTTTTTCTTTTATTGTAATAAAAGGGATATTCATTATAGAACATTCCCTTTTAAACTTATCCTTTAGGTTTTCCCTTTTTGGGCCTCCCGTTTATGGACTTATTTTGGCCCGTTGGCCCAAGTTAGGCAACACCCTCTATATAAGGATGTGTTGCCTCATTTGTTTTTCAATGTTCAAAGTACTAAGTATTGAGAAGTATTTCCTCCTACTTAGCTTAGGCATCAACTCTGTCTACCATCCTCTCAAAGTTCTTCCTTGGATCTAATCTTTGATCTAAGAAACCCACATTCGAGGATTCTTCTAAGAATCAACCCTCAATCCACACCAAAAGGTTTATTTGATCTTTCTAGATCGAATCAACCTTCGTTTCCACATCCATCTCAATTGCTTCCGCCCCCATTTCAATCTAAAGTTACAACGATGCACATCAACAAAGGAGTAGTTGAAGCTCTAGATTGATCTAGATCCGAAGTTTATCCTTGAATGTCTCCAAGGACGCATCAAATTTGAATGTTGTGGGGATGGAATCTCCAGATTCATTATGGGCCTTTTCGAAGGAGATGAGTTTCCGGAAAGGTTTAATCATACTTTTATCTCTTTGGTCCCTAAAGTCAATTCCCCTAGCCTTATGAAGGACCTTAGGCCTATTAGTCTTTATATTGTGATTTACAAGATTTTTTTTCCTAAGATTCTTGTCATTAGGCTTAAAGTGTGCTTGCGAATTTTGATATTATATAATCAAAGTGCTTTTGTCCCTAGTAGGCTTAATACTGACAATGTTATATCAGCGTTTGAGATATTTCATTTCATGAAAACCAAGTTAGGCAAGAAATGATATATGGCTCGTCAAGTTGACGAGCCATATATCATTTCTTGTTGACGACGTCAACAAGACATGGCCAAAGCTTATGATCGTGTAGAATGGAGCTATTTGGAACGTAGGATGCGTTCAATGGGTTTTGATGAGAGATGGATTGGGATGATCATGAAATGTATCTCCTCGGTGTCTTTTTCGGTTCTCATGGATGGTCTTCCCTCTTTGGAGTTTGAGTCATCAAGAGGTCTCAGACAAGGGGATCTTTTGTCTCCTTTCCTCTTTCTGATTTGTGCAAAGGGACTTTCAACTACGCGGTATTTTAATCCGATTGAGAGATGTTAACGGATCTTACTTGAGGACAAGTAAGGTTCAAGTTCGGAGTATTTGATATCACTCAAACTAGCGTATTTTCCATCATCATTCTATTTTATTCCCTAGTCTTCTATTGTTGAGGAGTACGGTTTCTTTATATATGATTCTCTTCTCTTTAATGATATTGAATGCATCCTTATGCATTGATGCGGAGGGACCACCTTGTTTGATGAGCTTTATGGTGCGTCATCTTCCTCTTCATTCGGATAAAACTTAGACTCTTCCTCCTTTTGCTTGAGTCCCATTTAATCATGCCATCCTTTATACTGGACGTCCTCCTCTTCCTCACAAATTGTGTAGTTTCTAGCTCCCGAGCTGCTCTTGTGTGAATTCCAAGCCCCGAAGGTGCTCCTACATCACTCCCCTTACTTAGCTTGTTTGTGCCATGTACGAAGGTCTTTTTTGAGCTTATTAGGCATAAGGTGGAACAACACCAACTCCATTGAAGTATGATTCTTACTAATTCTAGCAATGTTGAGGGCTGGCAACTTAAGGATGTGATCCAAAGGTATGAACGAGCTTCGGGACATAAAGTGTTTCTCTACAATCAACAATTTCATATAGTAAAGGGATGACATCAAATGTACAAGAGTTAGATCTTATCTTGGGAGTTACCAAAGTGAAAAAGCAACATAGTACAAGTATTTTGGCTTGGCAACTCAAGCACCCCAATTTTTATATTTATTTATTTACACCCAATAAATAAATATAGGATTGTGAATGGGGTCATGGTCCCCCTCAGCCTCATATGGCTCTGACTTGAACATTTCGGATTTTTTATATTTAGATTTTGATCAAGTTTAAGTAATGTCTTATTTATAATCTTTTAATATTTTTTTGAATTTTTTTTTATATTGATCAATTTACGTATTTAATTTAATTTTTATTTGTATAATTTCTATTTATATATTCTTCAAAAGTAAGTGAGTAATAAGTTTTATTTAAATAAATAATTTAATACCTTCTTGAAAAATCTGAATTTTTATCTACATATATATTCTAAGGAAAAACCTCTCACATTCATAATTGTATCAAATATAACTCAAAGGATGGAGCATAGAAAATTGAGCATGCAAGAACACTTTAAATATATAAAAACAAAAAAAATCGAAGAAGAAGATAAAAAGATTACTATTTTTTTTATAATAATGGAGTTATCCGTTATACAATAAATTTTTTTAAAAAACACATATTTTATGAAAACTTTGTATTGTGAGTACGATCGAATATAATTTGTATTAATTATAGAACAAATTTTAATGTAGTTCAATACATCTTTGAATGAAAATACAAAATTTTAATTACACACGGAATTTAACTCATTAAATTGAGAAAAAAAATTTTAAATTAAGACCGTTTAATATTTTTCATAATAATTAATATAAGCGATATTTTTTTGCAGTTTGAAAAAGTATTGATTAGAAATCGGTGAAGGGGAAGGAATGAAAATAGAATTGATTAGATTACTTTCATGTGTAAAAAGACCTTTAAACAAACATAATTTTTAATTGATTCGGAATCATTCCGTTACCGAAAATGATTCCTAGCGATACTAAACGAGCCCAAAATACATTCGGAAAGTGATACGTCCCCATCGTTTTATCTTCTCGTAACAAAGTAAATACTAAAAGTAAATATAATATGTTACATAGATACAGCTGTGAGGCTACGTATATATGAATGTTGGTCCATAGGGTTGAGTATCGGTTATTGTTTACATTTACTACGTCCCATCCCTGTGTCAACTACAGTGCGGCCTGTCAGTCTTCCACTCTCCGCCACGTAGAATGTAATTCGCGATTGCATGGTGATTGGAGAGAGTAACTTCTGTAATGTGATAAGAGCCCTACTCGATCAATATCTAACATCTGTAACTCCACCAAAACTACGTATATATCAGACCAACTGATTTTGCTTCTTTCTTTTTCCCTATCTTCCACGTACACAATTGGAAGATACTCATCGATCTTAATTTTGTAATTAACTTCTCATACAGATCTTTCTTCATTTTCAATAAAATGAATATATATATATATATATATATATATATATATATATATATATATATATATATATATATATATATATATATAACACCACCTTAGGACTCAAAGAAAAGATAATATAAAAAACAAGAAAAGTAAAAACACATTTGGATATATTATTAGAGATTAGTATGCTGAAACGGTTTTTCTGAACTTTGGACTTTGTGGCTCCACACCAATTCTTCATGATATAGCATGCGCGATTAGGGGAGGTATTTTAAGGACATGTGATCTCAATGTGAATCGAATTGAAATTGAAGGGGATAATCTAACAATTATCAATTTTTATTAAACACATTTGGAAACCTCCATGAGAACTTGATCTAATCCTGTTTTATATTGCTAATATCTTGTGTTTTTTTTATCAGGTTCAGATTCGTTTACGTCTTCCGTGAGGTTAATTTGGTGGCTGACAAGCTGGCTGGTCTTGGTCACGAGTCGCCTCGGCTTGTATTATATATCCATGCATTTGGTGGAAGTCTCGAGGAGATAGTCCGCCCTAATTACTTACCTAAAAAATAAA
This sequence comes from Fagopyrum tataricum, assembly GCA_002319775.1. NCBI lineage: Eukaryota > Viridiplantae > Streptophyta > Magnoliopsida > Caryophyllales > Polygonaceae > Fagopyrum > Fagopyrum tataricum. The sequence goes on along the minus strand of CM008283.1, from coordinate 22,309,090 downwards.
AAGAATTATCATAATATAATTCGTAAGTGTAAAGAAATGTCTAGATTTTAACATAAATATAAAATTTTGATAGAAATCCACAATATATATTTTAAACAAATTATTATTATTTTAATTAAATTTATAACTCTTTTATAACAATAAGACATACCAATAAACTAAACAATAACTAACTTTCTAAAATGAAAGGGAAATAAAAGTGGCATACGTGAGACGAAGATCTTGGAGCAGTGTAAGAAGATATTTACAGTGCAATCAATAGTAGTAGTTAGCAACTCACGTATTTCGAGAAATACTATATCTAAGTGGATCGTAAGAGTACGTGGCAACTCGCAAGTTGCAAGGAAGTTGAACAAATTTATGATTGCAATTATGATCCAATTTTGAAGAAGAAGACACGTTTCGAAAGATTCCACATCGACACCTATTCTTTGGCGTCGATTCCGCGCGCCTATAAAAGCTTGCCTCCACTCGAACTGGAATTCACTCTCACACACAAATTCCTTCTTCTTTTTCATTTTTGTGTACCTGTTACGATATGATGTCTATTGTCGAAGATTTGAATTCGGCGTACTCGCCGAGTTTTAGTAGCTACTTTAACCCTGATCTCTCCGACGTCGTTACCAGAGTTACCACGGAGCTCTCCTCTTCAGACGATGATGACGGTGGGTTTGAGTTCAATCTCTCCGATTTGGTCGTCGGAGATGCTCGTCCTGTCTACCCGATGTTTGACCACGATTTGGTTCTCCAAGATTGCGATGGAGATTCTCAGTCGCCAGGATCGGAAGAAATGCTCTGTTTCTGGATTTCGAGAAAGTCGAATTCGGGTTCGTCGGAGAAGAGCAACGCAACGGGATCATCGGCGACGGAGAAGGTGAGGTTTTGGGGGTTGAGGGATCTTTTGAAGAGGAGTAAAAGTGAAGGCAAAGATCAAGGTCGAGAGATGCTTTTGACGCCAAAGAAGAAGACGGCGACGCGTGAGGTTAAGAAGAGAAGGACGTATCTGCCGTATAGGCAGAGTTTGTTTGGGTTGTTTGTTGCTCCGCCGGCGACGGCCAAAACTCACCTCCGTCGACCTTACATGTAATCAAACATGAACGATATTATGACTAATGAGTTGTGACTCGCGTGCTTGTTCAAAGAAGTCGGCCAGGGTCACGTGCCTCTTTCAACTGCACTCGATCAAGTGTTACAATGGAGGTTGCATGTTCACGTACCTATCTTCGTGTTATATAGTGACCGGTTCATCTTATTTCATCTTCTTATTGTAATTCAACCAATTTATATGCATTTCCATCTTACTTTAATTAGTTCCACCTCCGAGGATAATGGATAATGCAGCTTTCCAACAACAATGTTATAGAGGTCGCGATCTAATGACTTATCACTTGTAGTGTTTTTAGTTAATTTCATCAATAAATACTGGTTGTAATTTCCGTCAATCCCGTTTTCCTACCAAACAAAAATAAACTATTTGTATCTGATAATAATTTTGATCACCTCGGGTCATTATAACCTGAATTATAGACATTAATCCCCCGTTTGGTAGTACCTCCGGAAACGAAAACGGAATGAAAATGAATCTAGTCCACATATGTACTTTGTTCATGTAATCATTCCGGTTGGTTTCAAATGCACTTGCTTCTCCCTACTTTGTTACCTATAAGGTAGTAAAACTAATCAAATTCTACTACAATTAGTTCAAACCACAATGATTCCCAACAACTTCATGAACAAGTGTGTATGTATGCACTATATTCGTTTTCATTCCGTTTCCGTTTTCGGAGTTTAAACCAAACGGGCCCTAAATATAATATTGAATGTTAGAGTTTGCATAACGGTCTCTTGCTAGCCAACTAGATTGTTGTGAAATGGCATGATGTCATGACTCGAGCCGATTGTGCTTTCACAAATAGTTGAATTTCAACATTGACTAACTATTTTGTAGGTATCACGTAATTACCCTATAACTTCCTTACTAAGCCGTTGTTACAATCTATGATTGTTGCTCCTTCGATAAATCTTATACCAATCTGTGTAAGCACTTAAATAAATCTGATGGCGTGGGGCTCAAGTCCAGCACATAAGTCCGTCGAAGTTTCATTTATAAACAATTGGTAATAAGAGGAGGTAGCGCACCAACCTTATATACTAGACTCGTTATCTCAATATTATCGATGTGGGAACATAATCCTTCACATAAGGACACTGATTATAGCGTTTGAAAAGCTTTAAAGTTGAGGAAATGTAAGTGGTTATTGTATTCTATTGATAGAATATAATTGTTAGGAAGGCAGTTAGATAATCAATCTAAATCCTTCAAAGTGAAGGGTGTGTTTTTTTGTAAGAGCAAATGGAACAACACCAGTGCATCTCCTCATGTTCAAGATACAAAGACGTACTCAACTCGTTGTCCTTAAACTATGAAATATGTACTTGAATTCTTTTCCTGAAGGTATAAGCCATGTGTTGTTGGGATAAAGAATACTGAGCATATCAATGTGTATCGTACGCAATTTATCATTTAAAGACGTTCTGTTGAATATAATAAGTTTAAACATCGAAAATTGAAGACATTCTGAGTCTATTATATAAGGTCGTGGACTCCTCCTCCTCCTATCGTTGGAGCTTGGGTCGTACCTTTACTAACTCCAGCTATATCTACATGCATGCATCTTGAACCGTTGTACGTACGTTTGGATGGAAATAGTTGTTGAATTTAATATATGTCAGCCCTAGCTAATCATTACAGTGAATAAAACGTTTACCCTCCTAGCCTATAGGGATTAGGAAGCGAGCATCTGGAAGGTCGTGCGAGAGATTATGGTAGTGGAACCAAATTATTATTCTAAAAAGTGCAAAAAGGGTCCGCTAATTATGATTACTATACTCACAATCGATCTCTAGTGGGCTGCTCTTTTCTTTTTTTGAGATAAAAGGTTCTTGTTGTTGCCTCATCTTCATCCTTCACACTATATATATATATATACTTCATTACGAATGAGCAATCTTCTGTTCGATCCGGATTTTAGACCGGATAGCAACAAATAGGTCTGATTTTCGGTCCAAACAGTCCGATCAGATTCAAATCTATATTTTTTTTAAAAATTTTGTGTAAAAAAAGTTAAATTAATTAAAAATTTAGTGCGAAAAAAAATTAAAATTAGTTATTTAACACTCGGTCCGGTCTGGTCCACAATAGGTTTAGTTCAAAACAATTTTAAAAAATTAAAAAAAGATTTTTAAAAAATAATTTAACATAGATTTTCTGATTCATCCTGTTCTAGACCGGACCAGAACCGACAAATTCGGTGTCCATTTTCGGTCTACTCTGTCCAGATCCGGACCCTTGAACAGTCCTACCCTTCATATATCAAACGTATAATATGGATCGATGTGGCTGCTATCTAGAACCTAACTTTGCGCCAAGTAGTGACATTATTCGTGAGTTTAGAAGCCTCCTTCTTTTTCACATTTTCCACACAAACTATGATTGAAAATGCATAATCTTCTTTAGGCTTTATAATTGTGGCCGGATGCTTTCTAGAACCAATACCGCAAAAAGTCTTATACGTCACTAATTGCAACTCACTAATCAAGCAGACATATATAATCTACATCTCCTATATATATATATATATATATATATATATATATATATATATATATATATATAAGTTAATATTAATTTTATACGATTAAAGTGAATATTAATTTTGTTGAATCACCATTCTTTCTCACATTTTGCTCAACAAAATTGTAATTGGTTCTATTTTCAGGATTTGTAATTTGGTGAATATATTATCTAATTTCAACATAAAAATTACAAGTTCACAATTGAGGAGGAATAATATTTGTTGCTTTGCGGTTCAAGATACAAGCGGTGTTAAAACAACGAGGTTTATAGGGATCATTATCAAACACGCAGGGAACAAATTGGTACATTTGATAGAAATAATGCATACGAGCGTTTAAAATGCATCTGGTAAATATGAAGATGTCACATAGTCAGGGCCGGCCCTGAGGGTGTGCGAGGTGAGCCACCGCTCAGGACCTCTAATTTACAAGGGGCCTCATACGATTTTCTAGCTTATGTGTTAATATATATCTACGTTTCGTAAATTATACATCAAGCTTCGTATAGTCCAGTGGTTGTGTGTCCTTGTGGAAATTTGTATTTTCCTGAGGTTCTGTGTTCGAGCCTCACCGGCCAGGTTCCTTCTTTTTCTCAAATAATTTATTAAGGCCCCTCTCCTCCCAAGGCCATATTTTTTTAAACCATAATTTAACTCTACAAATATTTAAGGCTCCTATTTATCCGTTTTTTTTTTGTTACTTTTAATTTTAGAAATAGTGGTGTTGAGATTGAAGTGATTTTATTTTTGCTAGTTGAAGATCAATTTTAAACTACAAAAATAATTATTTTAAACATAAATATATTATAAAATGTTAACATATTTATATATAATTAAGGTAAAGTTTTAATAATAGAATGTTCGCAGATTAATGATTTTGTTTATAGAAAAAGCCATTATATTTATAGATATAATTATTTATATATAAATGTTAAATCATTAATAAAAAAAGTCATTTTTATGCTTATAGTTAAAATATATCAATTTTTAATTGAATGATTGTGTCATGCAAGGAAGTCTTACAAAAAATTCATAACCATTTTTCATTTGTTAATAGATATTTTTAAAATAATTTAAGAAAAAACATCTGAAAATTTTACAAAAATTTCATAATCCTTTTATCTTTAACACTTACACTAATATATTTTAAAATAAAAATTTTGGAGAATATTTTAAATTTTTTAAATCATTTTTGCACAATAATATGATACACTTAAACGTGAAGGCAACACATCAAACTTACGTCTTCTACTTTAGCTAATATAATATACACATATAAGATTAATTTAATAGCTTAATATATTTGATAAATAATAATTGTTAGGATTTTTATTTTATTTTAAAATTTAATTTAATATTTAAACATCTACACAGGGCCTCCGTAATTCATTGGCCGGCCCTGCACATAGTACATTTGGGTATCAAATAATACATTTGGTACGTTTGTCACTATAAATTCGTACATCAATACATTAAATAATACATATGGTAAATTTGGCATTATCAAACATGACATTTTGCACATTAAATAAGCATTTGATACATATTACTTAAGTTAGAGTCCAACTTGTCTTGAGGGAAATCAACGCCGTCGTAGATAAGCTCGTATCTCTTGGTCATTGTTCGGATACTGGTGACGAGAACCTTTCGTGGAATATTGAAGATCTCATCCAAAAGGATGTTCTAGGACAATTTGACTCTTCTTGTTCTCTTACCTTTGTATAAAAAAAAGTATTTGATACGTCTAGTATTGTGACATAGTGCATTTAGTTGTTGAAAAATACATTCGGTACATTTAACATTATTGCATTGTGCATCGGGGCATTGGATAAATCGTTTATCACATTTGAAATAAGTCAATTACATCTAGCACGGGAGTAGTGCATTTGGGCATTGAATACATCTACTTTTTCTAGGAAATAAATTTGCACATTTGGTCATTGACAAATAATGCATCTTGTAGGATTCAAATTAAGGTAAAGATTTTCTAGTATGACTTGAATCAAAATATAGTAAATCTAGGAGAATTCTAGGCATGTGTAGATTTGTTGAAATATTTCTTAAATAAACAAGATAATGAGTTTTTTCTTTTAGAAATACAACGGAATTGATATTCGGTTAGATGGATCCAACCAAAACATGTGCAGTGCGTATGCGTCCGAATGACTTGATGGCGAACTTTGCGCAACGGTCATAAAACTAGTCATTTGGTTCATACGTTACATTTATAGCTGTTGGATACTGAGTTTATATCCACACACACATATATATATATATATATATATATATATATATATATATATATATATATATATATATATATATATATATATATATATATATATGTCAACTCATATCACTTTTCATATCTCAAATCCAAAAAACCCTCACACAAATGTCGACACATTCTAAAGAAGTCGATGTTGAATCCGGCGGTGAAAGACAACTTCGTTTATTGTCACATGTGGTCAGGTCATTGCTTAGACTACACCAATTTTGTTACCATGATTGTCACATCTTACCCAATGCGGTTGTCGATTCATCACCTCGAACGGAACATTGATGTGTGAGGACTCTATTGTCACTTAAAGTCAAGGTTACTATTTGCATATCATAGTTCTGAAAAGGCAATTCCACAACATTGAATGTAAGCTAGAGTTATGCAAAAACAACTTCATTAATTGTCACATGTGGTTAGTTCTTTGCTTACGCTACATCGGTTGTTCACCAAGATTGTCAAGTCGTACCTAAGGCGGTTTCTAATTCATCACATCGAACAAAGCATTGAGGTGTGAGGATTCCATTGTCACTTAAAGTCAAGATCACCATTGTAGAACATATAGTATAACTAATACTATCAAAACTCACATACATACAAGCAATATGTATACATAATCTAACATCATATATCAATGCAAGTCAGACTCACTATACTATAGAATAGAGAGGGATTACTCACGCATACCTCAACTTCAGTTTAAAAAGGTACAAAGACCGGAACTTTCTACGATAGTTAGCATTCCTCGAAGATTTGATAAACTGGTACTCTTAAAATCATGCAAGTTCTTTTCAATAAATCCAATAAAACAAACTTCGCTTTTGATCCTTCACTTGTTTTATCTAAACTAGTTAAAAACACCACTTCTTTCGAAGGTAATTAAAAGGTAGGAATGAAGCACTTTAAAAAAAGCAATATCGCAATCTCAATTCACAAACATATATGCAATAATAAATGAAACCATTAAAGGGATCATCTAATCCTTAGATCGAGAAGAATCAACCAGACATGAGAAAGGAAGAGAAGTATTTCATATTTATCAAAGTTGAAATGTACTTACTAAATAGAGGAAAAAGGAAATCGAACTCTAAGGCGTTGTGGCTGCGGATTTGAAACCCTGACCGACCACTCAACAACGGGCTACCTCTAAACTAACCTCGAAATGTCTATTTCTAATGTTTGGATCAAACCCTATGACGGACATAAGAAGCTCAACCATACACATAAGATAATATACGAGAAAATATGATTCGGCAGCTCAGAAGGAAAATACGGTCTTTAGGGTGGAAGTACGGCTTAAGGCTAAATAATATATGGCTTTCTGGGCGTATATCATTAAAACATAAACCGTATGCATTTGTTCATAACCCATATTTACCTTTTGATAACTTTTTGACAATTCAGTAAAACTGACTTTTTCAATGCTCTGGTTGGAACCACAAGACCCATGAGGACTAATTTCGAAGTTTCTTCAAAGATCTACAACTTTTCACTGACTTTTCGATATCTCTTAGGATTCATCATAAAATGGTATCCAACATCAATGATCTTTACAAGACTCTTCAATTCTCTATTCCTCATTATAAATCTACCTCAAAAATTCAATCCCCAATTAATATAGATATCTTCTATGATATGCTTGACCTCAAGGAGGATAAAAACTCGTATTCTGACATTCTTTTATCGTTCTTGCTCATTTCTAGGCTCGAACGCCTGAAATACAGAATAAACCAAAATAGACACCACTATATGCAACAGGAAGGATTTAAGCTCTATATGTATACAAACCAAACCAAATGATCTAAATACATTAAGGTTCTCCCTGTGGCCAAGGAAGTCGATGGTCAAGACGGAATTGATTGAGATCCGAGAGTGAAGATCGATATTGCTCAAAGTTATGGTGTCAGTCGGCCGACCACCGTCTATCAGTGGGCCAACTACCAACGTACATGTCGAGCACATGACTGTTAACCAAGAGCGATGTCTTACGGTTCATTTACGAAGAGGTCAGACAATTGGGCCGGCCAGTTGGCCCACCGGGCCCACAACACCTCGCTTTTTGACGTTATTTTCTATCCTTTACCCGTTTTATTTTAGGCTATCTTTTAGCCAGTCCATTTTGACGTTTTTATCTTTTAGCTTGTTCATTTAGACAATTCTATCTTTTAGTTATAAGATAGAATTTGGTAGATTTAGATTTCATTTGAAAATCCAAGAAGGATTAGGTTAGACATTTGATGAGTGTCAAAACAACCACTTTTTTCCTTATGTTTCATACCTTCATTTCCATCTCATATATACCATTTTATATGGAAAAGCTCCATTTTCTGTATTTCGGTATCTACCTTGACTTTTTTGGGTTTCAGGCTTTTTATGTGCTAAATGCACTGAAATTGCATCCTCCCAAGAGTCAAAGCATCAAGAACATCAATATGACTGAGAAGCTTGAACATAGAGTCCCCATTTCTTCCTACACTTGGAGATTCAAGAGGAAAACAAGAAATTTCTCCTTGCTTACGCCTAGGTGACGACCGTAAGAGGGTGTAAGGATCGAGTTGTACTTCATCAGAAATCCCGAAATAGCGGCCCAGCCCATCAAGAAGGTTACCTTCACCATTACGGCCTCTTACGCTGAGATGATGCCCGTAAGGGAGCGTAAGAGGGCGTAAGGTTTATCTTCATTCGTGGCGAATTTGCTTCTTCTCCAAGCCATTAATTTAGGAAGTTAATTAGATTTTCGTGTAAACCCTAGTTGCCATGCTCCCCTTATATAAGCATGCTTGAGGGTTAGGTTTAGATCATCATCATCGACTGGCTTCAACAATCTTGTTTTCTATTCTCTTCTCTCCCTTATTCTAGTAGGTTGTCATTCTTAGAGTTGCTCTGTAAGGTTCTTCTAGAACCAAACCTTGTGAGTTCTACTCTTTCATACTTTTGATATTTTTTTTTCTTGCTTTAAATGTTAGCATCAGTAACTAGTCTCCTTCCTTGATCTAAGGATTGTGATGAAACCTATAATTCTTTAATTCTATTGTTTGCATATATGTTCGTGACTTGAGATCTTTGATAATCCTTCAATTCAAATAACTTAATTCTACCTTTTAATTACCTTCGCTCATCCAGAGTGACGTTTTTAATTGGTCTGTATAAAACAAAGTGAAGAACCAAACAATTTTGTTTTATTGGAAATATTTTAAGATAGATTGGTTTAGAGAATACTAGTCTATCAAGCCTTGGGAAATCCTAATCATCGTAGATTCACCGGTCTTTGTTCCTTTTAAAACTGAATGACCTATAGAGAATGTTTTCATAGGTCTTTTCCGGGTTTCTAAGTGCGAATCGGTTTTCCTATACTTGTTGAACCGCTGGATTGAGAGCTACGTGAGTTGGAAAGCACGGTCTTGGTTCGTCTATGCCCAAGACTACTTTGGATGATTACCTGTTTTGTCTTTTATCAATGTTCACAACAATATATATGCAGTAATAGTCTTATTATATTATAGTGGCAATTCTCTAATTCCTTAGATCATTCCTCCCTATAATTGTCTCAAATCAAGAAATTGTTTTGTTCTGTTTCTCTACTTTCTCACCATTGCCTACCTATAACTGAATTAACTGATTATTGAGGTTTGCTAAATCAAATACAATCCGTGAGTTCGATAATCCGTATACTACAAGTGATCTCGTATCATTGCAAGGGATGTAGTTTCATTACGGTAAAACTTACACGATCAATTTTTTGGCGCCGTTTCCGGAGATTGTTGATAGATTTGGTTAATTTTATTCTTCAATTATTTCAGTTTCATCGTTTTTAATTTTTTGCAATTTCCTTCCCTTTCTCCTCTATTTAATTGGAAAAGGCCATAAGCAAAACTTTTTCTTTACGTTCAACCTTACAAGCATCACATATCCGTAAGAGAGCATAAGAGGGCGTAAGGCTCGAGCGTAACTGTCGGTTATTTTCTAAAATAAAATTTCACTGTTTTCTGAAACTTTCTTTTGTCTTGTCACTTTCGAACGTCTGTTCTCTCTTCCTTTTCTCAAGTTGAACTCAGTGGATGCGTAAAGTCCGTGACTCAAGAAAACTTGTACCTCTAGACAACGAGCTTGAACGTATTCTTCACAAACAAAAATATGACAAGAAAACTGCTACAATGGCGGAAAATAACAATCAACTCCCCTTGTGGACCTAAAGTTGAAATTACAAGGCACACTGCTATGCTAGATGTTGCAAGAGCTAGGATCGAACCTCAAACGCTGGATGGAAGGATGATTCCTTGACAAAGCATCCTTAATCATGCCTTTGGGATTTCTGCGCTTGGAGAAGGAGACTTTAACCTTGGGACGAATACAATAAGACTGATTCAAATAATCAATTATCAAGAGTCTTAATGAAAATCCTCATCAACATTTGAGAACCTTTGAGAACATTATGAATACTCTTAATTGTGTTAATGTTTTCCCTAATGCTTTAAAAATGTGTGCTTTTATCTTTTCTTTGATGGGGAAGGCTACAAATTGGTTACAAAACCACCCTACAAGCACGTTCACTACTTGAGAACAACTACCAACTGCTTTCCTAAGTAAATACATTCCTCCTCACAAGATTGTTGAGTTCAGGAAGAAATATCACACTTCGATATGGCGGATAATGAGAATATTCACATAGCATGGGAAAGATTCAATGAGTTGCTTCACTCATGACCCCATCATGGATTTTAAAAGGTTCCTTCTTGAATATTTCTATAGTGGATTGAATGATAGCACATAAAACTTGGTGGATACCGCAAATTCCCATGACTTTACCCGGATGAATGAACACGATTCTTGGAATTACCTTGTCACTTCTGTTGAGCACACATGGAACTACTCAAAGACTCCTACAAAAGAAAAAGGAGTCTATATCATTCAAGATGATGATAGGATTAACAAGCTGGTTGAGCATGTGAAGGCTCTAATAAAGAAAATTAAAGGTAACACCTCTCCCTCTGTCAATAAATTAGATATTAATTGCCAATTTTTCATGGGTGTAGGGCATGGAATTGAGGATTGTTCGGTCTTCAACGAACATATGAACTACTATGAAGCATTGGAATCCATCAACTACCTTGAAAACCAAAGGGAAAACACTTATCAAAGGCCTTCCTATTCTCAAAAGAATTTCCCATAATTTACAAGAAGAAATTTCCCACCCAGAGATCCCATCCCTGATCAAGTTGTTGCAAGACAACCTGCTAACACCTAATGCACATGACAAGTTACTTGAGAAGCTCGTCAATAGACAACAATCACTTTCAGGATCAATTGGAGATATAAGAAATTCAATCATGGGATTTGAAGAAAAATTCAACAAGGTGGAAACAACCATGAAAGTTCTTGGAAAGAGCCACAAGATGCTAGAAAATCAAGTCATCCAATTGAGTCACCTATTCGAGAAAGCTCAAGGCAAGCTCCCTGCAACTACGGAAACCAACCCCGTGGAATTTGTGCCACCACCCTAAGGAGTGAAAAAGAAACAACATGTCCAATTGCGCCTAAGGATTCCACCACTAATCCTCCCATTGTTGAGGAAGTTGCGGTTAAAGAAGTAATCGCTATACCTCCTACTAAGCTTTATAAGCCACACCTTTCTTTTCCACAAGCTCATAACAATAAGAAGATGGATGAAGACTTTGGCCATTTCCTGAAAAAGATGAACAAGCTTTACTCAGAAGTTCCATTGGTGGAGACATTGAAACAAGTTCCTAAATACTCAAAGTTTATGAAGGACTTGATATTAAAGAGATCCCTGAGGAACTTTGAAGATTCCATTGAAGTCACCAAGAAGTGCAGTGCCTTATCAACAAGAAGATGTCACCAAAGAAGGACGACCCTGAAAGCTTTTGCATCCCTTTAACCTTTGGTGGACAACAACATTCATGTTTATGTGACCTTGGAGCTAGTGTGAGCGGAATTTCACTTAAAATCTGCAATGATCTAAAACTTGGCGATCATGCACCCATCAAATTTAGTCTTACTCTTGATGATAACACTTTTATTAAGCTTGTTGGAATTATTGAGGACGTTGTTGTGCAAATTGACAAGCATGAGTTGCTTGTAGACTTTATTGTTGTGGTTGCAGGCACAAACATCCATGTAATTATTGGACGTCCTTTTCTTGCTACTGCATGTGCCCTTATTGATGTACGAGATGGGTTCATCATCTTTTGTTTTGTGACAAAGCCGTGAAGTTTTCTCTCCCTCATATGCCTAAAAAGGATTTATGTGCTTTAAATGATAATGATCCTGCTACTAAATGCATGAGTTTGGAAAATGCCCTTGCTCGTGAGTTTTTTGTTTTGCAAAGAGCTCCTCCTTGTCCTACCTCTGAAGAACTCTTACAAGAGGTCCTTCGAGCACAATTGGAAATCTAGGATCAAATCCACAAGATATTAATGAGAAGGTATACTACTGGCCTCCATGAAACAACCAGCTCCCTTCATGAAGATTTGGATGGATCTTTAGGAGCATATGGAAGTATGTCTAACAGGATTGGAAGGCGAGCACGGTCTTATTATTCAAAACTTGTTCCTACAAAGGAATCCTCAGAAGAATCAGATCCAAAGGAAGAAATCCCCGTAGAAGGCATCGAATTCCACAGTTACGGCCACATGAAACGGGGCCTTACTGTCGTAAGAGGGTGTCACAGTGCAGTAAGAGAGAGTGTAAATTTTAATTCTAAGAATTCGGCGAAATTAATTGACAAAAAGTTGAGAGCAAACTAAAAATGGTTACGCCACCCTTACCCCCTACCCCCGTTACGTTCAGGGTTACGGTGTTATGCGCTGTAGAATCTGTTATGATCAGTTACCACCTTAGAGGGGCCGTAACACCTAATACCCCGATTTGTTCTTCGACTTGCTATGGAAATCCTTCTTGCCAGGTTACTCATCAAGCTTCCCAATCAACAACACCTCCTTCATCACCTTCTTACACACATTCCCAATCCCGTTCCCACTCTTTATCCACCTCAGACTCCCTCACACGTACTTCACCTTGTTCCACTATCCATATATCCGACGATCCATATAGCCCTATCCCCAACTCTTATACACCTCGCAACCCCTCACTACACCTCTCCCTTCATC
>CM008283.1:22192044-22246510 GCA_002319775.1 Fagopyrum tataricum | reverse complement strand
AATCAACACCATCGCCGACAAGCTCGCTCTTCATGGTCATTCTGCCGTAACTGAAGAAGATGGTTTACCAGATGATGTCGTCGACCTCATCCGCAAGTATGTTGTACGTCGGTCGGTTTCTAGGAACTGACCCACCTATTCCTCTTACCTTGTATCTAGATGTAACGCCCGGAATTTTATTCCGGACTTGAGCGCCTTGTAGTTTATCCCGTAGGCCCGAGATGCCGAGTGCCGGGATTTATTCCTAAGAAAATCCTGAGCCGACTCGTCGTTTTCCTCTTTTTCCGCGTTCTGACCCTTCGTTCCGGGTTAAAATGACAATGGGTCATTTCCGACCCCTCGGTCCGTGGTGAGGGACAAGAGGTCAGCTGACCCCTTGATCCCCACACCTCCTTTTCAGCCTTATGTCTCTCTCTCTCTCCCCTCCTTTACCCTCTTTCACGTCATTTTCTTTTCTTTCACTCTTCATCTCTTCTTCTCTCTTCTCTTCTCTTCTCTTCTCTTCTCTTCTCTTCTTCCATTGTTGATTGAGGAGCTGCATGTGTGGACTGCAGTAGGAGAACTACAGATCTGGTGTGGTAAGTCCCTTTCCTCCCTTCCTTCCTTCCTTCCTCTCCATGGTTGCTCACCCCTTTCTTCTTCCCTCCTTCATCCATGGCCATGGATGAAGCTTTGAGAGGTTTTCACTCAAGTCCCTTACATGCTTGTGTTCTTAGCTCGTTTAGGTCAAGGAGAGGTGCCTGAGACCAGTGGTGGGTGTTTGGAGAAGATCCAGCAAGAGAAGAAGAACTTTGGAGCCAAGGATCCACGATCGAAGACGAAGAAGACGACGTTCTGCACTGAACCCGCAGGGTCGGCTCAACATGACCGCGGGTGCGGCCAACCGCAGGGGCGGCTCAGCACGGCCACGGGTGCGGCCCAACATGCCGCGGGTGCGGCCCAGCACGCCGCGGGTGCGGCTCAACACGGCCGTAGGGGCGGCGCCTGACACTCGACGCAGTCCACCGCGGGTGCAGTTCCTGGTTCCGCGGGGGCGGCTCTTGTGTCCGCAGGGGGCGCCAGCTTGACTCCGCGGTTGCGGTTTCTGCAACAGTAGGCTTCTCATCTCCTTCACTCTTCGTTCCTTCCTTAGATTTGTTGTTGAATCATGTTAGTAGCATGCTTAGGATGGCCTAGAGTAGCTTGAGAATGTCACTTAGTGGTTGTGAACCTAGGAGCCCTTAAGGCTCGATGTAATTGTTGGATATGAGCATGTGAGCATGATGGATCTTCTAGGCTAGCTTGTGCCTCTTTGGTTGAGGGTTAATATCTTGTGGAGTTATGAACTATTGTGGGTTGTTTCATGTGGGGAGAGTGTGTGGTGAGTACTTGGGACCTAGGATGCATACCTAGTTTGAGGGTTAGGTGATCTTGCATAGATCACTAAGAGTGAAGTCTAAGACTTCTTGAGAGTGAGTATGTATTGATATGCGTATCCCTTGTGAGCAAGTTGTGGGCTTCCTCCTTAAGGAAGCAAGAGTGTGGTGACTTGGGTTTAGTGACGAGGTAAGTCTCCGGACTTACTTAGCTCGTATTTTATGTATTAGCATTGGTGTGTGTTTATGTTCTTGTTATAAACAACTAAACCGGTAAATAGGACCACCGACCTTATATATATGTTGGCCCAAGTGTATGATAACGGGTGGTGACATCTTCTGCCTAGCCTTGCCTGGGGCTAGGAGGATCTTGGCGACTGGCCCGGCGGGTATACGGTCGGGTGCATCCGTACCATTCCTTGCCGGTAGGAGGGACCGAGGCGAGACCACGGTGGTCTCGTGCCACAAACCTAAGTTGAATTAGAACGGGATACGACTTAATAATATAAAGATAATAAACCGGACTTGTGTGTTTTATGTTATGTGATATCCGTGTGTTTGTGCCTTCACCTCTTTTCTAATGCTTCGAATATGAGCTAACGGTTTTAAACCGTGGTTGTAGATGACTCGCAGGTTAGGGACGCCGCCGAGTGAGGTGGAGGAGTGGACAGCCGGGGTCTCCGTACATTATAGGACGGGGACGTTTTTGGGATATGTCTTTGTATTGTGGATTATGTAGTACGGTTTGGTTTTCTTATCGGAGTTGTGATGTTTTGAGGACTCGGCTGAGTTTCCACTTTGTAGTCTTTACATTTCGGTTTTCTCATACATTAAAACGTTTTGAGTTTTCGCCTTTATTTGTGCCTTGTTGGAAAGGTCCGGTGAAATTGTTGTCAAGCTAAGGGTCGGGACCCATTGTGAGGTCTCACCCGTAGAACCTCGAGTCCCGCGGATTTGGGGTGTTACACTAGACCTGAACAAATTCGGGTCTCCGGCCCATCCACTCACCCCCCCCCCAACCAAAAAAAACATGGGCATGGGTAAGTAGTTTGGCCCGTTCGGGTCATGCCAAGCTCGGTCCGTATGTTTACAGGACGGGCTAGGGTACGAGATTTAGTCCGCGGGCAACCTGTATATATATGTATATATGTATGTTTATATATAATTATATTATATATAACCAAAAATTCATATTAAAAAAAAAGGGAAATTCCTCATGGTGCCCATGAGGAATTGCAATATTGTTTTGGTAACCTACATTTTACAAAATTCCTTGTGGTATCCACAAGGTTTGGTTTAATTAATTTCCATCACCAATCTTTTACTTTTCATCCAAGAATGTTTATTTTCCATCCAAGAATATTGAGATATAGAATTAAGGGTAAGTATAAATTACTTTTACTAAATTAAGCCAAGATAAATTTATCTTTAAAATAAAATAAAGTTATTTAATCTAATTAATTTTAATCTAACTAATATGAATTTTAGTGAAAACTTTAAATTGAATTATGCAAAAAATTTAACATTTTTAGGAGACAATTAATAAATAACTTAATTCAAATAGTTATAATGATCAACAAATAATATAATAAAAATTATATCACCTTGATAAAAAAAATATTTTAGTCATAAGTTATTATCCATCAAATTTAAATTTATAAATTATATGAAAAGTCAAAAAAATCAAAGAAGATTAAAAAATAAAATAGTTTTAACACTTCTTGAAGGTATATGACATTCATATACTTATATAAAATGAATGTTTAGCAACACAGAAGATCAAATAAATCAAAGAAGCATGCACACGATTTTGATGTCCCTGACACCAACTCATTATTCTATGTCATCTATTGGAGAAACGGGCGCATCACTGAAGTTTCATACGAGTCATCCATCCGATGAAGGAACATCTCGCACCCCTTTTCTTGGTTAAATTTGATGGATAATAACTTATGACTAAAATATTTGTTTTATCAAGGTAATATACTTTTTAATTATTTTATTTGTTAATCATTATAACTATTTCAAATTAAGTTACTTATTAATTATCTCCTAAAAAATGTTAATGTTTTTGCACAATAGAATTTAAAATTTTCACTAAAATTCATATTAGTTAGATTAAAATTAATTAGATTAAATAACTTTAACTCTATATTCTTGGATGAAAAATGAACATTCTTGGATAGAAAGTAAAAGATTGGTGATGGAAATTAATTAAATCAAACCTTGTGGGTATCACAAGGAATTTTGTGAACTGTTGGTTACCAAAACAATACTGCAATACCTCATGGGCACCATGAGGAATTTTCCTAAAAAAATTTAATGAATTGTTGCCGTTAGAGAGAAATTTTGATACTAGTCCTAAATTCCTATAAAAATAAACTAAAATCTATGTCAATACTAAATCCTAACCCTAAGAGAGGAATTTTGAATTTTTATACTAGTACTAATCACAAACGGGTCGATCTGGCAGCCTGCCAGCCCGTGATTATACGTGGTGGGCATGGGCCATGCTTCTGGCTCATACAACAGCCCGGGCCAGCCCAACCCACACATTTCGGACAATATTTTAAATTTGGTCCGACCCGAACCCGAATTTATTTAGGTCTACTTGTATCAATTAAAAAAACATCACTCCTTACGACTTCTATAAAATCACTCCTTACGACTTCTATAAAAGCGTTAGACGTTTGATTTTTTTAATAACGTGCCCTTTGGGATCTTGATGACACAATAGTTATCAGTTTATCACATCTTCTATAAAGGTGACGTAAATTTCACAATTTCAACAATTAAACGTGTTAAACCTTTTTGAATCCAATAATTTAGACAAAACTATACAATAGCCACTTTGCTTAATTGAAAGGAAAATTCAACTTACATTAGCTTTATCGTTCAACTTATGTCTCATAACTTTTGTTGCTAGTCAAAAGTGGGCAATGGTGCACCATAATGAAATATTACATCTTGTTTTAGATATTGATATTTAATTTTAACGAATGTCTTCGATTGCTTATTGTCTTCCGTCCAAGAATTCCGGTCCATAACCGGTCCGGTCCGGACCGATATTTTTCTAAAAAAAGAAATTTTTTAAAAAAATTAAATTAATTAAAATTTTAGTGAAAAAAAATATTAAAATTAATTAATTAACTCTCGGTCCGGTCCGGTCCGGTCCGCAATAAATTTGGTGCGAAAAAAATAATAATAATAAATAATTTATAAAAATTAAAAAAAAGAAAAATCCGGACCTGAACCGAAAAATTCGGTCCATTTCCGGTCCTCTCAGTAGAGGTCTGGTCCGGTCCAGGTCATGTCCAGGTCCGGACCTGTGAACATCCCTACTTTTGAGGGCTCTTATCTTCGGGTGTGTTTGGTAGGGGATTGAGATTATTTTAGATGGATTTATTAGGGATTAAAGTTTTGTGATAGAATTTATAGGGATTAATTATTTTAAGATGATATGCTCTCTTCCTCGTAGATTAACCGCGCAGCTCGCATCGCTCTGTTCTTTCTTCAACGGTATTCTACGAATCTGCGAACACTGAACAGTGCACCTGCGTCGACTTTCCTTCTACTCTTCAATTATAGATTAAAAAAGAATAGAAAACATTGTAGCAATATGGCACTGTACTCCCACTTGAAGGCGTGCCCCACATATCGCATATCATCTCCTTCACTACATGGTTGATTCATAGATATGAAAGCATCGGCTTCCATGCTGAAGGAATCACTAATGTTTATCAAGCTATGTTACCCTCTTATATAAGCAAGAGTTGTGGACACTGGACAACCTTCACTGACCTTGTTAAAATCATAAGTTGTTGGTGTCATATTTTAGTCAGCCCTAATATCACAAGGCCCTATTGGTGCATAAATCATGTGGTCGGTGTCCTTCATTTAAGACTTGCTCTGAAATCATTTAAAGTATGAGAGATGGATAAGCCAAAAGTGAATCGTTGAATACTAAATAAATAACATTTTCCTCATGTTCAAATTCCCAGGAATTGAGAAGACTCATAAATTAAGAACCAAATTTGATACATAAAACAATTAGAAAGAGAGGAAAGTCAAGGGTATCTCGCCGGAGGCCTCGTCGGAACGAATTTCCGGTGACCTTCATTATTCTATCGGTTCATTGGAGGAGTCGACTACTACTGAAGAATGAACATGAAACCGGTTTCTCCTTCTCGGTTTTCTATATGTCGATTGTAATGTTTTGTAAAATATAGGGGCATGTCTTGAATGATAAATGTGTAGGATATATTAATCTACATTAACCTTGGGTAGAGAAGGTTATTTTTTTATCCATTTTTAATCCCATTTAACCTCTTCTATAATCCCCTCTATAATCTCCATCTCCTTCCAAACCCATGCACAAAATTAATCCTCTCAAAGTTAATCTAAATTAATCCCGTTAACCTCCTACCAAACACACCCTTCAACATATTGTAAACATTGTCTTAGTAGATATCTCTTAATATGGTTATTTGTTTCAAAACAAATCAATTAAAATAGCATATCTTTTAAAATACCTCTTTCAAAAAAAAATTCAATTAAAAATAGCATAGTCTAAAATTATAATTTCTCACTTTCTCCCCAAAAATCAAAGAACAAACACTCTCTTTTTTCTAACCGTTCAACACTTCTAATTCATTCACTTCTCCCATTTACTTCTTCCAAAATTAATATATTTTATTTTTTCCCCCTAGCTAGTTCATTCAACAACATTTGAGTTGGTTCAAGGAGAGAAAAAAGAGTTTATCGTTGAAAAATCAAAACCATCATCAACAACGGAGAACAAATAAGAATATGAATCTATAATAACTTGCAATTTATGGTTTCAAACTCGTTATGTAAGCTTTGGTTCATATTTGATATGTAAATAAGTTTCAATTTTTGTTGAATTAGTTTTATGATATTGAAAGTTATATGATCATAATTTATATTGTTTTTTTTATTGAGTTTCTAGTGATTCTCCATTATTGAGTGTTTTGATGTTGTTGATAGTAGTTGAATGATTCTCCATTGTTGAATGGTTGAGTTTCTAATGATTCTTCAATATTGAATGTGTTTGTGTTGTTGCCAAGGGTTGTTGATATGCCTTGAATGTCACACGTTTGTCATCAGTTTGGGCCTTTACCATTTGACTGAGCATTATACTTGGCGACCAAGTATTATCTAGGATTTTGTTTTCTATATATGTAGTGTTTCCCTTTATCTCTAACTATTTGATCATCTATAAACCGAAACTCCTTAATAAAATCTCTTTGAAAGTGGACGTAGCCATTGTTGGGTGAGCCACTATAACCCGTGTTCTAGTTTTTTCTTGTTTGTTGAATTCTGTTTTTTCTCATAATCCGCACAATAAACCGATGTCAAAGCTTTTGGGTTCTAGCTTTTTGTTATATGGGAAAAGATGTCTTCTTTCAACACGAAGATCGACAAGTTCACAAGGAGGAATAGTTTCAGTTTATGGCAAATCAAGGTGCGAGCGTTGATGATATAACAGGGCTTATGGTGGGCGTTGTCAAGGAAGAAATTCGATAAGGAGAAGGGTGATGTTGTTAAGATGGTCACTCAAGATGATAAGGTGCATTCGACCATCATGTTATATGTTGTAGATAATGTCTTATGTGAGGTTTCAGATTAGGACACCGCAACCAAAAATGTGTTTGAAGTTGGAGAGCCTCTACATGACAAAGTCTCTCACCAACAAGTTACTTCTAAAACAACGTTTATTCAGCTGGCGAATGTAGGAAGGTACGCACTTCGTGAACACTTAAACCACTTGAACACATTTCTTCTAGATTTGTGTAATACTGAGGTTAAGATTGAGGACGAGGATGTTGCCTTGATCTTGTTGGTATCTTTGTCATCATCATATGAAAACTTATTTTAGTCATTTGTTGTTAGAAAAGATAATATTGCTCTAGAAGATGTCAGGTATGCCCTTCATACAAGAGAACTATACGCCACAATGTGAATGAAAGTGGTTTGGGTAAGGACAGTCATGCACCTGGCCTGTGTACAAGCGGAGGCAAATGATAAGGATAGGTCATAATCCTAACGAAGTTTGTAACTACTATAAGGATAAAGGGTATTGGAAGAACGAATGTCCTAAGAAGAAGAAACCATAGGATTCTAGTTAGGCAAATGTTACAAAAAATGATTTTAAATGAGATGAGGATATAACTTTGGTAACGGACACAATTATCATATTGATGTGCGGGTTCTTGATTTTGGGGCTTCCTATCACACATTACCTAACAAAGAGTGGTTCAAAACTTAGAAGTAGGTAGGTAATGACAATATTTCCAGTGTCAACAATTTTATCAGCAAGGTGGGTGGAATTGGCTCGATTAAAATAAGGACATATGATCGTAGATTTTGCACATTGAGCGAAGTTAGGCATGTTCCAATGATTGCTAAGAATTTGATATCCCTAAGTATGTTGGATAATATCGGGTTTCATTTCAAAGGTGAAGGTGGAGTTATGAATGTTTGTAAGGGTTTTGATGTTATTCTGAAATGTGTCAAGAGGGGAAAATTTATGTTTCCTGCAAGGTTCTACTACATCTGAGTTTGTTTTTGTTTCATCTTCAGAGGTTTACAAGGATGATATGACTAAGTTATGGCATATGAGACTAGATCACATGAGTGAAAAGGGGATGTAGATTCTAGGAAAGGAAGATCTTCTTGGTGGTCACAAGATCATGAACCTTGATTTTTGTGGGCATTGTGTCCTAGGGAAGCTACACCGCTACAAGTTTTCAAAGGGTATTCCCAAGACAAAAGACACACTTGATTACAACCATTCGAAATGTTGGGGTCCGGCTAGCGTCGAGTCTCTACGAGGTCAGAGGTATTTCTTGACTATCATTAATGATTATTCAAAAATGACTTGGTTGTTTGTCATGTAACACAAAGGAAAAGCTTTCAAGAACTTCAAGGAGTGAAAAACGTTAGCGGAGAAACAAATAGGGAGATGATCAATAGGTTGTGAACTAATAATGGCATGGAGTTTTGTTCTTTTGAGTTTGATTAGTTCTGCAAGGATGTTGAAATTGCTCGTCATCATACAATTAGACATACACCACATGCAATAGAATGGTGTAGCTGAGAGGATGAATCAAACTCTACTAGAGTGAACGAGAACCATGCTCTCTAATACAAAATTGGATAGCAGGTTTTGTGTAACAATAGTGACTACAATATGTTATTTGATAAACCGTGGACCTCACACTAGCACAAACTACAACACACTTTAAGAGGTGTGATTTGGTATATCTGTTGAGTATTCTGATCTTAGGGTCTTTTGTTGTACAATTTAATATCATGTTGGTGACAAAGTGTGGTCTCCATCCGAGAAAAAGAGTTATTTTGAGTAGAAGTGTCATTTTTTTTATATGAGTTCTATGTTTAACTCGATAGTGAAGCCGATGGAATAAGAGGAGAGTAGGAATGTTGATAGAAAGATGGAGATCCATTTTCTTCCTCAAGTAGAAGAGGAACATCCACGGTCAGATATTGAGCTGCCAAAATCTACAACGTCATAAAATCAACCACCAAAAGCTATTCACCAAAGCTTAGTTGAGGGTCACTTAAGAAGAGTTGTGGTGTACGAGCACCACAAAGGTACGGTTTTGAGGTTATAGTTGGTTATGCTCTATAGGTTTTTGAAGATGTGGATATTCATGAACCATTCATCTATAGAGAAGTTTTATAGGGGTATGAAGCTACACAATGGTTTGCAGCAATGAGAGATCAGATGAAATGGAGTTAATTCATAAGAATCACACTTGGCAGTTAGTCATACCGCCTAGAGAGAGAAATGTTATTACATGCAAATAAAGAAGTGTTTGTAGGGTATGAAGATGGTGTCAAGGGATACAAAGTGTGGTCTCCATCCGAGAAAAAGAGTTTTTTTTCAGTAGAAGTGTCATTTCTTATATGAGTTCTATGCTTAACTCGATAGTACAGCCGGTGGAATAAGAGGAGAGTAGCAATGTTGATAGACAGATGGATATCCATTTTCTTCCTCAAGTAGAAGAGGCACATCCATAGTCAGAAGTTGAGCTGCCAGAATCTACAACATTAGAAAATAAATCACTAGAAGCTATTCGCCAGAGCTTAGTTGAGGGTCGCTCAAGAAGAGTTGCCGTACGACCACCACAAAGGTACGGTTTTGAGGATATGGTTGGCTATGCTCTATGGGTTTCTGAAGAGGTGGATATTCATGAACCAATGATGTGAGCCCACCGGACGTAAGCAACGATAATGATGTGCCGGCTCCTAGGTCGTCTCCACCTCTCACTCGAGCTAGAGCGTGCATGTTATGACAAACCACCTTGACCTACCATCCTTTTGGAGCACCGACATGCGAGAGCGACTATACTTATCATCTTGTGAACATGCTTGAGGCAATTGAGGATTCCTATGCTCGTCTTGACTTGAGGCATTTTTGGCTAGAATGTTTGTACCTTATAGCTTGTACTTTATGTTTGCAAAATAAAATGTGGTTTTCTCTTGATTTTATTTCATTATAGTATGCACCTCTATTGCATGATATTATGTAATAATGAAGGTTGATTTATTACAAGTGACATGAAATAACCATTTGCACTTAAACCAATCTTTCAAGAGAACTTTAATGCCATATTTTCCTTCTTTATGTAGGGAATTTTCCAGCCACTTTTGTGTCATTTTAAGCTTCAATTGGCCGGCCAATTAAAGGGACTTTAGGCCATTTGGTTGCTTGAAATTAGTGGAGGAAAGAAACCCTTAGTTTGTCTTCTTTTAATTGTAAAACTTTTGGGGTGTACCTTGCTTTATGGTGGGAGTTAGGTGCTGATTTTTCCATCGTAAATAAGGCCTTCTCCCACACCTTTCAAGATGGACGAAAATTTGGAGTTGATTCAATCAAGAGTTGTGTTTTTACTTTAAAAAAAAAACCTATAAACTAAGGTGAAAGGCCAAAGTTTTGAACCCACAAGGTGAGAGGTCAAGTGGTGTCCTTACGGTGAGAGGCTAGGAGGACGAAGGAGATCCGATCCCGACGTGAGATTCCGAGGGAAAAGATCTCGAGCCAAGGAGATCCAATATGCGAGGCCGGACAATCCTTGCTTGGCATATCCCAACTCGAAAATCCAAAAAAAAGAAGTGGAAGGAAAGAACAACACCGGTGGATCCTCGCGTTCAACCGACGAAGAGCGCATCAACCATCCACCTATAGAGAAGTTGTATCTAGGTATGAAGCTACACAATGGTTTGCAGCAATGAGAGATGAAATGGAGTTAGTTCATAAGAATCAGACTTGTCAGGTAGTCATACCGCCTAGAGAGAGAAATGTTATTACATGCAAATGAGTTTTCAAGAAGAAGGAAGGGATGTCACCTGATGAAAGGATCAAATATAAGGGTCGAGTTGTGACAAGAGGTTTTCCTCAAAAAGAGGGAGTGGATTATGATGATACTTTCTTGCCAGTAGACAACCATACCTCCATGAAAGTGTTACTAGCAATAGTGGCACATCAGGATCTAGAGTTTCAACAACTTGATGTAACGGTAAATTTCTTACATGGAGAGTTCGAAGAAGAAATATACATGACTCATCCAGATGATTTCCAAGTTCAGGGAAAGAAAATTATGTCTACAAGTTGAAGAAGTCTTCATATGGACTTACGTAGTTTACGAGGCAGTGGTACAAGAGATTTGATAGTTAGATGATAGAGATTGTATACAACAAAAGTGGTTATGATTGTTGTGTGTACTACAACAAGTAGGATGAAACTCTCATTTGTTTGGTCATGTATGTAGATGATATGCTAATAGCTGCAAATAACAAATATGACAATTAAAATATGAATGGTCTCATAAGTGTTGAGGTTTAGATGAATGATTTGGGAGCAACTTACAAATTTCTAGAAATGGTGATTCTTAGAGATAACGGTAATAAAAAGCTTTTCTTATCACAAAAAGCTACATTAAAAAGGTGTTAAAGGTTCAAAATGTCTCAACCAAGCCTAAATATACACCTACTGCTACTAACATCCATATTTCAACTATGTTTTCACCTCGGTCGGATGAGGAGCAGGAGTATATGTCACGAGGTTCTTATGATAGTGCTGAGTTTGATGTATGTTATGATCTGCACAAGACCAGATCTGTTATTAGTGTTGTGAGCAGTTTCATGGAGCAAACAGGAAAAACACTAGAAAGTTGTGAAGAGGATATGTCGGTACTTAGAGGTACATCTGACATTGGGCTCATTTTTGAGAATGATACACAATATTTGGACACATGGAACTCTAACTCTGATTATGTGGGAGATGTTGATACTAGAAGATCTATGACAAGTAGACTTGGGCAAACGCGGGCAAGCCCGTCCGCCCGTGAAAACGGGCGGGTATGACACATAATGTAGGCCCGGTCAGACCGCTAAGCCTGGCCCGCCAAGCCCGTTGGGCGGGCGGGTACGGGCAAGGGTGTAGGCACGTCCGGGCCGCTAAGCCCGGCTCAAAAGTCCATTTTATTTATTTTTTAATTTAAATATGTAAAATATATATGTATTTATGCGAATAATAGAAATCAAACCCGATACCTCAAGATAAGGTTAAAATGTTTATAATTTTATTTATTTTATATTTAATATGTATAATTTTTATTTTTTTTAAAAAAAATATATATATATATAAAACGGGCCCGGCCCACCCGGCCCGAAGCTTGCTCCGGAAGGTACGGACAAGACCTTAGGCCCGAAGTCCGGAATCGGCCCGAGTCCGGCCCGCAAAAACGGGTAAAATTATCATGCGAATCCGGCCCGAGTCCGACCTGGGTCTGGGGATGTCCACGTCTAATGACAAGTTATGTTTTTACTCTTAGTGGTTCTATTGTGAGTTGGAAGACAACCTTACAACCCACGGTCACTTTGTCTACCATGGAAACAAAGTTCATGGTATTGACAAAAGTAGCTAAAGAGAGAATTTGGTTGAAAAGATTGCTTAGTGATCTAGGTATACATCACGATCAAAATATTGTATATTGTGATATTTTGAGTTCAATCTGTTTGGCCAACGATCAGGTTCATCATGAGGGGACACCATGTCCCTTCAGAGCCTAGAATGAAATCAAAGGAAGCCTTAAGATCAAGCTTGAAGAAGCATGGAGAAAGGGAAAAACCGAGAAGAAGCAAGTGTTCGACCTCAAGTTAAGGATTAACTCGAGCAAAGGCAAAAATTCACCTCATGGTTAACTTGGAGTTGAGGAGCAAGAAGGTTACATCTACCTCAAAGTTAGCCTCGAAGTGAAGTGTAACTCGAGTGAAGGCGATTCTTATCTCGACCATTGCCTCGAGTTGGAAGATAACTTGAGGGAAGGCCACGCCTCTCTCTTAGGCTATAGATTAAATGTATCTATTCATAGAACTCCCATATACGCTCATCGCCTCGAGTTGAGGAGCAAAAAAGAATCTTTATAGAATCCTTTTGGAGGAGGAGACCACTCCTTAAAACTCTTATATACGCTCATTGGATGTAGATTAGATGTATAAATTCATATCATATCTCATTACACTAGTTTAGTTTACATTTCTCATATCTTATTTAGAACATTGTTTGACCGAATTTTGAATCAAAGTGGAGGGAAAATTTTGTTGTTCTTCATTTCTTCATCTTTTTTTTCATTTCTTTAATCTTTAAATTCTCATAATTGTTGATTGGTAAGTCTAAATTCATCCATTCTTTTTTCATTATCTTTATTTTGTTGTCTAGTTTCTATCAATGTAATTTACTTTGATAGTTATGTTAAATGATTTTTCGATGACTGAGTAGTTTCATACCTAGGCTTTGGGGTGAAAATCCATAAAGCATGCTAGATTAGTTTAGCTTAGTGTGGATTAATGATGTGAAGGGAATTCAAACATGTTTAGTAGCATATAGGAATGAGTATTGTAGATATCACCCACAAAAAATAATTCCATGTAGGATTTCGCAGTTTGAAAAGAACCTAGATATGCCATATTTTGCTTGTAATATTTGTCAGTTCCTTAAATGGGCGAATGCCTCACACATGATAGGTAATAGTTGAAGCGAACATATGAATGGAAGTAAAACTCATAATGATGTAGTGGTTATTACAAGATTTTTAAGAATGAGATTAAGGAATTTATGAAATATTGTCAAAGGTGTTATGAAAGTGGCTATCATTTTGTACTATGGTTATATTAGTCATTATGCTAAAAATTGTATAGCATTAATGATCTTTGAAAACTGTGCTTGTAATGCTATTTTATGACTCAAAGGATGATGTCAATGTTGTGAACTAGTTAATGTTCTTAGTGTATGCATTTTTTTAGTGAAAGAATTGCAAACGATGAAGCAACATCAACCAACTATTCATAACTATTTGCCAGATATAGGAAATAGAATCTGTCTTCTATGCAAGAATAGAATATGTCTCACTATAAAAGTAGTTGGTTGAAGGTATTACCTTAAAATTGTGTGAAACAATTGTGCCTATGAACTGACAATGTTGTTACAACTTCAAATTGGGACCAAGGGACGACTTTCTATCGAGTTAATTATGACTCTATATGTATGATTACAAACAAGAAGGTTATGATATGTTAGTTCCTCAGTGATCCATTCATAGTAGTCATTTCCACATAACAAAGTTAAGGATAGAAACTTGGCATCAAGGCATAATATAGGTTCTGATTTCTAGCCCTAAAATCACTTTAATTGACAATTATTACCTCAACTTTGGCCTAAATTCAAAAAAACAACACAATACTATAATCTGGATCATCAAAAAGCACAATACTATAATCCAATTTAGCAATAGAACACTACAACAATGCAACAAATAGAAAAATAGATTTAGCAAAACAGTTAAAATGCATCTATTCAATAAACTAATTCACAAAAACAACACAATTAATATTATAACATGTCAGCAAAACAACAAAATAGTCAGTTGAACAAGAAAACAACATTTGTTCAGCAAAACAATATATGTTCAACAAGCTGTCAACGAACTTGAACACACAAAATCATCCCTATGCAAATTTTGTAATCAAATTCATCACTATAAATGTCATACACATACTCGAAAACAACACGGTACTAGTCATGTTGACTTGGGGGTCCATGGTGCCAATCCCATGAAATCTGATGTAGTTTCTTCGGGTTGTAACGTCCTTCCACTTCTCTTTCTTTGCCTTTGTTCAACATGAACTCCTTCTTTCTCTCTAATATCCCATGTAGTCAAACTGCCTTAACATGTCCTAGCATTATGCATGAATGGCTTGTACTTACTACATCGAACCGTGGTAGATCTTTTTCCCTTTTGTTTTTCATCTTCTCGTCTTTGGTTTCTTGGAGGTCTACCTACTCCCCTTTTCATGTTTGGAGGGTTCACTCTTAGGAAATCAAATGTTGGCCATTGTTCTTCATCGAGAATGGGGTCAAAAGTTAATGAATATGCCGTCTTATATGTTTAGATAAAGAACCGGTCGGATAAATAGGATTCAAGATCTTCTCCTCTACTTACCTCAAAAAGACTTCTAACTGCATGTTTGCAAGGGATCCCACTAATTTGTCATTCTCCACAAGCACATATCCGGTTGGTGAAGTTCACGAGCCAATAAGAGTGACCATACTAACCTTACACTTTGTATTCAATGCTTTAAAAACTTGTCAAAGTAGGTGTCGAAATAGTCCATCAAAAAACCATACAAAACAACAACAAAATGTACCAAAGTCTTTCTATTTAACCGTATGCCTCCATATCAGAAGCAACATCTTTCTTCTTCTTAGGTTCACCATGACATTCACATGTTAACAAAAATGTACCAAAGCCTTTCTATTTAACCATGATGTCTTTGTGACTAACACCCTATTCTTTGATCTTCCAATAAATCATACAAATTTGCTACATTCTCTTTATTGTGGAAAAAACCTTGAAGTTGAAACATAGTGGAATAATCCGTGCCAACATCAATGGGATAGTCCGGTAGACCCTAATTGTAAACAGATTAGCTAATATTAATTTCTACAATAACATTCCAATTCACTAGTTTCTCTCTACTTCAAATTCTAATAACAACTAATAATTCATAATTAATTGTTCATAAAACAACTAGTATTTCAGTTAGATTGCAAACTTACTTGGATATGAGAGTCAAATTCATCGGAAAAACTGATAACATGATTTATCGACCTGTTGCATTCATGCATTTAGTTAGATTTTCCCTTTCCGCATTTATGTTTTGGCCTTAGTTTGTGCCATTTATGCTTGTTTAGTGTTACTTTGCAAGAATAGATGTCTACACACACTATTTGTGGCTTTGTAGGTAATTTGGCACATTTTGGAGCTAAAACGACGTATTTGAGGATCAACCCTCGAAGTGGATGCATTGGAGCGAGCATACGTGCGCGGGAAAGGGCGAGGATTCGAGCTAAAGGCGCGAAGGAACGAAGTAGATCGCATGTCGGACCGAGATGGACTGATCTCGGCCAGATCAGACCGAGATGGTCCATGATCTCGGCCGAGATTCCAAGATCTCGGACCGAGATGGTCCGATCTCGGCCGAGATTCCTTGATCTCGGCCGAGATTTCCGAAGTCCTGATGAGCTGAGCGTACTGTTGCCAAATCTCGGTTCCGACAGGCCTGATCTCGGCCGAGATTTTTGCCCGAGATTTCCTGTTCGGCGATTTTATTTTATTTTTGGATCTGATTTAGCCCAGCCCATTCTTTGGAAGGTTGTTGGGTATAAAAGAGAAGCTCCAAATAATTTTTAAGGGTCCAATTTAGTCCGTCTTTTGTGCTGGGAGTCGCCCAGAGCTAGCCCTAGAGGGCTGAGCCGTCTCCTTCATTTCCCTTCTTCTCCACCATTGTTATTCATAGTTTAGGTTAAAGATTCAGACTTTATTATTCAGTTTTATTTGGAAGAGATTGGAAAGACATTGTTGAGTCGAGATTTGTCAAGATTGAAGGGTTTCGTTTATTGAATTTGAGTTCTTTTATTCCCTTTTGTTGTTTCTTTATTTTGTCTTTGATATGATTGTTATTGGCTAGAACCTTGTGGTTCCAAGGTTGACAGGAATTTGTTTATGCCTTGGATTATGATGGATTAGATTGTGCTTTGTTTTGGCTTTGAATTGCTTGAAATCCTAATGGTTGGCTTGTTCTTGAATCTAGTTTAGAACCTTCTAAACTAGCAACCTAAGTTGGAATTGAGACTTACCCGGTGATATTCCTTCTTAGATACATGAGTGATTGATCATAGGTAATAAAGATTTATCCTTTATTGGTTGAATGTGCTTAGATTCCTTCCTAAGTAGGGTAATACCTGAGACTTAACCGGTAATGGTTTACCTTTCCCTTAGTTTGTAGTCTGGTTTGTTCAGAATTTCCTACCTCTCTACCTTGAGACTTACCCGGTAATAGGTAGTTGGTTTGGAACTAGATAGTCTTGAGACTTACCCGGTAATAGACTATCAACCTAGAAACGTTCATCCTTGTGGCTTTTCTACCATATATCTTTATGAATCTTCCTGAATCTATATGTATAAACAATGATCTTGAACCCTTGCATTTAAACGAGATTGCAAAGACTAACAACACAAGGAATGAAGACCTCAAGCCAAAAAGCTCTCTTCTCTCTCTTCTTGGAAGAGAGAAAAAGAGTTGGAAAAGCTGGTTAACCCCGCTTCTCTTCACCTACGTTGAAGATTCAACAGCTTAGGCAACCAAGCTCGGCTTTCTGGCCAATAATCGCAGCCCTACGGGACACCATCTCGGCTCACCGGCCACCTCTCTCGGCCCACCAGCCACCTCTCTCGGCCTAACGGCTTATGCTCTTGTTGGATCTAAATTGTTTAGGGTTTATGCCCTCTTCTTCTACCAACCTCTTTCACAGCCTCCCGGACTCATATCGGCCTCCCGGATTCATCACTGAGCCGGTCTTATGGCTTTGCTATGAATACAAATCTAGAAACAAACAAACAAATCAAAAGTTCAAAATCAAAAGACATAAGAATTAGAGGTTCCTTGCCTTCACTGCCATTAATTTGACGGTTCAAGAACTGTACAAGACAATCGTCCCTACTGATATCAAGAGTCCCGATTTTTGCCGAAACCGACATCAAATTAATGTCAAATTTTGTGTTTCTCACACTTGTTGACAAGACAATCTTCTTACCTTCCGATCTGGTTTCACACATTAGCTTTACAATGCTTTCTCCATCTGAAGCTTTCTTCTTCTGGTGAACGACGCTTGTGTCGCTCTCACCGCTCCTCTCCCTCTCTAATGGTGGTTTCCTTTGCCCTAGAGAAGATCGAGAAGTTGCCTATTACAAAAAGTGTAAAAATAAAAAACAACACAATACAATTAATTTAAATTACTTGTAAGCCCATTTGTTTTCTTTAATCTTTGGGCTTGAAGATTATATGGGTTTTATTAGCCCATTTTGAACCAATCTGGTTTCACACAATTGTTTGACAAATGGTAAAAGTTGTGTGTTTATCTTTTCAATATTACCCATCAACACTAGGAAAAAGAAAAAAAAAGTTTTGGTAACTACGACTTCAAACAATTTTGCTCATTTTGTGTGTATGATATGGTTTCCGAAGCTTTGTCATATATTTTTGTGTGTATATATCAGCACATGTGAAATTACCGGAAGAGATGAACAAGCAAATACATTTGCATACTAAAAAGATAAGATTTCGAGACCTTAAAAAGCTAAATGGACAAAACAAATTTTTTTAATTTTTGGGCTGAATAACCCAAAAAATTTACCAATTCATGGAAATCCATTTTTAAATCAACTAAAATTTTACTACCCCGCCTTTCCTACAACTATGTGCTTCTACGAAACTTAAAAAATTCAAAAACCAGCATCAATTGTAATCTAATGGTTATCCGATTTCTTATGAACAATTTCTTCCTTATAAACCTAATTTCTTTTATCAATCAAAGATACACACTTTTATATCAAGATCCCGTGTTTTGCAATGTCGTCTCCTTAGTTTGATTTTGTTTTAGGTAGCGTCTTGAGTGGTTTGTCTAGGAGGGGGCGTGGATTTGTGATCGACTCTTGAAGGCTCTGTTGCAAGCCCAAATCTGAGGTGTCCACAGTTGTTCCCCAGGCTTCATTCCCGTGTACTCTCTTTGAAGACGAATTTTGTGCTCACCGCTTCCGTTGGACTGGTTCATACTACTTTCACTCGTTGACTTCTTTGCTGTCGGGATTTCTTGATGTAATTTTTGTGTTTCTTTTTCTTCTGTTGATGTTCATCATGACGGTTAGTCCGTCTGCCGATCTTTTTCGGCCTTTCGACCCACTAGACGGCGTGTCATCTAGTGCTTCAAACCGCTCTCCTTTATCAAAAAAAAAATGATCTTGAACCCCTGTAATCCATTTTCTTCCCTTTAACTTGATTATCTTTGTTTTTCCTTTTTTGTTTTATTTCATTTTCAACCAATAGTGATAGTTGATTGCGAATCCATCACATCTTCTCCAAAACCCTTTTGACTTCTTTCCCTTATCTTTTCCAACCTCCTGTCTTTAATTGAGATTTGTCCTATCTTTAGTCATTGTTGTAGATTAATCCTCTCAGTCCCTGAGATCGACCTTGGAATACTTATATATACTGCGATTGATCTATACATTGTGGGTTCGCTGCAATTTAGGTATTTATTTCTTGTTTTACAAATTTAAAGCATACCGTGATTTTTACTAGCCTTTGAGCTTTTATCATTATTGATAAAGGTTTATAGGGGTGTAAAAATAGAGAACAAAAACCATATCTCTAATCATTGAATGGAAATGCAACTTCTTCTTCACTTTCGGACAGCTTCATTAATTCAAACGAATTTTGATTTAGGAAGAATACAGAGAATATTTCTTATTCATTGGACACCTTGTAATTATACTCGAACGGATATAGTTATTGTCGTTGGACAACGCTCAAATGCAATGCCCATAATTTTGAACTTCAACTTCGTTGGGATGAGCTTTCGACTATATTTTTCAACACCGCAAGGATACGATGAAATTGAATTATTTCAATGCCACCGGAAAACGTTCATATTGACTCATTTAAAATTTTTTTGTTTTTATATTTATGACCATTAGGTAACGTTCGAATACAATGTCTATATTTTTTTAACTTCAATGTCGCTAGAATACAGTGAAGTGGAATTATTTTAACGTCGTTCAAATCGACTCATTTGAAATTTTGTATCCGTTACAACATAAACAAACAAATAAATGAATGAATGATTTGTAGTCATCATTGCATCCAGTGACGCTAGGCAGGGGAAGAGACAATGAGTGTTAATCTATTAGTATATTAGGCAGGTATAATGGCAATCAAGATCTCATGTATTAAACATACATGTATCCCTCTTAAATGATTGGATGAAACTAAATAAATAGAGATTAAAGTATTAGTGTTTTACAAGAAAATTAATAAACAATACAAAATCCACCAATAACGTGATGAAGATACAAAAGAAACATATAAGAGTGATATTACGTGATGAAAATACAAAGGATACACATAAGAGTAATATAGAAGATCTTGACCGGTGTAATGGATAATACTTTTGGGACTAACTGAGTCGGTAATACTTGGAATGGGAGAGAGGAATTTTGATAGTCTCGAAGGCTGCAATTCGACTCCTTTGAATAGCACACGTCTTCTTCTATATATGAATTAAGTGGTGTATATATTAACGTCTTCTTCTAACTTAGATATAAAACTTGTGATGCAGGAGCATCTAGCAGCTTGACTTCACCTCCTTGTACAAATGAACATATGAGCAAGAGGAGACGAATTACTTGAGAGGAGGAGCAAGACCACGAGCTAGTTGAGAAGGAAGTGAATAAGTGTATCAGTCGGGACGTGGAGAGAGATGTGAAGAAGAGAGACGTCGATCGAGATACATATGAAGAAGAAGTGCGTCGGGCTGCAGTTGAAGGAAGGAGCTTTCGGGCCAATTTAAGTGGTTAAATTAGGCCCAACTTGCTTATTATTTTCAGCCCATATTTTAGACTCTTTTTAATAATTGAGCTTGTTTTATTTAATTGTTTTGGGCTTTTAGATTTGTTAGTTCAACTCTTTAGTTGATCTTATCTCTTAAAGATTAAATCAAATCTTATCATATCTTTTAGCTAGTTTGATCTTTATCACTTAAAGATTTAATCTTATTTTTTTTACCTGGCTGAGGAAGAGTTACGGGACGTAAAACAAAAAAGTATGCTGCCGGGCGGCGGGCGGGGCATGCTATACTTTTAAATTACCTCATTCACGATAACACGTAAGAAAAAGGTAAGGCCCATTCCATTTCGACAAAAGACCCACAACCAAGTTACATAGCTTTGGGTCCGCTATCCCGATCATGATTTTCCTATCCCCGGAGGGATAGGTCCTTCCAAAAGGGGAAGGTTGTGGGCGAAGAGGGATTCGAACCCCCGACACCGTGGTTCGTAGCCACGTGCTCTAATTCTCTGAGCTACAGGCCCCACCCCGCCTCCACTGGTTTCTCTCTTCTCTCCTTAGTCTTCTCGTGGAATCGAGACAAATACAAAGCGAGTGGAATCTCGTTCGCCAAGCAACTTGGATTGTTTTGAGTTGTGTCACTTGGATTGACAAGTTGGTGCTCTCAATCATCTTCAGGTGACTTCTCGTGCTCTAGGGACAATCGTTTTCCCTCTTGTGTGAGATTATAGCGGAAAGTCTTCTTCAAGTCATTCCAAGTTGTGTGTTAGAGCCTTAGTTTCCTTAGTGTGCTCTTGGTTGCCTTAAGGGCTCGACCAAATCTATCCATCTATCAATCTTTCACAATCATCGGATCATTCATTCATCTTTTCTATTTCAAGTTTCCATCTTTTTTCCCTTTTTCTATCATCCAAAGTTCTGGTATTGAAAGATCTGGCAACCTCACGGCTAATCCCGTATCAGCTTGATAGCTTCTTCTTTTAAGCAAGATAATAAGCATACTTAGATATATATGAAGTAAAGTTTATTATTTAAGTAACTCTTTCAATAATATATTTTTTCAGTAAAATTTGATAAATATATTTCACAATAAACTAAAAAAAATTTGTTTATTTTATTCAAACACAACATAAATTTATACACAGACAATTAATTTATTCTAAAAAAAATTATACATAGATTTTAGTCTTTAATTTTAATTTAATATATGAAAGGGCATATGCTTCAAAATTTACGGTTTGCCCCCTCCTTAAGAAAGCCTTCTAGCTCTGATTTTACGAGTTAAATAACTATATAAAAAAGAAAAAAAAATATCAAACTAATACGATTGTAAAAAAAATGATATTCACCATATAGAAATAAATAATTAAATTAACAACTCATTTTATAATCTTCGTAATTCTTATGTGTCCAACAAAGATAATACCATCTTACAAAAAAAAAAAAAAAAAAATCATATTTTACTAAGAGAGGCTTTAGAATTTAATAAATGGCAAATGCTTAGAATATGAATATGATACCATGTGAGGATTATATCCATAATGCAATTGAAAATATTGTGAAAAGAAAACTAACACATAAGCTGAGCATATCTTTCAGTGTTCGGATCGGATTCTTCTCTAGCGTTACAGGCTAACATTTCAGTATCCGAATCTTAATCCAAATCCGGTTTTTAATTTAGTTATCACTGATTTGGATAGTATTATATTCCCGACAAATGAGTTGCCAATCTAGCAACCAAGCATATTGAGAATGACCAAAATACCCTTAGGTAAGCACTTATTAGCAAATGACAAAAGTACCCTTAGCAAAGCAAAATGTTCCGTATAATATATAAAAATAAGTATTATTTTCTTTTTTTTAGATTATTATTTAACATACAATATATAAAAATAATAATAATTTTTTTTGACAAAACTGGCACGAGATGCGGATACTGAACTAGTTTAGTTGTCAATCTAGCAACCCGACACTATTGACAATGACCAAAGTACCCTCAAGTAATCACTTATTAGCAAATGACAAAAGTACCCTTGACAAAGCAAAATGTTCCGTATACCATAACAACAATTATGAGATGGGAGATCCAAAAGGAAAAGACTTGTCCCAAATAACAAAATCTGCATGGCACTACATAAAGGTTGACATGAAATTTCTTTCCCATAAAAATTAGGCAAAAAGCCTCCCACTTTCTTTAGCATGTCTATTTTATCACCTTTTTAACCTCTTCATAAGCAGCATCCCCATGGGCATAGCCAAGGCAAAACTCACCACCAGCCTTGGAGGAGAACGGTGGAGGAAGCAGTGGCTGAAGGGTTGTTTTGTCATTTGCCCATCAAATCCTACAATAAGAATATGCATCAACGTGCTGTCAGGCATCAGCTCTAAACAGCATAAATTCTGAAACCTTAGGGTTCACTGAAACACTCCCAAACTCATTTTCAGTCATCCCAGAAGATCAATGGTGAAGTTTACCAAAGAATTCGAGGCACAGCTTGTTCCCGAATGGAAACACGCCTTTGTTGATTATTGGCAGCTTAAAAAAGACCTTAAGAAAATCCATCTCTTACACAGTAACAATAACACCAACAATGTTTCAACACACAAGAAAGAAAATGGAGGTGTTGAGGCTGCAAGAGAGTTCTTTGCGTTGTTAGATCTTCAACTCAACAAGGTGAACCACTTCTATAAAACCAAAGAGGATGAGTTTCTTGAGAGAGGAGATTTGGTGAAGAAGCAAATGGAGATTCTCCTTGAGCTCAAGACTGCTCTCCGGACAGGAGCTCAATCTGATGATCCATCCATCTCGTGCCACATATTAAGCGGTAAAAACTTCCTTTTCTGTTTTTATCAGTCGGAAGAAGAAAATAACACAACTTATTGGCTCTGTTTGGTTAGTCAACAAATTAAGGGTACGAACGATTAAGGGATGAAAAAGGTAGAATAATTCCCTTAATCTTGTTTGGTAAGGGAATGAAGAAGATAAAAGAGAATTAAATTATGGAGATTATGAGAATTAGATTATAGAAATTGTGTAATCCTATAAAACTTCGATTATAGGGATGATAAAGATTATTGAGGCTAAAATTTCATTTTTACCCCTCTTCCTTTTTTCATCTCTTTCATCTAAAAAATATTTAACACATACTTTTTCGTAATATTATCTACAATCATATTCATTTTACTAAACACTCATTTCACTTATTTTCATACCCATCTCCTTATATAATATAATTCTATTCGTCTTCAGTTTCATCTACGGTTTCATCTACGTAATCTTACTTTACCAAACGGACCCATAAACTTGAATGTTGTTGGCTTTGAGCTATAAATTTCTCACATTTGATTCTTTTAAGTCTGTAGAAGATCTTACTGAGAGTACAGAAGAACAAGATGAAGAACAAAGCATGAATAATGAGACAAAGAGATCAAGGAGGATCCTAATAGAAAACAGCAACACAAAGGGCTTGCCAAGTCAAGTTTTCAATTGCCAAGGGAAGAACATGAAATTAAACGTTCCACACACAGCGTCGTCTCGTACCTTATCTGCATTAAACTGCTTAGTGTCAGAGAGTTTAGTTGCTGAATCATCCAAGAAATACATTCCGCAAGGAACCAAGCTCCATGCCAATAAAACAAAGTTACGCCAAGCAGAGAAGATTATCAGAGGTGCTTTCATTGAACTCTACAAGGGGTTGGGTTATATCAAAACATACAGGTATGTATCCCTTAAGCAAACTGTTAATGATCTCAACAATGTGGTAAAATTTTTATTGAAGCATCAAAACTAACATGCACAGCCAAAATTCTTCAGGAACTTGAACACACTGGCTTTTGTAAAAATTTTAAAGAAGTTTGACAAGGTATGTTACTTGTTCTTTCATTATATTATTGTTTCCAAATTTCCTCAACTAGGAGTACCTTATTTAATATAGTTATCTTTTCTTGTCTTTCAGGTCACTCAAAAAGAAGTCATGCCCATCTACCTTAGGGTGGTAGAAAGCTCCTATTTTAACAGCTCAGATTTGGTAAGAAACATCAATCCCAGGATAAAATCATAAAATTAAGCCAAAAGCTAAAATATCTATCATTGATGATATCCGTTGCCAATAGCCTGGAATCTGATTGTGTGAAGTACAATAAATCTAGGCCATTCATTAATGGACAAAGCAAAGTGGCCACAAGTGATAATAAGAAGTTATGTCCCACCATTGGATCAGCATTAAATCTGATGAATAAAACTAAGATATGCTAGTGTAAATTTTAAAATATAATATCACAAAAGAGTTGTTTGTAAACTAGGATATTGATTTGTTAATCTTAGAAATCGCTTAAGACTATTTTTCATATATTTGACAGGTTATGAAATTAGCAGATGAGATTGAAGAGCTATTTGTAAAACATTTCGCTGAAAATGATCATAGGAAGGCCATGAAGTACCTCAAACCAAATCAGCGTAAGGAATCCCACGCAATAACATTCTTCATAGGTAAGTTATTTGTTTGTTCTTCCCCTAATAATTAGAAGAAACTAAAAGTCCAAGAACTTAAAAACTGTATACAGCTAAAGTATTATCATGCATGGAGATAATATAAAATAGAACTTCACCTCCTTTTGTCCTATACTTTACCATTTAATAGAATACAGCACAGGTAAAAAGAGATTAGACAAAACATGGGGCCTTCAAGGCAATAAGCAGTGAGACATAAAGGGCTCACTTTATATAGATTACAAAAAATAAAATTCTCCAGCATAACTATGCATCACAGATAAACATCATATTGCACATAATGGAGGATCTAACTGTAAAAATGAGCTGTTAGCTAAGTACTGATGGAAAACGAAAACTGAATTTCACATCATATATAAAAGTTCAAATCTAATAAAGAGAACGGAAAATTTAACATCTTTTAGCATTTGCAACAGTAGGAAACAAATGATTGTCAATCGTCATACATTAATAAGTAAATCTACCAACTACTTAGGGTGTGTTTGTCATTCAAATATAAGTTATTTTTGGATGAAAAGTAATTATTGGATGAAAAGTTGTTTTCGGTCAAAAAACAAACAGCCCTTAGTTGAAGTGTTAATGGAGGAAACTGATTTTATAATGATACAGCATCAATTATGAATTGAATATCCATGGATAAGAAGTTTCACTTTTATCCTGTAAAACGTAAATCAAAGGTAGACTATTACTATGACACCTTATGACAAATTTACGAAATAAATTAAAACTAATTACCATGGATAAATCAGAGAGTTTATTGACAGCAATATGAGATCATGCTCATATTAGTTTCAAATATACACGAAAGATTGCTCATTCTTATCTTTTCTTCTATTCATACAGGGTTGTTCAGTGGGTGTTTTATAGCACTACTAGCAGGCTATGTCATAATGGCACATATAGCAGGCATGTACACACAGGCTTCAGATACAATTTACATGGAAACTGTTTACCCTGTACTAAGGCAAGCTACGTCTGATTCAAGTTTAAGAGTAGTATATGATATTGATTTGTTCCTACGAAACATATAAGACTGACAATACAATAACAAATTAATATTTGCAGCATGTTTAGCCTACTGTTTCTGCACTTCTTTCTGTATGGATGCAATATCTACTTGTGGAAGAAAGCTCGCATAAATTATAGCTTCATCTTCGACCTAGCCCCATCTAAAGAGCTTAACTACAAGAGGGTGTTTTTGGTCTGTTCAACATCAATGACTATCATAATTGGTGTCTTATTTATTCATTTATCACTAATAGTTAAAGGGTACAACTCAACTCAAGCTCAGGCAATACCTAGCATCCTTTTACTGGTAATTCCGGTGTCATAATCATATCGTTAAGTT
This sequence comes from Fagopyrum tataricum, assembly GCA_002319775.1. Taxonomy (NCBI): domain Eukaryota; kingdom Viridiplantae; phylum Streptophyta; class Magnoliopsida; order Caryophyllales; family Polygonaceae; genus Fagopyrum; species Fagopyrum tataricum. The sequence continues at coordinate 22,220,289 of CM008283.1, read as the reverse complement.
CTTAATTGTAACTTTAAACTGGTGTTTTTACAAGTCTTTATTGTTTATCCTGCAGTGTTTCCTGCTCCTTCTCATCTGTCCCTTCAACATTGTCTACAAGTCGAGCCGGTACCGGTTCCTTCGTGTCATAAGGAATATAGCCTTATCTCCTTTGTACACGGTATCTCTACTTGTATATCAGAAAGCCCAAAACTGTTTTCATTAATTTTTGTTTTCCTAAAATATATAACTTCTGAGTCTTTCCAGGTTGCCATGTTCGACTTTTTCATGGCTGATCAGCTTTGCAGCCAGGTATATGCTTTAGCATTAGCAAGAAAGCTTTGAAATTGATACATGGCTCTAACTTAAAGGTTAAAGACTTATTATGAAAAGGCTTATATGATTCAACAGGTTCCATTACTGAGAAATCTCGAGTATCTAGCTTGCTACTACATAACAGGGAGTTACAAGACTCAGGATTACGGTTATTGCATGACGACAACTCATTACAGAGACCTAGCATATGCTGTGTCATTGTTACCTTACTACTGGCGAGCAATGCAGGTCTAAAGCTTAAAAGATACACTAGTGATATGTTATCCTTTACCGAATTTTTTTTATTGACAACGGCAATATTTGCTAAATATGAACGTGCAGTGTGCTCGAAGGTGGTTTGACGAAGGAGAGACAAGCCACCTAGCCAATCTAGGCAAATATGTGTCAGCCATGCTGGCAGCAGGGGCAAAGGTGGCCTATGAGAAGGAGAAGAGTGTTGGATACCTTTGTCTTGTTGTAGTCATGTCAAGTGCTGCAACAGTGTACCAGTTGTACTGGGACTATGTAAAGGACTGGGGTTTGCTACAATGTGAATCCAAAAACCCATGGTTAAGGAATGAATTAATGGTTCGCCGGAAGTTTATTTACTATTTTTCCATGGTATACACCAAAATCCTTGTAGCACTTTTTAACCTTTACTTCAAGGAAAACTGATGTAAAAGAGTGATCAAAGGTTCAATTTTTTTATTTTAAGTTGTGATTCAATTGAGAAGGTTATTGAAAGCACTCTTTTTGAACACCTGCAGGTACTTAATTTTGTACTCAGGCTAGCTTGGTTACAAACAGTTCTGCATCCAAATTTTGGAAATGTTGATTACAGAGTTATGGGACTATTTTTGGCAGCCCTTGAAGTAATCAGAAGAGGGCAGTGGAATTTTTACAGGTAAATTCACACTGTTATCTTACTCATATGTATAGTTTACTTCACAGTTCACATACAGATTGAATTATAATAAGACCAAATTTATCATGTACCAGGCTAGAAAATGAGCATCTAAATAACACTGGTAAGTTTAGGGTAGTTAAGACTGTACCTCTTCCTTTTCGTGAGGTGGATGGACAAGATTGACGATTCTCCACTAGACGTGCAACTGGGGAGCAAGAAGTGTTGTTGAGAAACATGAAATTGATTCTGAATCAGGTCACTATAGTTGCGTCTCTTGTCACCGTACTAGCTGATTGTAAATAGGCATTGGTTTCTTGTTGCTGTTAAGATAAGTGAAGATTTCAGATAGCTTCACAATACTGCTTGTACATTTAAAACATTCCCGGGGACTGAAGTGGAAGTGGCAAATGATTTAACGACTTCAAACTATTCATTAAGAAAGCAATAATGGCTCCTTGCCAGTTTGCATGATTTTGCTCCGAAATGCCGACTGAAAAAGGGGAAGGGAGTATATAAGTGTGAGATGCTAGATGATCCAGCCAGTGCTTTAATCCAATCATAAACCATAAATTACTACATCACATTGGATTTGGCTGAGAATATTGAGGACCTTTTGCAATTTGCACTCATTTTTGGCCTTCAAAACATCAAAATGGTAAATATAGAAACAACAAAAGAATGTGTATTCGATTATTGTGATCACCTGTTTCCAGAATACTTCAAAATGAGATCTTCATCTAATGGCTTCAACTCATTGCTTGGTCCTGTAAAAAAATATATATAAATAATATTACCACTCAAGTTGCAGAACTATATGCCTAAACGAAACACTAATCATCGCAAAACCGATAATTAAAGAACTTACAGACAGATGAAGAAGCCATTTTCTGGAGGAATGTAGCTGAGAATTTCAATTTGCAGCTGTCACATATTTCTTTGAAAAGGTAACGAAGATTTTTACAAAGTGACAAACAAGAGTGCAGATGAACACTACTTGGAACAGATCAAAATGAACTCAAATTTCAATTCCGGGAAAAATTCCAAAATGAGGATGTTAATATCAGAATATCTGATCCAGAAAGTATCAATAACAAAAGCAGATGCTCAACATGTCATAGCTGCAAGAAGAAGCTGAAACAAACAAGCAAAACCATAGCTGAAAAATGGCCACTTTTTTGTTTTATTTTGATACATCAAGGGAAAAGAAAGCAAGCATACTTGTCAACAAAACTAAGAAATCTCAGGGAGGGGGAGGGGGGGAGGAAATGTCTGCTTCTTTTAACATCATACATATTTTGAGTTTTTACCTCTGTCACAAACAAAACAAGAAGTGGAAGACATGATGCATCTTCTGCAATAATTTAGAAGGGTGCACCACCAGTTTCTTGCTGGACTGTTTCTCATCAGGTTGCTCAATTTTCTTATCCTTCCTCCTTCTAAGCCTGAAAAATTGCTGCATTACATCTGCACACTCAGCCTCTAGTACCCCGCGTCTAATCGCCATATTTGGGTGGAAAGGATGGACAGGACCCTCTGGTTTAGCTGTGGACTCTGAGCCACCTTCTCCATTAGTGCTGCTAGGGAAAAGCCTGCATTCATACACAAGATGAATTAGACTTTAACTGTGTCCATTGTTAAGTGAAACACATTACTAGAAAGCGCAAGAGAATTCACAATCTACAAAAACAGTTAAACATAAACGTGAACAATGGCCTGAAAAGCTTAAAAGAGGATGAAATCCAAGTTTTTATTTTCTACTGCCCTACTAAGGTCATGGGGGCAAAATATTTCGCTCAATTTCAACTTGAGAATTCCATGCTAGTCAAAAGTACATGCTAACAGTCCTGCTAACTGATATGATCCTTGTTCTATTCCAACGACATTCTGTGTATCCAGTTCGAAATAGAATGCCAACTTTTCCCACTTCAAACCCCCTGTTTTGTTTATTACCAAAGAGGCCACATATAGCAACAAAATGCAATCAAATCAATGTTTCTAAGTTATGCCACCATGGCAAGCTAGATTTTAAAGGGGGAGCAAGTATCAGAGATGTAAAAGGGAATACAGATTGAGAAGTCCAAGTGCACCTACAGCAATTCTTAGTTGGGGTATTGGATACCAGAATACTTGAGGCTTATTCGGTAAGACAAGATTTTTGGGTAGTTTAAGCTTTTTGGATAACTTTATCTTTTTTATTAGCTTATTTCAGAGATGTAAATAGATTTTAAAATATGAAAATGTTGGGGTAGGAGGAGATATGTAGGTAGATTTTTATGGTGAATGTACAAAAAAGGACGATTATGAATATAATAGAAAGTGTTGGGTAGGAGGAGATATGTAGGTAGATCTTCTGGCTGATCATTGGAGCAGACTTTGTGATATTTGTTTAATCATAGGGGATCAGGGAGGTAGGTTTGTCGGTTAACAAGACTGTCATCGCACTAATCCCAAAGGTCTTATCACTAATGAAAATGACGGAGTTTAGACGGATAAGTTTGTATCACGCCAGACACAAAATTATCTCGAAGCTCATAACAAACAAGTTAAAAGCTTGTTGCCGGGGATTTTTCGCAAGAGCAAAGTGGGTTTGTGAAAGGATGCTTAATCACAAACAATGTGCTCATTGCCTTGGAGATATATGTGGTGAGATGGCTATGAAGCTCAATATGGTGAAGGCATATATGACAGGGTTGAGTAACCTTTCCTCAAGGCCTACATCATCTAGGCTTCTCGCAATGAAGGGTTTGCATGATTATGGAGTGTGTCTGGTGTTATCCTTTAACATATATGGATCCACGACCTCTGCAGTTGTTCCGTTGAGGGGTATACACCATGGGGATCCAATGTCTCCATCCCTCTTTATCCTATATGTCCATGTTTTGTCGGAATTGTGGTGGAAAGAGGTACAGGCGGGTTGATTTAGCGACTTCCTTCTATTCATCTCCTTTTAGAGAAATAATAAAAATAATCCTTTCCCTTTTCTGAAAGGTTCATCCCCTTCCCTCTTCAAACTACATGGTTGCAACTTAGAGTAAGTTCACCCATTGGGTCAAAATATCAAATCACAATTGTTTAAATGTCATTGGGTCAAATAATATTCATTGCCACTAGACATGTGTTTCCACCTATTTTCTTTTTCAACCGGTTAAATCCAATGAAATTTCATTTATTTATAATTTTTATTTTTATACTACAAAAAAAGGCTTTTAGTTTTTGCATAAACAAACAAAAAATAATCATACTATAAAACATATTTAAATGATGTGTTTATACAATTTTTTTTTAATTAAAAAGAGGTGTTTATACAAATATTTTTTTATAAACAAACAAAAATAATTATTGTCATAAAACTATTTTTTTCATCTATTTATATTACTTATAATGTATCTATTTTACATAATCGATAAAAGGTAAATATAATATTGCATATTTAATGTTGAAGTTTTTAACTAAGGTCAATTTATTTTACACTATATCAAGGTTTTTTTTTAAAATAAAATTTTAAATAAAAATTTTATGAATATATTTGATATTAACATGATCAAAAATTATAATATTAAATATTTTATCATCAAAAATTTTAAAAACAAACTGCACAAGGTGAGAGTATTATACTAGTTATATTATATAACGTGGTTTTACTTTAAAATTATAAAATATGTTGTTTGTTAAAAAAACACAATTTTAAAAGATATTTTTTAAAAAATATAATGAAATGGGTCCACACATATGGATATAATATTCGGTTAACAAATGTCACAATAATATTGTTGGTAATCTGGTCACCAAATGTCAAATGAAAATTGGCTAAAACAAGGGTGGATATAGTTTTTTCAAAAATGGATGTCGTCACATCACTTTATCTATGTGATGACCGGTTAAAACCGAACGGATAAACTTGCTCTTGGTGTTCTAAAAGGTTTGCCTTAGGCGCTAGGCGCCTTGCACCCTCACACAAGCGCAACCTTCAAAGAAGGGCAACATAGGTGCAAGAAGAACTCTGCCTTCTTTTTGGTACAAAAAAAAAAAGAAGCTTTGTTCCTATCTTAAAAAATACTTTACATTATTAATTAAGGAAATACATATGTTTATAAATAGATATTAATGGAAGTCCTGAAATGATAAAATCATTCATAGCCTCATATATTTGCCATAATATTTTTTTTATTCATAACTTCTGTTTTTATAACTTTCTTCTATCCTCTTTGTTCATGAAATAATTACCCATGCACATCCACCTCCCTTTCCATCCAACCCTCACCCTTTCCATCCAACCCTCACTTTTTCCGTTCCATCTTAATTGCAAACCTCTTCGGTACTCCTTACACAGTCTTTAGTTGTTGCATTTGCTAAAAGAACTATTTTTTTCTACTTCATTATTCTCGCTTGTTTTTGTTGTGCTTGAACTTTGTTTTTTATTTAATACGAATTTAGGTTTTTATTAAAAACCTTCAAGAGGCGCCGCGTAGGCACAATGTGCCTTATATGCCTGGGCTCCAGGAGCCCCCGGGCATTGTGCCTTTTAGAACATTCTTGCAACTGTATAACTGCAATTATAAAACTATTTAAACTAGCAAGGTTTAGTGTTCTCACACTGTTGACTGCACGTCTGAAGTCCTCACACTACCCTTTGCCCCTCTACTAATTAGTTTGTGTTTTCACTACTTCAGGGTGACAAACATATCGAATATGAATGTTATTTTTTAATAAAAATGTTCAAAGAGCTATGCTCCAGGAGCCCCTGCTCCTAACTGTGCCTTTAAGAACACTGCTGCAAGCCCTAGTTGATCTTGCTTCTCTGGGTTTACTTTCGATAAATACAATATGGCAGTTCAAAAAAAATGAAGGGGAAAAATGAGGTAAGCAATTAGCCTGAAATTCAAAGGGTTGATTGAGTAGTGTGTTTGTCACGTAGTAAAATTTGAATATATTGAGTATTATAAAGTAAAAACTATTTCATCAGCCGGCAATAATCCAAGAAATTAAAGCATTAAAAGTTTAAAACCAAAAGAACAAGTAAATATTAAATAAGAACTTTAGTAAGTACTAAATAAGACAAATAATGAGACAAATAAGAGAACGGAAAGCCACCTGATCCAGCTGCCATCAGCACCTAAAAGTTTGTTAGGTGCGCCATAGACAAGTGTACCAATTCTTGCTTGAAGTATTGCACCAGCACACATTGCGCATGGCTCCAGTGTTACATATAGTGTGGTACCCTGAGGAGAAAGGGGCATATTTTTCAAACAAACAGTTCAATCACATAACTTATGGAAAATGTTATTGGGTGTAAAGACACTCTTATCTCAATATAAGCATCCAAGAATCAGAAGGACACCACATAAAAAGAAAATAAATTACCGAAAGCCTCCATGTTTTAAGAACGTTTGAAGCCTCACGTATGCATATCATTTCTGCATGGGCTGTAGAGTCCCTTAAGTCCTCCACACTGAAAGAAGTTTAAACATCAGATACAAATGAAAAAGATGGATTTCCATTACAAGACACAGAACGAAGTTCGAGAATTCATACAGGTTGTAACCACTGGCAATTATTTTCCCATCCTGCACCAAAACAGCCCCAACAGGGACCTCCCACAAGTCGGCAGCTTTTTTAGCTTCCTCAAGCGCCAACCTCATAAAAAATTCATCACTTTTGCGCTGCTCACTTTCCACCCTATATGCTTCTTCCCATTCATCAAATCTTTCTTTCATGACTTGTTTGTTTCGCAAAAGCTTCCTTCCTTCCTGTTCCACTACATTTTCCCCAGAAACTTCAGTTACAGTTGAATCAATGTCATCTTTGATCGGATCCACTCTTCCACCTCCCACTACTTCTTTACCACCCTCTCGCAACTCAAGAGTAGAAAAAGGCCTTCTATGAGATCTCCTGAAAATTCCTGCAGCAGGTTGTGACCAATCCACCGAAGTGGTAGCTTGTGAAGTCAGCTTGTCAACCTTCAATTCAAGGTTCGTCTCCCCGGAGATGCCACCAGTTGAAAATGATGGTGTATCCTCTAAAGTTGGCCCTGCATCAATAGAAGACGGTTCTGGCAGTGTGCTTGAAGTGGCCCTTTTCGTGTCACTACCTTGTGATTCATCAGGATCATGACCAGAAAACCATGCTTCGCTGCTAGCTGAACCACTTGATGAGCTCTGTCCACCAGATTTTACAGGAGATATATGGCTTTCAGCACGTGAACCCCATTGAAATCGAACAATATTACCAAGCACATTCCATAAGGTTTTCCCACTTCTTCCATCTACAGCATTTACAGGAGTTGCAGAAATCTGAGATGCTTCCCCTTGAGGAGGTTCACTCCACATTTCTTCATTAGGTCCCCTGGCTGTACCAGAACCAGAGGAATGCCTAGAGTATTGCTTCCTTAATTCATGATTCTCACCTTCATTCACTAACTGCCTTTCAGATAATTTCTTTTCCATGCGAGTCATAGAAGTCGATGCTTCATGTTGAGCCTTCTCAACAAACTTGCCAACGACTTCAAGGGATGATTTGTCCATACGTTCAGCTGAACCCAGTAGATCAACATAGGTTCCAGAAGCCTGTCCACTGGGTGATGCACCTGTGACTTGAGGATAAATATAAATGCTCGCATCTCCTTCTGAACTATGACTAGAACCTTGCCTTGTGAACCTGCTAGCTGACTCAACATACAGAGTATCTCTTTCTATAGACTGATGAGATGGAGCCAGCCTGGGTGACGCGCCTGACAGCAAATTTCTCTCAACTTCTTTGTCACCAATTTCTTCTATTCTAATTGGAGACATTGAAGTTACATATGGATCACTGGTTTCCATCCCATGAAAACCTGATTCTCTACGAGATCTCAGGAGCTCAGTTCTGAGGTTCTTTTGCTTTACTCTCTCCTTAACTTGCTGAGACGTTTCTATTCTCTGTTCCACTGATTGTACCCTTTCAGTCAAGTAACTTTGCTTATAATGCGATCTCTTTTGAGAAGCACTCTGGTAATTACCTGTCATTGTCTCACGAATATGAGCTCGTGAACCACCTAATACATCTTGCGAAGCATTACTAGATTGGATTTGAGTGGCGATTTCTGTAGCTATATTGTAATGTTCTTCCTTGGCATGGTGAGATGAAATAGATGAGACTAAATTCTCTTCTGAGTTCGAAGTATTTTGCACATAACTGACACCTGCGTCTGCTACTTTACTACGATTTTCACTTCTCTTTTTGAAATCAGTTCGACTCATGGCTACAAGATTCTCTTGAGAAATTTTCTCATTCACATCCACCAGAGAAGTTTGAAGTGAAGTTGAAGTCTCTTCTTGTCTCTTCATCTTACTCTGAGATTGAACCTCAGAAAGATTAGTATGCTGACTGTAGATGTTATTGTTTTCCTGGTAACTTTCAGCAGCACCTGCTCTTTTACCATACTTTTGAAAGTTATTTTGACCAGAAGCAATATGATGCTCTTGAAGGCTCTGCTCATGCAATTCGTCAGCTGAGTTTTGCAACAAACGTGATCTGTCCTCCATCTTCGTAATCCTAGATTCAGCCGCTGTCCCCAGATTGGAGACAAATTTGAAGTTATTATCCTGGAACTGCAAAATCTGAGATCTTTGCTCAGAGTTACGCCTTGTTTGCTTTCCTGAAGTTTCCTGACCACATGATGTACAAAACACACAACTTGAAATTACATTTTCTTCGCTGTCATTCACTTTCTTAGAGGCACCGGAAGATTTTTCATGAACATGAGAACTTCTTCCTTTAAGCAGTTCATATGAGTAGGTTGAATCTGAGGTTTCACTCACTTGATTGTCTGTTCGACCATTCCGAGATCTCAATGCTTTAGCATTCATCCTTGAGACATTCTTAGAATCACTAACATGAGCCTCAGTTTGCCTAGATTGGTTTGAAACAGAACCCTTTCTGAATGCACTTTCCTCAACTGATTCTTCAGTAAGATTACTCAGTTCGTTCTTTGCTTGCTCACTAAACCTCTTTCCCAATTCGTTATCACTGTCCAATACACCCTCTTCCCCGTATTCCAGATCTGTAGCGATTACAACCTCTGAAACATTCTCATATTCAGAGGAATCCGAACATGAGTAATAAGATGATCCAGAAGACCCTTGTTTCCTCAACCTCAAATACTGAGTTTCTACATTTTCCAATACATTTCTCTTTCTAAGGTTAGACTTGCACTTCACAACATTCTCTCTGACCTTCTCTTTCTTGAACGAACTAACCTTCTTCCTCCTCCTTTCCCTAGCATCCAGAAACTCCTCACCCACTTCCTCAGTCAATAAACTAATCATAGCCTCAGCATCCTCACAAGCAGAACCAATCCGGCGAAAAATTTGCCTCTCCTCAAAACCCCTCCTTTTATAACCTAAAAAGCCTATCCCATTCCCTTTAGATTTCGTACCCTTCTCTGCAATCTTACCAAAACCCACGTCCCTAATACCAGATGATCCTCCATAGGTGTTCCGGATCCGACCCAGATCGTCAACGGAAGCCCCGTATCCACACCGTTCCCTTCCAGTAATGATCAGTCTTCTTCTAGAAGGAGGCCATTGGATAAGGGTACATTGCCTATACCCAAAGGGAAGACTAGGGTTTATGGGCACTAACCTGCAACTAGTGACAAGATTGATTGGAATTGAAGAGGAAAAATTGCAATTACAGCAACAATAAGAAGAGGAAGATGGACATCTTCCACTGCAGGAGTATTCGGAGTAGGATGAATGATCGTTGAATGAAAAAGAAGAAACTCTGCTTCTTAGGGATACAATTGAACTCGAATACAGATTGTACATGTTTTTTCGGCACTGGTAGTACTTGAAAATTAAGATTGAATTTGTTGAATAATAGTGAGATGAGAGGGTGTTACCTGAAATCCCATGTGGGTGGTCATGTGTGTCTACAAAACAAAACAGCCTTGCTTTTAACGTGGAAACGGAAGACACACCCATGCCTCTATGCGAGTGTCACTGGGCTTCGCTAATAAAATTAATGGATGTTATTCTAAATTAAGGGCCCGGTTCAGTAGAGGTTTTTGTAGAGTTTTTTTTGTGTAGCTTTGTCAATTTTGAAAGCTATTTAGTGTTTGGTGATTGTAGATTATTCAAGAGTTTAGAGTTTTGGTAGATTATTTGAGATTTTTTGAAAAGTTTTTTATAACCTCTTCCCATTAGCTTTTTCACGAGCTTTCCCTAATTTTTGTCCAATTTACCCTCAAATATATTTGTATGTTTTTTTAATTATTTTTAATACCTATCCTTTTTTGTAATTTCACCCCAAAAATCTACCCATAAATCTCCACATATCAAACACTTTTTAGCTTTTTCGTTAGATTTTCATATTTTACAAAGCTACTCAATACTCTACCCAAAAATCTACCAAAAAAGCTTAAACTACACAAAAAACTTAAACTACCGAAAAATCTCGCTTCACCGAACAGGCCCTAAATTCAGGATATTAATTGTTGTGAATAGAGGAGATTAAATCAGCTTAAAATGGGTAAAAAAATAATCGATTATAATCGAGGTTAACGGAGATTAATTGTCTTTCATTAATTATAATTTCATTCGTATTATGTTGATAAAAAATGATAAGTGAGAGAAATAGAACAAGTCGAACATTCGGTTGTTCTTTACCACCACGAATCCTCCATTTTTGCCTGCCACGAGAATAAAGAAGGACGGCGAGAAATTTAATTTCAGTTTCCGGCGAGGCCATCGGCGGCAAAGTATGCTTCACATCAAATTCAAAGAAGAGCAACACATAAGTCACTGTCTTTTTAGTTGTATTGTTTAGCTAAATAATTGTAAAAATAGATCAAACTTAAAGAAATCTAACCTATTCAATTTCGGGATGTTGAAATTGGAGATTGTAAATGGAAAGAAAATCATTAGCTTTTCATATAGTGCTCGTACAATAGCACTAATTCATCTTCTTTCTAGATAGAAGAGCTAGAGACCAGTTTTTTAAAGAACCAACATGTGAGTATTCTTATTGGGAAAATTTTAATCTTTTCTCAAGGGTTAATTAAAAACACCCTAGAATGTTTTTTTTACAAGGATTTTAGTAGCCCCTGAGAAATTACTCCTGAGAGAGCCTACCCCTGTAAAAAAAAAAATTTTACAGGGGTTAATTAAAACCGCTGAGAGAATATTTAAAATAAATGAAAAATAAGTTTTAATGTTTTCTCAAGGGTTAAATTAAAAAACCCCTAGAGTGATTTTTTTACAAGGGTTTTTAATGGTCCTTGAGAAATTACCCCCGAGAGAGCCTATTTCTGTACTAGTGTGCAAACTTTGTTCAGGGATTTGACACAGCATTGGTGGAGGTCTGTACGGGGTCAGGTCACTAGTTATGACCAGATGAGGACCATGATTAGAGAGCGTTTCTACCCTGCCTCATTGAGGAGGGAGAAACTGCGGGACTTTGTGGAGGCTGGCTTCGAGGATGTACCAGTCTCAGAGGCTATCAGAAGGTTCCAGGAGGAGCTGGCATTGCTGGGTCCAGCTGCACCTCCTGCAGATCAGCATATATATCTGTTTTCCCGACGACCGAGGGATACTACCCGGGCCTACATGGCGGGTTTTCACTGTGAGTCTCTGATGGATTATCAGGACCGAGCTTCTGACTACGAGAGGGAGCGGGCTAGTCAGAGGAGAGCTTCTCAGACCGGAGGGTCTGAGAAGAGACAACGTACTGGGCAGAGCAGTGGTGCTGGTGGGGCTGCTAGTGCAGGGCGAGGTCAGAATTGCCAGAGTCATCCCTTCTCTACACCAGTTACAAATAAGGGACGACAGTGCCACAAATGTGGTAAGTATGGACATATGCGACCAGAGTGTCCGAGGCAGACAGTGATGTGCTACACTTGTGGCCGGCCAGGTCATAGGGTTGTTTTCTGCCGACAGGGCGGAGTTTCATATCAGCAGGGTTCTTCTCCTGCCAGTGTAGCGGGAGGTGGGCAGAGGCCACCTCAACAGCAACAGATGCAAGGACAGCAGAGAATCCCAGATCGTCCTACTACTCAGGGATCTGCTCCTGGGCCGAGTAGAGACAGAGGTCATGGTGGGAGCACCACTGACACCCGAGGGCCACAAGGCCGAGTTTTTAAGCTGAGGAGTGCAGAGGAGCCAACTGCACCGACTGCTACAGGTACCATTTTGATTCATGGTTTACCTGTTAGAGTCTTGTTTGATACGGGTGTTACGCACTCTTTTATATCTGATGCATGTGTAGAGCGTCTGGATTTAGATATGATTGAGGGGATACCCTTTAGTATAGGGTTACCCGATGGTAGTAGGGTCACAGGTACCCATGAGATTCGTGACTGTCCCATTTCTGTAGGGACCCATGTGTTACTAGTTGACTTATTTGTCATGCCATTAGAGCATGAAGAAGTCATACTAGGTATGGATTGGATGGATAGACATTCTGCAGTTTTAAATGTAGGTAGGAGGATTGTTACCCTCTCTACCGAGTTAGGACAAATAGAGGTTTTCCGAGGTTGGGACCTTGGAAAAGTTGGCATGGTTATCAGTGCGATACGAGCAGCTAGACTAATTGCACAAGGTTGTGAGGCCTTCTGGTGTTATGCTATGAAGGAGGGGGAGAGTCCAGTACTAGAGGATATCCCAGTGGTCTGTGAGTTTGCAGATGTATTTGTTGAGCCGTCTAGTTTGCCGCCTCAGAGGAGTGTGGATTTTGGCATTGACTTAGAGCCTGGTACAAGAGCGATCTCGAAGGCCCCATACCAGATGGCGCTTGTCGAGATGCTGGAGCTGAAGAAGCAACTTGCGAAGCTGGCTGATAAGGGCTTCATTCGCCCTAGCGTGTCCCCATGGGAACACCTGTCCTCTTCGTACGGAAGAAGGACGGATCGTTGAGATTGTGTATAGATTACAAAGAGCTAAACAAGGTGACCATCAAGAACAAGTATCCACTGCCTCGTATTGATGATTTGTTAGATCGGCTTCAGGGAGCGACAGTATTCTCCAGGATTGTCCTACGCTCAGGATATCACCAGCTGAGGGTGAGAGGGCAGGATATGCACATGACGGAATTTCGAACCGGATATGGACACTACGAGTTTGTAGTGATGCCATTTGGGCTTACGAATGCCCCAATCGTTTTTATGGAGTTGATGAACGGCATCTTCATTGACTTCCTGGATCAGTTTGTGGTGGTATTCATAGATGAGATTTTGGTGTACTCTCGCAGCAGAGAGGAGCATGCAGGGCAGTTAAGGATTGTATTACAGGTTCTACGAGATAGAGAACTTTATGCTCAGTTCTCTAAGTGCGAGTTCTGGATGCCAGAGGGTACAAAGGATTTTGTGGGGTACAATGATGCATCCCAGCTAGGCTTGGGGATGTGTATTGATGTAGCGGGAATTGAATAAGCGCAGGCGTAGGTGGTTTGAGCTGATCAAGGATTTTGATCTAGAGATTTTGTATCATCCAGGGAAGGCGAACGTTGTCGCCGACGCCCTGAGCAGGAATACGCCTCGAAAGCAGGCGATTGCAAGGTTGACAGTTCAACATCAGTTGTAGAGAGACCTGATTTGGTTAGAGTTGGACATCCAGTTTCCTGATGAGGATGCCCAGCTGCGTACTTTAGAGGTTCTTCCAGATCTGTTGGGTGAGATCCAACAAAAGCAGGAGACTTTCCCGACACTGACGAGGATACGAGAGATGATGTCTCGGGATGAGACACCACAGTTCCTTCTGGGAGCAGATGGAGTGTTGAGGCGCCGCGGTCGCGTCTGTGTACCCGCTGATGCGGATTTACGTCAGAGGATTTTACAGGAGGCTCACTGTACACCTTACTCTGTACACCCAGGTACGAGTAAGATGTATCAGGATTTGAGACGTACATATTGGTGGGGAGGGCTGAAGCCCGATGTGGCCAGATTTGTGGCACAGTGTGCGACCTGTCAGCAGGTCAAGATAGAGCATTGCAGACTTGGAAGTGAGCTCCGTCCACTTCTTGTTCCACAGAGGAAATGGGAGGACGTCACCATGGATTTTGTGACTGGGCTGAGACTGAGTTGGAGTTTTGATGCTATCTGGGTTATAGTAGACAAATTGACAAAGACGGCACATTTCATTCCTATTTGGGAGACGTGGCCGGTTAGCAGATTAGCTGAGGAGTACACTAGGTAGATAGTGAGACTCCATGGTGTACCAAGGACGATCGTCTCAGATAGAGATGGATGATTTACCTCGAGATTCTGGCAGCAGATTCAGACTGCCCTAGGGACGAGTTTACACTTTACTACTGCATTTCATCCTCAGACAGATGGTCAGTCAAAGAGGACCATTCAGACTCTGGAGGATATGCTGCGAGCTTGTGTGTTGGATTGGGGACAAGTGTGGACGGATCATCTCCCACTTGTTGAGTTCTCGTACAACAGCTGGCATGCATCTATTGGGATGGCCCCATATGAGGCACTGTATGGACAGAGATGCCGTACTCCGTTATGCTGGGATGAGCAGAGCAGTGTTAGTGGTTTGACACCTGATCAGATTCAAGATGATGTGGCTCGAGTAGCACTGATTAGAGAGAAGATGTTGACTGCTCAGAGCCGTCAGAAGTCGTATGCAGATAGGAGGCGTAGACCTCTAGAGTTCAGAGTTGAAGCCCATGTGTGGCTGAGAGTGTCTCCGACACGAGATGTTAGACGTTTCGGCTTTGAAGTATTTGTTGAAATTATGCCAACTTTTTTCTCCAATAGGACAAAATCTCTAAGTTTTTGCCAATGAACCACGGTATTTCTCTAGAATATAGCCTCCTCTATGTAGTGGTTGGTTAAAATCATTAAATTGAACCACACACCTCACTCCATCTTCTAGATTATCAATATCTAGAGGTTGTATTGATCCACTAGTATTTTATAATTATTTTCAGCATTTGCGCACATAAATAGGCATTACTAATTAGATATCAAATAGTCTAAGTGAATTGAAAGTAAAATAATAGCATAAAAAAGTTTACCATTTGTCAAAACCTCTTCCTTTTCATCAAATTGTATGTCATCAGATCACTCAGGGACTACACTTTTTGATTTCATGGACCGAAGTTTGGATTGACTTGTTTTTCCAAATCTGACATGGTCCGTTCCCTCTTGTAATGACCTCCCATCAAGATTATCACATGGTGTCATATCTTCTTGTACACCAATATTCGTGTCTTCAAAATTGCTTATAGGTGCAACAAAAGGTATTGGTTGATTAACATTTAGTGATGAAGGAGGAAATACAGTAGGTTCATATCTCTCATCCACATTTGCATTGGGTGAAACACGAGACCTCCACATTTTCATTGCTTGAAACACGAGACCTAAGGTTATGGGATTTGATCATAGAAGATTCAAGTATCGTTGACTTTTGTGGCACTGTAATCGGTTGAGATATCGTCTCGGTGTTTGCATTTAGTAATGCATGAGGCCTAATGTTATGTGGTGATCTAATGATGATGACAAGGAAGGTTCAGTGGAGGCTACAACTCTAAAATGCTTGTCCCTGATGTAGGAATCGGAGGATGACCGCACTCGTTACTCCCGTCAAACAATTCACCTTGAGATCGATATTCATGTTCATCTGGTAACCATTTTCGATGGCCAACATAACAAGTCTTGCCACCAAACATGTATGAATTAGTTGAGTCCGTACATGAAGGACAAGCATTGTAACCCTTGGTACTCTAACCAGATAACATGGCTAAAGCTTGGAAGTCGTTAATAGTCCACATCAAAGAAGCACGTAACCTAAACCATTCTCTCTTGTAAGCATCAAAAACATCAATACCTTCCCACAACAATTTCAATTCACGTATCAATGGCTGCAAGTACACAACAATATTGTTACCTGGTCCAGATTTTCCAAGAATAATCACGGAGAGGATGAATGATGATGTCTTCATGACCAACCGTGGTGGAAAGTTGTAAGGAATTAGAACCACTAGCCATGTACTATAGGTTGTATTCATGAGACGATAAGGATTAAAGCCGTCACTAGCAAGACCTAGTCTAACATTACGACTCTCGGAAGAAAATTCGGGAAACTTGGAATCAAAGTTTTCCCAAGCTAAACCATCTGCTGGATGTCGTAGCTTTCCATCCTTTGCACGTTCTTTATCATGTCATGTCATGTCCTCAGCAGTCTTAGGTGACATGTACATCTGTTTCAGTCTTGAAATCAGAGGAAAATATCGCATCACCTTAGCAGGCTCACCCTTCTTAACAAATGCATCATCGTTTGTGTTATCATTGTGATTGTGTGTCAATGTCTTCCACCTTGAAGTATTACATATTGAACAAGATTCTAACTCGGACGACTCACCCCAAAACAACATACAATCATTCGGACATGCATCAATTTTCTCATATCCAAGGCCAAAGCCGTTGTTCAATTTTTTGCATTCATAGTAAGATGTTGGAAACTCTGAGACTTGTGGAAATGTTGTAAGAGCCTTAGTCTTTGGGAGTCAGTTTTAGCATTAGCCGCCCCCGCGGGTCTGTGAGGCCGCCCCTGCGGCTCCTTGTTGTTCCACCCCTGCGGTCAGGAAGCCCACCCCTGCGGTTTCCTGCGGCTGCAGCTGGTTTTGTTGACCGGTTGACTCGTGCTTTACTCTCTTCTCTTCTTAGCCTTTTCCTTTGCTTCCTGAGCAAGGGTTACTTCATTCCAGCCTTCTTCACGTTCTTCTTCTTGCCTCCTTCTCATTCTTGATCTTGTGCTTGGTTTTTCCTTGGTTTGAAAGAGGTTTTGTGTGGCCTTGTTGAGGTTGATGCTAGTGGATATTGTGCTGAGCTTGAGAGCCAACTGAGGTATTGTTTTGGATCAATCCCTTGCCTAGACCAGCAGTGGAGGTAAGCTCCTTGCTTCTCCTTCCTTTCTTCTTCTTTGATTCAATCTCCCTTAGCTTAGGATTAGATGAATTGAATGTAGATTGATGTTGGAATGTGTATGCATATGTATGTGTGTGACTTTGGAATGGAGAAGACGTGATTTGATCACGTGAAGAGCCGAAGAGTAATCGCGGGGTCACTTTCTGCACCGTCGCCGCCCCCGCGCCTGGAAGCCGCCACCCCTGCGGAAGCTGTGTCACAGTGCCTGCACCGTGCTTGCGTTGCATGCGGCCATTGTCACCGCGCCTGCGGCTGAGCCTTGCCGCGCCTGCGGGTTGCCTTTTCTGCCCCTGCGTCTCTCTTGTCACGCAGGTGCGTCTTGTCCCAAGTCTACCTAGAGTAGGGTATATCCTTTCCTTTCCTAGTATGAGAGGGTTAGTAGCATGCTAGGTATATGTATGAGGTTAGAATGATGATGAGTGTGATATATTGTTATGTCTTGTTACTAGGCAGTGTTGTCCTCCAGATTGGAGTGGACCAGGTTGAGAGTTGATCGTAGTGAGACTACTTCTGAGTTGAGGTAAGTCCATAGGACTTACTTAGCTACCATCCTTATATTGGATGTGTGCATGAGTGGTGTGTCTGTTATGTGCTTTATAGCATGTGATGTTGTTATTACCTACCTATGGTTTAGTGACTGCCCACTGTAGGGCTGTGACAGCTTTGCCCTGTCATCCCGCGAGGAGACAGGGAGGTTCTCTGCGGAGAGTCCAGATCTGGTACACGGGACGGGCACTGTCTCCACTCCCTTAGGGTACACGGGGAAGTGATCCCAGATGACCACTCCAGCTGGCCAGTACCACTGAGAGGCGAGGGTTATATTCCTCGTGTCACATATATTCATATTTAAATATATATACGATTGAGTGATTGACTTTATAAAGATAATAAACCGGGTAAATGTGTGAAAGCATGATGATGTGTTATGATTCCTGATGTGTGTTTGTGCTCTTGCATCTCTATATATATGTGTATGGTTAGCTAACGGTTTTATATCGTGTTGTAGATCCTTTGCATGTTAGGAGAGCTGCAGAGTGATCAAGAGGGGTGATCCGCTGAGGGCTCCGTACACTGGGGTCGTTATCGTGGGTTATGAGGTTTTTGTATGTACAGATACATGTTTATGTTGTATTACGTGGTCCTTTTGTATTACCTTTTGATATATATATATATATATATATATATATATATATATATATATATATATATATATATATATATATATCAGTTTTATGTTTTGTTTTAATATATTTGTGCCTTGTTGTAAGATCCAGTGAACTTGTTGTCAGGCTAGGGTCAGGATCCATTGTGAGATCCTAGCCCAGTAGCACCTCGAGTCCTAACGATTTGGGGTGTTACAAATGCATCAATAAGAAGTTTAAGCAACATATTGAAGGACTCTGCACTCCATTTAAATGAGCACTTGAGATGAAACAAGTTTAACACAAATGACAATTTTGAAAATGAGCTACAACCTGGATAAAGCTCCTCATTCACAGCAGTAAATAGAGTTTCATACTTGGATTTTCTCCATCATCATTTAGTATTGAAGATTAATGGGGTCTTCAAATAAATCTTCCTCTACATTATCAACTTGTGTAGACAAATCATTCATATGTTTAGTAGCGCGAGGATTATTAGGAACGAGTGCTGTACTAAACAACCCACTCATATCATCTTGACCGACAATCACTGGTTCATTATCGAGCGTTGTTTAAGGTGAATCTCTTATCAAATGACCCAACAGTTCTAAAGGTGTATCCCCTTGTCCATGGTGAATCCACTTTTTATAAGGCTTATAAAACCCTTTAAACAAAAGATGCTTCTCTACTTCATCTACCAACACCCACTTATATACTTTACATTTTTTTCATGGGCATCGAGTTCTGCCTTCTACAAGGTTTTGTTTAGCTAACTCTATGAACTCCATGATTCCTTTAATATAATCTATGTGATTATTTGGTGGTTCAATCCAACTTGTATCCGTACCTACATATGAACATAATTTATTATACAAGTCTATAGTTATCTAAATTTATTAATATCAAAAAATTTGGTCCATAACAAAACAAAATTAGTCTTGACCATTCATCAATACATACAAACAAGTAGTCCACCTTATACAAGATTTTGTTTACCTATAGAAAATAGCATACAAAAAACATACATAATACTCTAAAGAACTTTATACATAGTACTCTAAAAACTGAATACACAGGGCATAGTACTCTAAAAAACAGCATACATGCATGGTACTCTACAAGACAAAATACATATGAAAATTTCTAAATGGTAAGAAAAATTAAAAGATTAAGTTATACTTCAGAACGTAGAACTTTGACACAAGCTTTAGCACCGATAAACCTTCGAAAAACTAGATAACAAAAGCCAATAAGCTCCTTGTGTCCGAACTTAACAATAAATGAAAGCCAAAATTTCAGTGTACTTTCACTATGACTTGAACTAAAACTTAAAAAAGATAAAAAGAAAAGAAAAATATAACTTCTAAGCTTACGCACTAGTACTTCAATAGGACTTGAACTAGAACATAAAAAAGAACAAAGAGAAAACAGAAAGAATATAAGTCCTTGTGTCCTAAATGTGGATTAATTTGAGTACTTAACCAATATAATTGAGTTGTATTTTAATATGGATCAATTCTAAGATTTGATTTGTTGTACTTAAGCCAGAGATCATTAGTTCGGTGCACAAGGAGTTACTCTCAATATACTCAAATCAGAAGTTGTGGTTATAGCATGTGGGCTTCAAATTAGAGCCCCAATATTCAATGTGCATTTGAGCTACTCTCAATATACTCAAATCATTTTACATTTTAAAATGAAGTGAAATATGTGACTTAGATGTAACACCCCAAATCCGCGGGACTCGGGGTGCTACGGGCGAGACCTCACAATGGGTCCCGACCCTTAGCCTGGCAACAATTTCACCGGACCTTTCCAACAAGACACAAATAAAGGCAAAACTCAAATCGTTTATAATGTATGGGAGAAACTAAAATGCAAAGATACAAGGTGAAAACTCAGCCGAGTCTTCAAAACGACACAACTCCGATAAGAAAACTTAAACCGTTCAACATAATCCAATAATACGAAAACATAACCCAAAACGTCCCCACCCTATAATGTACGGAGACCCCGATTGTCCACTCCTCCACCTCACTCGGCGGCGTCCCTAACCTGCAAGGCATCTACACAACGGTTTAAAACCGTTAGCTCATATTTGAAGCATTAGAAAAGAGGTGAAGGCACATACACACATATACATCACATAACACACAATACTCCAAAACACACAAGTCCGGTTTATTATCTTTTTATTATTAAGTCGTATCCCGTTCTAATTCAACTTAGGTTTGTGACACGAGAACCACCGTGGTCTCGCCTCGGTCCTTACTTACCGGCAAGGAATGGTATTGATGCATCCGACCGTCTACCCGCCCGGGCTAGTTGCCGAGAACCTCCTAGACTCTCGCAAGAGCTAGGCAGATGATGTCACCGCCCGTTATCATACACTTGGGCCAAAATAATATAATGTCGGTGGTCCTATTTACCGGTTTAGTTGTTTATAACATAAACAATAACACACACACACACCACCAACACACATCGATGCTAATACGTACAATACGAGCTAAGTAAGTCCGGAGACTTACCTCGTCACCACACTCAAATCACAACACTCTCGCTTCCTTAAGGAGGAAGCCCACAACCTGCTCATAAGAGATATGCATATCAATACATACTCACACTCAAGAAGTCTTAGACTTCACTCTATTGATCTAAGCAAGATCACCTAACCCTCAAGCTAGGAATGCATCTTAGGGTTCAAGGTACTCACCACACTCTCAGCACATGAAAGCAACTCACAACAGTTTATAACCTCACATGATCTTAAACCTTAGCCAAAAGGAACAAGCTAGCCTAGAAGGTCCATCATGCTCAACATACACGTAACCATCAACTACATTGAGCCTTAGGGCTCCTAGGTTCACAACCACTAAGTGGCATCTCAAGCTACTCTAGATCCATCCTAGGCATGCTACTAACATGGTACAACTACAAATCTAAGGAATGAACGAAGGGGAAGGGAGGAGAGGAGCCTATTGTCGAAGAAACGCAGCCGCGGAGTCAAGGTGGCGCCCCGGCGGAGCAGACGCCGCCCCTGCGGCCTTCTGGCGGAGCAGGCACCGCCCCTGCGGCGGTCTGGCGCCCTGGAGCCTAGAGCCGCCCCTGCGGCTGTGATGAGCTGCACCTGCGGCCGAGATGAGCCGCACCTACGGCCGAGATGAGCCGCCCCCGCGGTTTTGCTGCAAAAACTCGTCTTCTTCGTCTTTGATCGTGGATCCTTGGCTCCAATGTCCTCCTCTCCTTGCTGGGTCTTCTCCAAACACCAACAAATGGTCTTAGACTCCCCTTCACGACCTAAACGAGCTAAGAACAAGTACATGCAAGGATTTGAGGAAAAAGCTTCTCAAGAGCTTCATCCATGGCCATGGATGAAGGAGGGGAGAAGAAAGGGATGATCATCAACCAAGAGAGGGGAGGGAGAGGAAGAAGCTTACCAAACCAGATATGATCTTCCTCCACTGCAGTCCACAATCCAAGAGCTTCAAGAAAATGGAAGAAGAGCAAAGAGAGAGAGAGGAGAGGAAGAGAGGAAAACTAACGTGAAATGAAGTCAAGAGTGAAAGAGGGAGGGGACAAGGTTGCCAAGGAGAAGAGGGGACAACTGACATCTTGTCACTTTTGCTCGGAACGAGGGGTCGGAAATGACCTCTTGTCACCTCAGCTCGGAACGAAGGGTCGGAAAGCAGAAAAGGGAATAACGACGGGTCGACTCGGGATTTTAGGAATAAATCCCGGCACTCGGCACCTCGTGCCTGCGGGAAGATCTACAAAACGCTCCAAGTCCGGAATAAAAATTCTGGCCGTTACATTAGATTTAATAAAAAGGGAGGTTAAATATAGATTGTCATATTTACTAATGTATAACTGACACGCAGTCAGCAAATAAAAAATTTAAAAAACAATTTGGGGTGAAATTTGAAAATTTTTGAAAAAAACTCAACACTGACCATATGTATACAACATTGCGTAAGAGTAAGAAAAAACTCAACATTGACCATCTACTAAGTGACGTATGTATTTGACCTAAGCAAGTAGCTAGAAGGCAGATGGACCATGTGGTCTTAAGAAGGACATGTAAATGGAAGTAAACCCAAATAAAAGCATACTAGAACACATTAACCAATTCAATAGTCTGTCCTTATCTCGATCCCACAACTCCACATGCTCTTGTTTTTCTTTCTCTCTTTGCCTCACCTCACCATAATCACCATTCACCATTCACCAATAATATATATATATATATATATACACCTTCGCTACACTTTCTCCTACTACAACCAACAAATTGAACAAACGCATTCTTCTTAATCAACTACAGAGTTGATATCTATCCATGAAAATGACTTGCTTCAGCAAGCAGAAGATGAGTTTGGGTTCAACCATGAAAATGACCTCACTTGGAATAAAGAGTATTATGCAAGTGTTCATAATACCTCTTCTACAAACTAAAACTATACTATTTCTCCGGTTGATTAAGTTTTTTTAGTCTTCATTTTTTTACAACGAATTATAGAAAGCGTCATAATACCTCTTCTACAAACTAAAACTATACTATTTTAAGAGAAAATAATTAAAAACTAATTGAAAATCGGAATAATATATGTAATATCATCGACCTTTCTATCTTCCAACATATATTTATATGACTTTATTTATTTTAACAATTTATTAAACGTAATCCCGCACAAGGTGCGGGTAATACACTAGTGTTATAAGTATTAAATGAGAAACTCTTATTGTCACGTATCAGCGTCAGAATTCACGTAGTACAAAATATCTTTTAAAAAGTTCATTAATATTTTACGTTAATAAAAAGTCATATTAATTAAGTTTAAAAAATACAAAAGTTAGTTAATCTTTTACGTTAACAAAAAGTCCTATTAATTAAGTTTCTTAAGTATAGAAATATTACTAAATCTTTAACGTTAATTAGAGTTAAAAAAAAAATCCTTCCAAATTTAAGAATTCAAAACTTGATCTAATGTCAATTTGCAAAAATATGAAAACAAGTTCATATATAATTCTTTTAATCATTTATATTTTGTATGTCGATTATTTGCTAACTCTAAATTTTTTTATATTTCTAAAAAAATGAGATAACTTTTTTTTCGACCTATAAATATATCATATAATGTTTGTCTAATTTTTCATTGCAATCAATATATGTGAATTTAGAATTATATATATATATATATATATATATATATATATATATATATATATATATATATATATATATATATATATATATATATATATACATATATATATACACACGTCTAATCCAATATTATTCAAAACCCCGCATAATGTGCGGGTATTACACTAGTTATGCAAGTGCTCTAGAGGTGTTCTATTCGAATAAAGTACTAGCACCTCCTTAAAGCCTTTGCCTACAATGAACAAAACTTAATCAACTATAGAGTTGATATTTACCCAATGCATTCATGATTAATGAAGCTTCAAATTTCATTCACTATTAATAAAATCTGAATTCTGAATGGTAACTAACTCCACACTATCTGGACGACTGATCAGTTCATTCGACTCCCTTGAACTTACATACTCTCCAACTCTCTCCGTAGGATTTACACTAGGCATTCCAAGAGATACAATTACTCCACATCTCCACATGAAATAATTTCCTTTGCCCCTTTTTGAATGCATTTCTTGCATTAAAATTGAAAATTAAAACTCAAATTAACAAGTTCTTACCACGAAGCCACAACGAATTTGATCTTCCAAGTCCAAAACACTAGCAACAACAATCCCCGAACACAAACGCAGCCTCGGAGAACACCTTTGAACTCACCACCACCTAGTCACCGGCGTTCAAGTACCAAGAAAGCCCATTTGGAACCAAGTGCGGTTAGAAACAAATTGAAAATTAAAACTCAAATTAACAAGTTCTTACCACGAAGCCACAACGAATTTGATCTTCCAAGTCCAAAACACTAGCAACGACAAGCCCCGAACACAAACGCAGCCTCGGAGAACACCTTTGAACTCGCCACCACCAAGTCACCGGCGTTCAAGTACCAAGAAAGTCCTTTTGGAATCAAGTGCGGTTAGAAACAAATCGAAGAGCAATCGGCAACAGATCGAAGAGCAATCGGCAACACGGGTTCGCTTCTTTTGTCTAAGCTAGGGCTTTTCGATCGTGAGAAGTTTAAAAGAGAAAGTTACATTTTGCTTCAATAGGTGGGCGGTTTTTTTTTGTGAGAAACGCGCCTTAATTTTAATTAATTAAAAGAAGAGTGTAACTCTAGACGCTTATTAACGTTGTTCGAAATATCTTTTTTTAAAAATTTTAGTCGATGCAACTCTAGACGCATTTAGTTGTTGTAAATTAATTTTTCTACTTTTGACGCTAAAAAGCGTCGAAAATGAATGAATTCTAAGCGCGCGTTGATTTTCCTCCTCGACGATCTCCCAAAGCAGCGACCTATAAGCACCGAGTATTACACGCTTTTCTAGTAGTGATTAAGAAGCTTGAGGCAACCCCAACTTGAGTGTAAGAGCCTTAATCTTTTGGCCTTACCCGCCCCTGCGGGTTCAGGGAGCCACCCCTGCGGCTCGTGTAGCTTTCCGCCCCTGCGGCTCAGGGAACCGCCCCTGCGATTTTTTGCGGCTGAAGCCGGCTTTGTTGACCGTTTGAATCGTGTCTTACCTTCTCCTTTCCTTCCTTCTTAAGCCTCTTCTTTGGCTCGTGAGCAAGGGTTTCCACTCCTTTTTTCCCAACCTTACGTCATTCTTGCTTCCTCTTTCATCTCCTTGATCTTGTGTGTGAGTTTCTCTTGAAGTTTGCAAGAGAGTTGGTTGTGTGGATTGTTGAGGTTGATGTTATGCTTTGTGTTGAGCTTAAAGGCCAGTTGTGGTGTGGTTTTGATCTTCCTTGCAGCCTAGGACCACAAGTGTGGTAAGTCTTCTTCTTCTTCTCTTCTTCCTTTCTTTGATTCCATCTTCCTTAGCTTAGGATTAGGTGAATTGATCATAGATTTATGTTGGAATGTGTATGTATATGTATGTGTGTGACTTTGGAATGAAGAAGACTTGATTTGATCACGTGAAGAGCCGAAGAGGAACCGCGGGATCACCTTCTGCACTGTCGCCGCCTCCGCGGTCCAGCAAATCCGCCCCTGCGGGTACCTTGTCACCGCACCCGCGCCTGGAAGCCGCCGCCCCTGCGGGAGCCGTGTCACAGCGCCTGCGCTGTAACACCCCAAATCCGTAGGACTCGCCTGCCTGACAACAAGTTCACTAAATCTTACAACAAGGCACCAATAGATTAAAACAAAACATAAAACTGATATATATATATATATATATATATATATATATATATATATATATATATATATATACATATCAAAAGGTAATACAGAGTAACCGCTGAGTACAAAATCAATGTACATATCCGTACAACATAAAAACCCTATAATCCCACAATATCGACCCTGTGCACGGAGCCCTCGGCGGATCACCCCTCTGGATCACTCTGCAGCTCTCCTAACCTGCAAAGGATCTACAACACGGTATAAAACCATTAGCTAACCATACACATATATAAGAAGATGCTAGAGCACAAACACATATTAATAATATTAACACATCATCATGATATAACACATTTACCCGGTTTATTATCTTTTTAACGTTAAGCACTCAAGAGTATATAAATCGGTATATAAAAATATGTGACACAAGGAATGAATATAATCCTCGCCTCTGCGTGCAATAGCTAGCTGGAGTGGTATCAGCGCACCTTCCCGTATACCATGAGGAGTGGTCAGTGCCCTTCCCGTATACCAGAACTAACTAGCTTACAGAGAAATTCCCAGACTCCACTACGGGATGAAAGGTAAGTTGTCACAACCACTACAATGGGCGGTCAATATAACATAGGTCGGTAATGAACCATATTGCATGCTATAAAGCATATAACAAACACCACTCAAGCATACATCCAATATAAGGATGGTAGCTAAGTAAGTCCTATGGACTTACCTCAACCTCAGAAGTAGTATCACTACGATCAGCTCTCACTCAGGTCCACTCCAAACTGGAGGACAACACGGCCTATACAAGGCATACATATATATATCAAACTCCTATCACACAAAGGGGTCACACCTAGACCCAAGGGATCCACAAGGATCATATCCAACTCGTAAACCTCAAAGCCGTACCCGGCATATCTATATCATACTCAACATCATCCGATACCTAGCATGGTACTAAGCCCCTCATACTAAGAAAGGAAAGGAGCTACCCAACTATAGGTAGTCCCTGGACAAGACGCACCTGCGTGATCAAGAGACGCAGGGGCAGAATAGACAACCCGCAGGCGCGGTAGGGAGCAGTTGTAGGCACGGTGACAAGGGACGTAGGCAACGCATGCAAGGCGCGGGCGTTGCGGCACGGCTTCCGCAGGGGCGTCAGCTTCCAAGCGCGGGGGCGGCGACGGTGCAGAACGTGATCCCGCGACTCTTCTTCAGCTCTTCACGTGATCAAATCACGTCTTCTTCATTCCAGATTCACACCCATACATATACATATACATAGACAAACCAACATCACTCTATGATCAAAACCACTAATCCTAAGCTAAGGAAGGAAGAATCAAAGAAAAGAGAAGAAGAACAAGGAGCAAGAAGCTTACCACAGTTGTGGTTAGCTAAGGAACTGATCACCAACAACCTTACTGGCTTCCAAGCACAACAACACACATCACTAGCATCATCATCATCAAAGGCACATCAAAACTCTTCCAAAACCAAGGAGAAACAACACAAGATCAAGAAGAAGTAAGGGATAAGCAAGAAGGACGTGAATTGACTGGGAAGGAAATGAAATGAAACCCTTGCTCAGCAAGGTAAAACGGAAGAAGTAAGGAAGGAAGGTACAACACGGTCAATCGGTCAATAAAACCGGCTGCAGCCGCAGGAAACCGCGGGGGCGGTTCACTGGGCTGCGGAAGCGGAAACCTGCAGGGGCGGCAGACTTGCCCGCGGGTGCAGCAATGCCAATCTCGGCTAAGGACAAAACTCGGTCCGAAAGACTAAGGCTCTTACATGCGCCGTGCCTGCGCTTGCCTACGGCCGCTGTCACCGCGCCAGCGGCCGAGCATTGCCGCGCCTGCGGGTTGTCTGTTCCGCCCCTGCGTCTTTCCGTCACGCAGGTGCGTCTTGTCCCGGGTCTACCTAGAGTTGGGTAGATCCTTTCCTTTTCTAGTATGAGCGGATTAGTAGCATGTTAGGTACGTGTATGAGGTTAGAATGATGTTGAGTACGTTATCGTTTATGCCGGTTATGGCTTCGAGGTTTATGAGTTAGGATATGATCCTTATGGATTCCTTGGGTCTAGGTGTGACCCCTTTGATGGATATGAGTTTGATATATGGTTATGCCTTGTTATTAGGCAGTTTTGATCTCCAGAGTTGGAGCCGATCGGGTTTGAGATTACTACGAGGTTGAGGTAAGTCCATAGGACTTACTTAGCTACCATCCATATATTGGATGTGTGCATGAGTGGTGTGTGTGTTATATGATTGATAGCATGAGTTGTGATGATTACCTACCTATGGTTTAGTGACTACCCATTGTAGGGTCGTGACAACTTGTCCTTTCATCCCGCTGGGAGTCTGGAGGTTCTCTACGGGCAGGCCAATCTGGCTCAGTGGGCCGGCCACCTGCACCACTCCCATAGGGTACACGGGAGGTGGGACCGGATCACCACTCCAGCTGGCACCATTCCCGAGAGGCGAGGGTTATATTCCTCATGTCACATATATTTATATTGATATATATATATATATATACGCTTGAGTGATTGGATTATATAAAGATAATAAACCGGATAAATGTGTGAAAGCATGATGATGTGTTATGATTCCTGATGTGTGTTTATGCTCTTGCATCTCTATATATATGTGTATGGTTAGGTAACGGTTTTATACCGTGTTGTAGATCCTTTAAAGGTTAGGA
>CM008283.1:22093513-22179431 GCA_002319775.1 Fagopyrum tataricum | reverse complement strand
CGGTTTTGTTGACTTTGTTGACTCATGCTTTACACTTTTGGTTTACTTCTTTCCTTTCCTTGCTGAGCAAGGGTCACCTTCCTCACTTCTCTTCCTTAGTCCTACGTCCTTCTTGCTTCTTCGTCCTTTCACTTGAGCTTGCTTGAGTTTTTCTTGGAATTTTGCTTGGGGATTGTATCTTGTGGGTGATGCTGATGTGTGTGAGTGTTATGCTGAGCTTGAGAGCTAGTGGAGGTGTCATCTTGGAGCTTTTTCGTGCCTAGACCACAATGTGGTATGTCCTCCTTGTTTCTTCATTCTTTCTTTCCTTGTTTCAATCCTTCTAGCTTATGATTAGATGTATGTTAAGGGTTTTGATGTTGGAATGTGTATTGATATGTATGCATGTGAATCTGGAAGAGAGTAAACGTGATTTGATCACGTGAAGAGCTAAAGAGAAGCCGCGAGGTTTCATTCTGCACTGTCGCCGCCCCCGCGGCCAGAAGTCACCGCCCCTGCGGAAGACGTGCCGCAGCGCCCGCCCCGTGCCTGCGTTACCAGCGACCTTTGTCCCGGGGCTACCTATAGTTAGGTAGTTCCTTTCCGTTCTAGTATGAGGGAACTAGTATCATGCTAGGTATCGGTTTATGATGAGTATGATATAGATATACCGGTTACGGCCTTGAGGTTATGAGTTAGATATGATGCCTTATGGATCCCTTGGGTCTAGGTGTGACCCTTTGTGTGATAGGATTGTGATATATATATATATATATATATATGTGTGTGTGTGTGTGTGTGTGTGTGTGTGTGTGTCTTGTATAGGCTGCGTTGTCCTCCAGTTTGGAGTGGACGTTTCTGAGAGTGGATCAGACTTGAGTTACTTCTGAGATCGAGGTAAGTCCATAGGACTTACTTAGCTACTATCCTTATATTGGATGTATGCTTGAGTTGTGTGTGTTATGTGCTTTATAGCATGTGTTATTATTTGGTCACCGACCTATTTATATTGACCGCCCATTGTAGTGGTTGTGATAACCTTTCCCTTTCATCCCGTAGTGGAGTCTGGGAGGTTCTCTGTAGTCAGGCCAAATCTGGTATAAAGGAAGGCCTCTCACCATTCCCACAGGGTACACGGGAGGTGTGCTGATACTACCCCAGTTGGTTAGAGTACTCAGAGGCGGGGATTATATTTCTTGTGTCACCTATCTTCATATATATCTATTTATACGATTGAATGATTCAACTTATTAAAGATAATAAACCGGGTAAATGTTTGATATCATGCTGAAGTGTTTATCATTTCTGAGGTGTGTTTGTGCTTTAGCATCTTCTTATATATGTGTATAGTTAGCTAACGGTTTCATACCGTGTTGTAGATCCCTCGCAAGTTAGGACAGCTGCGGAGTGATCCGGAGGGGTGATCTGATGAGGGTTCCGTACACGGGGCATATTCGTGGGGTTTTTTGAGATTATCATTATTGTACGGATTTCAGTTTGACTTTGTACTCAACAGTTGTCTGTATTATCCTTTTGACATGTATGTATATATATATATATATATATATATATATATATATATATATATATATATATATATATATATCAGTTTTTATGTTTTGTTTTAATCTATTGGTGCCTTGTTGTAAGATTCAGTGAAGTTGTTGTCAGGCTAGGGCCAAGATCCATTGTGAGATCCTAGCCCAGTAGCACTTCGAGTCCTACGGATTTGGGGTGTTACAAAGTTGGTATCAGAGCCCACGTTGACAACAATGGCACTAGTAATCTGCAATAAAGTTCGAATAGATAAATAAACAGAACCCGAAAGGGGTCTGACTTTTCAAAGGTTTTGGTTTTGAAATGAGTACAAATGTTTTGGGATATCGTTTACGTGAGCCATCACCCCTTTGAAGATCACGACAGTACATATATATAGATATTATGTTGTGATTGATTTGATACATATATATGGCATATATATAGCCTTCTAAGCTAGGTTTACGTCCTCTGCAGATGGTTCAGACTAGAGCCTTACCTGCAGTTGGGCGAGGTAGAGGTAGAGGTAGACCCCCTCTAGGCCGAGGACGAGGTAGGAGACCTGCTGATGGTTCCCAAGCAGCAGGAGAGATCCACGAGGAGGTTGCTGAGAGCGTCGTTCCTGAGATTGGGAACGGGGCAGCTGAGGGACAGGGGGCACAAAGAGCCTAGTCTGGCGAGTCTGATCGTGTCTTTATGGGTAGATCAGAGTTTCAGGCTTATATCAGACGTGTTGAGGAGGCTGCCAGAGCCGGTAGGCGTGCCCCAGACTTACAGGCACAGGAGGGACCATCTGAGAGGTCCCACACCGTTACTCAGGTACCAGTTGTACAGGTACCTGCTGCTGAGATTGCTAGAGCATCGGAGGAGCATAGAGGGCCTAGACCAGATACCTGGTTGAAGGCATTCCATCAGATGGGTGTACCCCCTTTCACTAGGAAGGTGGGGTTGGAGGCTAAGCTCTAGATCGGGCATGTAGACTCAGCTCTGGAGTCTATTCGTTGTCCAGCTGATCGGCAGATCGAGTTGGTGCAGACTCTGTTCAGAGAGCTGGCACAGCACTGGTGGAGGTCAGTACGGGGTCAGGTTACCAGCTATGACCAGATGAGGACCTTGATCCGAGAGCGTTTTTTCCCTGCCTCACTGGGTCCAGCTGCACCTCCTGTTGATCAGCATGTTTATCTGTTCTCTCGACGATTGAGGGATGGTACCCGAGCCTACATGGTAGGTTTTCACTGTGAGTCATTGATGGACTATCAGGACAGAGCTGCAGATTATGAGAGAGAGAGGGCTGGTCAGAGGAGAGCTTTTCAGGCCGGAAGGTTTGAGAAGAGACAGCGTACTGGGCAGGCCAATAGTACTGCTGGAGCTGCTAGTGTTGGGGTAGTCAGAGACGTCAGGGTCGTTCTGTATCTGCACCAGCTACAGAGATGGGACGACAATGTTTTAACTATGGAGATCCAGGGCATCTGAAGCCCGAGTGTACGAGGCCGTTGGTGACTTGTTTTACCTGTGGTAGACAGGGTCATAGAGCCGTTTATTGCCGCCAGGGCGGAGCTGCATCTCAGCAGGGTTCTTCTCCTTCCAGTGTAGCGGGAGGTGGACAGAGGTCACCTCAGCAACAGCAGCAGACTCAGGGACAGCAGAGAGTCCCAGATCGCCCTACGACTCAAGGATCTGCTCTTGGGCCGAGTAGAGGCAGAGGCCGTGGTGGGGGCACCACTGATACTAGAGGCCCACATGGTCGTGTTTTTTAGCTGAGGAGTGCAGAGGAGCCAGCTGCACCTACTGCTACAGGTACCATTCTGATTCATGGTTTACCTGTTAGAGTTTTATTTGATACTGGTGCTACGCACTCTTTTATTTCTGATGCCTGTGTAGAGCGTCTTGGGTTAGATACAGTTGAGGGGATGCCCTTTATTATAGGGTTACCCGATGGTGGTAGGGTCAGAGGTACCCGTGAGATTCACGGTTGTTCCATTTCTGTAGGGACCCGTGTGTTACTAGTTGACTTCTTTGTCATGCCACTAGAGCATGAAGAAGTCATTTTAGGTATGGATTGGATGGCTAGACACTCTGCAGTTCTAGATGTGGGTAGGAGAACTGTTACCCTCTCTACCGAGTTGGGCCAGATAGAGGTTTTCCGAGGTTGGGACCTTGGAAAGGTAGGCACAATTATCAGTGCTATACGGGCAGCTAGACTTATTGCACAGGGTTGCGAGGCCTTCTTGTGTTATGCCATGAAGGAGGGGGAGAGTCCAGCTGTAGAGGACATTCCAGTTGTCTGTGAGTTTACTGATGTTTTTGCTGAGCCGTCTAGTTTGCCGCCTCAGAGGAGTGTGGATTTCAGCATCGAGTTAGAGCATGGTACGAGACCCATCTCGAAGGCCCCATACCGGATGACACCTGTCGAGATGCTGGAGCTGAAGAAGCAACTAGAGGAGTTGGCTGAGAAGGGCTTCATTCGCCCTAGCGTGTCCCCATGGGGAGAACATGTCCTCTTCGTACGGAAGAAGGACGGATCACTGAGGTTATGCATAGATTACAGAGAGCTGAACAAGGTGACCATCAAGAACAAGTATCCACTGTCTCGCATTGATGATTTGTTAGATCAGCTACAGGGAGCTACTGTGTTCTCCAGAATTGACCTACATTCCGGGTATCACCAGTTGAGGGTGAGGGAGCAGGATGTGCATAGGACAGCATTCCGGACCAGATATGGCCACTACGAGTTTGTAGTGATGCCATTTGGGCTTACGAATGCCCCAGCCGTCTTTATGGAGTTGATGAACAGTATCTTCATCGACTTCCTGGATCAGTTTGTGGTGGTTTTTATTGATGACATTCTGATATACTCTCGCAGTGGAGAGGAGCATGCAGGACATCTGAGGATTGTATTGCAGGTTTTACGGGATAGAGAACTTTATGCTAAGTTCTCTAAGTGTGAGTTCTGGATGCCAGAGGTAGCATTCCTGGGTCATGTGGTTTCAGCTGAGGGGATCAAGGTGGATCCAGCAAAGATAGAGGCAGTAGCAGCATGGACTACACCGACGAACGTCAAGGAAGTACGTAGTTTCCTTGGCCTAGCCGGTTATTACAAACGCTTTGTGGAGGGATTTTCTGTGATTGCCCGTCCACTGACGAGTTTGCTGAGGAAGACTACCAGATTTGTGTGGTCTGGTCAGTGCAGGAAGAGTTTTGAGGAGTTGAAGAGGCGTTTGACTTCTGCTCCTATTTTGGCACAGCCAGAGGGTACTGAGGATTTTGTGGTCTACAAGAATGCATCCAAGCTAGGCTTGAGATGTGTTCTGATGCAGCGAGGCAGAGTTATTGCATATGCGACTCGACACCTGAAGACGTATGAGGAGAACTACCCGACTCATGATCTAGAGTTGGCAGCGGTAGTTCATACACTGAAGATCTGGAGACATTACCTGTATGGTGCTACAAGTCAGATCTTCACAAACCATAAGAGTCTGAAGTATATCTTCACGCAGCGGGAATCGAATAACCGTCAGCGTAGGTGGCAAGAGCTGATCAAGGACTTTGATTTAGATATTCTGTACCATCCAGGGAAGGCGAACGTGGTCGCCGACGCCCTGAGCAGGAAGACGCCTCGAGAGCAGGCGATTGCGAGGCTGACAGTTCAGCATCAGTTGCAGAGAGATCTTATCTAGTTAGAGTTGGACATCCAGTTTCCTGATGAGGATGCCCAGCTGCGTACATTAGAGGTATTTCCTGATCTGTTGGATGAGATCTGACAGAAACAGGAGACCTGCCCGACTTTACAGAGGATCAGAGATAGGATGTCTCGGGATGAGGCACCACAGTTCCTGCTTGGAGCAGATGGAGTTTTGAGGCGCCATGGCCGCGTGTGTGTACCTGCTGATACAGAGCTGAGGCAGAAGATTTTACAGGAGGCTCATTGCACCCCTTACTCGGTACATCCAAGTACGAGTAAGATGTATCGGGATTTGAGACGTATATATTGGTGGGGAGGGCTGAAGCCCGATGTAGCCAGATTTGTAGCTCAGTGTGCGACCTGCCAGCAAGTCAAGATCGAGCATTTCCGACCTGGAAGTGAGCTCCATCCCCTTCTTGTTTCACAGAGGAAGTGGGAGGACGTCACCATGGACTTTGTGTCCGGACTGAGGCTGAGCAGGAGCTTTGATGCCATCTGGGTTATAGTAGACAGATTGAGGAAGACGGCACGTTTCATTCCTATTCGGGAGACGTGGCCGGTGAGCAGATTAGCTGAGGAGTACACTAGGCAGATAGTGAGACTCCATGGTGTACCGAGGACGATCGTCTCAGACAGAGATGGGCGATTTACCTCGAGATTCTGGCAGCAGATTCAGACTGCCCTGGGGACGAGTTTGCACTTCACGATTGCGTTCCATCCTCAGACAGATGGTCAGTCAGAGAGGACCATTCAGACCCTAGAGGATATGCTGCGAGCTTGTGTGTTGGATTGGGGACAGGTGTGGACGGATCATCTCCCACTTGTTGAGTTCTCCTACAACAACAACTGGCATGCATCTATTGGGATGGCCCCATATGAGGCACTGTATGGACAGAGATGTCGTACCCCGTTATGCTGGGATGAGCAGAGCAGTGTCAGTGGTTTAGCACCTAATTAGATTCAGGATGATATGGCTCGGGTAGCAGTGATCAGAGAGCGTATACTGACTGCGCAGAGCCGTCAGAAGTCTTATGCTGACAGGAGGCGTAGACCTCTAGAGTTCAGGGTTGGAGCCCATGTGTGGCTGAGAGTGTCCCCGACACGAGGTGTTAGGCGTTTTGGCATTAAGGAGAAGTTGAGTCCCCGATATGTCGGACCGTTCGAGATTCTGGATCGAGTTGGGAGTGCAGCTTACAAATTAGCCTTGCCTCCGAGATTAGAGGGTGTTCACCCTGTGTTTCACGTGTCTCAACTGAGGGAGTATATACCAGATCCGAGACACATCGTGAGTTATGAGGATTTGGTGGTTGAGCCGGACCACACTTTTGTTGAGCATCTGATTGCAGTCCTAGAACGAGGTATGAGACGCTTGCGTTCGAAGGACATACCTATGCTTAGGATACAGTGGTCGAGACGAGGACCTGAGGAGGCTGTATGGGAGACTGAGGATAGTATCCAGAGGAACTATCTAGAGTTCTTTGCCGAAATAGGTGCACCAGTAGGATCACCGAGTAGATCTTAGTACTAGCTTGGTGAGTCTTATCTGCTTATATGCTTATATGCTATGATGTGTTTATTTTCATGCTAGCTTTGATGTGATTATGATCTTATTAGATCTTGTTATGCTAGTATGATTTCCTGTTTATAGCTGGAGATGGTTCTTGCCTCCATGCTATTGTGATACGCTTAGGTTTAGCTGGAGATGGTTCTTCCCTCCATGCTATTTTAATGAACATAGTAGTGCTGGAGATGTTCTCCCTCAATGCCTTTCTGTTATGGTTATGATATGGCTAGAGATGTGCTTCCTCTATGCCTTGTGATGTGTTTATAGTTGGCTAGAGATGGTTTCTCTAGGCCCTGGATAGTATAGGTTGCAGTTGGAGCTGATGATTTCCTCCATGCTTATGTTTGAGGTTATAGAGAGTGTACTCGGCTTCCGAGTCCGAGTGTTTTTAGGATCTTGCAAGTTTCGGCACGAAACTTGTTTTTAGGGGGGTGCGATGTGAGAGCCCTTTTCTTTCGGACCGAGATCGGACCATATCCGAGATTGGCTTTGGCCCGAGATTGGCCTTTCCGCACCCGCGGGCTTGACCGCCGCC
This sequence comes from Fagopyrum tataricum, assembly GCA_002319775.1. NCBI lineage: Eukaryota > Viridiplantae > Streptophyta > Magnoliopsida > Caryophyllales > Polygonaceae > Fagopyrum > Fagopyrum tataricum. Next base: position 22,172,135 of record CM008283.1, on the reverse strand, counting down.
CTGCGGGTTCCCGCCGCTGCGGTTTCCGCCGGCTGCAGCCGGTTTTGTTGACTTTGTTGACTCGTGCTTTACCCTTTTGGTTTACTTCTTTCCTTTCCTTGTTGAGCAAGGGTCACCTTCCTCACTTCTCTTCCTCAGTCTTACGTCCTTCTTGCTTCTTCATCCTTTCACTTAAGCTTGCTTGAGTTTTTCTTGGAATTTTGCTTGGGGATTGTATCTTGTGGGTGATGCTGATGTGTGTGGGTGTTATGCTGAGCTTGAGAGCTAGTGGAGATGTCATCTTGGAGCTTTTTCGTGCCTAGACCACAGTGTGGTATGTCCTCCTTGTTTCTTCATTCTTTCTTTCCTTGTTTCAATCCTTCTAGCTTAGGATTAGATGTATGTTAAGGGTTTTGATGTTGGAATGTGTATTGATATGTATGCATGTGAATCTGGAAGAGAGTAAACATGATTTGATCACGTGAAGAGCTAAAGAGAAGCCGTGAGGTTTCATTCTACACTGTCGCCGCCCCCGCGGCCAAAAGTCACCGTCCCTGCGGAAGACGTGCCGCAGCGTCCACGCCGTGCCAGCGCCGTGCCTGCGTTGCCAGCGACCTTTGTCACCGCCCCCGCGGTTGAGTGCCGTCGCACCCGCGGTTTCCTGTGATCCGCCCCTGCGTCCTTAGATCACGCAGGTGCGTCATGTCCCGGGGCTACCTATAGTTAGGTAGTTCCTTTCCTTTCTAGTATGAGGAAACTAGTATCATGCTAGGTATCGGTTTATGATGAGTATTATTTAGATATTCCGGTTACGGCTTTGAGGTTATGAGTTGGATATGATCCCTTATGGATTCCTTGGGTCTAGATGTGACCCTTTGTGTGATAGGATTGTGATATATATATATGTGTGTCTTGTATAGGCTGTGTTGTCCTCCAGTTTGGAGTGGACGTTTCTGAGAGTGGATCAGACTTGAGTTACTTCTGAGATCGAGGTAAGTCCATAGGAATTACTTAGCTACTATCCTTATATTGGATATATGCTTGAGTGGTGTGTGTTATGTGCTTTATAACATGTGTTATTATTTGGTCACCGACCTATGTTATATTGACCGCCCATTGTAGTGGTTGTGATAACCTTTCCCTTTCATCCCGTAGTGGAGTCTGGGAGGTTCTCTATAGTCAGGTCAGATCTGGTATAAAGGAAGGCCCCTCACCATTCCCACAGGGTACACGGGAGGTGTACTGATACTACCCCAGCTGGTTAGAGTACTCAGAGGCGGGGATTATATTCCTCGTGTCACCTATCTTCATATATATCTATTTATACGATTGAATGATTCAACTTATTAAAGATAATAAACCGGGTAAATGTTTGATATCATGCTGAAGTGTTTATCATTTCTGAGGTGTGTTTGTGCTTTAGCATCTTCTTATATATGTGTATAGTTAGCTAACGGTTTCATACCGTGTTGTAGATCCCTCGCAGGTTAGGAGAGTTGCGGAGTGATCCGGAGGGATGATCTGCTGAGGGTTCCGTACACTGGGCATATTCGTGGGTTTTTTTGAGATTATCATTATTGTACGGATTTCAGTTTGACTTTGTACTCAGCAGTACTCTATATTATTCTTTTGACATGTATATATATATATATATATATATATATATATATATATATATATATATATATATATCAGTTTTTATGTTTTGTTTTAATCTATTGGTGCCTTGTTGTAAGATTCAGTGAAGTTGTTGTCAGGCTAGGGCCAAGATCCATTGTGAGATCCTAGCCCAGTAGCACTTCAAGTCCTACGGATTCGGGGTGTTACACTAGCCGGGATCAAGTCGGAGCATCTCGGATTCGTGGATGTATCCTTTTCAAGAGGGAGGGAACGATGCAGGAGCATCTCGGAGCTTAACTTCAATTGCAATCGGGAAGAGGAAGAAGAAGCAAATGATCATATTGAGAGCTAGTAAGAAGCATTTGCATGGCATGAGGAGATGGATTAAGCTACATGGACTTCACATTGCAAGCCAAGAAACACATTCATGGAGGCTAACAAGAGAAGGCAAGATCACATACAAAGGATGTCGTGAACATGTAGAGCTCTTTATGTACAAGATAGGACGTTCTCATGCACCCCCATGCATTGTTGATTGACGCCTAGCACATAAGAGTAGACAAATTTGCATGGACACGTACGAGGAGTTGCGTGAAGATGGACGGATTTGCATTGATTCACGCGGACGTATGTGCATGGATTCACGTAGAGAGTTGTGTGAAGGTGGCCGATATATTAGAGAGAGTTGGGCCAATTTAAGTGGCTAATTTTATACTTATTTAGATCTTATTTCCCATCCCATATTGATTTCTTTTAATTATGGGCTTGCATTTATTTGCTTTGTTTTTGGGCTTTTTAGGTTAGATTTTTCATCCCTTATCTTTAAACCTTATTTTAGCAAACCTTAGATCGAGTACGCCCGGATGCCTAAATAAGGTTGCCTATGTCAACGTTTTTATGGACCAATTTTATCAACAAATACAAGAATACTTTTAGTGTTTTCTTTGCTCGTGGTATCGAGTGGTTCGTGAAATTGAGTGTCTTCCTAAGAAGGAGAGAGTGAATAGGTGAAATACTTAAGTCCTATTCGGCGGGTGGAATCTCGTTCGCCCATATCTTGGACTGCTTTGAGTTGTATAATCTTATTTTTTGGAAGTTTGTGCTCTCGATTTAACTTCAGACGACTTCTTATTTGTACTTTGTAAATTTGACGCCGTACGTATAACAATCCAGTATTTGAATTTATAAATGTTAATAAGACTTAACATTAGAGTATAAACACGTGATACTCGCGGATACTTCTAAAAGTATTTAAATAAGTATTGCCTAATTGATAAATATGATGACATATAATATTCTTAATTATTTTTACTTTTTAGCAACAAAAACAAAACTACTAAGTAGGTTTGTTTTTAACGATTTATCTTCTACAATGAATAAGTTATAAATTATTTAAGGATAATTGATATGTTAAGATCGAAAGGTTCTAAATTAATTATTTAAATCTTAATAATTTTTTTTTATTGTAAATATCGGTTTCAAATACATATTTGGTAAAAAGATAATGTATTTAATTACATTACACAAATTGCAACAAAATTTATTACAACGTAATCTTATATGTAGGTTAAAGTTAATTATAAATATTGGTCTAATATACATATTTGAATTTGGTTATAGGTTAATATTTAAAATAAATTATTAATTTATATATATATATATATATAGAGAGAGAGAGAGAGAAAAAAGAGTGTTTTATTACATACATTAATTGAGAGACAAATATTATTAATAAAAAATATAATCTTACTTCTAGGTAGGATATTTGCTTTAAACAAAGTGATTTGGGAGGTGATTAAGTTCAATTATCTTTTCCTGTATGAAATTACAAACACATGATTAACATATAAATTGTTGGTTAATAGAATATGAATTAACATTCAGATTTCTTCAAAATGAACCAACAATGAAGCGATAGTAAATAAAAAATGAACTAAGATGGTATTTTGATAAAAAATAATTTATAAATTTCTAGAATTCTTTATTTTGGAAATAATAGTTGTGACAATGATAGTTCAATAATTGTTTTTACATTTACAACTGTAAGTTTTTGTAAATAGTTAACATATTTACTATTATTTCGATTTTATTTTATTTTTTTACAATTCTCAATTAATATTTATGAAACAGCACATTATACATTTCTATTATAAAATGAAAAAGTGATCCAATTTAATATAAACTATCCACATTAAACTCAAAATAATAAAAAACTTTAAAAACTACTATCAATAATTTCAAAGTACCAACATATTTATCAAAAACAATACGATTATCTTTTCGATAAAAAAAAATAGATTTGACGATGACATCAAAACCAGATTCTTACACGTCATAATAAAGAGTAGGTGTGAAATGTGAATTTTATTGATAAATATAATCAAACTAATGACATATTGATAAAAACCTAAATCAAGTTAATCTAACTTAATTCAAAAAAATAAATTGTTTTCATTGAAAATTTTCTTTTTCCACTTTGTTAAATGAATTCTTTTTAACAAAAATCCAAGAAAATTTTTCCATACAATTTATTTTTTTTTTCTTTTTTCCAGATATTTTATTACATATTTCCTAAATTTAAAGGAGAAAAAAAATCCAAAAATATTATTTGAATAAGATTCCGAAAATCATTTATGAGAAAAAAGATTTTGATTTTTTCCTGGATTTTTTAAATGAGAAAAATAAAATTTTCAAATATAGTTTTTCCAAAATTGTTTTGATTTGTTTTTACAAGAAATAATTAAAAAGTATATCTAGAAAGAAATCAAGAAGATTTTTATAGATTAGTTTTCATATTTAATAAAAATCATTTAAAAAATTATGGAAAATTCCTAAAATATTTTTTTTGAAAAAAAAATCTATTTTTAACAAATTAATCAAAAAATTGACTAATTTAAGATTTTAAACATATTAAAGGATGCTAATTGGATTTTTATATAAAATAAAATCATCATCACAAACCTAATCGTTTTTATGACATGTGAAATCAGTTGCACATCGTCGTCTAAGTTATTTTGTTGAAAAAATTAGTCGTATTATTTTTGATAAATAAGTTAATGGTTTATACTATATCAACTTTTAAATATAATATTATTTCGGATTATTTTATCTTGTTATTTCAAAGCTTTATAGATTATATAGAGCGTTTAATTAGTTCAAACAAATATAATTAGCTTATACTTCAATGCAATTTTTTCAAAAATATATTTGTTAAAAAGCTATAATATTATGTTTTTTTTTAATATTAGCTTAAATTAACTTTTCATAATTTAAACACTGTCTTTTGTTGGTTCAAATATTTTATATACTATTGAAACATATACAAGTCAAATATTGCATAAAAACACAACTAACAAAACAAAAAAAAAAGTATGAACCAATAATATAATATATAAAATAGATAATATATATTTTGAACGAATTGAATGAACCATCTTCATATAAAGTTAAATTACTGCAAAATGAACTTTTTTTTAATCTCCCAATACATACACTTAATCCAACACCAATATTTTTATTAATCGTATTATATGATGAATGATTAGCGAGGTTCATATACAAACCGTTGGAGGGACATAAGAGATACTCAAATTTAGAAATATTGATAAGACTTAACGTTAAGCAATTTGTAATATGTTTTAGGTAAAGTGATTTGATTCAACACCATATGTTACATCGTATAATACACAGTGGAAAGGGAGATTCAATTATTCAAAGCCCTATATTATGACCTCATAAACATATCTTTAACAAGTGGGCCCTATTCATATCCGGATTTTGTGAAATTTTTAGCCCGTCTATCGGGATCTGGGTCGGACTAAGTCCAGCTGACAGGCCTACAATCTTTGCCGTACCCGGTCCGGACGGACGAGCGGACAGGCCTTCGGATACCCGTTATATATATTTTTAAAATAATTAAAAAAATTATTTAAATATAAATTTTATTTAAAAATAAAATATATAATTATGTTAAATATTCTATAATTATACTTAATACTTTAAATATATATAATTTTTTTATACGGGTTGGACTTTTCAGCCCGATCAAGCTTTTTCCTGCGTTAATATCCGTCCGTTTTTTCGGATATATTCAGGTCTAAGGCTTAATTTTTCAGTCTATTGGTAGATTTAGGTATGATGAGTTCATCGGGTATTGACAAATAGGACCAAAACTAAAGTGGAGTCATCAATTTCAGCTTTATAGAGAAGAGAGACAACCAAAGACGCAACAATTGGTCATTGATTGGTAGTTTGAATAATCAGCAACAAAAACCCAAAAAAAGATCACTTACATTGAAAATCAAATTTCCCCTTTCCATAAACCAAATCCAACTCACCAAATAATTTTCTACTCGTCTTCGTTTTTCTGGTATACAAGTTTCCCTCCTCCACTAGTTTAGTACACCACATTACACACATCAATTTCAAAAGGCTCTTCAAATCTACTGGTTTCCCTTTATTTTTAGGGTTTCTATTGCTATTTAAAAAGGTACTTCAACTTCAATCCATGACAGATTCCAAATAATAGTCATTGGGATTTAGCAATCATTAATTAAACCTCTAATTATACGCATTCGATTACGTGGTTCCAGTTCTATATATCTGGGCAAGGTCAAAGTATTATTTGGATTGCCATGGGTGAGAGTATCCTGTCAAAGTCCATATTCAAACCCTCTAGAAGCAAAACAAGAAAGAAATTTCAAATATCCTGACAAATTACCAGGATATCTCCCTTCTATTCTTCCCTCATTGCTAGAAATTTTCTTGTCTACCTCCCTTCTTGTAAATTCACAGGTATTATACTATTCTTCATTTATATATATTTTGCTAAAATGTTTATGCATATGCTGCTGATCTATTCTTTTATCTTTCCACTTACAGAATATACAATAATCTGCTAGAGGTTTGAGCTTCAAGATTGTAACTTTCTGAGGTGTGTTCATAAATTTCATGTGGGTTTGACTTTTTTTCTTTCTTAAGTTAAGCAAACGGAACTTCCGGGTCTAAGAAATTGAAGGCAAAAGGCAGTGTGTTAGTGTTTCTTGTAAGAAAAATGGGGAATAGGAGGAGAAGAAAGCTTCAGTTCAGCAAGATCTACACATTTGGATGCACAAAGGCGCCTTTAACAGAAGAGGACCAATCACAGATAGGGGGACGTGGGTTTTCAAGAGTGGTGTATTGTAATGAGGCAAATAGTTATGAGTCTTCCATTCGAAACTACCCAGATAATTATGTCAAGACTACAAAGTATACTCTTGCCACTTTCGTCCCCAAGTCATTGTTTGAGCAGTTTAGGAGGGTTGCTAATTTTTACTTCCTTGTGGCTGGAATCTTGTCTTTCACTCCTCTTGCCCCTTACACTGCAGTAAGCTCAATTGTGCCTTTGATATTTGTGATTGGAGCGAGTATGCTCAAGGAGGCCGTTGAAGATTGGCAGCGATTACAGCAGGTATGTCTTGTCTAAGTAAAACAATTGGTTAATTGGTTCAAAATTCCAAATTTTATGATATGTTTAATATCCATATCTAGATATCAATCAATACATTCCAAATGGAAAATAGAAGATATGTGATACCACCGGTTTTGGAGTATATCAAAATAGGAGAAAATTTGTGATAGAAGTATATCGGTGTATCAAATTGATGTTCATATACTTATATACCAAACACTAAATGTGAGTTTTTTTTTATGTTGATACCCATATCTAGATATGGATACCAAACAGGCCCTTAAATTGTTTGCTAGAGCTTGGTTGAAGGTTATTTTAGAATAACATTTTGCTTAGGCAGTGTTTATTTCTAGATTTCTGATTGTTTTCTCTGTACTATGACTCAGTAATGGAACTTTTAGCTTTTGGTAATTTTACTTCTCCTGACTGTGTTTGGTGACAGTAACCTGTGGTTTCAAACCTTTTTATTTCATTGTTATTATGAGGTCTGAAATATTAGATGATTTTTTATGTTCATCTGTATTGCTGCTATTTTAGCTTTTTATGTTCATTGTTTCTTTTTCAGGATATTGAGGTAAATAGTAGAAAACTTAAGGTGCACCGTGAAAATGGAGTTTTTGAGCGGTTAGAGTGGAGGGATCTAAGGGTTGGAGACATAGTCAAGGTGGAAAAAGACGAGTTCTTTCCAGCTGATCTTCTGTTGCTTTCTTCTAGCTACGAGGATGCAGTCTGCTATGTAGAGACTATGAATCTTGATGGTGAAACCAACTTAAAAGTAAAGCAAGCATTGGAAACAACATCATCCTTTATTGAGGACTCTAACTTTCAGCACTTCAGAGCTACCATAAGATGTGAAGATCCAAATGCAAATCTGTATAGTTTTGTCGGAACAATGGAATTTGAAGAACAACAATATCCCCTTAGCCCTCAACAAATTCTCCTTAGGGGATCAAAATTAAGGAACACAGACTATATCTATGGTGTTGTTATATTTACAGGCCATGACACAAAAGTTATGCAGAACTCAGTTGACCCTCCTTCTAAAAGAAGCAGAGTGGAGAAGAAGATGGATCGGATTATATATTTATTGTTTGGTGTTCTGGGTTTTATTTCACTTATTGGATCTATCTACTTTGGCATCAAAACAAAAAATGATCTGAAAAATGGAGTAATGAAGAGATGGTATCTAAGACCGGATGATTCTACGATTTACTATGATCCAAAGAGAGCATCTTTAGCTGCATTCTTTCATTTCTTAACAGCCCTAATGCTGTACAGTTACTTGATCCCGATTTCATTGTATGTATCCATAGAGATTGTCAAGATTCTCCAAAGCCTTTTCATTAATCGAGATGTTAACATGTACTACGAGGAAGCTGATAAGCCAGCACATGCCCGGACATCAAATTTAAACGAGGAACTTGGTCAAGTTGATACAATACTCTCTGACAAGACAGGTACTTTGACTTGCAACTCAATGGAATTTATCAAGTGCTCTATTGGTGGAACAGCTTACGGACGTGGTACCACTGAAGTTGAAAAGGCCATGGCTAGGAGAAGTGGTGTTTTCTTATCTGAGTTTGATGATGTCAATCATGAATCCTTTGATGAGCCTATTGGTACAAATTCTCCGGTTAAAGGCTTCAACTTCAAGGATGAGAGAATTATGAATGGTAATTGGGCAAATGAGTCTCATGCTGATGTGATCCAGAAGTTTTTACAGTTATTGGCTGTATGTCATACTGTAATACCTGATGTGGATGAAGAGACGGGGAAGATTACTTATGAGGCTGAGTCACCGGATGAAGCAGCTTTTGTCATTGCAGCTAGAGAAATTGGTTTTGAGTTTTATAAAAGGACTCAAACCTCTATCTCCTTGCACGAGTTTGATCCTTGGATAGGCAAGCAAGTTGACAGGTAATAATATTTATTGAATGCAACACTGATTATTGGTTTTATTTATCCTTGACAAATTTTTCTTGCACAGGACATACAAAATTTTGAATGTGTTGGAGTTTAACAGCACTAGAAAACGGATGTCTGTCATAGTTGAAACTGAAGAAGGAAAAATATTGCTCCTCTCAAAGGGTGCTGACAGGTTTGGACTGTTGGATTGATGTTTTTTTTTCCTTTTTAATGATATTTTTTTGACAATCAATGTAGATTTTAGTCTAAAAGCAAGTAATGACACTAAAATATATGTATGTAGTGTGATGTTTACACTGCTAGCCTAGTGCTGACAGGTTTAGACTGTTGGATTAATGTTTTTTTTTCCTTTTTACTGATATTTGCATGATTATTAATGTAAATTTCAGTCTAAAAGCAAGTAATTATGTAAAATATATGCATGCAGTGTGATGTTTACACTGCTAGCCAAGGCTGGTGTGAATTTTGAAGAACAGACCAGAGAACATATCCATGAATATGCTGATGCTGGCTTGAGGACACTAGTTCTTGCTTACCGTGAGATCAGTAAGGAAGAATACGATGAATTCAATGACAAGTTTACTGCTGCCAGGAATTCTGTTGGTCCAGATCGAGATGCATTGATTGATAAAGTGACTGAGACGATTGAGAAGGATTTAATTCTCCTTGGTGCTACTGCTGTTGAAGACAAACTTCAACCTGGGGTGAGTTTTCATCATATCTTTAATCTAGTTCAAGGATAAATTTCAACATTTCGTAAAGAAAATTAACTGTTTTGTTTTTTTTTTACTGTAGGTTCCCGAGTGCATTGATAAGCTTGCTCAGGCCGGTGTAAAGATATGGGTTTTAACGGGAGATAAGATGGAGACGGCCATCAATATAGGATTTGCTTGTAGTTTGCTTAGGCAAGGGATGAAACAGATAATAGTAACTTTAGATTCACCTGAAATCAAAGCTCTTGAGAAAGAAGAAGACAAGAAAATAATCACTGAGGTCAGTTGAATTTCTGACAGACAATACAAGTTTTTATATTTCATTTTGCAATCCATTTTAAAATAGTTTGTCATTGATACATCTTGCAGGCATCAAAGCAGAGCATACTTGAGCAGATTACCCAAGGGAAGAATCAACTGGCTGCTTCAACCACAGAATCTGCAGCTTTTGCCTTGATAATAGATGGCAAATCCCTTGCCTATGCTTTGGAGGATGATGCAAACAAGGCTTTCCTCGATCTAGCTATGAGTTGTGCATCTGTCATCTGTTGTCGGTCATCACCAAAGCAGAAGGCACTGGTGAGCTTGTAAAATAAATAAACTTGAATAGCATGATCTTTTAGTATACTTTGGTTATGTCTTTAGGGCCTGTTTACTTGCAGATTGTTTTTTTCGGGTTTATAAACTATAAATAGCTTTATAGTTTATTTTCGGGTTTATTTTTCAACGGGTTTATATAAATAAATCATATAAGGTTGTTTACTTGAAGTTTATTTTTTTGGACTATTTTATTTTAAAAGACACTTATGTCCCTAAAAAATCGAAGAATAACGTTTTATATACCTAAGAATAGGCTAAAATCGGGTTTTAAACAAAAATAAACTCATCCAAGCAAAAATAACATTGATCTGAGAAGTAACACAGGGTTTATAATATAAATGAAACACAAATAAACTACAAGTTGTAAATTCGAAAAGAAAGTTTTTTTTCTAAAAGAGCAAGGAACATAAATGTACAGGTTACAAGACTGGTTAAAACTGGGACTGGTAGGACAACTTTAGCAATCGGTGATGGAGCTAATGATGTGGGAATGCTTCAAGAAGCAGACATCGGGATTGGAATTAGTGGAGCTGAAGGAATGCAGGTATACACGAACATCATATACTTGTATGCCATCTTCGTTTTGTTGTCATAAGGTCATATGACCATATCATTCTTTATCAGGCTGTCATGTCTAGTGATGTTGCAATTGCTCAATTCCGATATTTGGAGCGTTTGCTTCTTGTTCATGGGCATTGGTGTTATAGAAGGATCTCATCAATGGTAATGTCTTCTCATTATCTTTCAAGCTCTGTGTTGATTTGAAAATGAACTTCTTCCTCTTACATTCTCCTTACAAAAATTTGTTGACAGATATGCTACTTCTTCTACAAGAACATCACCTTTGGCATGACTGTATTTTTGTATGAGGCATACACTTCTTTCTCTGGAAAACCTGCTTATAACGACTGGTTTTTGTCGCTCTATAACGTATTTTTCTCATCACTTCCGCCAATTGCATTGGGAGTTTTTGACCAGGATGTGTCTGCTCGATTTTGTCTCAAGGCAAGTGCATTTCTGTTTTCATCTAGGATTTGTTTGATATTGATATCTAGATATCAGATATGGGTATCGATGTTATACAAGTATATGAATATCAGTATGATATCTTGATATACTCCCATTACACATTTTGTCCTTTTTTAATATACTCATAAAACTAGTGGTATCACGTATCTTAGGGCCTGTTTGGTATTGATATCTATATATGGGATATGGGTATCGATATAAAAAATTCCCATACCTAGTGCTCGGTATACAAATATACGAATATCAATATGACATCTCTATATACTCTTACTATACTTTTTCTCCTTTTTTTATATACTCATTAACTAGTGATGTCACATATCTTATATTCCTCCTCTCTAGCAAAAAAATATTGGCTTCTTGGTGCTGATATCGATACCGACATCTGACACATTGATATCTAGATATAGATACCAAATATGCCCTTATATTCTTCCTTTCTGGGACAAAAATATTGGCTATCAATGCTATCAATCTCATACGTATATCTTGATACCTCATATCTATATCTTGATACTGATATCAATACCGACATCTTAATACATTGATATCTAGATATGGATACCAAACATGCCCTTAATAATTACACGTGGTTGAATATTTTTGGTGTAAATCTATCCTTAATTCTGCAGTTCCCTCTACTCTATCAAGAAGGCGTCCAGGACGTCCTGTTCAGCTGGCTGCGGATCCTAAGCTGGATGTTCAACGGAATGTACAGCGGAGCAATGATCTTCTTCTTCACCAAACGAGCCCTAGAAATGCCAGCATTCAACCAAGCTGGAAAAACCGCGGACTTCCAAATCTTCGGAGCCACAATGTACACATGTGTCGTCTGGGTAGTCAACATCCAAATGGCTCTCTACGTCAACTACTTCACTTTGATCCAACACATAGTCATATGGGGCGGAATCATCTTCTACTACATCTTCCTCCTAGCATACGGAGCAATGTCTCCATCCTTCTCCACAACAGCATACAAAGTCTTCATAGAGTCACTTGCCGCGTCACCAAAGTACTGGCTAGTAGTCCTCTTCGGAGTGACATCAGCCCTAGTTCCGTATTGCTGCTATACAGCCATTCAGATGAGGTTCTTCCCTATGTACCATAACATGATTCAGTGGATTCGGCTTGAGGGGCTGGCTGATGACACTGAATTCTGTAGCATGGTGAGACAACGGTCGATTAGAGGCACGACTGTCGGATACACTGCTCGACGTATGAGATTAGAAACGGAATAGAATTGGTCAGGTGACTCGAACCATCTGTGAATGTATCAGTGTATTGTATATATACACACAGCTGATTGTAGAGCCAAGGAGAGAAGTGCGGCTTTTGTTTTGTAAATTTATATATTTTTGCAGATGTACATTACTTGCTATTTATTAAGTTGTATAGTGTCATTTTTGGGACAATTTGTAAGTTGTAATTTGGTTGAATGAATGTATTTACAATTGTACATTGGGAGATCTAATCTACCTGTCATTGTCGGAAAAATGTGCACACACGTTACTGCGCTAATTAACAATCATTTTCTTGACGGTGATATATACCCAATATTTTAGTTTTATATTTAAATAACTGTTCAGGTATATAACTGATAATTGTGGTACACGAAATTAAAACTAAGGGTAAAACGCATCTATGACTTTTGAATTTTTATAAAGCTTTATTTCACTATATTATAATTGTATTTTTTTATATTTTATATCATTAAAAAACAATTTTCATCATAAGATAGAATCTATATCTATCTGTACTTTTTTGCAGATGTATTTTTTCAAGGATATGTAAGAAGTTTTGTTTAGAAAGTTAGTCAAATAACTCTATTAATTAATCAAAATTAGAAAAATAAATATAAGATTATATATATATATATATATGAGAAAAATAACCCAAAATAATATCAACTATTAACATTTAACCGAAAATAATACCAACTTTGAAAATTAATGAGTGATACAAACTATCATCGTATCTACCAAAAATAATACGTCTTACTTTTCCAGCAAAAATTCTAACTCCGGCGATGACGTGGCAACCGGAATCTTACATGTCATCAAATTATTTGAATGAGCTTTACGATGTGGATTTTATTTTAAAGAATAAATAAATTAGTGTTATATAATATGCTAAAAAAAATTTAAAAATATACATTAACTAAAAAAAATTCAATTTTTTTAATCATATTTTTATTTATGTATAAAATGATATTATATATTTTTTTATTTTTATTTTTTGTAAATACTCGTTTTTTTTTAAAAGAAAACTTCATCTTTTTAACTTAATTTCTGAGAAAGATTTATTTCTTTTAAAATATTTTTTAATTTTTTTAAAAATTATTATTTTTAAAATTTCATCTTTTTAAGTTAATTATAAAAAAAAAGTTTTCAAAAATTCACAAGAAAACTTATATTTTTAAAAAAAATATTTTTATACAAAAAACCAAAATATTTTGTACAAATTATTTTTTAATTATTTTTTTATTTAAAAATATTTTACCAATTTTTTTTAAAAATATTTTTACCAAGTTTTATTTTAAAAATATTTGTACAAATTTATTTTATTTAAAAAATATATTTCTTACGAAAAATATATTTAGTAAAAAAAGATTAAAATTTTTTTTAAAAAAATTTACTATTTGAAACAATAATTAGTTTAAAATAACATATTAAATATTATTTACTTGATTTAAAAACCAAAATAAAATCCACATCACACAATTAATCCATTTTGTGATGACATGTACGATTCCGGTTACCACGTCATCGCCGGAGCTTAGATTTTTACCGGAAAAGTAAGACATATTATTTTTGGTAAATACGTTGATAGTTTGTATCGCTCCTAGTAATTTTTAAAGTTGGTATTATTTTCGGTTCAATATTGATAGTTGGTATTATTTTAAGTTATTTTTTCATATATATATATATATATATATATATATATATATATATATATATATATATATATATATATATATATAGAGAGAGAGAGAGAGAGAGAGAGAGAGAGCATAACTTACGGTAAGAAATGAGAACAAACATCGACCACATGATTAAACCAAATCGACGTCTATGATTCAATATTATTTTTGTACACTAATTAAATACCTAGTAATTTTGGAAATATATATGGTTACCATTTAAAAAATTAGTAGTATTTACTACCAAATTAATTTCACACTAGTAATTACTTACCTCATTAATTTCTATACACGTGCATGAATATATTAACGTGCATATGCATGCATTACTAGTGCAACACGAATTCAAACTACACGTACATGTGCATGCATCACTAGTGCAACAAATTCAAACTACACATGTTAGCTCCTATAAGCCCAATTACATCACAAGCACATATCACTAGTGCACAAGAAATTCAAACTACACGTGCATGACTAGTGCACACCAAATTCAAACTATACGCATGCACGATTATATGAAGTAGTAACTACACGTGCATGAAAATAACAAATAACAATAAGCACGATTATATATAAAGTGCATGAAAATAACAAATAACAATAAGCACGATTATATATAAAGTAGTAACTATGTACGATTTTTAATCAACTATGAATAATACAATCACGACTACATAAAATCTCATGCATATAAAACAATAACTCATGCACGTTTTTAATGTCAACACGCCTTCTCAAACATGAAAAAATATATATATTTTTTTTAACTTAAATGAAAACCCCCAATAGGTGAGAAGTACAAATTAATTAGAGTATAAAATTTGATTTCCATATAAATGAATGTTGAGTATTCTTATTACCATATTGATGATACTATTTTAAACCAAAATATAATAATAGTTGTTCTTATTTCTTACCGTAACAACTGTTCTTACCGGATCCCGACCCTATATATATATATGGTGCACGTGATAAGCCAAAAAAGGAGTAAAAAATTTAGTGTCACATGTAGACTTGGGCAAACGCGGGCAAGCCCGCCCGGGCGGGTATGGCGCATTAGGTAGGCCCGGGCGGGCCATTAAGCTCAGCCCGCCGGGCGGGTATGGGCAAGATGTAGGCCTTTCCGGGCCGCTAAGCCCGGCCCGAAAGCTCGTTTTATTTATTTTTTTGAATTTAAATATGTAAAATATATATATGCGAATAGTAGAAATCAAACCCGATACCTTAACATATGGCTCAAACGTTCACGAGCATTGAGCTACTTTGAATTATGTGTTATAATTTTATCTATTTTATATTTTATATGATTAATTTTTATTTTTAAAATAAATATATAAAAAGGGCCCGGCCCGCCTGGCCCGAAGCCCACTCCGGGCGGGTACGGACAAGACCTTAGGCCCGAAGTCCGGGCTTGGCCCGAGTCCGGCCCGCAAAAACGGGCAAAGTTTTCATGCGAGCCCGGATGCCCATGTCCGGGGATGCCTAGATCTAATCACATGTTACACATAGAAATCGAAACGACGATATTCTCCTTCCTTTTAGAAAATATTTTAAAAAAAACTTTCTATTTCAAAATAGATTAATAAGAAAAGAAAACCATTCATTCAAGTTGGAAGTAATTGAATCAACAAATTGTAATGAAAGAAAAAGTAATAAATTACTTCGATTTCTACAAAGTGATTCAAAGGAAATAATTGATTCTTCGACATTTTACAATTATCGAACGATTCGAAAACAAGGATTAGAGTAAAAATAAGTTCGAGCGTACAAAAGTTTCAAATCTATGTTAAAATAAAGGAAACAATTGTAGCATTGGATGATAAACATGTATAACAACTTTTATTTTATTTGTATCTGGTAAAATTACTATAATTCTATTTTCTAAATGATGTGTATTTTGAGAATGATTATCAATACATATATGTAGTCTCATTACATATATTTGTGGAGAACTATGTCAATTTTTCCCCTGATTTTTAAAAGCAAGTATAATGTTTTGCAACTATTGAATAACATGTGTAATTTACTTTGATACAGGAGTGTAATGTAGGACATATGTGTACTCATTAAAATAGAGCATGTTTATTCTCACGCCATATCAAGAACTCTAGCTTACGCTATATAAATATGTAGTTAAGTTTGATACACGAGTGCAATGTAGTATGTTGATATGTGTACTAACTTGATTAGACTGATCAGAGGCGTGACCCATCCCTTATTAAGGCGATCCTTTCAGCCAAAGAGTTGATCTTCAATCGATTCCCTACTATTGCTGATGCGCTTACCAAAATGGCCACTTGGACTCATGGAAATAAGTTCAATATAAGGGAACCTTACAATCTTCTCAAAGTAATGGATGCACCTGTGGCCTGGTCCAGAATCATTTAGAAATCATCTGCCGTACCAAAACACTCGTTCATTGCTTGGCTTGCGATCAACCGCATATTGAGCACTAGAGATCGTCTTTCCTACCTCGAGATCGACCCTACTTGTCTATGCTGCGGTATGGAGAATGAGAGCCATGAACACTTGTTTTTCAAATGTACCTACACTTACAACATCTGGAAGAGGATTGCTAACTGCGCGGGTTTAAGAGGTGACTTAACGTCTATGGACAGGAGCTTGTTATGTATCCTACAACAGGCTGTTGGAAAAGGATGTATGAAATTAATGATTTGCCTCTCTCTCAATCTCTTCCCACCTTTATCTATTGCATCTGGAAACCTAGAAATCTAGCAACCTTTGAGAGGAACAAAAATTGACCCGGATGTGATCGTCAAAGTTATCAAACTCCACATCTACAAAATTATTTACGACAAATTTCCGAAACTAAGAGGCTAACCAGTCGGGCGCGATCATGGAATGCGGGCATGCGCGCCACCTCATCAATGGGCCTGCGTGCCACCTCAATGGGCCCGCGTGCCCTTCTCTTTTCCTCTCTTCTCTGTGCTACTTGGCATGCGTGCCACTTGTTGTTTTGGACCTGGGATTCTTTGTCCCGCTTCACAGTCTCTTTGATGATTGCTTGAGGAAGTTTTGAATTCTCCTCTGTTTTTGGATGGGTAGTTAAATACGGAGGATCTTCCGTTAACGAATCCATATTTAAATACCCTTGTGCGGTTTGTTTTGTTACTTCCAACCCTTGTTACCCGGTTGGTGTTTAATTATGGATGATCTTATATTTACGATTCCATAATTAACTACTACTTTGTAATATTTGGTTGGCCCCACCCTCTCGAATACTTTGCTACTCGATATTTTACAAATTTTGGATGATCATATGTTTACGATTTCAAAAAATTTTCTATCGAGTAACAAAGGATTTGACCTCCTTCCCTTTAAACCCTTGGTCCTTGTTGATCTTTGTCGCTTTTTACCGTTTCTATAATGTTTGCGTAGCTTTTGCTAGATTAGGCCGTTGTTGTCACGTTTTTTGACACGCTTTTGTTAGCTTAGGCCGCTGTTGTCATGGTTTTTGACACATCTTTGATAGATTAGGCCGATGTTGTCACAGTTTATGACACCTTTTGTAACTCCTTGGGTTCACCCAAGGCTCGTTGTGGGTATTGTTTTGGAAATATATTTACCTCTACCCAAAAAAGAATTAGAGTACTCTAACACAAAACGTGTTCATTTTCGTTTGATACATTATAGTGTAGTATAAGTGATATGTGTAATCATTAGTATTAAACATGTGCAATTTTACCTCACACCATATATAGGAACTCTATTTTACTCTAATATAAATCATATATGTGCAATATAGCTTGATACATTATTGCAATATAGAGTGAGTCAATTGTGCACTCACTTTTATTGAACTTGTTCATTCTCACCTTACACTCGAACTAGGAACTTTAGCCTACTCTAGTACACATTATGTGCAAACTAGCATGATACATGAGTGTAATGTTTTGTATATTTCATATGTGTACTCACCCTATATTGAACAAGTTCATTGTCAAATCATATCAAACATATAAAATCTGTTATAGTCTAATACCGTCGTAAAATAAGAGCACCTGGCTGAAGAAACACCACTTTCTTCATCGTCAATTATATAATCATTTTCTACATTATAAACTTTATTTTGAGAATTGTATGGATGAAGATAATTGAGAAATCTACTGAATATTCAAACATAATGTCAAAAATTCAAAAGACGTCGTCCCACCACTCCTTATTGTGGGAGGCATTCTCCTAGCTCATTCTTGCAACACCCTTATTGAGTGTGACTTCATCCCGACACTCCTTCTTGCAACAACCTTATTGAGTGTGGTAGCGTCTAACCACTCCTTATTTAGCAACACAACATACAAAGAAAACGGGGGGCCGCAAGAATTATCCCGATCAGTTTGAGTAGGGAAGGTCAAATGCCCTTCTTGATCATCAATTTCAAGACTAGAGATAATCTCCATAACTTAACCACATAGACATGCTTCATCATCTGAAGGGTTATCCGCTTTATTATCTATTTAAACTCTTGAAGCCATTCCTTTTCACCTTTCTCTTTTCATCCCACTTAAATACGGGACGTGACATTGAACTACACAAAGTGTTATAGCTCATGTGTTTTGGTAGTGCATCAAATACACATGACCATGTAAATTTTGGTTTGGTTAGAATGAGGTCCCCTCCGCACATCTCATCATGTTTTTTTATTATTAAAAAATAGGATAAGTAGGACTCATTCGAGATAACCGGGCCTCTTAAAACAACAATAATATTCACTACACTCTTTAGCGGGCCAACAATACAAATAAGCCAATAAACAAGTTAACAAAAACTAGCAAGGAAATCAAGTGCTATATTATCGTTGCGGAAAACGTTGCGGAAAACATAACGGCTCTAGATGGACCAGTTTCTACTAATATATTCATGAAATCTACAAACTAGGCTAGAGAGGGGGAGATGGTAGGGTATGCTTAAGGAGAGTTGTTTTCAATTGGAAATCAATGTCCAGTATAACCGATCGTTATCCTAGATCCCAACCAACTCCAGTCCATGGGACATTGCATAACCATATTAATGAATATGTTTGTTGGTATAAACAATATTTATGTCTATAAAAACAAATATTGGTATGATTTTGACCATCATGATCGCATGAGCTATCGAACTTGTCAATCAGACTCGGACCAAGGCCATTATGACGACCAAAAAGCAAGACCTTGCCCGTCGAGTTAAAGCCAAATACCCAAGTGAATGTGTGTATTTGGGTTGTCTTCTTCCCTGAGATGAATAAGCTTTTTTTTAGTGAGCTTCACTTCCTACTTTCCTATTCATGTCCTTGTATTTTTTTTTTATACTCCTTTATATGCCTTTTCACGGAGTTTGGAATCTCTTCATTGATCTTCGATGATTTTGCTATTAACTTTGAACATTTTTGGGGCCAATAAGTAGGCGCAGGAACGAAAGGGTATGCCTAGATGTGGCATTACACTTTAAAGGACAAGATCTATTTGAATTGCAGCCTCCTCTTTGTCACTGTAGTATGAACTTAGAACTATATAAATCCGGGCCGGTCCGTCCGGTATAAAACATGGGTATGAGCAGCTAGTTTGACCTGCTTGAGTAAGACCTCGTCCGTTTTTATGGGAAGAGTATGGGTAGACGTTTTGGCACGCGGACCAGTATAGTGCAACCCGTATATAACTATATAGATGTATATAGTTTATTTATATATGTGTATATAATTTAATTTGTTTTGAGTGTCGCCTACTCATTTTTCATTTAGTTTGTTTTGAGTATTTTTGACGAGTTATACTCGTTTGTAATACAAGGTTGCATGGATAATTTGATTGCAATTGTAGGTGTTTTTCACGTATTTGGGTTTATTCATTCTTGTTTGTTGATTATTGTTGAATATTCGTTGGTAGTGCACTGTATAGGTATAATTGGATTGAAAAATTTGTGTTAAATACATTATATTACTTCTACTAATGATAAATCTAGGGGAGAAAAACCGCAAAATCAAGTATGTACGGGCCATCCGAAACGGCCCGACAACCCGTCCATTATTACGTCGGGGACATATGCAGCATTTCTAACCCGTGTAAGACGGGCCAAACCGAGCCGATCCGCAAATTTCAGGTAGACTTCTCAGTTATGGCTCGACCAGAACCTGTATAGCTCTATATGCACTTGCTTATTTATGATTTTCAGTATGTACCCCAGATATTCCTTAGTTAATGGGAAAGAGAAGGCGAGCCGAAACGGACAAGATTTTGGCTGTCAAAATTGGTATATATATATATATATATATATATATTATTTTGAAATGTAGGTAGGGTTCAACGCACCGATTAAACAATGTTGAACGTTAACACGTATCGAGAAAAGCGGTGGAAAAAGGCCGATGACAACTCGAGTCTTGCTTGAATAAGAACGGCGACAGGAAAACACCACGAAATTGGCCTTCTTCAAACCCTAACAAGATTACAATTTCATCCTCAATACTTCGTTACTCACCCACAAACCTAAACAAAAGATAAATATGCATCGACGACCATGTATGCAAAGATCCACACTCATTTTGAACTTTCAACCCTAATCCCCAAATCCGACTCAGTCAATTCCTTCTCCAATTAATCCTACCCACATTCCCCATCTCTCAAAACCCTAAACAACAAACTCCCAATTCCGAAATGGCGACCTTAAAATCGGATCAAGTGGCGCAATTAGAAGCTATCTTCAAGCGATTCGATCTAGATTCAGACGGAAGCCTGACGCAATTGGAACTAGCAGCGCTGCTCCGCTCATTAGGGGTGAAGCCCACCGGCGATCAGCTTCACGCATTGCTTGACAACATGGATTCTAATGGTAACGGAAGCATCGAGTTCGAAGAGCTCGTAGCTGCGTTAGGAGCACAAATGGCCGATGCTCAGATCCTCATTAACCAGGAGCAGTTAATGGAGGTTTTCAAAACATTTGATCGTGACGGTAACGGATTTATAACGCCGTCGGAGCTTGCGGGATCCATGGCGAAAATGGGTCATCCGTTGACGTATAGAGAGTTGGCTGATATGATGAGGGAGGCTGATACTGATGGTGATGGACAGATTAGCTTCACGGAATTTGCGTTGATTATGGGTAGATCTGCGGCTGAGTTTTTCGGGATGAGATGAGGATAACAATGTTTCTTCTTGAGGGATCAATTGGAATTTGGTCAGTTTGGGCTAATTTGTGTTGACTTTTATTGGGTTTGATTGAACTCATTGATGATTATTCGTTTACTGTAATCTTATCATCGATCACCATATGCAATATGATGCTTATTCTTTAAAACCTCTTCAAATCTTGTAACTTGGTTGAATGAGTGATGATGATGGATGGACATTGACCTTGATATTATTCATTTGTGTCCGATTTAATGTTGGTTTTTGCTTTGTTTGAATGCATTTTGTTTCATAGATGTGAAGTTGAACTGGTGTGTTTGTCACAGGACAAGGAGGAAGTATAAGGAGATTTGGAAGTTCATTTAGGAGTTACTTGCTTGTGGAGATAGACATACAAATCAAAGCCATTGGAGCAAAGAAGAAGAGCTAAAGATCAACTTACCTTCTTCTGGCATCTCCTTGGGTTTCAATACCCTTATTTCGATGGAAAAAGAAAGAATAGCCCTACCCACAATTTATGTTTCTGTATAATATGTGCAATGTTTATAATCCAATGTTTGCTTTTGAGGGCCCCGTTTGGTTGTACCAAGGAAAATGACCGAATGAAAATGAATATAGTGTACAGATGAATCGAGTAGTATTAGATTAATTTTATAATCCTATAGTGATCCAAAATGGAAGAAAGAAAGCAAATTTTATACCGAGAATGAAAGGCGCATTTATCCGAAGAATTAATTTTATAAATGAAAAGTGACATGAAAGTAGAATATATTCGTTTCCTTTCCGTTTCAATAATTACAACCAAACGTCTGGGTTGGCTTCAAGTTTGTCTATGTCGCTGGTAGACGACCTCATCCTCAAGGATGCGCTAGGGAAGAAATCTTCGAGAAGATGACTTTCCTAATTACATACCCTGTATTATTAAAATAATAATAATAATAATAATAATAATTACAACCAAACAGCGCATGAATGTATAATGGATCAATACATTTTTTTTATCAAGAAGGTATGAAGCTCGAATACACCAAACATACTTGGTATATCACGAGGCCGAAAACCGACAAACAGACAAACCGTCATGCAAATATAGAGATATAAGAGGAAAAATTAACAAAATAACACAAAAATTGATCGCAAAGGTCAACAAAATCCAAAAGGCCAGAACAAACAAACCACGTGAAAAAGGCAATCAATAAATTTGATGGCCTTGTTTCCTACCGAGGTACCAATCCAAATTTCCGTAAGATAAAATTAAAAAAAACAAAAAGACAACATGGAGACTTGAGTTAGGTCTTTTGGCACGTTGCTTACATATATCATCTTTTGATAACTCTCTTCAACTTCAAAGCCGGCAAATCCCATATCACCGCGAAGCACCAAAACAGAACCTCGATGCAAAGGAGCTAACTTTTGACGGCCGCAACCTCCACACACAATTATAAAAGGCATTGACAACGGACCCATTCAATCTCTTCTGCCATTGTCAAATATGGTTTCAAAGACCCTACTACTAGGCAGTCTAGGCGCTTCGTACCGTGCTAACACATCACACGGTCCTTGTTTACAACGACCCATTCAATCTCCCTGGGTGAAAGCAATTTATAAGCACGATCACTTTCTAGCCTGCTCCATCCTCACCTTTAATGTCCAAGCACGTGTCCATGTGCTCACCCTCAGGCCATTCCAATACACCACCCCAAGCATTCAATTAATAGTGACTTCGCCCCCATATCCTACGCCATGAAAAGGTGGGATTAGATCCCCACCCAACGTAAAGGAAGGTATAATTTTTGAAATATCTAGCGGTTAAAACTTTGTACGTCATATTGTTGGTTAGCAAGCAGCCGCCAACCTCACCAAAACTTGACCATCATTGATTGTATATCATCATCCACCCCTGTAACTTACTAGCAATCTTGTCCAAAGTTCCCTCAAAGGATGGCGTTTTTGAGTGTCCAAAAAATGTTGTCAATCCAAGGTACTATCTTGACTCTCCATCTTTCTCATCCAAGGACTCCTACCAAGTGAGCTATATTGATTGCCGGTGTAATTTTTCGAAAATTTTGTTCCTAATAAATTTCTGGAATGTACCATTCGATTATCCATAACTTAACTTTTGTTAATATTTTTAGGAAAAAGGATCCATCAAAGAAAATTATTTTGACATTCAAAATTATTTAATATTACCTTTTGAAAATGATAAGTTAAAATCTTAAAATTATGGATGATCAATGGGTATATTTTAGAAAGTTAAAAAGCTTAGAGTTTTATCCAGAAATTGAAAATTCCATGGGCATAATACAAAAATAACTGAGTACAAGGACCGGTGAAGTTAGGACGATTAAGATTTTCCGAGGCTTTGATAGAATAGTATTCTCTCATCCAATCTCTCTTCAAATCTTTTCAATAAAACAAAATTTTTTGCTTCTTCGATTTGTTTTATCTAAACCAATTAAAAACGTCACTCCGGATTAACGAAGGTAATTAAAAGGTAAAATTAAGCCCTTTGAATTGAAAGATTATCAAAGATTTCAATTCACAAACATATATGCAAACAATAGAATTAAAGCATTATAGGGTTCATCTCAATTATTAGATCAAGGAAGGAGACTAGCCACTCATGTTAACATATAAAGCAAGAAAACAATATATTAAAAGTATTAAAGAGTAGATATCACAAGGTTTGGTTATAGGAGGAACCTTACAAAGAAACTCTAACAATAACAACCTACTAGAATAATAAGGGAGAGAAGAGAAAAGAAAATGAGATTGTTGAAGCCAATTGATGATGATGATGATCTAGACCTAACCCTTGGGCATGCTGATATAGGGAGCATGACGACTAGAGTTTACATGAAAACCTAATTAACTTCCTAAATTAATGGCTTGCAGAAGAAACAAATTTGTTGCGGCTGAAGATAAGGTGCTACGTTCACCCTTACGCCCTCTTATGCTCCCTTACGGGCATCATCCCAACGTAAGAAGCCGTAATGGTGAACGTAACCTTCTTGATGGGTTAGGCTGGTGATTCTGGATTTTTTGTTGAAGTACAACTCGATCCTTACACCCTTTTTCGGCCGTCACTTAGGTGTAAACAAGGAGAATTTCTTGTTTTGCTCTTGAATCTCCGAGTGCAAGAAGAAATGAGGACTCTATGTTCCATCTCCTCATTCATATTGTTGTTCTTGATGCTTTGACTCTTAAGAGGATGCAATTCCAATGCATTTAACACCTAAAAAGCTTGAAACATAAAAAAAGTCAAGGTAGATACCAAAATAAAGAAAGTGGAGCTTTTCCATAAAAAAAAAGGTATATGTGAGATGGAAATGAGGGTATGAAATGCATAAAAACATAAGGGAACAAGTGGTTATTTTGACACTCATCAAAATACTCCATACTTAAACCTTGCTCGTCCTTGAGCGAGATCATGTAGCATGTATGCTATGTGTAAGATTCAATGAGTGTCTCAGCTAGGAGGAAAAACAAACAACTCAAACCATGTCATCATATCATCAATCATAGTAGAGGGAAGAGTAAAGAATCATATCCATCCAAACCGCTCAAGGGATAATGTGTATGCTCTAAATCTCATAATGTGTTTTGGGATCTATCAATAAACTCTCAAACTCAACAAACATGGATAGTTCTTATCATAGGATTGTTAAGGCGTTCTCAAACTCCATGACCTGTCAATTGAAACTAAAATGCAAGATAAATATCAAGAGGTCTTTCATAAAGGTGTAATTGGGATATGGGACATGGAGAATTGATGTTGGTAGGCCAAAAGAGTAGGAAAAAATGACAAATGTATCCGGGGCATCAAATCTTTTTGAATTCAAGACTCCTTTAACGCATTCATCACTTCAAATTATTCTTCATAAGTTTTTGCTTCACTTTAACACAATTCATCATTTATTTTTTGCTGCAGATTTGGCGGAAAGTTTTCGTCCCCTCCACTAAATATGAAAAGATCTTCAATAATGGCACATATACTTCCAAACTCGCGCATTGATTCTTGAATTTACTTTCACTCTTCGGGGATACCCATACTTGATTTCTTCATTCTTTGCTTGCAACACAATCCCGGATAGGGTCAAATGAGGTTATCACGGCTGTGAGGCATTTTGAGGAGGACCAAAGAAGGGATAATATTAAAAGCAAGAAGTGACAAATAGAAAGGAATCATACATAAAGGTAGGAAATGTCACATAGGCAAGACGACCTCAATCACTTAAATATCAATGCATATAGAATCAAAAAGACGTGTAGTTTTGAAAGAGATTCAATCACAAGTTCTAGAAGAAACTAAACATGTTGGAGATCACTCGAATAGTAAGAAAGAAAGAACACAGAGAAATGAATGTTCATAGGCAAGAGTGCTCACAAGGTAATGTTGGGGTAGGCTAATCATCAATAACCATCCAAGAACTCATGTACATAGAAAATAGCAAGAAGTAGTAAATCCAAAGTGTCATAGACGAATCAAGGGAAATAGCAAAGCATATTCCATTTTTTTGAAGTACATAAGATGAAAGTTGAATCAGTCTACTCTAAATGCAAAGTTTTTTGATTTTGTATTTTTATCAATGCATGCGAAAAGGAAAAAGACTCAATANAGATAATGAACCGGGTAAATGTGTGAAAGCATGATGATGTGTTAAGATTTCTGATGTGTGTTTGTGCTCTAGCATATTCCTATATTTGTGTATGGTTAGCTAACGGTTTCATACCGTGTTGTAGACACTTTGCAGGATAGGAGAGCTGCAGAGTGATTCAGAGTGGGTGATCCGCTGAGGGCTCCGTACACTGGGGCGTTATCGGGGATATGGGTCTTTGTTGTACAGTATGGTTTTGTTTGCACTCAGCGGTGCATTGTATTACCTTTTTGATATATATATATATATATATATATTATATCAGTTTCATGTTTTGTTTTAATCTATCGGTGCCTTGTTGTAAGATCAGTGAAATTGTTGTCAGCTAGGGTCAGGATCCATTGTAAGATCCTAGCCCAGTAGCACTCCGAGTCCTACGGATTTGGGGTGTTACATTTTTTATATGTGTATATATATATATATATATATATATATATATATATATATATATATATATATATATATATATACACATATAAAAAATGTAACACCCCAAATCCGTAGGACTCGGAGTGCTACTGGCTAGGATCTTACAATGGATCCTGACCCCAGCCTGACAACAATTTCACTGATCTTACAACAAGGCATCGATAGATTAAAACAAAAACATGAAACTGATATATATATATATATATATATATATATATATATATATATATATATATATACACATATAAAAAATGTAACACCCCAAATCCGTAGGACTCGGAGTGCTACTGGGCTAGGATCTTACAATGGATCCTGACCTAGCCTGACAACAATTTCACTGATCTTACAACAAGGCACCGATAGATTAAAACAAAAACATGAAACTGATATATATATATATATATATAATATATATATATATATATATATATATATATATATATATATATATATATATATATATATATATATATATATATATTATCAGTTTCATGTTTTGTTTTAATCTATCGGTGCCTTGTTGTAAGATCAGTGAAATTGTTGTCAGGCTAGGGTCAGGATCCATTGTAAGATCCTAGCCCAGTAGCACTCCGAGTCCTACGGATTTGGGGTGTTACATTTTTTTTTATATGTATTATATATATATATATATATATATACATATAAAAAAAAAATGTAACACCCCAAATCCGTAGGACTCGGAGTGCTACTGGCTAGGATCTTACAATGGATCCTGACCCTAGCCTGACAACAATTTCACTGATCTTACAACAAGGCACCGATAGATTAAAACAAAACATGAAACTGATATATATAATATATATATATATATATATATATATATATATATATATATATATATATATATTATCAGTTTCATGTTTTGTTTAATCTATCGGTGCTTGTTGTAAGATCAGTGAAATTGTTGTCAGGCTAGGGTCAGGATCCATTGTAAGATCCTAGCCCAGTAGCACTCCGAGTCCGGATTTGGGTGTTACATTTTTTATATGTGTATATATATATATATATATATATATATATATATATATATATATATATTAGTTTTATGTTTTATTTTAATCTATTGGTGCCTTGTTGTAAGATTCAGTGAACTTGTTATCAGGCTAGGGTCAGGATCCATTGTGAGATCCTAGCCCAGTAGCACCTCGAGTCCTACGGATTTGGGGTGTTACAAAGTTGGTATCAGAGCCCAGGTTGACAACAATGGCACTAGTAATATGCAATAAAGTTTGAATAGATAAATAAACAAAACCCGAAAGAGGTCTGACTTTTCGAAAGGTTTTGGTTTTGAAATGAGTTCAAATGTTTGGGATATCGTGTACGTGAGTCATCGCCCTCTGAAGATCTCGACAGTATAGATATATATAGAGATATTCTATTGTGATTGATTTGGTATATATCTATACATATTGATGCGTCCTTGGAATCTTTGAAGAACGAACGCCGGATCTAGACCAAGCTAGAGCTTCAACTACTCCTTGTTTATGTGCAATTGGAGAACTTTGAAAGAAGTTTGGTAAGGCGGAAGCGATTTGAAATGGATGCGGAAGCGAAGGTTTGATTCGATCTAGAGAGATCGAGCAAACGTTGTAATGGATTTGAGGGTTTGATTCTTTAGAAAATCCTCGAAGGTGAGTTCTTGGATCTAAGACTTGATCCAAGGAAGAACTTTGGAGGGATTGAAGAGGAAGTGATGCCAGATCAAGAATGAGTTTTTTTCTTCAAAATACTTGATTAAAATTAGACATGCTTTACAAGTGAGACCAAACATCCTTTATATAGGGATGAAGGTCAAACCATTAGCCGAAATTAAATGACAGAAATAAAGGCGGGAAATAAAGCCGGGGCTAACTCCCTAATTGAAAGACCTAGACAATCAATGTCAGAAAGTAACTCCCGGAATTAAGTTCCGGAGTTACGGTTCCTGAAATTAAAGTCTATTATTTTAAATGTAAAATATAATAAAATAATAATAATATTGCTAGTCTTGATGACGTGGCGCCGGAAGTCTATGCCATGGTGGAGTGGTGACATGGCATGCCACTAACGGGTCCAAGTGATGGCAATGGTGCGTCGGATGATTGAGCCGGCAGCTTGGGCGATGGCTTTAGCTCGGGAGCGAGTGGAGCGGTCCATCGGAGCGGAACCCGCAAAGCATCGTCCTCCTCATCCACGGTCATGGTTGTCAAGGGCGCATCAGTCCCCCCATCTTGGATGTGAAACGTCCCCGGTTTCACCGTCGTCAAATAGGGGCTCAACATAAGGGGCTAGATCCTTGACATTGAACGTTGGGTGCACGCCGTAGGAATCCGGAAGCTCCAACTTGTAAGCATTCGGACCATGGCGGGATAGGATCCGGAAAGGGCCATCACCTCGATCCGATAGCTTGCCCTTGCGCCGAGATGGAAAACGCTCATTCCTTAAGTGGAGCCAAACAAGATCGCCGGGCTCAAAGATATGTCGCGACGGCTCTTGTTGGCGGTTGTTCAGGCAAGTTGGGCGGCACGACGTTGGAGTTGTGCTCTTGTCGCGTCATGAAGTTAATGATTGAGGCGGCTCGACTTGCGGCGGTGATGTGTTCACCGTCCTTGAGTGGGCGTGGTGTGAAGTCCAAAGGCAGTGTGTGGATTAAGGCCGTAGACAACTTCAAATGGTGAGAGTTTAGTTGCCGAGTGCCTAGACATGTTATATGAAAACTCCACAACCGAAAGTAAGTCCTCCCACTTACGTGGGTTGTTCCTAAGCGTTGCTCTAAGTAGAGCACCGAGAGTCCGATTGGTCACCTCCGTTTGAACATCGGTTTGGGGGTGATAACTACTTGAAAACAACAAGTTGGTTCCAAGTTTTCTCCATAACGTCCTCCAAAAGTGACTCACAAACTTCACGTCCCGATCACTAAGGATGGAACGTGGTATCCCGTGTAAGCGCACAACATTGTTAAAGAATAACGTGGCGACATCGCTAGCATTGTGGGTGCTCTTACACGCGATAAAATGAACCATTTTTGAAAAACGGTCGACTACCACAAAAATGGAGTCGTTGCCTCGCTTGGACATTGGTAGGCCAACTACAAAGTCCATGGAAAGATCCTCCCAAGGTCCCATTGGTATAGGTAAAGGAGCATACAATCCGTCCGGACCTTGACGTGATTTTGCATGATGACATGTGATGCAACTTGTGCAAAACCGTGTCACATGCTTGCGCATTTTGGGCCAAAAGAAGTGCTCTTGGAGAGCGGCGAGAGTCTTAATAGCACCAAAGTGACCACGACCCTCATGGGCCTCCTTTATCAACAAGTGGCGTATGGACGAACGCAGAATACAAAGTTTTCCCGCGCGGAACAAGTAGCCATCATTTATAAAGAAAGACTCATGCTCTCGGAGGTCAAGGCATTTTGAAAATATATCCATGAAGTCAAGATCCGTGACATATAACTCTTTGATAAGAGAAAAACCATGGATCTTGGCGTCCATATGCACCAAAAGGATATATCGCCGAGAAAGGGCATCGGCTACCACATTTTCTTTTCCCTTTTTATGCCGAATGACATAAGGAAAGGTTTGTAGAAATTCTACCCAACTTGCATGGCGCCGACTAAGATTAGTTTGGCTCTTGAGATACGAAAGAGCCGCATGATCCGAATGAATCACGAATTCCTTCGGCCACAAGTAGTGTTGCCATGTCTTTAGACAACGAACTAAAGCATATAGTTCCTTGTCATAAGTTGGATAGTTGAGTGGCGGACCGGAAAGCTTTTCACTAAAGTAAGTAATGGGCCGATTATCTTGTAGGAGGACTCTCCCCCCAATGCCAACATTAGATGCATCACACTCCACCTCGAAGGTTTTCGAGAAATTTGGGAGCTGGAGTAACGGTGCATTGCAAAGTCGGTCTTTGAGCGCATCAAACGCTCGACCATGGGTATCACACCACTCAAACGTGACACCCTTAGTAGTGAGCTCATGAAGCGGCGCCGCTACCGAGTTAAAGTCTTTGACAAAGCGTCGGTAGAAGCCCTCTAAGCCGAGAAAAGCTCGGACCATGGTGACCGTACTAGGTGTAGGCCACTCCCGAATAGCGCGAACTTTAGATTCGTCTACTCGGAGTCCGTCCTTAGACACGACATAGCCAAGAAATATTGTTGTGTCGGAGCAAAAGACACATTTTTCATAATTGACGTATAATTGTTCTTGTCTAAGGCACTCGAGCACTTGACGAAGGTGCCCGAGGTGTTCATCCAAAGACTTACTAAATATGAGAATATCGTCAAAATAAACTACGACAAAATTACCCAAAAACTGGCGGAGGACATGGTTCATGAGACGCATGAACGTTGATGGGGCATTAGAAAGTCCGAACGGCATGACAAGCCACTCATATAACCCGTACTTTGTCTTGAATGCCGTTTTCCACTCGTCACCCTCGGCCATCCGGATTTGGTGATAACCGCTCCGGAGATCAATCTTTGAGAAAACGGTGGCGCCGTGGAGTTCATCTAGCATGTCGTCGAGGCGCGGGATCGGATGCCGGTACTTGACGGTTATTTGGTTGATGGCTCGGCAATCGACACACATCCTCCAAGACCCGTCCTTCTTGGGCACCAAAATGACCGACACGGCACATGGTGAAAGCGACTCACGAACATATCCCCGGTCTAGGAGCTCTTGGAGTTGACGTTGTAGATCCTTAGTCTCTTCCGGACTTGCACGGTAAGCGGCACGGTTGGGTAAAGACGCGCCGGGCACCAAATCGATTTGGTGCTCAATTCCACGGATCGGTGGCAAGCCGGGTGGTAAATCATCGGTCAAGACGTCCTGAAATTCAGACAACAAAGTAGACACCTCGTGCGGCATATTACTAAGGTCATGGGAAGTAGATAAACAAAAAGGAACTAGCAAGAAGCATGGTAACTTGCCTTCCTTGACCGGTGTTAAATCATGTTTCCGGGCCAACAGTACCCTCGGCTCACACCGGCCTTTGATAATTGGGTCCGGAGATGGTAAAGTTGCATTTGTGGGGACGATGCTTCCTTTACTACCTCTAGACTCAATAGCATGGTTACTAGGGGCGGTGTTCCGGGATCCGGAAGTACTAGCACCCACAACATCGGAAGAACTCCTAGGAGGGTCCGATGTTGCCGGCGTAGTGGTCTCATCAATGGCTTGTTACCTCTTCCGTTCCGCATAATCAGTTAATATTTCATGTGGAGTCATAGGCAACAATGTGACTCTTTTTCCATTATATTGGAACATATATCTATTAAGATAACCATCATGGAAAGTTCGACGATCGAATTGTCATGGTCATCCTAATAAAACATGTGTGGCGTCCATCTTGATAACATCACAAAGGATCTTATCAACATAGGCTCCTATGGAAAACGTCACCCAAGCTTGTCGTGTGACGGTGTCACACGCCTTATCGGAAATCCATTGGATTCCATAAGGTGTTGGGTGGGGGGTTGTAGGCAACTTAAAGTGTTTTACCACTTTTTCGTTGATAATGTTACAACATGAACCCCATCAACTATTAAAGAGAGACTAGTATTATTGACCAAACAACGAGAGTGGAAAAGATTCTCGCATTGGTCAATAGGAACAAATTCTTTAACATCCAAAATTCGACGAGATACAAGGGCAAACTTACCGGGTTGTGCCGGGCCGCAAGTCATTTGTTCGTCGCATGGTTCCATGCCGTAGTAGGGGTCGGTGTCTTGGTCATCCTCTATGATGATATCGCCGTCTTCTTCATCTTCATATGAGGGGTTGGCAAACAACACACGCTTAGTGTTCGGGCAATCACGTTGGACGTGACCAAATCTGCTACATTTGTAACACACGGGCTCTCTTGGCCGTGCCGCCGGTGGAGGTCCTTGAGGGGTGCGGGCGGAAGGGGCTTGTGCCGGGGCATGGGACCACGTTGTGGTGCCCTCTCGGTATCCGCTTGTCGGGTGGATTGAACCATCCGTTGGGCTCCTTTGGTGGCGCCGGAATCTTGAGAACTAGATATATCTCGAGCACGGGTGTTAGTAGAATAAGCGTATTGACTTTGAGATGAGTTATACCTTGACTATCTTGGATTCTCTTGTTGTTGCTTGTGAAGCTCATGGCCGCATGACACAAAGCTCCCAAGTCCTTGTATGGAACGATCTCAAGGGGACGTCGGATTGACGGATTAAGGCCACTCATGAACTTGGTGCGTAGGGAGGAGGGAGAGGCCGAAATGCCGGCCTTCATATGCATGTTCTCGAGCTTGGCCAAGTAGGCCACCGGAGTGAGTTTGCCTTGTTGGAGCTCGGCAATTTGCATCCGCATATCATTTTCGAAGTCGTCGGGGACATACTTCTTTGTCATGACGTAGATCAATTGATCAAACGTCGCAACCGGTTCCCATCCTCAGCTCTCACGGACGTGTTCATACCGGTTCCACCAAGATTTTGCATCGCCTTCAAAATACAAGGTTGCCGCTTCGATCTTCTCATATTCCTCATAGTGGCAATGCTTCAAAGCCCTTCTCATGTCCTGTGCCCATTCAAGAAATACACAAGGATCATATTCCCCATAAAATATTGTAAATTTAACTTTACCTTCCCTACGAGCTTTGTAGGGATCCGGGCGGGGCGGTGGCATATCATCATGATGAGCTCGTTGATGTGCATGCCTTGGTGGGTTAGGAGGAGGCAACCATTCTTCTCCTCGGTCCTGGTTCTCATATGAGTCTCGGACGGGTGGGTGCCATGGACGGACATGAGCCACCCGTTCCAAGTTGGGTTCATCGTCGGAGAACTCATCAAAATCATCCCTCTCGTCATACTCATCATAACCACGGTATGATGATCGCCGGCTAGGTTGTTGGCGGTGTTGTCCATACCGATCATTACTAGAACGTCGAGGATGATGATCTTGTCGATTGGTGTGTCGGGATTCGTCCTGGACGGGACGGCTAGTATGTTGTGCATTTGGTAGAGGTGGGGGCGATCCGTACCATCTACGGTTGCGCTCGAAACGCTTGTTCCGATCCATCGTATCTACATAAAGTAAATCATCCGGAGTCGGGCCATCGTTGTTGTTGTTGGTCTCATTGAGGTGGTCCCTGCCGTCTTGTTGATTTTGACTTTCGATGACTGAGGCAAGCCTAAGACCTTGAGATGGGTCGGATCCCAAAAGACATTTTCCTTTTCGACGGGCATCGGACGTGGACGTCTCGACCATGGTGTTATTTGGATTTGAAGCGGGACGTTGAGCGGTCGTAAGGGCCAAAAGTTGTGCCCTCATCTCCTCCAATTGTTGCTTAAGATTAACAACTTCCTCGGATAAGGAAGTATTTTCACGTTCACGAGCATCCTGAGAGTTTTCATATCAACGTTAGTCATGATTCCAAATGGATACACACAAATGCAAGCAATCAAATGAGCAAGGTGACGAATTAAGTCAACGTTACCCAAGTTCAAGTGCGTTAAGGTTCTACTTTTGGGAAGGCCGTTTGGCGGTTAGGCAAGATAGGCTAATCCAACAAAATTTGAACCAATTCACACAAATAACAAGTGATAAATTTGCAACGTGTGTAAGAAGATGGAGAGATAAGAAATGGACGGATTGTTTATCGGCAAGTTTTACTTGCTTTTGGTCTTTGACCTTTTGTAATAATCCGATTTTTCGGATGGACCGGTTTGCCGGACGTCTTTTCACTTTGTTTTTTTTTTTTTGAACTTTGCAACTTTTGATGCAAGATATGAAACACTTTGGAAACAAATCCGCTTTGTTGAAGAGTTTTGGTTTTCGTTGTTTTTGTTTTTTTTTAATATCAAAATGCGAGATATCCGAATTTGTTAACAAAAAAAATCCCAAGAAATTTGGTAAAATCGATTAACAAACTTGTCGGATTGGGTCGGTGTAAGAACAAATTGTATTTGATAGATGGTTTGATGGCAAACCAAAAATCTCCTAAATTTGCTTGCTGAGAAAAAAAAAAATTTCACGAAAACTTCAATGAACACGAAGAACAAGATGAAGATCTTCAAGAGGGAAAGAACAACAAAGGCAAAAGAAGGATAATAAAATAACGCACAAAAACAAGAGTAAAGAGAACTTAGCTTCGATCCCTTTGCTCTGATGCCAATTTGATGCGTCCTTGGAATCTTTGAAGAACGAACGCCGGATCTAGACCAAGCTAGAGCTTCAACTACTCCTTGTTTATGTGCAATTGAGAACTTTGAAAGAAGTTTGGTAAGGCGGAAGCGATTTGAAATGGATGCGGAAGCGAAGGTTTGATTCGATCTAGAGAGATCGAGCAAACGTTGTAATGGATTTGAGGGTTTGATTCTTTAGAAGAATCCTCGAAGGTGAGTTCTTGGATCTAAGACTTGATCCAAGGAAGAACTTTGAGGGGATTGAAGAGGAAGTGATGCCCAGATCAAGAATGAGGATTTTCCTTCAAAATACTTGATTAAAATTAGACATGCTTTACAAGTGAGACCAAACATCCTTTATATAGGGGATGAAGGTCAAACCATTAGCCGAAAATTAAATGACGGAAATAAAGGCGGGAAATAAAGCCGGGGCTAACTCCCTAATTGAAAGACCTAGACTATCAATGTCAGAAAGTAACTCCCGGAATTAAGTTCCGGAGTTACAGTTCCTGAAATTAAAGTCTATTATTTTAAATGTAAAATATAATAAAATAATAATAATATTGCTAGTCTTGATGACGTGGCGCCGGAAGTCT
Organism: Fagopyrum tataricum; assembly: GCA_002319775.1. Lineage (NCBI taxonomy): Eukaryota > Viridiplantae > Streptophyta > Magnoliopsida > Caryophyllales > Polygonaceae > Fagopyrum > Fagopyrum tataricum. Next base: position 22,136,946 of record CM008283.1, on the reverse strand, counting down.
ATGCCATGGTGGAGTGGTGACATGACATGCCACTAACGGGTCCAAGTGATGCAATGGTGCGTCGGATGATTGAGCCGGCAGCTTGGGCGATGGCTTTAGCTCGGGAGCGAGTGAGCGGTCCATCGGAGCGAACCCGCAAAGCATCGTTCTCCTCATCCACGGTCATGGTTGTCAAGGGAGCATCACATATGGCATATATATAGCCTTCCAAGTTAGGTTTACGTCTTCTGCAGATGGTTCAGACTAGAGCCTTACCTGCAGCTAGATGAGGTAGAGGTAGACCCCCTCTAGGTAGAGGACGGGGTAGGACTCCTGCTGACGGTTCCCATGCAGCGGGAGAGATACATGAGGAGGTTGCTGAGAGCGTCGTTCCTGACACTGGGAACGGTGTAGCTGAGAGACAGGGGGCACAGAGAGCCCAGTCTGGTTATTCGGATCGTGTCTCCATGGGGGATCCGAGTTCCGTGCTTACATTAGACGAGTAGAGGAGGCTGCCAGAGCCGGTAGACGTGCCCCAGATTTACAGGCATAGGAGAAACCATCTGAGAGATCCCACGGGGTTACACAGGTGCCAACTGTACAGGCACAAGCTGCTGAGATTCCTCAGGTTCGGGAGGAGCATAGAGGGCCTAGACCAGACACTTGGTTGAAGGCTTTTCATCAGATGGGTGTACCCCCTTTCACTGGGAAGGTGGGGTTAGAGGTTGAGCTTTGGATCGGACATGTGGACTCAACTCTGGAGTCCATTAGATGTCCAGTGGACAAACAGATCGAGTTGGTTCAGACTTTATTCCGGGACTTGGCACAACACTGGTGGAGATCTGTACGGGGTCAGGTTACCAGTTATGAACATATGAGGACTATGATTAGAGAGCGTTTCTGCCCTGCCTCACTGAGGAGGGAGAAACTGCGAGATTTTGTTGAGGCTGGGTTTGAGGATGTACCAGTCTCTGAGGCCATCAGGAGGTTTTAGGAGGAGCTGGCATTACTAGGACCAGCTGCACCTTCTGCAGATCAGCACGTCTATCTCTTTTCCCGACGACTGAGGGATACTACCCGTACCTATATGGCGGGTTTCCACTGTGAGTCTCTGATGGATTATCAGGACAAAGCTTCCGAATATGAGAGGGAGAGAGCTGGACAGAGGAGAGCTTCTCAGAACGGAGTGTCTGAGAAGAGACAGCGTACAGGGCAGACTAGTGGTACTGGTGGTGCTGCTAGTGGTTGGCGTGGTCAGAGACTCTAGAGCTAGCCCTCATCTGCACCGGTTGCAGATAAGGGACGTCAGTGTTTTAACTGTGGTGATCTAGGACATATGAGGCCCGAGTGCACGAGGCGACTAGTGACTTGCTACACCTGTGGTAGGCAAGGTCACATAGCTTTTTACTGCCGCCAGGGCGGAGCTTCATCTCAGCAGGGTTCTTCCCCTGCCAGTGTAGCGGGAGGTGGGCAGAGGCCACCTCAGCAGCATCAGACACAAGGACAGCAGAGAGTCCCAGATCGCCCTACGACTCAAGGATCTGCTCTTGGGCCGAGTAGAGGCAGAGGTCGTGGTGGGAGCACCACTGATACTAGAGGCCCACAGGGTCGAGTCTTTGAGCTGAGGAGTGCAGATGAGCCAGCTGCACCGACTACTACAGGTACCATTCTGATCCATGGTTTACCTGTTAGAGTCTTATTTGATACTGGTGCTACGCATTCTTTTATTTCTGATGCCTGTGTAGAGCGTCTGAGATTAGATATAGTTGAGGGGATGCCCTTTATTATAGGGTTACCCGATGGTGGTATGGTCAGAGGTACCCGTGAGATTCATAGTTGTCTCATTTTTGTAGGGACTCGTGTATTACTAGTTGACTTCTTTGTCATGCCATTAGAGCATGCATAAGTCATTCTAGGTATGGACTCGATGGATAGACACTCTGCAATTTTAGATGTAGGTAGGAGGACTGTTACCCTCTCTACCGAGTTAGGCCAGATAGAGGTTTTTCAGGGTGGGGACCTTGGGAAGACAGGCATGGTTATCAGTGTTATACAGGCAGCGAGACTGATTGCACAGGGTTGTGATGCCTTCTGGTGTTATGCCATGAAGGAGGGGGAGAGTCCAGCTGTAAAGGACATCCCAGTTGTTTGAGAGTTCACAGATGTTTTTGCTGAGCCTTCCAGTTTGCCGCCTCAAAGGAGTGTGGATTTTGGGATTGAGTTAGAGCCTGGTACGAGACCGATCTCGAAGGCCCCATACTGGATGGTGCCTGTCGAGAAGCTGGAGCTGAAGAAGAAACTTGAGGAGCTGGCTGAGAAGGGCTTCATTCTCCCTAGCGTGTCCCCATGGGGAGCACCTGTCCTCTTCGTACGGAAGAAGGACGGATCACTGAGGTTATGTATAGATTACAGAGAGCTGAACAAGGTGACCATCAAGAACAAGTATCCACTGCCTCGTATTGATGATTTGTTAGATCAGCTTCAGGGAGCGACTGTATTCTCCAGGATTGACCTGCGCTCAGGATATCACCAGCTGAGGGTGAGAGAGTAGGATGTGCACAAGACAACATTCCGGACCAGATATGGCCACTACGAGTTTGTAGTGATGCCATTTGGGCTTACGAATGCCCCATCCGTCTTTATGGAGTTGATGAACAGTATCTTCATCGACTTCCTGGATCAGTTTGTGGTGGTCTTTATAGATGACATTCTGGTATAGTCTCGCAGTAGAGAGGAGCATGCAGGACATCTGAGGACTGTATTGCAGGTTTTGCGGGATAGAGAACTTTATGCTAAGTTCTCTAAGTGTGAGTTCTGGATGCCAGAGGTAGCATTCCTGGGTCATGTGGTTTCAGCTGAAGGGATCAAGGTGGATCCAGCGAAGATAGAGGTTGTAGCAGCTTGGACTACACCGACGAACGTCAAGGAAGTACGTAGCTTCCTTGGCCTAGCCGGTTATTACAGACGCTTTGTGGAGGGATTTTCTGTGATTGCCCGTCCACTGACGAGTCTACTGAGAAAGACTACCAGATTTGTATGGTCTGATCAGTGTATGCAGAGTTTTGAGGAGTTGAAGAGACGTTTGACTTCTGCTCCTATTTTGGCACATCCAGAGGGTACCGAGGATTTTGTGGTTTACAGTGATGCATCCAAGCTAGGCTTGGGATGTGTTTTGATGCAGCGAGGCAGAGTTATTGCGTATGCGTCTCGACAGTTGAAGACATATGAGGAGAACTACCCGACTCATGATCTGGAGTTGGCAGCGGTAGTTCATGCACTGAAGATCTGGAGACATTACTTGTATGGTTCTACCTGTTAGATCTTCACAGACCATAAGAGTATGAAATACATTTTCACGCAGCGGGAATTGAATAACCGCCAGTGTAGGTGGCTCGAGCTGATCAAGGATTTTGATTTAGAGATTCTGTATCCTCCAGGGAAGGCGAACGTTGTCGCCGTTGCCCTGAGCAGGAAGACGCCTCGAGAGCAGGCGATTGCGAGGCTGACAGTTCAGCATCAGTTGCAGAGAGACTTGATCCGGTTAGAGTTGGACATCCAGTTTCCTGATGAGGATGTCCAGCTGCGTATAGGGGTGATCATAGGTCCGAAACCGAACCGAACCGCAATAAACTGAACCGAACCTAAAACCGATTTCCCTGAAACCTTGGACCGAAAACCGAACCTAAAAAATTAGGTTCGGTTTTGGTTTGGACCTAAAACTTAAATTTTGAAATATTAAAACCTAAAACCGAACCTTTTAGGTCGGTTTCGGTTCGGTTTAGGTTTTGGACCTAAACGGACCTAAAAAATGTAAACACTACAATTATCGATAGATAATATCAGAAATATGAATTATCCAAATCCAATAAAACGATAAATTTTAAATTGCTAACAATTTTAAAGCCTAGAAAAATAGCAATCACATAGAAGCATCAAGTAGACGAATTCACCAATCCATCGCTTTATTCAATATCGACGCTTCACATCTACTAATCTACATGATAAGAAAATTATAGAAAACACATTAGATAATGTAAACTCATTTACTTATTCATAATACTTATCACCAATCTAGCATACACATAAAGTTTATGACTAAACTCATTCATATTCTCGTACTTTCTAAAAAAAAAAAGGTTTTCGGTTTTAATGTCGGTTTTCCGGTTTTTAACCGAACCGAACCGAAACCAATTTCTTTAAAAAAACACGGACCGAAGACCGAACCTAAGTTGTCGGTTTCGGGTTCGGTCTGGACCGATATTGTCGGTTTCGGTAAACCGAACCGAACTTGCTCACCCCTAGCTGCGTACATTAGAGGTTCTTCTTGATCTGTTGGGTGAGATCCAACAGAAGCAGGAAACCTGCCCGACACTGCTGAGGATACGAGATAGGATGTCTCGGGATGAGGCACCACAGTTCCTGCTAGGAGCATATGGGGTTTTGAGATGCCACAATCGCATCTGTGTACCTGCTGATACAGAGCTGAGACAGAGGATTTTACAGGAGGCTCACTGTACACCTTACTCTGTACATCCAGGTACGAGTAAGATGTATCAGCACTTGAGACGTTTATATTGATGGGGAGGGCTGAGGCCCGATGTGGCCAGATTTGTGGCATAGTGTGCGACCTGCTAGTAGGTCAAGATAGAGCATTGCAGACCTGGAGGTGAGCTCCATCCACTTCCTGTTCCACAGAGGAAGTGGGAGGACGTCACCATGGATTTTGTGACCGGACTGAGACTGAGCCGGAGTTTTGATGCTATCTGGGTTATTGTGGACAGATTGACAAAGATGACACGTTTCATTCCTATTAGGAAGACATGGCCGGTGAGCAGATTAGCTGAGGAGTACACTAGGCAGATAGTGAGACTCCATGGTGTACCGAGGACGATCATCTCATACAGAGAAGGACGATTTACCTCGAGATTCTGGCAGCAGATTCACACTGCCCTAGGGACGAGTTTACACTTCACGACTGCGTTCCATCCTCAGACAGATGGTCAGTCAGAGAGGACCATCTAGACGCTGGAGGATATGCTGCGAGCTTGTGTGTTGGATTGGGGGCAAGTGTGGACGGATCATCTCCCACTTGTTGAGTTCTCATACAACAACAGTTGGCATGCATCTATTGGGATGGCCCCATATGAGGCACTGTATGGACAGAGATGTCGTACCCCATTATGCTGGGATGAGTAGAGCAGTGTTAGTGGTTTGGCACCTGATCAGATTCAGGATGATATGGCTCGAGTAGCACTGATTCGAGAGCGGATGCTGACTGCCCAGAGCCGTCAGAAGTCGTATGCTAATAGGAGGCGTAGACCTCTAGAGTTCAGAGTTGGAGCCCATGTGTGGATGAGAGTGTCCCCGACACGAGGTGTTAGGCAATTTGGCATTAAGGGGAAGTTGAGCCCCCGATATGTCGGACCGTTCGAGATTCTGGATCGGGTTGGGAGCGCAGCTTACATATTAGCCTTGCCTCCGAGATTAGAGGGTGTTCACCCTGTATTTCATGTGTGTCAGCTGAGGGAGTACATACCAGATCCGAGACACATCGTGAGTTATGATGATTTAGTGGTTGAGCCGGACCACACCTTTGTTGAGCACCCTATTGCAGTCCTAGAACGAGGTATGAGACGCCTGCGTTCGAAGGACATTCCTATGCTGAGGATACAATGGTCGAGACGGGGACCTGATGAGGCTACATGGGAGACTGAGGATAGTATCTAGAGGAACTATCCAGAGTTCTATGCTGAGTTAGATGCACCAGTAGGATCACCGAGTAAATCTTAGTACTACCTTGGTGAGTATTATATGCTTATATGCTTATGTGCTATGATGTGTTTATTTTCATACTAGCTTTGATATGATATATGATCTTATTAGATCTTGTTGTGCTAGTATGATTCTTGTTTATAGCTAGAGATGGCTCTTTCCTCTATGCTATTGTGATATGTTTAGGATTCAGCTGGAGATGTTATTCCTCCATGCTATTTTGATGGACATAGTGTTGCTGGAGATGTTTTTCCTCCATGCCTTTCTGTTATGAGTATGATACGACTAGAGATGTGATTCCTCTATGCCTTGTGATGTGTTATTAAATGGCTAGAGATAGTTTTCCTCTATGTCTTGGATAGTATAGTTGTGTTGTTGGAGTTGATGTTTTCCTCCGTGCTTGTGTTGAGGCTATAGAGAGAGTGTACCTCGGCTTGTGAGTCCGAGTGGTTCGAGGATTTTTGCAAGTTTCGGGACGAAACTTGTTGTTAGGGGGGGTGAGGTGTAAGAGCCTTAGTCTTTCGGACCGAGATTGGACTTTTGCCGAGTTTAGCGTTGGCCGAGATTGGCCTTGCCGCACCCGCGGGCATGTTTGCCGCCCTTGCGGGTTTCCGCTCCCGCGGCCCAGGGAACCGCCCCCGCGGTTTCTTGTGGCTACAGCCGTTTTGTTGACTTCTTTGACCCGTGATTTACCCTCTTTTCTTTATCTCTTTTTTACCTTGTTCAGCAAGGGTTTCACTTTCATTTCCCATTCCAGACCCTACGTCCTTCTTGCTTCTCCTTCATCCTCTTTGATCTTGTGTGTGAGTGTTCTTAAGCTTGGAAGTGTTTTGTTGGTAAGGATGTTGATGTTGATGATGTTGGATGTTGTGATGAGCTTGAGAGCTAGTTGTGTTGGGTGTTGATTCTCTGTGCAGCCTAGGACCACAGGTGTGGTAAGTTCTTTGCTTCTTCTCCTTCTCTTCTTTTTTGATTCCATCTCTTTAGCTTAGGATTAGATGTTTTGAATGTAGGTTAATGTTGGAATGTGTATGTTTATGCATGTGTGTGATTTTGGAATGGAATAGACGTGATTTTATCACGTGAAGAGTGAAAGAGGACTCGCGGGGCTAGGTTCTGCACCGTCGCCGCCCCCGTGCCTGGAAGCCGCCGCCCCTGCAGAACCCGTGCCGCAGCGCCCGTGCCTTGTCTGCGTTGCCTGCGTCCCTTGTCACCGCGCTTGCGGCTGCTCCCTGCCGCGCCTACGGGTTGTCTATTCCGCCCCTGCATCCCTTGATCACGCAGGTGCGTCTTGTCCCGGGACTACCTATAGTTGGGTAGCTCCTTTCCTTTCTAAGTATGAGGGACTTAGTGCCATGCTAGGTATCGGATGTTGATGAGTATGATATAGATATGCCGGTTACGGCTTTGAGGTTTACGCGTTGGACATGATCCTTATGGATCCCTTGGGTCTAGGTGTGACCCCTTTGTGTGATAGGAGTTTGATATATATATGTATGCCTTGTATAGACCGTGTTGTCCTCCAGTTTGGAGTGGACCTGAGTGAGAGCTGGTCGTAGTGATACTACTTCTGAGGTTGAGGTATGCCATAGGACTTACTTAGCTACTATCCTTATATTGGATGTATGCTTGAGTGGTGTTTGTTATATGCTTTATAGCTTGCGATATGGTTCATTACCGACCTATGTTATATTGACCGTCCATTGTAGTGGCTATGACAACTTACCTTTCATCCCGTAGAGGAGTCTGGGAAGTTCTCTGTAAGCTAGTTAGACCTGGTATACGGGAAGGGCACCTACCACTCCATATGGCATACGGGAAAGTGCGCTGATATCACTCCAGCTAGCTATTGCACGCAGAGGCGAGGGTTATATACATTCCTCGTGTCACGTATATTCATATACATCTATTTATACAATTGAGTGTTTGGAATTATTAAAGATAATAAACCGGGTAAATGTGTGAAAGCATGTTGATATGTTATAATTCTTGATGTGTGTTTGTGCTCTAGCATCTTCTTATATATGTGTATGGTTAGCTAACGGTTTTATACCGTGTTGTAGATCCTTTGCAGGTTAGGAGAGCTGCAGAGTGATCCAGAGGGGTGATCTGCTGAGGGTTCCGTACACTGGGCGATATCGTGGGATGGGTTATTTATGTTGTACGGATTTCTGTTTTGACTTTGTACTCAACAGTACTTTGTATTACCTTTTTGATATGTATATATATATATATATATATATATCAGTTTTATGTTTTGTTTTAATCTATTGGTGCCTTGTTGTAAGATTCAGTGAACTTGTTGTCAGGCTAGGGTCAGGATCCATTGTGAGATCCTAGCCCAGTAGCACCTCGAGTCCTACGAATTTGGGGTGTTACAAAGTTGGTATCAGAGCCCAGGTTGACAACAATGACACTAGTAATCTGCAATAAAGTTCGAATAGATAAATAAACAGAACCCGAAAGGGGTTTGACTTTTCAAAAGGTTTTGGTTTTGAAAGGAGTACAAATGTTTTGGGATATCGTGTACGTGAGTCATCGCCCCTCTGAAGATCACAACAGTTTAGGTATATATAGATATTCTGTTGTGATTGATTTGATATATATCTATACAGGCTAGGGTCAGGATCCATTGTGAGATCCTAGCCCAGTAGCACCTCGAGTCCTACGGATTTGGGGTGTTACAACAACATTATCACGTGAGTAAGATCTTTTGTCAGACGGAAAAAAAATCGGATTATTTTTGATAAATATGATGACAATTTATATCGATTTTTATAATTTCCAGACTTGATATTATTTTGAGTTGAAAGTTGATGATTACTATAATTTGGGTTTATTATCCGAATATAAAACAACAATAAAAATACAAATTTGTTACTTCACTTTTTTTTTTGTCTTCCAAATATGAGCAATTTAATTTTAATATTTTAAATTTTTAAAAACTTTCCAATCAAATATTATAAGTTGTGCAAGAATCCAATCTAAAACCAAATATATCATTATGAATTTAAATAAGGAAGTAGTTAATATATTCTTTTTGTATTTTTAAAAAATTATTGGAAAACTGTTAATAAATTTTTTTAATGTTTTTATACTTTTTTTACACATAAATATCATATCGAGATATTCTATGTTCAAAGTTTTCCATAAAACGTAATTGAAAAATCTTCTAAAGGAAACAATTATTACCTTCAAATCTTTCAATTTTTCATTAACAATAAAAATCTCTTGAATTCATTCTTAGAGAACCCTTAATACCAGATATTTGAGGATATTGAAGCAATCACAACTATGTCAACAATACCAATAATGTGATTGCAAATCAATAAATTTAATTAAATCGACCATACGTTCGAAGAACAAATATATCCATGCAAGATTGTGAACAAGAAATATATAGCCTTCACGAAGTGTGGAGATGGACTTTTCCGAAAACCGAGCAACTTTGTATCTTGTGTGTGGCAAGCGTTGCCGTCGTCATCTTCTCGGAAACTAGAAAAGTGGTCTTCGACTCATAGAAGTGGTTGATGATATCATGGAGACTCGAATGACCTAACGAGAACATTATTCAGCGTTCGAGAAGATTATGACAGCAACGCTTGCTCCGCACAAACAGGCGATGCGGATTGGAATTCCGTTAAATAGAAAAAGTGATTGTGGTTATAGGAATTTGTATTAACGGTATATATCCTACGCAATTTGTGAATGTTCTTCAAGAAAGATATTTTCTTTTATTATGGGTTTGTTATCCCATCAAATGATTTGTTAAGTTGGTAATCTGAAATGAATAATGTTTGAATGAAATACTGGTTATTTGATGTATAAACTTGATCGTGAATACTTTCTTCGTTTATATAAGCGATGGATTGGCATCGATTATCTATTCTCATTAGATTAATGTTAATTGAATGAACGGTATTTGTAGTTTTTTTAATCGAGTTTGTAATAGTTTTGTAAATGATGTTATAATCTAGTAGAAGATTCTTATAAACATGGTATATTTATATATGAGTAATAACCTTTAAAAACCTTCCAAATTACATGTTTTATTAAATTCAAACTTCATATGAATTTATTTGTTTTTGTAACGCTACGGTTTAGAAACGGAAAAAAAATATGAAAAGTTGTGTATTAGTGTTCAATTTCATAACTTAAATAGGTTATTTAGAAAATTCATAGTTTAGTATATTACACGAATCATACAAAAAATTATGATTGTAATATATTAAAGGGTGAAATGGGAGACTAGACTCTTTTTGTAGTGATGAGCACTAAGTAGGCTCATTTTCATATCAATGGACAAATTAGGCCCCATTCACTTATCTTTAAAGATTAATTGAAAGGGCAAATTAGGAATATGAAATTACTTAAGCCCAAACCAGATTGATTTAATGAAAGCCCAATTGGTTTAATGAAGGTCCAAGTGTTTTAATAAAAGTTCAAGCCCAATTGTTTTAATGAAGACTCAAGTGTTTTAATAAAAGCCCAAGCTCAATTGGTTTGATGAAAGCCCAATTGTTTTAATAAAGGTTACGCCCAATACACAAGCTTCAGACAGGACTCAATACACAAACTTCGGACAGGGCCCAATACACAAGCTTCGAACAGGGCCCAATACACAAGCTTCGGACAGGGCCCAATACACAAGCTTCGGACAGGGCCCAATACACAAACTTCTGCTTCGGATAGGGCCCAATACACAAGCATACGTCCGGGCCCAATACACAAGCATACGTCCGTGCCCAATACACAAGCATACGTCCGTGCCATATACACAAGCATACGTCCGGGCCCAATACACAAGCATACGTCCGGGCCCAATACACAAGCATACGTCCGGGCCGAATTCACAAGCATACGTCCGGCCCCAATTCACAAGCATACGTCCGGGCCCAATACACAAGCATACGTCCGCGCCCAATACACAAGCATACGGTCGGGTCCAATTCACAAGCATACGTTCGGGCCCAATTCACAAGCATACGTCCGGGCCCAATTCACAAGCATACGTCAGGGCCCAATATTATTGCAAGTGTTTTAATGAAGGACCAAGTATTTTAATAAAAATCCAAGTGTTTTAATAAAAGCCTAAGTGTTTTAATAAAAGTCCGCGCCCAGATCCAATACACAAGCCCGCGCCAGGGCCCAATACACAAGCATCGGACAGTGCCCAATACACGTGTAACACCCCAAATCCGCAGGACTCGGAGTGCTACGGGCGAGACCTCACAATGGGTCCCGACCCTTAGCTTGACAACAATTTCACCGGACCTTCCAACAAGGCACAAATAAAGGCGAAATCTCAAAACGTTTTTCATGTATGCGAAAACCCGAAAGTAAAGACTACAAAGTGGAAACTCAGCCGAGTCCTCAAAACAACGTAACTCCGATACGGAAATCTAAAACATACAACAACATCCACAACTAACGATATGATAACATAACCCAAAAACGTCCCCGTCCTATAATGTACAGAGACCCCGGCTGTCCACTCCTCCACCTCACTCGGCGGCGTCCCTAACCTGCAAGTCATCTACAACACGGTTTAAAACCGTTAGCTCATATTCGAAGCATTAGAAAAGCGGTGAAGGCACAAACACATACATATCACAAAACATAAAACACACAAATCCGGCTTATTATCTTTTTATTATTACGTCATATCCCGTTCTAATTCAACTTCGGTTTGTGACACGAGAACCACCGTGGTCTTGCCCCGGTCCCTACTTACCGGCAAAGAATGGTACGGATGCACCCGACCATATCACCCGCCGGGCTAGTCGCCGAGATCCTCCTAAACTTCACGCAGAGCCAGGCAGAATGTCACTGCCCGTTATCATACACTTGGGGCAAAATATACATACAAGGTCGGTGGTCCTATTTACCGGTTTGGTTGTTACAACAAGAACATAAACACACACCACCAAACACACATCAATGCTAATACATAGAATACGAGCTAAGTAAGTCCGGAGACTTACCTCGTCCCAATGCTAAATCACAAAACGCTCTCGCTTCCGTTGGGAAGAAGCACACAACCTGCTCACAACAAGATGACCATCAAAACCCGCTCAACTCAAGAAGTCTAGGACTTTCACACAAATGATCTACGCAAGATCATTTGACTCTCATTCTAGGGCCGCATCCTAGAATCTCTCATACTCACATCTCACTCAACGCATGAGGAGATATCTCAACAACCTACTAACTCTCATATGATCATACTCAAAACCTAAGAATGAGTAAAAGCCTACTAGGTCTATCATGCTCATCACACTCTCCACACATGAAAGTAACACCCAACAGTTCATAACCTCAAAGATATTAGTCCTCAACCCAAGAGGCACAAGCTAGCCTAGAAGATCCATCATGCTCACATGCTCATATCCAACAATTACATCGAGCCTTAGGGGCTCCTAGGTTCACAACCACTAAATGGTATTTCAAGCTACTCTAGATCCATCCTAGGCATGTTACTAACATGATTCAACAACAATACTAAGGAATGAACGAAGGGGAAGGGAGAGGAGGAACCTACTGTCGAAGAAACGCAGCCGCGGAGTCAAGCTGGCGCCCCGGCGGAGCAGACGCCGCCCCTGCGGAAGGCTGGCCCCTCCCCTGCGGCGGTCTGAGCCGCCCCCGCGGCTGTGGTCAGCCGCACCTGCGGCGGTCTGGCGTCGTGGAGCCCGGAGCCGCCCCTGCGGCTGTGCTGGGCCGCCCCTGCGGCTGTGTTGAGCCGCAGGGGCGGCTCAACACCCACCACTGGTCTTAGGCACCTCTCATCGACCTAATCGAGCTAAGAACACAAGCATGCAAAGGACTTGAGTGAAAACCTCTCAAAGCTTCATCCATGGCCATGGATGAAGGAGGGAAGAAGAAAGGGGTGAGCAGCCATGGAGAGGAAGGAAAGAAGGTAGGAAAGGGACTTACCACACAAGATCTGGAGTTCTCCTACTGCAGTCCACACATGCAGCTCCTCAATCAACCATGGAAGAAGAGAAGAGAAGAGAAGAGAGTAATGGAGGAAAAGAACGTGAAAGAGAAGAGAGGAGAGAGAGAGAGGACAAGGGTTGCAATGTGGGGAGGGGAGCTGACCCCTTGTCACATCACCACGGAACGAGGGGTCGGAAATGACCCCTTGTCACTTCGACTCGGAACGAAGGGTCGGAAAGCAGAAAAAAGGAAAAACGACGAGTTAGATCGGAATTTTAGGAATAAATTCCGGAACTAGGCATCTCGTGCCTGCGGGAAGATCCATAAAACGCTCTAAGTCCGGAATAAAATTTCCGGGCATTACAACACGAGCCCACGATAGGGCTCAATACACAAGCCCGCGCCAGGTCCAGTTACACAAGCCTACGTCCGGACCCAATACACAAGCCTACACTTGTACCCAATACACAAGCATAGAACATAGCCTAATACACAAGCCTATGATGGACCCAATACACACATAGGACAGGGCCCAATACACAAGCCTAGGACATGGCCAATACACAAGCCTATGCCCCGAGCCCAATATACAAGCCTAGGACAAGGCCCAATACACAAGCCTATGCCCGGACCCAATACACAAGCCTATGCCCGGACCCAATACACAAGCCTAGGCCCGGACCGAATACACAAGCCTAGGCCTGGGCCCATTACACAAGCCTAGGACCGGACCCATTACACAAGCCTAGGACCGGACCCAATACACAAGTATAGGCCCGGACCCAATACACAAGCCTAGACTCGGGCCCAATACAAAATATTAATAAATCTTATAGTTATTGGGTTTTGAACTCTGGATGAGAGACCCACCCTTATACTAATAGGACTAGTTGAACTTGTGTATTTTATTATTGTTTTTTGTAATGTTATACTTAAACCCGAATGTTAGTACACAATATTGATAAACAATTTTAAATACACACTTTCGTCGTTTACACAAGGTCAAAATTACACAAGGCTAAGATCAATTGAGTTTCACAAGTCCATTCGAGTTACACAAGTTCAAGCACAATCGAGATACACAAGTTCAAGCACAATCGAGTTACACAAGCTCAAGCCCACTTAGAATTAAGCTTATGAAGAAGAAAATTATATAAAGACCACCGCCACTTGAGTCGATACTTCTCCGTCCCGCCTTGACCTAGTAGGGAGGCGATGCAGGCCCCTATGTGGACTAGTGGACCTTATTTCCCTAAATCTAGTCCCACAGATACCGCTCCTTGGACATTCATGCATTATCATTTGTTGTCTAACCTTTTAATACACAAGCTTGTGTATTAACGAGTTGAATAGTAGATACATTTACACAAAATAAAAACTTGAGACTTGTGTATTAACAAATGATAATGCATGAATGTGTTGTAAAACCAACTAATTACATAAATTAAATATGCCAAAAATTATATGCTTGTGTATTGGGTACAAGCGTAGGCTTGTGTATTGGGTACAAGCGGAGGGTTGTGTATTGGGCCCTGTCCTATGTGTGTATTGGGTCCAGCATAGGCTTGTATATTAGGCTATGTTCTATGCTTGTGTATTGGGTACAAGCGTAGGCTTGTGTATTGGGTCCGGACGTAGGCTTGTGTAACTGGACCTGGCGCGGGCTTGTGTATTGGGCCCTGTCGCGGGCTCGTGTATTGGGCATTGTCCGATGCTTGTGTATTGGGCCCTGGCGCGGGCTTGTGTATTGGATCTGGGGGCGGACTTTTATTAAAACACTTGGGCTTTTATTAAAACACTTGGATTTTTATTAAAATACTTGGTCCTTCATTAAAACACTTGCAATAATATTGGGCCCGGAAGTATTCTTGTGAATTGGGCCCGGACGTATGCTTGTGAATTGGGGCCGGATGTATGCTTGTGAATTCGGCCCGGCCGTATGCTTGTGTATTAGGCCCGAACGTATGCTTGTGTATTGGGCCCGGACGTATGCTTTTGTATATGGCCCGGACGTATGCTTGTGTATTGGGCCCGGACGTATGCTTGTGTATTGGGCCCTATCCGAAGCAGAAGCTTGTGTATTGGGCCTTGTCCGAAGCTTGTGTATTGGGCCCTGTCCGAGACTTGTGTATTGGGCCCTGTCCGAAGTTTGTGTATTGGGCCCTGTCCGAAGCTTGTGTATTGAGTCCTGTCGGACGCTTGTGTATTGGGCATAACCTTTATTAAAACAATTGGGCTTTCATCAAACCAATTGAGCTTGGGCTTTTATTAAAACAATTGGGCCTTCATTAAAACAATTGGGCTTGAGCTTTTATTAAAACACTTGAACCTTCATTAAACCAATTGGGCTTTCATTAAACCAATTGGGTTTGGGCTTAAGTAATTTCATATTCATAATTTGCCCTTTCAATTAATTTTTAAAGATAAGTGAATGGGGCCTAATTTGTCCATTGATATGAAAATGAGTCTACTTAGTGCTCATCACTACAAAAAGAGCCTAGTCTCCCATTTCACCCTTTAATATATTACAATCATAATTTTTTGTATGATTCGTGTAATATACTAAACGATGAATTTTCTAAATAACCTATTTAAGTTATGAAATTGAACACTAATAAACAACTTTTAATATTTTTTTCCGTTTCTAAACCGTAGCGTTACAAAAACAAATAACAATTCATATGAAGTTTGAATATAATAAAACATGTAATTTGGAAGGTTTTTAAAGGTTATTACTCATATATAAATATACCATATTTATAAGAATCTTCTACTAGATTATAACATCATTTACAAAACTGTTACAAACTCGATTAAAAAAACTACAAATACCGTTCATTCAATTAACATTAATCCAATGAGAATAGATAATCGATGTCAATCCATCGCTCATATAAACGAAGAAAGTATTCACGATCAAGTTTATACATCAAATAACCAGTATTTCATTCAAACATTATTCATTTCAGATTACCAACTTAACAAATCATTTGATGGGATAACAAACCCATAATAAAAGAAAATATCTTTCTTGAAGAACATTCACAAATTGCGTAGGATATATACCGTTAATACAAAATCCTATAACCACAATCACTTTTTCTATTTAACGGAATTCCAATCCGCATCGCCTGTTTGTGCGGAGCAAGCGTTGCTGTCATAATCTTCTCGAACGCTGAATAATGTTCTCGTTAGGTCATTCGAGTCTCCATGATATCATCAACCACTTCTATGAGTCGAAGACCACTTTTCTAGTTTCCGAGAAGATGACGACGGCAACGCTTGCCACACACAAGATACAAAGTTGCTCGATTTTCGGAAAAGTCCATCTCCACACTTCGTGAAGGCTATATATTTCTTGTTCACAATCTTGCATGGATATATTTGTTCTTCGAACGTATGGTCAATTTAATTAAATTTATTGATTTGCAATCAAATTATTAGTATTGTTGACATAGTTGTGATTGCTTCAATATCCTCAAATATCTTGTATTAAGGGTTCTCTAAGAATGAATTCAAGAGATTTTTATTGTTAATGAAAAATTGAAAGATTTGAAGGTAATAATTGTTTCCTTTAGAAGATTTTTCAATTACGTTTTATGGAAAACTTTGAACATAGAATATCTCGATATGATATTTATGTGTAAAAAAAGTATAAAAACATTAAAAAAAATTACTAACAGTTTTCCAATATTTTTTTAAAAATACAAAAAAAATATATTAACTACTTCCTTATTTAAATTCATAATGATATATTTGGTTTTAGATTGGATTCTTGCACAACTTATAATATTTGATTGGAAAGTTTTTAAAAATTTAAAATATTAAAATTAAATTGCTCATATTTGGAAGGAAAAAAAAAGTGAAGTAACAAATTTGTATTTTTATTGTTGTTTTATATTCGGGTAATAAATCCAAATTATAGTAATCATCAACTTTCAACTCAAAATAATATCAAGTCTGAAAATTATAAAAATCGATATAAATTGTCATCATATTTATCAAAAATAATCCGATTTTTTTTCCGTCTGACAAAAGATCTTGCTCACGTGATATGGTGCAACCGGTTTCTTCCTTGTCTTCTAAGAAATAGGATTACACATACAATGTGGATCTTATTAAAACAATAAATTAACATCATTTAAAATGTTGGAAAGCGCAAATAAGCTAACTATATCAATTGAAATTGAACTTATTTAACGCGTTTTTACTTGATTAATATACTAATCATTTTTGTATGATTCATGTAATATACTAAATGATGAATTTTCTAAATAACCTATTTAAGTTATGAAATTGAATATTAATGCACAACTTTTCATTTCTTTGGTTTCTAAACCCTAACGTGACAAAAACAAATAAATTCCTATGAAATTCGTATTTATTGAAATATGTAATTTGGAAGGTTTATAAAGGTCGTTTGCCATATATAAATATATCATGTTTACAAAAAACTTCAACTAGGTTATATTATCAAATTCAAAAATGTAACAAACCCGATTAAAAAACTATATATATCATTCAACATTAATTTAATGAGAATAGATAATCGATGACAATTCATCACTCATATAAACGACGAAAGTATTCATGAACAAGTTTATACATCGAATAACAAACATTTCACTCAAGCATTATTCAATTGAAATTATCAACATAACAAATCGTTTGATGGGATGACAAACACATAATGAAAGAAAATATCTTGCTTGAAGAATGTTCACAAATTGTGTAGGATATATACGATTAATACAAGTTCCTATAACCACAACCAATTTGGTCTTTTTCTTTTTACAGAATTCCAATCCGCATCACCCATTTGTACGGAGCAAGCGTTGCTATCATAATCTTCTCGAACGCTTGATGATGTTCTCACTAGGTCATTCGAGTCTCCATAATATCATCCACCACTTTTATGAGTCCGAGAACACTTTTCTAGCTTCCGAGAAGACGACGGCGGCAACACTTGCCATACACAAGATACAAAGCTGCTCGCTTTTCGGAAAAGTCGATGTCCAGACTTCGAGAAGGCTATATCTTTATTGTTCACAATGGTGTGGTGGATTTAAATTTATTGATTGCAATCAAATTATATATCTTGTTGACGTTGTAAACGATTGCTTCAATCATATCTTGTGTTAAGGGTTCTCTAAGAATGAATTTAAGAGATTTTTATTGTTAATAAAAATGGAAAGATTTGAAGATAATAATTGTTTCCTTTCGAAGATTTTCTAGTTACCATTTATGGAAAACTTTGAACAGAGAATATCTCGGTATGATACTTATGTGGGTAAAAAAAAATTTAATAAAATTTTACTTATATTTTTCCAATATTTTAAAAAAAATACAAAACCGAATAAACTAGTTCCTTATTTAATTTCATAATGATATATTAGGTTTTAGATGGTTGTCAGGTCAATATATATGATAAGCTTTGAACATAATAAATGGATTTTTGCACAACGTACTTATAGTTAGAGGTGTCAAAATCTAACCCGACCCACCCATAACCAAACCCAACTGATTCCGAATATGATATAAATAAAAGATTATGAGACCCGACCCGAGTTAAATCATTTTGACCAAACTCATAACATATCTACACACACTTTTGGTGTCTTTGTAGGTATTTTAGCGTATTTTGGAGCTAAAACGATGCATTTGAGGATCAAGCCTCGGGATGGACGCTTTGGAGCGATCACGCAGGCACGGGAAAGGAGGAAAAGACGAGCCAAGACGAAACGCACGAGATTAGAGCAATCTCGGTCGAGATTAGAGCAAACTCGGTCGAGATCCGAGCCATTTCGACCGAGACTCCATATCAGAAGTTTATGTTGAAGGATCTCGGTCCCAATCTCGGCCGAGATTTGTGCCATCTCGGGCGAGATTTATGAGACTTGACCGAGATGGAGACTGAGATCCTTCGACAAAAACTTCTGATATGGAGTGTCGGTCGAAATGGCTCGGATCTCGACCGAGTTTGCTCTAATCTCGACCGAGATTCCTCTAATCTCGTGCGTTTCGTCTTGGCTCGTCTTTTCCTCCTTTCCCGTGCCTGCGCGATCGCTCCAAAGCGTCCATCCCGAGGCTTGATCCTCAAATGCATCGTTTTAGCTCCAAAACACGCCAAAATATCTACAAAGACACCAAAAGTGTGTGTAGACATCTATACCCGCAAAGTTGCACTAAACAAGTATAAAGAACACAAACTAAGGCTAAAACATGCATGCGGAAAAGGGAAAACTAACTAAATGCTCTACTAAACTAGGTCGATAATTCATGTTATCAAAATACCCCATACTTATCTTTGCTTGTCCCCAAACAAATAATAAATTCAAGGCAAGATGGCATGAATCATCTATGCTAAACAAAAACAAAAACTCTTTTTGTAGTGCTTCTATTCATGATCACTTTCAGAGTGTAGTCACAAGGCTAAAGACATAAATCGATTAAGGTCAAGTAAGATAGGCAAATTATAGGATAATCACACCTTACAAGAAATCCAAAATCATCATTTAAACTACCAATGTCTAGAATTCATGAAATATCCAAGTTTAGGCTATGAAGTCATTTACATGTATGCAAAGATCAATAGGACTTAACAAAAGAAAAGGTCAAGAAATGTGATATAGGTAGGATGCGTATAGGTAATGTGGTGGAAATCCAGGAAAGAGGACAACACAACATTTTCTCTTCTTTCTTCTTTCTCAACATTCATCCCTTCTCTTTATGCATTTTCTCTTCTTTCTTCTTTTTTTGGATTTTCATAAAAATGCAGTACATATAAAATAAACGTGTGACAAGAATATGAAATTGTTCAATGTAGTACATAAAAACAGAAACATGCTAAATGATATTGCAAGCATCCTACCCCATACTTAAAACTCACATTGTCCCCAATGTGAATAATAAATATGAAGTAAAAACAATACTCACAATGTAAAAATGAAGAAGGCGTCCGGCGTGTCTACTCGAATGGAGGAGGAGGAGGTGGATCACGTGGGTAGTGGAGGTTGTTTGGGTCATAGAAATTCCCAAACGTATGACGATATAAGTCTCCGTACATCCCCTCCGAGACAGAATAGCGCCTATCCTACTCAGCAATCCTCTGATCCTGTTGTGCCATCCTCAAATCCTACGCGGCTCATCTGTCCTCAACTTTCTTATAAAACTCCCTCTGACTCATCTGCATGTCATGCATGTCCGCTGCCAGCTGGGCCATGGTGTACGGCCTCATGCGGCTGGGCCTAGGAGCACGTGATGATGATGCTCCTGCAGTAGACATACTAGGTGGTGTACCTGCA
This sequence comes from Fagopyrum tataricum, assembly GCA_002319775.1. NCBI lineage: Eukaryota > Viridiplantae > Streptophyta > Magnoliopsida > Caryophyllales > Polygonaceae > Fagopyrum > Fagopyrum tataricum. The sequence continues at coordinate 22,116,955 of CM008283.1, read as the reverse complement.
TCACCCATATCAGTGTCAGAATCTCCTGCCTCAGTGGCAGGCACCAAATCGTCATCATCCTGAGCAACATCCTCATCCTCGGGCTCCCCTATATCATCATCATTTGAACTCGCATCCTCTAAGGCCTCTAAGACATCTCTCCAACATCTCTGGTCCCTAATCGTGTACTCGCTCTTCCATAGTACACCGCGCTGCTCATCCCAAGGCATAGCAACTCTATAAATTCCCTTACCTCGGGGTATCAGAAGATGCCGGTTAGCTAGATGTTTTCTGGTAATAGCTACTGGCTGCCAAGTTTCACACATGTCAATGTAAGAAAAATCATGACCAAGTCTACGAGCAACGTGGGTGACCAACCCACCCACACAAATAAAACCATTCCTCTTATTAGAAGCCTTTTTGAGGAAATCAAGCATAAGAGTAGCAGAGTCCGGAGCACGTCCCTGCGTAATACATCATAAGGTAAAAAGTTCACCTACAAGTATGAGGTGCATTGTCTCTTTCCGCGGTAACATGATCTCGCTCATAATCCTATGAGCTAAACGGAAAGACAAGTTCAGAATAAACGTGTCCGAGGACTTCCCTGTCTTCCATTCACTTCCAGGCCCCATTGGCTTGGCTATTTCATACCAAAACGAATGCTGATCAAAATCCTTCTCAAAATGTACTCATCAACCCTCGGAAAATCAAACAAATCTCCAAAAGCAATTTTAGACATCTCATAATCCGTGTTCATCACACGGAATTTCACACGTCTTTCACCGTTTTCCTCATCAAGGGAAAGCGTACTAAAAAATTTTACAGTTAAAACCCGATAATCTGGAGATCGGCTTCCATGCAAGCAATGCCAACCACAAATTTCACTAATCATTCTTATGTCATCACCTACTCCTAATTCTCCAATTTTTGTAAGGTTCAAATATTTAGGAGCTAGATGATCAAGGCGAATAAGTCGAGCGTACTTGGACTTACAAGAATCCGGAATGTCCGGGACGTAGCTCGAAGGTTCCGAAGACTCCGGTGGCGCTTGTTGCCTTGATTTCCTTGACCCGGTAACCTTTGATAAAGATCTCTTCAAACGTTTCATCCTTAGCCGATAAATGAGCTCAACAGAACAAAATCTCGGTCGGAAAAGCAAGGATCTCGGCCGAGATTTCTGGGCGGTTGACCGAGATTAGAAGGTGTTGGCCGGAATTGATTTTTTTCGTCGGTTCTTTGTAGATTCTTGCTTGGTTGATGAGTCTAAAACGTTTTTGTGAAGGGATTTTGAGTGGAATGGTGTATTTGTGGGGTTTTTAGGGATTGAAAATTTTGGTTAGGGTTTGGTGTTGGAGAGGAGATTTGGGTGAGGATTGAGTGAAATTGGTGATGGAATAGAGTTTAGAATTGGATTTGAGAGAGATTGTGGCAAGAATGAGAGAATTTGATGAAGTACTGAGGGATTTAGGAAAAATTGGGTAGGGTTTTTTTGCTTTGGAGGCTATGGAGGAAGAGAAGAAGTGAAGGAGAAGAAAGAAAGAAGAGAGGCCGGCCGACTTTGGTAGGGTTCTGTTGGCCGATCTCGGTCGCCAACAATCTCGGTCGTCGACCGAGATTTTTCTCGGGTCGGGACCGAGATTTCCTTTTCTTTCTTTTTTTTCTTTGGAAACCTCGATCTCGGTCTCTATTTTTCGATCTCGGCCAAGATTTCCCCATCTTGGACCGAGATCGGTTTCTGATATGACATCTCGGCCTTCTTGAGCTGGATCTAGGCCGAGATTTCTAGGCAGTTCGACCGAGATTTCTGGGTATGGCCGTTTTCTTCCTCGACTTACTTCGTTTCTCGTCTTTCTTAGCAATTTCCTCGTCTTAAACTCGTTCCCAGTGCTTCTTCCCGTATTTCTTTTCACCATGACACCTAGGTCCTGCAAAGACACAACAAAAACGCGCAAAAACGCAAAAGCAAAAAGTAAAAGTAAAAACAAAAAGACAAAAAAACTCTTACCTCGGGTTGCCTCCCGAGAAGCGCTTGGTTTAAGGTCTCTAGCCGGACCTAACTCCTTTAAAGCGTCAATTTAGATGAATAGGTGAGAGTTTTTCCACCGGAAGTTCCCGTCCATCGTGACTTTAACTTTCCTGGAAAAAGTCGGAGCCTAGAATTAAAGAGAAGAACAAGATCACCTTCTTTGAAGTTCTTTGGCAATATGTGCTTGTCGTGCCACTTCTTTGTTCGTTCTTTGTAGATCCGTGCACTCTCATATGCGTTCATCCGGATCTCCTCCATCTCGTTGATGTCCAGCAACCTCTTTTCTCCGGCTTCTTTTATATCAAAATTTAGCCATTTCACGGCCCAATACGCTCTAGGCTCCAACTCTACACGCAAATGACAGGATTTCCCATAAACAAGTTGATAAGGAGTAGTACCTATGGGAGTTTTGTATGCTGTCCTATATGCCCAGAGTGCATCATCAAGCTTCATTGCCCAATCTTTCCTTGAGCGAGACACTGTCTTCTCTAGGATCCCCTTGATTTCTCTATTCGAGATTTCCACTTGGCCACTAGTCTGGGGATGATATGGGGTTGCAACCTTGTGAGTTACCCTATACTTGGACAAAAGTGCTTCAAAGTTTCTGGCTGTGAAATGTTTTCCTCCATCACTAATAATGACACGTGGTGTGCCAAATCTAGGGAAGATCGTCCAGTTGAAAATTTTTATTACAACTTTAGCGTCATTTGTGGGTGAAGCTATAGCTTCAACCCATCTTTACATAGTCAACCGCTAAAAGAATGTAAAGATTCCCGCATGAGGATGAGAAAGGTCCCATGAAGTCAACACCCCATACATCAAAAATCTCAACTTCTTGGATGTTGTTCAAAGGCATCTCATTCCTCCTAGATATGTTGCCCGTCCTTTGGCATGAATCACAAGCAGTGACGAATACCTGCACATCTTTGAAAAGATTAGGCCAAAAGAATCCAGATTGTAATACCTTGGCACTAGTCTTGTGGGCGCTAGCATGTCCTCCACAGGGCAATGAATGACAATGTCGGATGACACTCTCAATCTCGTCGTCTGGGACGCATCTCCTAAGGATTCCCTCGGGTCCTCTCTTGAATAGTAGTGGTTCGTTCCAATAGTAATGCCTCACATCCTTGTAGAATTTCTTCCGTTGGGAAGGAGATAAACCTGGAGGAATTTCACCACAAACTAGATAATTAACTATGTCAGCAAACCAAGGTTCTTGATCACCTGAAATTTGGAGAATATATTTCTCCATCGTGTGGAGATGCTCATCTGGAAATGCATCGTCAATAGGGATGTCATCCCCTTCCATAAGTTCTGGAGGTAACCTGCTAAGATGATCAGCTACAGAGTTTTCGGACCCCTTCTTATCTCTAATATCTAGATCAAGTTCTTGAAGGAGAAGGATCCATCGGATAAGACGTGGCTTTGCATCCTTCTTGGTGAGAAGGTACCGAATCGCAGCATGATCCGTGTACACAATCACCTTGGCTCCTACTAGATAGGAACGGAACTTCTCAAATGCGTAGACGACGGCTAGGAGCTTCGTTTCAGTAGTTGCATAATTCAGTTGGGCTCCATCAAGTGTCTTGCTAGCATAATAGATAGCATGAGTAAGTCCTTCCTTCTTCTATCCTAGCACCGCTCCCACTACAAAGTTACTTGCATCACACATCACCTTGAATGGAAGAGACCTATCGGGGGGTTGAATAATTGGAGCGGTGATGAGCTTCCTTCAACCTATAAAAAGCATCAAGGCATTCTTTCGAGAAAACAAACTGCACATCCTTGATTAGTAGGTTAGTCATACGTTTAGCAATTTTAGAGAAATCTTTTATAAATCTCCGGTAAAAACCGGCATGTCCTAGAAAACTCCTTACCCCTTTGGCTGATGATGGAGGAGGTAGCTTCTCAATAGTCTCAATCTTGGCCCTATCAACCTCAATTCCACGGTTAGATATCAAGTGACCTAACACAATAACTTCCCTAACCATGAAATGGCATTTTTCCCAATTGAGAACAAGATTGCAATCCTCACATCTTTGTAAGACTAAAGACAAGTTAGCCAAACAATCATCAAAAGAGGATCCACAGACAGAAAAGTCATCCATAAAGACTTCCATGATGTTTTCAATATATTCAGAAAAAATAGACATCATGCATATTTGGAAAGTAGTAGGAGCATTGCAAAAACCGAAAGGCATTCTCCTATAAGCAAAAGTACCCCAAGGACAAGTGAAAGTGGTTTTCTCTTGGTCATCCGGATGGATGGGGATCTGGAAAAAGCCATTATAACCATCTAGGTAGAGAAAGTAGGAGTGTTGGGCTAACCTTTCTAACATTTGATCAATGAAGGGCAAAGGAAAGTGATCTTTCCTAGTAGCATGATTCAACTTCCTATAATCAATGCACATCCTCCATCCTGTCACGGTCCTAGTCGGGATCAACTCGTTCTTCTCATTGGTTATGACAGTCATCCCACCTTTCTTCGGTACAACATGCACCAGGCTTACACACTTACTATCCGAGATTGGGAAAATAGTTCCCGCATGAAGCAACTTAAGGATCTCCTTCTTCACTACCTCTTTCAGAAGGTCTATGTCCATCATCTAACATGATCCTATGCATGCACATAGAAGGATTAATCCCTATGAGGTCATCTATGGTGTAGCCAAAGCTTTTCTATGCATCCTAAGCTCTTTCAATAACTTCTCAAGTTCAAGTTCATTCAAGCTAGCACTAACAATGACGGGATAAGATGAGTTAGAACCAAGGAAGGCGTACCTTAGGTGTGTCGGAAGAGGCTTCATCTCAACCTTAGGAGGCTCCGGTTCTTCTTCAGAGATCTCGGCTAACTCATCTCGGTGGAGATAAGTGATCTCGGCCCGAGATGGGGTAAATCTCGGCCGAGATGGTCTGATCGTCGGAAAATTAAAAAGTTTCTGTTGAAGGATCTCGGTCGCCCATCTCGGCCGAGATTTCTCGCCGAGATTTTTGGGTCTCGGGCGAGATTTCCAAGCTTCGGAGGTTAAAAGTTTGTTGCCCAATCTCGGCCGAGATGGCCATGATCTCGGCCGAGATGCTTTCTGCTTCCGTCAGTTCTTCGAATCTTGATTCCTCGTTGATGGGAGTAGACTCAAAGATCGGACTTCTTCAAATAGTTCATCTTTCGTTCTGCTGTCATGATGTTCATGGTCAAAACCTGCTCAAGAAGGTCAGAAAAAGAATTGAATTTATAATCTCAAATCATCTTCATCATCCTCTAGGATGTTGTACATATCTTCTTCAAACATGGGTCCCTTAATCAAAGGAGGGAGCTTAAATTGTACAACTTCCTCATCAATTCTAAAAGTAAGAGTGGCACCCTACAATCAACTAAACATCCGGAGGTAGCAAGAAAAAGGTCTCCCTAAAAATAATAGGAACGGGACAATCTGCAGGAATATCAAGAACAACAAAGTCAATAGGGATAAAGAACTTCTCTAGTTGGATTGGAACATCCTCAATGATCCCCACAGGACGTGTGGTAGTCCTGTCTGCCATGCAAAGAGTCATCTTCACCGCTTTGGTTCTCCAAGTCCAACCTTCCTGCATAAAACGAGTGGATAATGCTCACACTAGCTCCTAGATCGCATAATGCTTTGTACGTTCCATCTCCAACTTTGATTGGGACGCAAAAAGATCCGGGATCGCTCAATTTTGGTGGCATCTTTCCACTGTTCCTCTGGATGAGGTCAGTAGATCTCCGGGTCATTCTGACTTCTCCATATTCCTCTAGCTTCCTCTTGTTTGGAGAGGATTTCCTTCAAGAACTTCCCATAGGCAGGCATCCCTCTAAATAGCATCAACAAAAGGGATGTTAATATGCAATTTATTTAAAAGGTCAAGGAACTTACCAAAGTGCTTGTCCAATTGAGCTCTAGCACGGGATTTAGGAAAAGGAAGTGGTGGCTTGTATGGAGGAGGAGGGATGTAAACATTCTCTTTTTCTTTAGGCTCCTCTTCCATTGGTTGCTTTCCTTTATCCAAGACCTTTGGTTGGGGATCATTTGTTTCTAATCCACTTCTTGTAGTGATTACCATGACTTGCCCCTTGGATTATTTTCAGTCTTTCCAGGAAGTCTTCCTGGATCTCTTTGTGCGTCTTGGCCTTTTAAACACTTGAGTTTCCAAAACTTTTGGGCTTTGGTTACACTAGTGACCGTGCTCTCTAGATTTCCCATCCTAGCCATCAATTGCTCAAACATTGCTTCAACTCTATCCTTCGGTTGAGCGGGTTCAGTTGGCTTGGACGGCTGGCCTGCATTGCTAGAAGAACTTGAGGGTTCAAAGCACCCTCAGGATTTGAAATAAGAAAAACAAGGATGATTATGGTTAGACTTGTAGTTGTTTTCCCTGATTATTCCTATTATAATTGTTATTATAACATCTTTGGTTATTATAACCTCCTTGGAGTTACTTTTACCATGTAATTCGCATCCTCTTCCTTGGATGCTACCTGCACTTCAGCTTGCTGAGCTTTCAAGTTAGATGCAATTAAATTCTTTCAAAGATTTAAGTTCAACTTGTAAAGCATCTAACCTTGAATCATTAAGAGTACTTTCATTTACCTCATAGACTCCGGGTATAGTCTTCTCTCTTCAACTTTCCTGTGAGAATACTTTTCAATCACCAAAGCTTGCTTCTCAATAAAGTCTCAAGATTCATCCACCGATTTTTCCATAAAAGTACCTCTAGAGAGAGATTGTAGCTTGAATTGAGTGTCCTCGTCAAGTCCTTTGAAGTAAATTTCTAGCAATTCTATCTTAGGAATTCCATGATGAGGACAACATAGCAAAATGTCTTTAAATCTTTCCCAAGACTTATACAAACTCTCTTTATCTTTCATTACAAATGCATTTATCTTCCCTCTTAGTTCAGTAGTCTTGTAGGGTGGGAAAAATTGGTGAGAAATTCAGAACCCAACTCCTCCCCATGTGTTAATCCGCCCGTGTGGTATTGATTGATACCAAGCTAGAGCCTTATCCTTAAGAGAAAAAGAAAAACCCCTTAGCTTATGATTGTTACCTTCCATACGGGCTGGACTTACCGCATCCATAAGAGTCTCGTAGTTGTTCATGTGTTTGGTGAGGAGATTCCGTCTCTGTCCCTCCAAACTGATTCTGGCGAATCATCTGTATACCTGCGGTCGCAGCTCATGCTCGTGGTTTGCGGATCTCCAAAGTTAACTCCAGGACGGTTAACTCTTTGGGTAGGATCCATTCTCTGTCCAAGTGTTTGTGGAACTTCCACAAAAGGCTGGTAAAGGACATGTCTAAGAGGAGCGGGAGGTGGAGCTTGCGGAGGAGCTTCAACTCGAGAGGAATTGGAGCTAATTGTGGTGCTGGAATTACTTGTTGCACTGGAGCGGAAGCTGCGTCTTGCCTTTGGTTCATGGTTCTGGCTATCTCTTCCATTTGATTCTCATGCAGTATTTCCCTTTGAGTAGTTTCCTCTCTTTCTCTAGCATTCCGTTTCTCAGTCTCAAGTTGCTCTAAAGCATCTCTAAGTTCAGCTTCGTAATCTCTGTTTTCGGCCATTTTAGAAGCTTTCCGGGCTCTTAGTCTCTCTCTTAGTGTTCTTTCAGGTTCGGGATCGTACGGAACTAGTTCTTTCGACCCGAGTTCTTCGCATACACTGAAAGATACCTAAATCCTGAAAATTCCAAAAAAAAACCAAAAGCGAGATCAAAAGTAAAAGAAAGACTTACACTATAAGAAATCACAAAACAAATCAAATAACTTAGTCCCCCAGCAACGGCGCCAAAAACTGTTCTATTTTAACACCCCTATAAACTTTTATCAATAATGATAAAAGCTCACAGGTTAGTAAAAACCACGGTATGCTTTAAATTTATAAAACAAGAAATAAACACCCAAATTGTAGCGAACCCACAGTGTATGGGTCAATTACAGTAAGGATAAGTATTCCAAGGTCGATCTCAGGGACCAAGTGTCTGAATTGTAAATGTGATCTAAGATAGAGTAAATCAAAGTAAAAGAAAGGAGGTTGGAAAGAAGGAAGAAAGATCAAAAAGGTTTTAATGGATTTTTGTAGAGTTCGCAATCAAATATCGGATTTGATTGAAAACTAAGTAAACAAACGAACGAAAAGATATATCAATTAAAGAGAAAGCGGATTCCAAGGATTCAAGGTCATTATTTATACGCATGGACTCAGACATCTCTCAAAGGATCTATGGTTAACAAGCTTCAGGGAAGAACGTTTCTAAGCTGACAGTCTATTACCGTAAGTCTCAAGACTATCTAGTTCCAAACCAAACCACCTATTACGGGTAAGTCTCAAGGTAGAGAGGTAGGAAATTCTAAAAAAACCAGATTCCAAACTAAGGGAAAGGTAAACCATTACCGGGTAAGTCTCAGGTATTACCCTACTTAGGAAGGAATCTAAGCACACTCAACCCAATAGAGGTTTTCACCTCTATTACCTATGGTCAGTCTCTAAGGTATCTAAGAAGGGGTTTCACCGGGTAAGTCTCAACTCCAAACTTAGGTTACTAGGTAGAAGGATTCTAACTAGGTTCAAGTCCTAACTAACCACTAGGATTTCAAAGCTATTCAAACAAGCATTAAAACACTATTCCATCATAGTCAGTATAAACAAATCCACTATTCATCATAGTCTAGATATAAACAAATCCCTATTCACCATGGAACCACAATGGTTCTAGCCAACAATCAACATATCAAAAGCAACAATCAATTCAATTGAAGAATACATAAAATAAGAACTAAAAGAGAGAATAAAGAAAGTACTCAACAATATTAAGACGAAACAAGCAAAATGACAAATTCCCAGTATCGCGAAGCGTATATGAATTGAATGAAATCTAAAAGCCTGAATCTTTCCTAAAAACTCAATGTAGTTCAACAATGGTGAAGAGCAAGGGAGAAGAAGAAGTAGGCGGCACTCTCAATAGAAGCCTTAGAAATAGAATGAAGCGGAACCCTGGAAATCATTTGAAGCCTCCCTTTTATACCCAACAATCTTCCACAAAACGGGTCGGGCCAAAACTGACCCAAAAGAACAAAATATTTCGGCGCACAGGAATCTCGGTCGGAAATCTCGGTCGTCGACCGAGATTTCAGAACGTCGGGACCGAGATTGGCTTCGTGATTCAGCATTAGGGAAATCTCGGTCGGTGATCTCGGTCAAGTCTCAGAAATCTCGCCCGAGATGGCACAAATCTCGGCCGAGATGGAGACCGAGATCCTTTGACAGAAACTTCTGATATGGAGTCTCGGTCGAAATGGCTCGGATCTCGACCGAGTTTGCTCTAATCTCGACCGATATTGCTCTAATCTCGTGCGTTTCGTCTTGGCTCTTCTTTTCCTCCTTTCCCGTGCCTGCGTGATCGCTCCAAAGCGTCCATCCCGAGGCTTGATCCTCAAATGCATCGTTTTAGCTACAAAACACGCCAAAATACCTACAAAGACACCAAAAGTGTGTGTAGACATCTATACCCGCAAAGTTGCACTAAACAAGTATAAAGAACACAAACTAAGGCTAAAACATGCATGCGGAAAAGGGAAAACTAACTAAATGCTCTACTAAACTAGGTCGATAATTCATGTTATCACCTACTACCATCGGGTAATCCTATACTAAAGGGTATCCCCTCGGTCGTAACTAAACTCAAACGCTCAACGCGTGCATCAGATATAAATGAATGAGTAGCTTCCGTATCTAATAAAACTCTAACAGGTAAACCATGAATCAAAATGGTACTTGTAGCAGCTGGATCCTTTACACTCCTCATCTCAAAAGCTCTACCCTGTGCTCCTCTAGTGTCAGTGGTACTCCCACCACGACCTCTACCTCTACTCAACTCGGGAGTAGATCCCTGAGTAGTAGGACGATTTGGGACTCTTTGTTATCCCTGTGTCTGTTGCTGAGGTGGCCTCTGCCCACCTCCTGCTGCACTAGCAAGAGAAGAACCCTGCTGTGATGAAGCTCCGCCCTGTCTACAAAAGACAGCTCAGTGACCTGGTCGTGCACTCTGGTCGTATATGTTCATAATCACCACAGTTGAAGCACTGTCGTCCCTTATCTGCAACCGGTGCAGATGAGAGGTAACTTTGGCGTCTCTAGCTTTGCCCGAAACCAACAGCTCCACCAGCACCACTGGTCTGCCCAATCCGCTGTCTCTTCTCAGACCCTCCGGTCTGAGAAGCTCTCCTCTGTCCAACCTGCTCCCGCTCATAATCTGAGGCTCTATCCTGATAGTCCATCAGGGACTCACAGTGAAATCCCACCATATAGGTCCGAGTGGCATCCCTCAGTCGTCGGGAAAAGAGATATACATGCTGATCCACAAGAGGTGCAGCTGGGCCCAGCAAGGCCAGCTCCTCCTGAAATCTCCTGATCGCCTCAGAGACTGGTACGTCCTCAAAGCCAATCTCAACAAAATCCCGCAGTTTCTCCCTCCTCAATGAGGCAGGACAGAAACGCTCTCTGATCAAACTCCTCATATCGTCACAGCTAGTAACATGACTCCGCACGGACCTCCACCAATATTGTGCCAAGTCTCGGAATAGAGTTTGCACTAACTCTATATGTCGGTCCTCTGGACATCTAATAGACTCAAGGGCTGAGTCTACATGTCCAATCCACAACTCCACCTCTAATCCCACCTTCCCAGAGAAAGGGGGTACTCCCATCTGATGAAATGCCTTCAACCAAGTATTTGGTCGAGGCCCTCTATGCTCCTTTGGAACTCGAGTAATCTCAGCAGCACGTGCCGGTACAACTGGCACTTGAGTAGCTCCATGGTATCTTTCAGATGATCCCTCCTGTGCCGGCAGATCCGGGGCACGTCTACCCGCTCTGGCAGCCTCCTCCACTCGTCTGATGTACGCGCGGAACTCTGGTCCCCCATAGAGACATGATCCGAGTCATCTGACTGGACTCGCTGTGGTTTCTGTCTCCCAGTCATACCGTTCCCAGTCTCAAGAACGACACTCTCAGCAACATCCTCATGGACCTCCTCCGCTGTAGGTGGATCAACCGCGGGAATCTGACCCTGTCCTACCACTACTGGAGGAAGAGGAGGTCTACCCTTTCCTCGTCCAAGTGCAGATATAGCTCTAGTCCGAACCATCTGCGGGGTATGCACACCTAACTTATAAGGCTATATATATGCCATATGTATAGATATATATATTATACTTAAGGTCAATCGATGGCTTTCCGTACACACTATCCCAAAACATTTGTATGCATTTCAAAACCAAACCCTTTTGAAAAGTCATACCCCTTTCGGGTTCTGTTTATTTATCTATTCGACCTTTACCGCAGATTGTAAGTGTCATTGTTGCCAACCTGCCTCTGATACCAGCTCTGTAACACCCCGGATCCGCGGGACTCGGGGCGCTATTGGGGCTAGAATCTCACAATGGATCCTGATCCTAGCCTGACAACAAGTTCACTGGATCTTACAACAAGACATAGATAGATTAAAACCAAAACATCAAGCTGTAATACATATATAAAAAGGTATACAAAAACACCGTTGAGTACAAACCAAAACATGTATCCATACATAACAAAAATCATCCCATATCCCACGCACAATCCTAGTGTATGGAAGCCCTCAGCGGATCACCCTATCTGGATCACTCTGCAGTTCTCCTAACCTGCAAAGCATCTACAACACTGTATATAATTGTTAGCTAACCATTCATATATAAGATAAAGCATAAGCACAAACACAAGTCATGGAATCATAAACACATAATCATGATGTCACACAATTACCCGGTTAATCATCTTTGTAAAGTCCAACACCCAAATCGTATATATATATATATATATATATATATATATATATATATATATATATATATATATATATATATATATATATATATATATATATATATATATATATATGTATATGAACATATGTGACACGAGGAATATATAATCCTCGCCTCTGGGTGCTATAGCCAGCTGGAGTTGTATCGGCACACCTTCCCGAATACCCTAAGGGAGTGGTGAGTGTCCATCCCGTATACCAGGTCTAGCCTGACTGAAGAGAACCTCCCAGACTCCACGACGGGATGAAAGGGGCAGGTTATCACGGCCACTACAATGGGCGGTCAATAAACCATAGGTCGGTAATAATCAACATCACATGCTATCAAGCATATATCAAACACCACTCATGCAAACATCCGTTATAAGGATGGTAGCTAAGTAAGTCCTACGGACTTACCTCAACCTCAAGATATCCTCAACCACGATCAACTCTAATCCGGAGAACAGCACTGCCTAATAACAAGGCATAAAGAGATATCACATCTCCTATCAATCAAAGGGGTCACATCTAGACCCAAGGGATCCATAAGGATCATATCCAACCTATAAACCTCAACAACCTACTAAACCTCAAAGCCATAACCGGCACATATCGATATCATAATCATCATCATCTTATCCTCATACACACACCTAGCATGCCACTAACCCACTCATACTAGAAAAGGAAAGGATCCATACCACTCTAGGTAGGTCCTGCACAAGACGCACCTGCTTGACAGGAAGGACGCAGGGGCGAACCACTAGGAGGCGCAGGGGCGGCGGCACTCCCACGCAGGGGCGGTTTGCAGTGTAGAAGGTGATTCCCAACTTCTCTTCGATTCTTCACTCAACTATCTACGTCTTCATCATCCAGCTGTAACACCCCAAATCCGTAGGACTCGGGGCGCTACTAGGTTAGGATCTCACAATGGATCCTGACCCTAGCCTACCAACAAGTTCACTGGATCTTACAACAAGGCACAGATAGATTAAAATCAAACATCAAAATGTAATATATACATATCAAAAGGTTTACAAAATACCGCTGAGTACAATCCAAACATATATCCGTACATCATAAAATACACCCATATCCCTCGCATACAATCCTAGTGTACGGAGCCCTCAGCGGATCACCCCATCTGAATCACTCTGCATTTCTCTTAACCTGCAAAGGATCTACAACACGGTATAAAACCGTTAGCTAACCATACATATATAAGATAATACATAAGCACAAACACAAGTCAGGGAATATTAACACATCATCATGATATCACACATTTACCCGATTAATTATCTTTATAAAGTCCAACACTCAAATCGTATATACATGCATATGAATATATGTGACACGAGGAATATATAATCCTCGCCTCTCGGGGTGTTGCCAGTTGTAGTGGTAATATGGTAACACATTCCCGTCTACCCTATGGGAGTGGTAGGTGTCCGTCCCACTTCCAGATCTGGCCTGTCCACAGAGAACCTCCCCGTCTCCCAGCGGGATGATAGAGAAAGTTGTCACGGCCCTATAATGGGCGGTCACTAAACCATAGGTCGGTAATAATCAATCATCACATGTTATCAAGCATATATCAAATACCACTCATGCATACATCTAATATCGGGATGCTAGCTAAGTAAGTCCTATGGACTTACCTCAACCTCGAAGGAATCTCAAACACGATCAACTTCAATCTGGAGGACAGCATTGCCTAATAACAAGTCATAAAGAGATATCAAATCTCCTATCAATCAAAAGGGTCACACCTAGACCTAAGGGATCCATATGGATAATATCCAACTTATAAACCTCGATAATTTACTAAACCTCAAAGCCATAACCGGCACATATCGATATCATACTCATCATTATCCTATCCTCATACACATACCTAGCATGCTACTAACCCTCTCATACTAGGATAGGAAAGGGTCTACACTACTCTAGGCAGATCCTGTACAAGACACACTTGCGTGACAAGAGGGACGCAGGGGCGAAGTGACCGAAGGCGCAGGCGCGGCGGCTCTCCAACGCAGGGGCGGTGACCGTGGCCGCAGGGGCGGCGGCTTCCGGCACGGGTTCGGTGACAAGGTCCCGCAAGGGCGGCGGCTCACAGGCGCGGGGGCGGCGACAATGCAGAACGTAATCTCCCGACTTCTCTTTCACTCTTCACGTGATCAAATCACGTCTTCATCATACCACAGCCACATTCATATACATATATATACATACAAACATCAATACGCATCCTAGAACATCTAATCCTAAGCTAAGGAAGAGGAATCAAATGAAGAATGAAAGAAAGAAAGAAGAAGCAAGGAGCTTACCTACTTTTGTGATATAACCAAGGAGATGATCCACAACCACTACCTCAGCTGGCTCCCAAGCTCAGCAACAACACACAACACCAACATCCACCAAAGCCACACAATCTCTCTTTCAAACTCAAAGGAAAACAAGAACAAGATCAAGGAGATGAAAGGAAGCAAGAGAACGTGAGAAAGTTGAAATGAGGATGAACCCTTGATCAGGAAGCCAAAGACGAAGCTTAAGGGAAAAGAAAGAGTAAAGCATAGTCCACGGTCAACAAAGCCGGCTGAAGCCGCAGGAAACCGCAAGGGGGGAAATTCCTGGCCGCAGGGGCGGAACACTAAGCAAGCCGCAGGGGCGGCCTCTAAACCCGCAGAGGCGGCTCCGTCCTAGCTATCTCGGCTCTAAAGACAAAGGCTCTTACATCTCACCCCCCTAAAAACAAGTTTCGTCCCGAAACTTGTAAAATCCCAATTCCTCTCGGACCCACATGCCGAGGTATAACTCACTCTATCGGAGGTATCACATCTCCATACATAAGGTATCAACCTATATCACTCAATAACCTCAAATACAGGCATGGAGGAAATCATCATCTCCAGCAATAAGATCACTATACTATCCAGGGCATAGAGGAAAAACATCTCTAGCCGTACTATATCCACCAAAATAGCATGGAGGAATAACCGTCTCCAGCTAAACCTAATCGCATCACAATAGCATGGAGGAAAGAACCATCTCTAGCTATAATCATCAATCGTACTAGCACAGCAAGATCTACTAAGATCACATATCACATCATAGCTAGTACGAAAATAAACACATCATAGCATATAAGCACATAAGCATAACACTCACCAAGATAGTACTAAGATCTACTCGTCGATCCTACTGGTGCATCTATCTCGGCGTAAAACTGTGGATAGTTCCTCTGAATACTATCCTCTCCCATGTAGCCTCATCAGGTCCTCGTCTCGACCATTGTATCCTCAACATAGGAATGTCCTTCGAACGCAGACGTCTCATACCTCGTTCTAGGACTGCAATAGGGTGCTCAACAAAAGTGTGGTCCAGCTCCACCCCCAAATCATCATAACTCACAATGTGTCTCGGATCTGGTATATACTCCCTCAGCTGAGACATGTGAAACACAAGGTGAACACCCTCTAATCTCGGAGGCAAGGCTAATTTGTATGTTATGCTCCCAACCTGATCCAGAATCTCGAACGGTCCGACATATCGGGGGCTCAAGTTCCCCTTAATGCCAAAACGTCTAACACCTCGTGTCGGAGACACCCTCAGCCACACATGGGCTCCTACTCTGAACTCTAGGGGTCTACACCTCCTATCTGCATAAGACTTCTAATGGCTCTGTCCAGTCAGCATCCTCTCTCTAATCAGTGCTACACGAGCCACATCATCCTGAATTTGATCTGGTGTCAAACCACTAACACTGCTAGACTCATCCCAACATAACGGCGTGCAACATCTCTGTCCATACAGTGCCTAATATGGGGGCATCCCAATCGATGCATGCCAGCTGTTGTTGTACGAGAACTCAACTAGTGGGAGATGATCCATCCACACTTGTCCCCAATTCAACACACAAGCTCGCAGCATATCCTCCAGTGTCTGAATGGTCCTCTCTGACTAACCATCTGTCTGAGGATGAAACGCATTAGTGAAGTGCAAACTCGTACCCAGGGCAGTCTGAATCTGCTGCCAAAACCTCGAGGTAAATCGTCCATTTCTGTCCGAGACGATCGTCCTCGGTACCCCATGGAGTCTCACTATTTGTCTAGTGTACTCCTCAGCTAATCTACTCACTGGCCACGTTTCCAGGATAGGGATAAAATGTGCCGTCTTCGTCAGTCTGTCCACTATAACCAAGATGGCATCAAAGCTCATGCTCGGTCTCAGCCCAGTCACAAAGTCCATGGTGACGTCCTTCCACTTCCTCTGTGGAACAGGCAGTGGATGGAGTTCACCTCCAGGTCTGCAATGCTCAATCTTGACCTGTTGACAGGTCGCACACTGTGCCACAAATCTGGATACATCGGGCTTCATCCCTCCCCACCAACATGAACGTCTCAAATCCTGGTACATCTTACTCGTACCTGGGTGCACTGAATAAGCCTCCTGTAATATCCTCTGGCGCAAATCCGCATCAGCGGGTACACAGACGCGACCGCGGCGTCTCATCACTCCATCTGCTCCTATAAGGAATTGTGGTGCCTCATCATGGGACATCCTCTCTCGAATCCTCATCAGTGTCGGGCAGGTCTCCTGCTTCTGTTGGATCTCACTCAATAGATCAGGAAGAACCTCTAAAGTACTCAACCGGGCATCCTCATCAGGAAATTGGATGTCCAACTCTAACCAGATCAGGTCTCTCTATAACTGAGGTTGAACTGTTAGTCTCGCCATCGCCTTCTCTTGAGGCGTCTTCCTACTCCAGGCGTCGGCGACAACGTTCGCCTTTCCCGAATGATACAGAATCTCCAGATCAAAGTCCTTGATCAGCTCAAGCCACCTACGCTGGCGGTTATTGAATTCCCGTTGCGTGAAAATGTACTTCCGACTCTTATGGTCTGTGAAGATCTAACATGTAGCACCATACAGGTAATGTCTCCAGATCTTCAATGCATGAACTACTGCTGCCTACTCTTGATCATGAGTTGGGTAGTTCTCCTCATACGTCTTCAGCTGTCTAGACGCATATGCAATCACTTTGCCTCGCTGCATCAAAACACATCCCAAGCCTAGCTTGGATGCATCACTGTAAACCACAAAATCAGTTGTGCCCTCTGGCTGTGCTAAGATAGGAGCGGAAGTTAGACGTCTCTTCAGCTCCTCAAAACTCTGCATACACTGTTCAGACCATACAAATCTGGTGGTCTTCCTCAGCAGACTCATTAGTAGACGGGCAATCACAGAAAATCCCTCCACAAAGCGTCGGTAATAACCGGCTAGGCCAAGAAAGCTACGTACTTCCTTGACGTTCGTCGGTGTCGTCCAAGCTGCTACTGACTCGATCTTCGCCGGATCCACCTTGATCCCCTCGGCGAAAACAATATGACCCAGGAATGCTACCTCTGGCATCCAGAATTCACACTTAGATTACTTAGCATAAAGTTCTCTATCTCGTATAACTTGTAACACAGTCCTCAACTGCCCTGCATGCTCCTCTCTGCTGCGAGAGTACACCAAAATATCATCTATGAAGACTACCACAAACTGATCCAGGAAGTCGATGAATATACTGTTCATCAACTCCATGAAGACTGTTGGGGCATTCGTAAGCCCAAATGGCATCACTACAAACTCGTAGTGTCCATATTTGGTCCGGAGTGCTGTCTTATACACATCTTGCTCTCTCACCCTCAGCTGGTGATACCTTGAGCGCAGGTCAATCCTTGAGAACATTGTCCCTCCCTGAAGCTGATCTAACAAGTCATCTATACGAGGCAATGGATACTTGTTCTTTATGGTCACCTTGTTCAGCTCCTTGTAATCAATACACAATCTCAACGATCCGTCCTTCTTCCGTACGAAGAGGACAGGTGCTCCCCATGGGGACACGCTAGGGCGAATGAAGCCCTTCTCAGCCAACTCCTCGAGTTGCTTCTTCAGCTCCAGCATCTCGACAGGCGCCATACGATATGGGGCATTCGAGATCGGTCTCGTACCAGGCTCTAACTCGATACTGAAATCCACACTCCTTTGAGGCGGAAAACTGGACGGCTCAGCAAAAACATCAGTAAACTCACAAACAATTGGGATATCCTCTAATGTTGGACTCTCCCCCTCCTTCATGGCATAACACCAGAAGGCCTCACAACCCTGTGCAATCAATCTCGCTGCACGTACCGCACTGATCACCATGCCTGACCTCCCAAGATCCCAACCTCGGAAAACCTCTATCTGGCCTAACTCGGTAGAGAGTGTCACGGTCCTCCTACCTACATCTAATAATGCATGGTGTCTATCCATCCAATCCATACCTAAAATGACTTCTTCATGCTCTAATGGCATGACAAAGAAGTCAACAAGTAACACACGAGTCCCTACAGAAATGGGACAATCACGGATCTCATGGGTACCTCTGACCCTACTTGTAACACCCCAAATCCGCGGGACTCGGGTCCCGACCCATAGCCTGACAACAATTTCACCGGACCTTTCCAACAAGGCACAAATAAAAGCAAAACTCGATAACGTTTATAATGTATGCGAAAGACTGAAAGGTAGGAATACAACGTGGAAACTCAGCCGAGTCCTCAAAACGACATAACCCGAATACGATAGTCTAAATCGTACAATAACATCCACAAACTAACGATATGAAACATAACCCAAAAACGCCCCCATCCTATAATGTACGGAGACCCCGATTGTCCACTCTTCCGCCTCACTCGGCGGCATCCCTAACCTGCAAGTCATCTACACAAACGGTTTAAAACCCTTAGCTAATATTCTAAGCATTAGAAAAGCGGTGAAGGCACAACCACATACATAGCACATAACATAAAACACACAAGTCCGGTTTATTATCTTTTCATTATTAAGTCATATCTCGTTCTAATTCAACTTAGGTTTGTGACACGAGAACCACCATGGTCTCGCCTCGGTCCCCACTTACCGGAAGGAATGGTACGGACGCATCTGACCATCGAACCCGCCGGGCTAGTCGCCGAGATCCCCCTAACTTCACACAGAGCTAGGCAAGATGTCACCGCCCGTTATCATACACTTGGGCCAAATTACAAAAGGTCGGTGGTCCTATTTACTGGTTTAGATGTTATACAAGAACATAAACACACACCACCAAACACACATCAATGCTAATACGTAAAATACGAGCTAAGTAAGTCCGGAGACTTACCTCGTCCCAATGCTAAATCACAAAACGCTCTCGCTTCCCTTGGGAAGAAGCACACAACCTGCTCACAACAAGATAACCATCAAAACCCGTTCAACTCAAGAAGTCTAGGATTTCCACACAAATGATCTACGCAAGATCATTTGACTCTCATTCTAGGACCGCATCCTAGAATCTCTCACACTCACATCTCACTCGACGCATGAGGAGATCTCTCATTCTAGGACCACATCCTAGAATCTCTCATACTCACATCTCACTCAACGCATGAGGAGATATCTCAACAACCTACTAACTCTCATATGATCATACTCAAAACCCAAGAACGAGTAAAAGCCTACTAGGTCTATCATGATCATCACACTCTCCTCACATGAAAGTACCACCCAACAGTTCATAACCTCAAAGATCTTGATCCTCAACCAAGGAGGAACAAGCTAGCCTAGAAGGTCCATCATGCTACATGCTCATATCCAACAATTACATCGAGCTTTAGGGGCTCCTAGGTTCAGAACCACTAAGTGGCATTCTCAAGTTACTATAGGTCATCCTAATCATGCTACTAACATGATACAACTATAAAACTAAGGAAGGAACGAAGAGGAAAGGAGAGGAGAAGCCTACTGTTGCAGAAACCGCAGCCGCGGAGTCAAGCTGGCGCCCCCGCGGACATAGGAGCCGCCCCTGCGGAACCAGGAGCCGCACCCACGACGGACTGCGTCGAGTGCCAGGTGCCGCCCCCACGGCCGTGCCGAGCCGCACCTGCGGCAGTGCCGGGGCGTACCCGCGACTGTGCTTAGCCGCCCCCGCGGCTGGCCGCTCCCGCGGCTGTGCTAACCGCCCCGCGGGTTCTGTGCAGAACGTCGTCTCCTTCGGTTTCGATCGTGGATCCTTGGCTCCAAAGTCCTTTTTCTCTTGCTGGATCTTCTCCAAACACCCACCACTGGTCTTAGGCACCTCTCCTCGTCCTAATCGAGCTAATAACCTAAGCATGCAAAGAGTTGAGCAAAAACTCCTCAAGATCTTCCTCCATAGCCACGGATGAAGGAGGGAGGAAGAAGAAGGGAAAAACAGCAAGGAAGAGAGGGGAGGGAGAGGAAGGAGCTTACCAACAACCTGGGATCTTCTTCTGCAGTCCACAGCTTGAATCCTTAAGCAACAATGGAGAAGAGATGAGAAGGGAAGAGAAGAGAGGGAGTGTGGAAGAGTGAAAGAAAGAAGTAACGTGAAATGTGAGCAAGGGAGGGGAGAGAGAGAGAGAGAGACAAGGGCTAAAACGGAGGTGTGGGGATCAAGGGGTCAGCTGACCTCTTGTCCCTCACACGGACCGAGGGGTCGGAAATGACCCCTTGTCATTTTTAACCCGGAACGAAGGGTCGGAACGCGGAAAAAGAGGAAAAACGACGAGTCGGCTCGGAATTTTCTTAGGAATAAATCCCGGCACTCGGCATCTCGGGTCTACGGGATAATCTACAAGGCGCTCTAAGTCCGGAATAAATTCCGGGCGTTACAACTAACCCCCCTAAAAACAAGTTTCGTCCCGAAACTTGCTAAACCCAACACTCTCGGACCAACACGTCTCGTAACCACGTGGAACTCATAAAACGTCAACTATCGGCTCTAATCCAAGTCTACGTATAGCATCACATCAAGACCTCGCAAGGTACACATAACTCAACAAAATCACATAACACATAAACCAAACAAGGAAGATATCGGGACTAACCCGACGGTCCTATCGATGTCACTAAATCTGCATAAAACTCGGGATAGTTCCTCCGGATACTATCCTCCGTCTCCCATGTAGCCTCATCGGCTCCTCGCCTCGACCACTGTATCCTCAGCATCGGTATCTCCTTCGATCGAAGGCGCCTCGTACTCCGCTCTAAGACTGCTATCGGGTGCTCTGCAAAAGTATGGTCCGGCTCGACCACTAGGTCCTCGTGACTGATGATGTGTCTCGGGTCGTGTATGTACTCTCTAAGATGAGAGACGTGAAATACCGGATATATACCCTCTAACCGAGGTGGCAATGCTAACCGGTATGCCACCTCACCGACTCTCTCCAAGATCTCGAATGGACCGACATATCGGGGGCTTAACTTCCCCTTAATGCCGAATCGCCTGACGCCCCGCGTCGGTGATACCCTGAACCACACCTGAGCTCCTCCCTGAACTCGAGAGGTCTACACCTCCTATCCACATACGACCTCTGACGGCTCTGCGCGGTCAATATCCTCTTTCGGATCAAAGCAACTCTAGCCACGTCGTCCCGTACCTGATCTGGAGCTACAACGCTCGAACTCCCCCGCTCGTCCCAACATAAGGGAGTACGGCATCTCCGTCCATACAATGCCTCATACGGTGCCATCCCGATTGACGCGTGCCAGCACCTCGAGGTAAAACGCCCGTCCTTGTCCGAGATGATGGTCCTCAGTATTCCATGTAATCTCACAATCTAACAGTTGTGGGTATGTCCTCCCACTTCCACTGTGGCACGGGCGGTGGGTGAAGCTCTCCTCCGTCTCTGGTGCTCGATCTTGACCTGCTGGCAGGTCGCGCATCGGGCCACATATCTAGCTACATCGGGCTTGAGCCCGCCCCACCAATAAGATCTCCTAATATCCTGGTACATCTTACTCGTGCTGGGTGCACCGAGTAAGGTGTGGAATGTGCCTCATGCAAAATCCGCTCTCTCAACTCCTGATCCGACGGTACACAAATACGTCCCTAGCGTCTTAATAGCCCGTCTGCTCCTGTGATAAACTGCGGTGCCTCTCCTCGGGACATCCTGTCCCGGATCCTCATCAAAATGGACATCCTCTTGCTTCTGCAGGATCTCTCCGGACAGGTCAGGTAATACCTCTAACTCGGACAAACAACAGTCCGTATCCGGGAACCGGATATCCAACTCCAACTCTATCAAATCCCTCTGCAACTGTGACTGAACCGTAAGCCGAGCTATAGCCTCCTCTCGAGGTGTCCTCCTACTCGAAGCATCGGCGACTACGTTCGCCTTCCCCGAATTGTACAAAATCTCTAAGTCAAAGTCCTTAATCAGCTCCAGCCATCTCTTCTGGCGGTTATTCAACTCCCGCTGAGTGAATATATACTTCAGACTCTTATGGTCTGTGAAGATCTGGCACGTAGCCCCGTACAAGTAATGTCGCCAGATCTGCAGGGCATGAATCACTGCCGCTAGCTCTAGATCATGGGTAGGGTAATTATCCTCGTACGACTTTAGCTGCCAAAAAGCGTACACAATAACCCTATCCCTCTGCATAAAAACGCACCCCAATCCTAGCTTGGAGGCGTCACTATACACTACAAAATCCTCTACGCCCTCAGGCTGGGCTAAAACAAGAGCGGAGGTCAACCTCCTCTTCAGCTCCTCGAAGCTGTGCTGACAAAGCTCGGACCCGACGAACCTGGTAGACTTCCTCAGCAAGGAAGTGAGCGGTCGTGCAATCACGGAGAAACCCTCAACAAAACGGCGGTAGTATCCGCTAAGCCCAAGAAACTGCGCACCTCCTTGACCGCCTAGGAGGCGGCATGAGGAAACAGACTCTATCTTGTCGGGTCAACCATGACACCCTCTACTCTCGGCGGCCATGCCAGCGGTAAAACACTTTCCCAACTTGCGCTAAGATCTCAAAAAGGTCCGATGTATCGGAGACTCAACTTCCTTCTCGGGTCTTCCTCACTGCAACACTTCCATCATGTTTCTTCTTTGCTTGTCTCTAACAAAGAAGATCGAACTTCCAATTTACACCGTTGGCTTTGGTTCTTGTCCAACCAACCTTGATGTTACGTTTCCTCCATTCTTGTTGCAAGTTCTAAGTAATGAAGGAATTACTTTGCTTTGACTGCTTCTACTAACGGACATGTATGCTATAACTTTTACATCGTCTCTCGATACTCAATCAAGACCATGTCTTGAAGAATCACTTGTACACTTTCAAACCGATCATACCTCGAGGCAATTTCAAAACAGTTGCACCAAAAGAACCTCCTCTTAACTCTCAACAACTCCATTGTCCATTTTTCGTCCCCCCTCAATACTTCATCGTCATCCGGAGTAGGTTAACCATAGATGGTTCACTTGGAGAATCTCTCCACAAATCGGTAATGATCAGCCCATCCAAGAAACTTGCAACTTCTTTCACATCCTTCGGGGGTTGTCATCCCCGAGACAACTGGTCATACAACTTCTCTCTTCTTCGAGAGTAGACCAATGTCCTATTCGCGGCATTAGTAAGCCCATATGGAATCACTACAACTCGTTAGTGACCATGGTTTGTCCAGAATGTCATGTTTGCACTACCCCAGTCTCGACTTCTCAA
The DNA here is from genome assembly GCA_002319775.1 of Fagopyrum tataricum. Lineage (NCBI taxonomy): Eukaryota > Viridiplantae > Streptophyta > Magnoliopsida > Caryophyllales > Polygonaceae > Fagopyrum > Fagopyrum tataricum. The sequence goes on along the minus strand of CM008283.1, from coordinate 22,093,553 downwards.
TTGGTGACAATCAAACCTTAACTCGACGACTTCTCAATTG